>OU015500.1:117648309-117823309 GCA_907164885.2 Dolomedes plantarius | reverse complement strand
ACGACCCTCTTCCTGTGGCTGCTTTTCGCATTTTATTTCGTACATTGTTTCTTTGTTTTGGCCTCATATTTCTTTAGTACTCGCCATTGGAAATTTTAAAAAAAATCATAAATTGTGCTCAACGTAGGTGGTTAATACGGTTAGCTGTGCTAGTCACTTTCTTACCAACCGTAAGAAAGGGGATACGGGAATATTTTCCCTAGTAGAAGGATATATAGAAGGAAAGTAGCCGAAGTATTTTCCCTAGCCGAAACACTTTCCCTAGTCTCCTTACATAGGGATCAGTTTTTTGCAAACAAGGTATAGACGCGAAACATATAATATCCTTACTTATTTAATGATATGATGTAAAACTTTTTGTAGATGTTTATACAGTGGAGTCCCAATAATCCGAAATGATTGGGATCAAACCCTTTTCGGATTAAGCGAAATTATAATAAAAATAAGCTTAAATTACATAACTTCTCATTACATAAATATTACATTTTACGTGTGATTACACAGTTCATTTTATAAGGTCTGTTTAAACATAACGAAATCTCGGGATAAAATGGGTAATAAGAGAGCGGAATGCTGCCAAGTACACTCCAACAGTGTAAGATGTTCGAACAATACGTTACAGTGGTCGACAGTTGGAGAGGTGCATCGTTACTGTTAGGGCCTGTTCACATAGGAGTCCGTTGCGTTGCGTTGCGTTAAGGAAAATATAACGTTGAGACGAAAATAAACCAATCATAGGCGTTAAAAATTTCATTGCTAATCGTTTGGAGGCATATGATTGGTTTATTTTCGTCTCAACGTCATCTTTTACTTAACGCAACGCAACGGACTCCTATGTGAACAGGCCCTAAGTGTCAGTTTAGCATTAGCATAAACACGTGTTGTTTATTCTACTGTCTCATTAATTTATTATACTGTTGTCTAACTTTGAATTTTCTTGTAATGTTCAGAAATATACTTTATATTACTTAGCATCACTGTAGTTTTATTGTAACCTTAGTCCTTTTTGACTTTTGGTTTCGGATTACGGAAGTTCGAATTATCGGGTCTCCACTGTACTTTGCTACTTGGTAAATTTTCGGGACAAAAGTGTGAAACGGGATGCCGGCATATTGTTTTCTCCAGCCTTCCTAGATACCGAGTAGTTTTTGGTAAACAAACTTTAGACATGAAAAAGATAGAATCCTTACTTATTTAGTGACATGATTTAAAAAGTTTGTTTCGATGTTTATACCTTACTTCAGGGGAAATTTTCGGGACAAAAGTCAGAAAGGGGATGCCGGTATATTGTTTTCTCCAGCCTCCCTAGATACGGAGTAGTTTTTTTTAAACAAACTTTAGACATGAAAAAGATAGTATCCTTACTTATTTAGTGACATGATTTAAAAAGTTTTTGTGGATGTTTATACCTTACTTCAGGGGAAATTTTCGGGACAAAAGTCAGAAAGGGAATGCCGGTATATTGTTTTCTCCAGCCTCCCTAGATACGGAGTAGTTTATGGTAAACAAACTTTAGACATGAAAAAGATAGTATCCTTACTTATTTAGTGACATGATTTAAAAAGTTTTTGTGGATGTTTATACCTTACTTCAGGGGAAATTTTCGGGACAAAAGTCAGAAAGGGGATGCCGGTATATTGTTTTCTCCAGCCTCCCTAGATACGGAGTAGTTTTTGGTAAACAAACTTTAGACATGAAAAAGATAGTATCCTTACTTATTTAGTGACATGATTTAAAAGTTTTTGTAGATGGTTATACCTTACTTCAGGGGAAATTTTCGGGATAAATGTCGGAAAGGGGATGCCGGTATATTGTTTTCTCCAGCCTCCCTAGATACGGAGTAGTTTTTGGTAAACAAACTTTAGACATGAAAAAGATAGTATCCTTACTTATTTAGTGACATGATTTAAAAGTTTTTGTAGATGTTTATACCTTCCTTCAGGGGAAATTTTCGGGAAAATTTCTAAGCTAAAATAATCCATCCGAATATTATTTATAATAATCCGAATATTATTTCCCGAATTTATTTTTAATCCGAATATTATTTCAAATATTATTTATAATATATTAAATGAAATTAGAGAATGGAAAAAATCAATTTATTTTCCCTTAAAATTAAACTGTAGTATACAGCGGATATTAAACTTTTGGGATCACACAAAAAATGAAGTTATCTATAACTGCTTTTTTCATATTTTTCCCCCTAGGTACTGTATAAGGTTGTATATAATCTATCAATTATATTTTATTCAACATTTCCAACATGTTAGAGTGCTATCCAATTTATGAATACCGTGTAAGGTTGACGTTAGTATTAATCCTCAGATAAATAAGGATAGAACAAAATATGAGATAATGATGTTCCCCAAATAACACCCTTGAAATTTTCGGAACAAAACTCCTTCTTTCGGTATTTTCAAAACTTCCCCGATGGCCATTTATAAAACAATCACGTGTTCCAATACAAATATCTTTAAGTGTTTTTAAAGCTTTATACATTTTCCACAGTTTATCGAAAACTATTTCGCCTTTTCCCAGAGAAGAACCCATTACCCGAGGTGATTAAATGTTTTATTATTGTTATTTTTCTTGAGACATTATTTTCTAAAATATCGCAGATTTTATCCAACTAAGTATGCAAAATGAATTTCTTCATTTCAAAATTGGTTGTTTGGTCTACTTAGATCTGAGATTCACAACGTTATTTCGTTTACAGCATACTTGGGAATGAGATTAAGAACTCGGTGCACCCTTGTAAGAATTTTTTTTCATTTTTTTATATTAAATCAGAGCAAAATTTATATCAGGAACATGCGGAATTTAAGTTCAAAGAAATACTTGCTATATTGTTGATTTTTTCATTTATTGTTTATTTTATTTATTATTTATATTATCATTTATATTATTTATATTATTATTTATATTATTTATATAATTATTTATATTATTTATATTATTATTTATATTATGTATATTATTATTTATATTATTTATTTTCATTTATTATTTATTTTATTTTTCATTTACACAGAGATATAAGTAACTGTGGCGTAGAAAACGCCACAACGAAGCCTAAACGCTGCCGAAGAAGAACACCCCGGCGTGAAGAAGCGGAGAGAGAATATGCAAATCTGCAAACTCTCCTGTTCACCTTCTGCCGACCTTCCCCATAAAAGCGAGAGCGAGCGTGCAAGCGAGAGGATTACGACTGAGTGTAACCTATTGTGCACCGGTACTCAATCATGATTGCCGTGAGGTGTGTATGCACGAATGTTTCAGCCAGGAGGCTTTATTCTTGTTACGTTGTGTTAACGAGTTGCTTAATATGTCGTTTTGTTAAGTTTTAATAAATTTGGTTTTTATAAGACTGCATCTTATTTAAACACTATACTAGAACGTATTAATATAATTTCAAAACTAGCCATGGAATTCAGTGTACTATTTCACTAGATGACTAGAATGGAAACCTTTTAGAAAGGTTTTGTTTTATTAATGTGAGACTAGCTAGTTGTGCTTAGTGAATGTTTGATATCAACTTAATATTTATTTTAAGAGGACCCTACATATAATTTTTTGTTTATCCCCCCAAAAAAATCTCGCGGCAGCCCTGGCCAATTTTGTAGCACACCGATTGGAAATCCTTGATTTAAATGAGAACAATCTTTAAGAGAGTTTATGGAAGGGTTTTTTGCTGTATAGAGCCTATATTAATATGCTAAAAAAATTTACGGAATAATTCTGTAGAAAAATATTTAAACCCCACAGATATCATTGCGCTCTAGATTTTCTGACGTGACAGAAATGCAGGTCTTTCAGGTCGTTTTTCTTACTATGAATTCACTTTGAGTTGGGAAATATCATTTAATATCTTCGTATTTCTTTATAGCATCTCACACAGTAGGCCATCGCGAAAGACTTCAAAAGTGACACGAAAGAAGCAATTGCTCAAAAACTTATGTGTTGGAGAGAAAATTTTCATAATTCAAATTTTGCTCTAAAACTGGAATTTCATTTTCTATCAGCTATTTTCTCATTAAGTTGGTCTTAGCCAGATTAAAAGTCGAGTAAAAAATCAGGAATTTCGTTTATTCGTAAATTAGAGTATTAAAAATATCACATGTCTATAGTGATATGGAAGTGATATAATATATAAAATGATATGGAAGAGGCAATTCCTCATTGAAATTTACGTGTTGGAGAGACAATTTTCGTAATTCAAATTTTGCTCTAAAACTGGAATTTCATTTTCTATCAGCTATTTTCTCATTAAGTTGGTCTTCGCCAGCTTAAAAGTCGAGTAAAAAATCAGGAATTTCGTTTATTCGTAAATTAGAGTATTCAAAATATCACATGTCTATAGTGATATGGAAGTGATATAATATATAAAGTGATATGGAAGAGGCAATTCCTCATTGAAATTTACGTGTTGGAGAGAAAATTTTCGTATTCAAATTTTGTTCTAAAACTGGAATTTTATTTTCTGTTGGATATTTTTGTATTGAGTTGGTCTTCGCCAACTTAAAAGTCGAGTAAAAAATCAGGAATTTCGTTATTCGTAAATTAGAGTATTAAAAATATCACATGTGCATAGTGATATGGAAGTGATATATGTAAAGTGATATGGGAGTGATATAATAGGCAAAAAGATATGGAAGTGATATAATATGTAAAGTGATATGGAAGAGGCAATTCCTCATTGAAATTTACGTGTTGGAGAGAAAATTTTCATAATTTAAATTTTGCTCTAAAACTGGAATTTTATTTTCTGTTGAATACTTTCGCATTACGTTTTTCTTCAACAGTTTAAAAGTCGATTAATAATTAGAAATTTTGTTTTCTCGTAAATTAGAACAGTGAAAATATAAAAATAAATATAATATTTCATTATCTAAGCAGAAGGCCGGATTAAACCATAGAATTTAAGGCCCGCAAGTAAAGGGCCTCGGGGGGATAGAGGAAAAGCCGAAATTGAATTTCGGCAGAAACATGAATCATTTACAATTTTTGTTTCTTTTTTCTTTTTTAATCCCACCTGTTTGGATAAATTTGCACTAATATTTCAATTTGGTGAACAGCCTAGAGAATCAAGGTCTAAAAATACAATTATTTTTATGTTTGAAAATGATTTCCATCTTCCCAAAACCAGGAACTGTTCTAATTGCGAGGAGATTCCAGTGATAATGCATTTCCCTCTCTTTCCCTTTATAAACAAATACCTTGCTCGTTTACGGTTTAAGAAAAAAAAAGTACAAGAGACCCTTTCGAGAAATAAAATTTTGCATCATTATTTTGCACCGTTTCACTCACATCTGTTTTTTAATGGCGCAAACTTTACAACCGCCTTTTTCGCATTCACCAACTAATTAGTTCCGCCATTCCTTGAGATTTTCTTATTTATATACTGTACAAAGATGAATAAAACCAAACGTATTCTTTTCTAGAAAAAATTTTTGTTTGTAAAGAAAATTTTCCTGATTACTTTATCTTCGGAAAGTTTTCTTTGCGGGTGTTATTATTCGGTTAAAGACTAAAAGTGTGATGCTTTTTTTTCTTTTACGGAAACTTTTACAGAGAAATTCGTCAATATGCATTTTCAACGCAGTTAATTATTTCTTTTACTGACTCTTTCTGGCATTTTGCTCATTTTGGGGTGTCAAAAAACTGCAATGTAAAAAATTTTAAGCAAAAACATAGATTTTTTCCATCTTGGATTAAAATACACTATAGAGCGTTTAGAATAATGTGGCATACTTCTCATTTAGCCTTCTAGAATATTTTTATGCAGTACTTTCTGTGTATCCTACTACTCAATTGAACTTCAAATATCTTTATCCCGTAATGGTGTTTTTTCTGATTTTATATCATTTATAATGTATATAAAAAATCACTCACAAATTAAATGAAATACAATTTTTACAGCGTCCCTCTAGTTTATTTTCATTAAATTTATTTATATATATATATATATATATATATATATATATATATATATATATAATATTTCGCTTAGGGTAAAATTTGCAATATATTTCCCTAAATTTTTAAATTTGAAAAAAAAGTCAGTAATTTTTATTTGATTTTTTATTTTTATTCGTAAATGTAATATGAATTTATGTAGTTATACTACTTTCTTTACAAAAACGATTTTTTTTTTAAAATTACGTTTTGAATATTATAAACCTAAAGCATTCTTGTATGTCGTCTTTTTTGTATCGTCGCAGATAGGCAAGAAAAATATTTTACCCTTAACGGTATATAGGAATTATATTTAGGTGAGAAAATTTCTTGAAAATAAATATCAAGGAGGCAAAATAAAATATTCTTCATGTTTACACGTGCTACATGTACTTGATACATTTACAATTGTACTATACAGTTTGAAACATGGTACGACTCACTGTCCAGCCTTACACAATGCACTCTCATATTTTTTTGAATTAGAACAGCACAAAGCCAATTGTCTCGTAGATTTTACTTTTCACATTTGAAGGCCTTATTTGAATAGTGGTCCAATTCCATTCTTGTTTATGTTGAGATACAGAGCCTTAAAGTCTAGTGAGTGCTATGAAATGACTGCTGATGCCTGTTTTGTAATGCCCTCTATTCGAAGCAGAAAGAAGCTGGAGATGTACCAGTTTAAAAATAAGATATACATGACTTGTATGAACATGAAAGTGAGACTAACTTCATTATTTAAAAAAGTGGAGTTGGATCATTATTCAAATAAAACCTTCATTTGGAGGACGAATATGTTAAGGAAAATATCTTCATTGAAGCCCACTCAGAAAATAATAAACATATATAACGATGAGAGCAAATCGAAAGTATGATTGTGTAAAAAGTAATAGTATACTTTTAGCTATGTATCTCTGTAACGACGAAAAACGAAGTAAATATAAGATGAACAACAACAAAATGCTTGCAAAATATTTTAAGCAAAAGTAACAAGATCTTGATATTATAAATAAAAAAGGAGACTTAATGATATCTAAATTAAAAGAGAAATTCAGGTGACATGTGTTTTGCTGCCAAGAAGCTGAAATAAAGTGTTATTACGCAAAATACTTCTAGAAATTTAAAGCATTCCCGACCTGTGTGCGGGCAGAGGAAAAATTTACCACAGAATTTGCCCGAGCAGAGTTCGGGCACATCAAATAAGTGGGCTTTTTTAAATTCATACCGTGCATATTAAAGATTTTAAGTTGAGACATTTAATCTGATCAAATATTTCTCAAATATGTACCTGTTATGGGAGACATTTCTGATACAGTCCATTCCAGTTCAATAGAAAATTCTGACCTATTCACCACTTTCAAGAGAGGGGCTTTAGGGGGATCTGAAAGAAAAGAGATAATTTATTCCTCATCGTCATGTGTTGAAAATGAGACATATAATCCAAATATTACATTCATTTATGAAAGTATTCTATGAAAAAATCATTTTTCAAAGCAATATTACATTTCTACAAACAAACAAACAAAAGTACTTAATGAACAATAAAGTCTATTTGGAAGCTTATAATTTTTCAACATCGTTAATCAATTTAAAAAGTCATTTGGATCGATTTCTGACTATGTATTTTATACATACATTTTTTACATACTTTTATACATTTCCACGACATAAAGATATAATTACTTAGCTCAAAGAGAATGACAGAAATATAAATGCTTTATAAAAAGCTAAGAAAGTAAATACTAGAAACTATTCCAGATCAAACTTCAATCCATTTTGTGAGTGATTTAATAGTTACTCTTCTCTCTGAATATAGATTATTGATTTTCTAAATTCACATTTTATTTTCAGAACTAGGTCATACATACACACATACAGAAACATATATCAATTCATTGAGTGAAACTTTTCTAGCCAGCCAACTTTATTCTAGCCCTCAAAACGGCCATATTTTGTTCCCTACAGATTAAAGACTCCATAGGACCAATGTTATGGAAGAAACCTCTTTTCAGCAGCCACCCCTCAAAACGGCCACTTTATTTCAAAACCTTTACTAGTCATCATACTGAAGTTTCACTGTATACGCATTAAAACAATCAATGTGTATACGTAATCAATGTGTATCGTCAATGTGTATACACTGTATACACATTGACGGGACTGTGTCGCATTAATGTGACACAGTCCCGTCACATTAAGGTATCTGACTACGTTTCAAACATCGATTTAGACGAAAATTCCGCAATTGATTTTATTCCTTTATTTTAAAGATTGTAAATTTATGTTTCTAAATCTGCTTTTATTTTTTCGATACGATCATTAGAAAGGAAATTAGAGCGATATAAATATTAGCAGCAGCTATGCATTTCAATAGAACTTGAAAACTTTAATCTTGTTTTCTGAAGAACTTACTTTTCATCAAAAATGTAAACGACTCTTCCGATAACCCAAAATCTAACCATGATATGTCTATGAAATTTTTTACGTATGTTTTTCATAGTACTAAGAATGTAATGGACTACAGGTTTGGTCCTATGTATATTATTTGTTGATTTATAGCTACATTTATAAAAATCTCATGGAAAATTACTAAAATTTTACATGTAATTGCATATAATGACCTGTACTTTTTTTAGATTTTGAGATATCGATTAGCTTGTAGGTCATTACACTTAGAAGGTACTTACGTACATAAGACCAAAATGAAATTAATGTTATATGCATGATTTTTTTTAGCGCTAGAGTCGTTTTTGTAAAAATTTGCCAAATTTCGACCCAATTTCCTCAATTTTGTAAAGATTTGCATAGTTAATGTCTATTTTTTCATCATTTTCGAGTTTTGGTGTTATATTCCTTCGAAAAATAGCATAAAAATTGTCGCAACTACAGTTTTTCAAAAAAAGGGCTCCGAACGTAGTCGGATACCTTAATGCGACCACCGCCTACTTTCGACGTCGGCGTGAAAACAAAAATCGCAGAAGGCACGTGGCAGCACTAGCAGTGGACGGTATATAAAGAGCTTCGGAAGGAAGCGTTAAATGTTGCAACACTTGGAGTAATGCAGGCAGGGAACTGTTTATCTGACGTCCAAAAGTGCATGATCGCTGGCTTTCGGGCCAAGGGTGGCAGCATTTCTGAAACTGCGAATTATGTGAAGTGTTCACGTGCAGCCGTTGTAAAATTGTACCATGCGCGGCACGGTATAATCAGCGATGTGGCAGTGTAGTGCCCCATGGACCTTAGATGACAGTGGGGGAACGACGACTGCGGAGATGCGTTCGGGTTAATAGACTTGCAAACGTTGACCAATGGACCACCCAGAGGAACCAAGGGGCTTCCAAAGTGTTCCCTCAACGACAGTTCAGGCGTGACCTTCGAAACCCGATTTCGAAGGTCACGCCTTAAATAGTCTGAAATCGATGTCGCATTAAATAGTCTGAAATCGACTATTTAATGCGTAAAGACCTTTCGACTTACGTAATCGAAGGTCACAATTCGATTTCGAACTGTGACCTTCGAAATCGGGTTTCGAAAATCACAGTTCAGGGAACGTTGCTGCTTATGGGGCTCTGTAGCAGACGACTGGTTAATGCACCTATAGTGAGGAATATTCCTCGGCGAAGAAGGCTGGAATTTGCACACCAGTACCGCAGCTGGACGTCCACTGAGTGGCAACAGGTTGCTTTTTCCCGATAAATCATGTTTTATATTCCATCGGACACATGGACGTTGGTGAATGCAGTGTGAAACGTCTTAAAACAAGCAGCCTGCAATGATTGTCTGAACGGTCCAAGCTAAAGGAAGCAGCATTAGGGTCTGAGGATTTTTTTTTTCATAGCATTCCCTGGATGCACTCATCATTGTATGAGGCAAGATAGATGAACGGAAAGGAAGTATGCATCGTCCTTCAGGACCATGTCCACGCTACATGCGGATTGCTTTTCCTCAGCACGATGACATCTTCCAGCAGGACAATCCGACGTATAATACAGCTCGCAGTGTACATGTGGCGTTTGAAGAGCCCCAGGATGAATTTAAGGTACTCTCCTGGCCCCCAAATTCCTCGGGCCTAATTTAAACTTAATCGAGAATATGTGGGAACAGCTCGATCGAGTCGTGGGTGCCATGGACCCGCAAATGCGCGCACACACACACACACACACACATATATATATATATATATATATATATATATATATATATATATATATATATATATATATATATATATATATATATATATATATATAAATATATATATATATATATATATATATATATATATATATATATATATATATATATATATATATATATATATAGATATATATATATATATATATATATATATATATATATATATATATATATATATATATATATAGCTGATTTTGTTCAGTAAGACATAACACTCGTGAATCGTACTTTAATACAATAGAATTTTATTAAATTAATATCACTGAAAAGTAACAGCTTAAATGACGTCGTAAAAGGGCCACTAAAATTTTGCTATTGCTCCCAAATTAATTTCACTCTCTCCCT
This sequence comes from Dolomedes plantarius, assembly GCA_907164885.2. Lineage (NCBI taxonomy): Eukaryota > Metazoa > Arthropoda > Arachnida > Araneae > Dolomedidae > Dolomedes > Dolomedes plantarius. Next base: position 117,812,812 of record OU015500.1, on the reverse strand, counting down.
TACGTCAGAAAATGCTGAAAACATTCTTTCTTTCGAGGCATATTTTTTCTAGTCTTTAACGTGTAAAATGATATATTAAAAAGATTAATGAATAATTTAGCCACTCTATGTCCCACATGCACAATAACTTGAGTGGGAGCGATCGATATTTTGAGGATTTTGATGTCAAAGACAGCGTCACATTATACCGAAAAAAACTAATTAATAGCGTGCAATTTTTTTGTCTTTATTACTATATTTTGTTTAATTTTTAACATTTTTTAATTATGTGGAAGGTGATAAAATATTTTTTTTTTATTTTTTCCTTTTTTTTTAAATATAGATCCCACAAAGGAATTAACTTTGACATGGAGGCCTAGGGGGGCAGAAGGTAGTGAGTTCCGCATCTTCAGCATAAGTTTTAATATATTTTCCATATTCCCCTGACAACCTATTAAAATTTAGGAATTTATAAAAGAGATAGGGATAACCTTATCATGAGATTTATCGCAAGAATTTTTTTTTAATTAAAAAACAACAATATTTTATAAGTACAGAAAATACATAACTAAAAATTATATTTTGGAGGAAGGAAAATATTTAATTAAAAACATTAAATAATGAAATAATGCAGATGGTTAATTCTATTATAACCTTTACAGTGTCTTTGGTTTGCAGCTCAGTGAACGTTATCGCTTTTTCATTTCCAGCTATATTTTTTTATTTTTTTCCGTGGTTCAGGGTGGGGGGGGGGGAATGGGTTAGCCGACATTAAAAATTCCACAAGGAGGACTCTTTTTAATTAATATATATTTTTAAATAACTATATATACATCTCTTACATAGAATTAATAACTTTCTAAAAATGAATCGACTATATTTTTTCCTTTGCTTTGTTCAACAATTTTTTGCTGCTTATATATCATCCACTAGCTATATCACTTGACTTAAGTAAGCTAAATTTATTTAGAAAAAAAATTAAATAAATACAATAAATTCAGTTCGATATTTTTAATACACACCTCCAAGGCCGGATTTTCCTATAGGCTAACTAGGCTTCAGCCTACGGCCTCAAGATCAAGAGGGGCCTACATTCAAATTTAAATGATAACTACATTCAAAAGTACAATGATATCACCGATGCACTCAATTATTTCCATTCAGATAATAATACAAAGGGTAATACTAGATTCAGGGCCAACAATCTTTTAGGGAAGATGGAAGAATTTGAATTCGTGTTTATGCTCCATTTCTGGAATCGAATACTGAGACATTTTTCAAAAGTAAATAAAATTCTTCACAGCCCTAATATTTTACTTAGTAGTTGTGCAGATTGTAGGATTAAGTGGCCTTCCCCAATGTGGAATCAATCTTACGGCTGTTTCTCAGTTTAATAGTCACTAATTGTTCTTGAGAAAGGTCATTTTCAAGACTTAAAAATGTGAAAAATCAATTAAGAAACACAATGACCCAGACGAGGTTGTCTTCATTGAGTACTTTGTGCATCGAAAATGAGACCTTCAGAAAAAATATATTTTGATGAACTTATAGAAGAATTCTGTGTGAAAAAGTTTAGAAAGAATTTCTTCTATTCTACTATTTCGTTTTAAATGTATACTTAGATTGAATCAGTTCTTAAATAATACAACTATTAACATAAAATTTAATATGATGTACAATTTGATATTTTCTTTTTTGTGATCTGGATTTTGTTTGAATAAAGTTCCATTTTTGGTTTAGTTTAAGACTTAAAATTCATAATAATTCCTACCTAAACTTTAAATGCGAATTATTATGAAATGAATTTATCTGAATTGAATTTGGTTTAATATTCAATGTATTGAATATATATGTTAGTACCAATAACAACATGTTTCATTTAACATATTGATATATATCACAGTAATGATGTATTTTATTATTTCTCATGTAATTTACAAATTTAAAAATTAGAGGTGAAAGGGCCTCATAAAAGGAATAGCCTAGCGCCTCTTTTCATCTAAATCCGGCGCTCCACACCATGGTGTCGTTTGCATTGTTTGTCACTGCAGGTCTTTGGACTTTCGCACTTTAATAGTAAGAATCGTTAGTTGATTTCAGTGGGGTTACCGAATAGACAAACAAACACACACCTCCCCCCCTCTCTGGTCCCACCTCAATTTCGACCGAACATTCCCAGGGGCTGCATCTATCACGATAGTACCTTTTCCCACCCTCTCCGACTTTATAGGAGATTTTTCCGGGTTACAGATTTAATGTGTCCATATCCTGATTCGACACGATGGTGTCGTTTATTAAATTCCTTATTCTCTCTAAAACATCCATTACCTCTGTAAAACGTCACTAAAACACTACTATATTACTATATTACTGGGCCCAAGGTAGCCTAGTGGTAGGGTGTAGGCTTTCAGCGCCGAAGGTGCTCAGTTCGAATCCCGAAAATCACCATTCAATAACTTCGTATCTAGACCGGATATGAAAACAGGATGCAATGTTTGTCATTCATAAGAACATATGTTAATAACTTTAGTAACACTGCAGAGACGTATTATGACGGAAATAGGTCTATAATAAATCCATGGATGTCAGCATCTATGGATTTTAGTTGTTCAGATATATATATATATATATATATATATATATATATATATATATATATATCTTCTACTCCACGCCACTATAAAATCCAGTTCTTAGAGGCTAATCCGGGATATTGCAGTCGGGGTCGGACTCGTGACTCCTGGAATTGTCTTTGGTCTCTACTACTTTCGGAACTTGAAAAACTTATACTGGATATGGACCGAATAGGGTTAAATCCGTAGACTGGAAAGTCCCTCTATGATGCCATAGAGGGTGGGAGAGGCTACATTCCCCTTGATGTTGCCCCTTGGCTTGCTTGGTCAAAATTGAGGTGGCATCTAGCTAAGACGGATATGTGGTGCTATTGTAAACCAGAGTTCCACTCGTCATATCGCAATGTCTACATGGAGCTGGTCTGGAACACTTCCAGCCAGGGGGAGTTAAAAACAATTGCAACAAATACAGTAATATATTACTTATTTTCGTTGAAAATTTTGGAGAACTTTAAAAAAGGGTAGGAAGGTAAATCTGTCATGTAATGTGAGGACAATAGCGCCTAAGGGTTAAAAAAAGTATTTGAATATCTGGACACGAAAAATCGCGTGCAGCATATAGGGCGAAACTGCGAACCCAAAACTGTGGAATCCGGTACCTGTTTGTAGTTTTGAGTCCTGTAATTGACATAGATGAATGAAACCGATTGAAATTGGTTTTGTTCCATAAATCATTTACTAATTAGCCTTCATGTAAAAAAAAATATACCCTGAAAATCAACGAACCACCTAAAAAGATAATGCTCAGAGTGACCGGAACTGTACAAAATATACATTTTAAAATCATTTGAAATCAATATCTTAGAGTAAAAATTAATATTATTTCCCATTACCGAGGGTTTCTGAAATCTCAGAGTCATGTAACCATCACCTATTAATGTATCATACAATATTTTTTTTTAAACAAAAATTAAATTACTGAAGGAAATAGGAATTGCTTTGATGAAAACAGACCCTAAGAACTGCCGAATTCAAATACCATCTAGACTGTCTAATAAGGGAAAAAGAACCTAAATTATAGCTTTTGCATAACTGTGACTACTCCAAATTTTGATGTTTATAGACCTCGATCCCAAACTTTCACAATTGGCAACCTCCAAAAAATAAATAAATAAATAAATAAAAAAAACGTAAGATTGTCTGCAGGCTCGACTCTCAAAAGTAGTTCCTCAGTAATCTTGGGCAAATACTTCTGTATTATGGAACTGCATCTGGTATGCTCCGATCAGGGGACATAAGTCACAACACTAACTTCTATATAATATTGCTTTTGCAGTGTGTCATTAACTGGTGTACATGGGCAATGAACTTCCTGTTTCCGAGGAAATGGTATAATAAGTAAAACGAGAGCCTAGATAATTCCCGTAATTTGTATAAGAGGTTAGAAAACTAGTTGTTATCAGCAGTCGACGCAACGTTTACCAAAGTCTGAAGCCACAGATCTGCTTAGAGCCGGTTATTATTTTTTGGGATTTTAAGAATTGAAACGAATGAAAACGTTTGACAATGAGCTTTTAAACTGCCTGGTTCCGTGTTAATTTCTGTTCCTTTACTTAACCTCACACTCACAAAAACATAAATTTAAAAAGAGTTATTTATGATTTCAATGTTCTTCTCACCAGATGTAGACTGTAAGTCCAGTGCTGTTCTTCATCCTGCTGTCTTACAGTAGTCAGTCCTACTGCACTGTTGGTAAGTTTCACAGTCTGTTCACACTTAAACCGAAATGTTACATAGAGTTAAAAATTTTAACAAATCAGAGAGTTCAATTGTTTGACCACATGATATACTAAACCAATCACAGGTCAAGTCAACAATCTCGGAGCCAATGTAGTGACGTAACACAATGCTCACCATGCAGTGAGAACAGGCCTTTACTGTGACAAACTCTAAAGACAAAATGTTCGTAAAAGTTAATTTTGTCTAGTGTGATAATAAGATGCATGAATATTTGCGAAGTCTTCTAATATTTTCTTTAGGTAACTGGGTACTAAGATAGGGTGATACCGAGAGTGAAATTGTGTAATTAGCGTTACGTTTGATGGATCAAGTAAAATAGTCATATAATTATTAAGAAAGACAACATTTTAAGATAACGTTTACTTATTTTATTATATATTTCGTAAGTACAAACGGTAAAGATTTTTATCTCATTGATCATAATATATGTCTGACCTAGGTCTTGTAATATTTTATGGCGAAAGTTTCACGATAACTTTTAATGCTAAAGACTCTCTATGATGCTTATAATCGTGAAGATCTGTTTATGTGGCTTGTCGGAAGGTATTTGATAAAGGTATTCACCACCCTAATTACGGCACGGACGTTAGCTGGAAAGAAAAAATATTAAAATAATTGAGACAGTCTAATTTAACATTGTTTTCTCATACTCATGTTGATTTTAATATTTATTTGCGGTATTAGGTTTTTTAGTATTTCCGACAAAATGATCCTTTTGTATCTAAACATGATATAGAGAAGAACGTAGAAATGATTTCGTCTTGGTAAACACAGAAGCTTTCGTTGTATAATTATTCATTACGAAAACAATCCCACAATTGAATAATTTTAGTGCTGCCATCTATGGACGTATTTTAGAACTATTTCCGTCATAATACGCCTCTGTAATATTACTAAAATTATTCTACATCTGTTCTTATAAATGATAAACACTGAGCATTTGCTTTACAATAAAAGAATGGAACCTTTAATTTTTTTTACAACAAGCTCACAATCTTTAGTATAACAATTATTTTTATTTTAGAAACAACTAAATATAGAGTAATAATTTTTTTTTTCTATGTTAAAAAAATATTTGACTCCGGAAAAATTAAGTATTTCTGAAATCCTTTTCTTTACTACGTTTAAAATGTTTGTTCTTTTTATGAAAATAATTATCCTTAAACTCAATTTCCTCTTTCTAAAAAACACCGTAATTTATCTATTAAATTTCTTTTATCTCACATCTCGAAATCAAAAATTTTAAAAATAAATTTTTGTTAGAAACAATATTATAATAATATTCATAAACTCATTAAGATATTTAGTAATAACAGAGAATTTTTTTTATGCATACGTAACTAGAAGGAAACCTTCAAACAAATACATTACCTTAATAATTTAACCGAACGCTCATTATTATTTTTTTTTCACTTTCCATTCAAACATCTGAAGATTCTCAAACTGTTATTCAATAAACAGAGCTTGAAAAATAAATTTTCTTTGCTCTCAAGTTAGGAGCAATGATTAGTAAATAAATAAAGAGATGTCACCAAAATATTAAAAAAGATAAATAATATGTGATATTTTTTAGAGCATTTCCAAAACAATATTTCATTTTATTTTTTTTCCAGATGTACAGAATTAATCAGTAAATGTACATAAATCAGTTAATAAAAAATTTCCCTTATATTTAACGTTATGAAAAACATTTCGTTCAAGTTGTGTAGAAATATTCCACTGTAAGACTTTCTGTAGTGCTGCCATCTATTGTCTGTTTATTAAATTGAAAAGAAAACATATTTAGTTATGAAATTCAGTTATAAATGAACTTTTTTTCATCCTTAAAAAAGTATGTTTTTTTCGTGTAATTGTGCAGGTTATTGACGTAGACTCTGGTTAAACAAAGGTTTAGAAAACACTTTTAAAGCATCTTAAAGACTTAGGCACTTCTTATATTGAAAATATTTTTTTTTTAATTTTTTAAATTTTTTATTTATTTTTATTTTTTTAAAGAGACATAAGCAAAGTCATCTTGGAAAAAACTGATTTAGGCGCTTCGTGTACCAAGCCACATATATATATATATATATATATATATATATATATATATATATATATATATATATTATATATATATATATATATATATATATATATATATATATATATATGCGTTATTTTATGGTCCACAATAAAACTTTCAGATAATTGTAATTATATTTCTGTCAGAGTGGTATCTGAAGCGAAAATTATGGTGGGGAGGTACTTGGTAGACTGTGAACATGAGCAGTGAAATACGGGATCTATTGGAGCAGGAACTGCTAAGAGAAAGGTAGCCCACTGTCCAATGAGAGAAAATGGGGTGGGCGAAAATGACCCCTGTAAACGGACACCAGCCCCTCTGAAAAAAAAAAACGATAGAAGGTCGACGGATTTCGCTGGCTGATCCCCGAGCTCTGACCATATAGAGAGCTAATTGTGCTATCGCGGATACTAGCGGAAGATCCTGTAGTCTGACATGATGAAGCTGAGTATGACCTGATGCGGGTACCTGTCAACGAAAGCCTTCATCGTTGTATTCTTCAACAGTCGTAAGTGCCTCCCAAAAGATCCTAGAAATAATTGCTTTGACTGAATATTTTATCTCTGCTTCTGAATTCCTCATGTATTAAGTGATATTATGAAGGAAAACCTTATCCTATCATCAATTTTATTTTAAAAGAATTTTTAGTATTGTCGAATAAATTTATCATAAAGGCCAATTCTCCTTGCTTGTCCAAACACATGCACGCATCAATTTATTAAGGTTCTATTATAACCTATAAATGGTCTCTTATGATCAATTAGCGACTCAAACAGAACTTCCTTACGTTCCAATCACACTACGAAACAGAGTTGCCAAATTACTTATAATCATGCATGTGTTTCTAGAAAAATATACATTTTTTTACTATAGTTACTTCGTTTGTAGCACATGAAGGGATATTTTTCCAATCCTTTCGCTGAACTAAGTTGACCTTTCTAAGAAATTTTTCCATCAAATATGTTGAAACGAAAGGGAGGAACTTAGAAAGAAAAATCTTAATCATTTTACCGTAATTAGCAGTAAAATGCTGATTTTATTGTTAGGAATAGTGAATCAGTTAATGTTTTTCTATTTTCTACGTTGCCTGTCTTGTCCGGTGGATGATATATAAATGCATTCAATTTCACATTTCCAAGAATATCTGTAAGTGGTGATGTATCAGTCTTGTCTGTTTCAAAATGTCTAGATATGTAGGATTGCTTGATCGATAACCAAGATTTCGAACAAATCTAGGATAAACATGTACTGATTACATACGTTTATGGTTAATTAATGCCAAACAGTGGATAAATTGCTTCAGGTCTAATCCCTCACAAGAAAACACTGAAGAATTGTTTAGGTGCATGTCACATCGGATTCCCCCATATATCACAGACTGAGGTATCTGTATAAAGTTTAATATGCAATTCTTACATATTTGCATTGCTTTCAAATAAAAATCTATATTTTTGGACAATTATTTATTATTTTCTCTTATAATCCCATTTCTCCCCATACCATAGCTTTAAAGCTATTTTCATTGTTTTGCAGACTTCCTTTATTAATACAGAGTGTAAAGAATATGTTGCAGCGCTATTAAATAATGCTCAAACTTACCATGTTGTAACGTCTGAACAATAACCTCTTTAGATGCTCCAATTGGACAATTATTTATTATTTTCTTTTATAGCACCATTTATTCCTTAACATAGCTTTAATGGTTATTACATTGTTCTGCAGACTTCCTTTATTAACACAGAGTGCAAAGAATATGTTACTACGCTATTAAAATATGCTCAAACTTACCATGTTGTAACGTCTGAACAATAACCTCTTTAGATGCTCCAATTGGACAATTATTTATTATTTTATTTTATTGCCCCATTTCTCCTATAACATAGCTTTAAAGCTGATTGCATTGTTCTGCAGACTTCCTTTATTAACACAGAGTGCAAAGATCATGTTACAACGCTATTTAATGATGCTGAAACTTACCATGCTGTAACGTCTGAACAATAACCTCTTTAGATGCTGGTCCAGCGCCTTTGCTGTTGTAACCTTGGACGGTTATTGCGTATTTAGTATTCCTCTTCAAGTTTGATATAAGAGCCTCACTCACTCTTTGCAGCTTTGAAAGATCGACTGTTTTGTAAACATACGGATCACTTGATGATAGATCTCTGTAACCGACGTAAAATCCCAAAAGATAGCCAGTACTGGAAGACGAAGGTGCCTATAAAGGTATAAAGAATTTAATTACAAAATATAATAAAGACGGGGATAAAACAACTGTACACAGACCAGTGGTCTAACTCAGTGCTCCCCAACCTTTTAATCGCGGAGGACCGGTCAACGTTTGATAATTTTACCGCGGCCCACTGAGGGGGCTATGACTGCAATTTTAATTCATAATCTTGAAATGTTTAATAAACAATAAACTAATTTAAAATAGTTAAAAGATTTCTTTTGTTACAAAGGTATAAATTAGCACAAACCCGACAAAGTCGCTGTAACCCGAGAGAAATACACCACAGTAAATAAAATGGAAATAATTTAATGTTACTTGGGCGGCCCGGTACTATTTGTTCCATGGACCGGTACCGGTCCATGGAACAAATAGTACCGGGTTGGGGACCACTGGTCTAACTGAATAAGTAACACAAGGAGTAAAAAATAAATATATCAGCATGAAATGGAAAAGGAATTATACAAAATAATAATTTATACTTAATAATTTATTACTTTAAACCAGAGATTCCCCAACCTTTTTGCATTTACGGCACCCATCCGAATAAGATTAGGATTTGGCACCCTTATTAGCATTTTATGTTTTTTATTTATTTTTTATTAAATATTAAATCACAGAGGAATGTATATCAGGAACATGTTAAGTTAAAGTTCAAATAAATACTTGCTTCATTGTTGCTTTATTCACTTATTGAAAGATATAAATATCAAAAACACTAGATAGCATATTTTAAAACCCTTTCAAATATAGCAATGGGATTCAGTATAATAATACACTAGAGGATTTCAATGGAAATCGCTAGCAAAAGCTTTGTCTTATTAATGTGAAATTTGTGATTTTTTCTTAAAGAACAAATGTCTGATATCAGGCCTACCAGTTGTGGATGCGAGGGTACCTAATTCATCCTTTGGAAGAAGTGCGATCTATGTCCCAATATGTCCGGCGGGAGAGTAATTAATTCAGCTTAATATTTATTTTAAGAGGGAATTACTAATATTTTTTTATATATCTTCAAAGTATATCACTGCATTCCTGGCAGATCTTACGGCCTCCTATAAAGTGCCACGGCACACTGGTTGGGATTCATTGATTTAAACCATAATAAAAGAAAGAAGAAAAAAATAGCACCATTCATAGGAAAGGAATAAACTATATTATCTTTTTACTAAAAAATTTTAGTATTAAGTATATTTAAAGCTGTGTATTTTCAGGAAGTAATATTAAATAAAAATACAGCTTATCATGGAATCCGTAAAGTATAATAATTCACCTGAACAGGAATTAGGATATCACAAATAAGAAAAAAATTGAAGGCCTTATTTTAATAGTGGTCCATCTCCACTCTTGTTCATTTTGAGATACAGAGCCTTAAAGTCTAATGATTGCTAAAAAATGACTGCTGAAATCTGATTTGTAATGCCCTCTGGTGGCAGCAGAAATAAGCTGGAGGTATACCAGTTTAAAAATAAGATAGAAATGACTTGTATGAACATGAAAGTGAGGCTATCTCCATGTTTTTAATAGTGGCGTTGGACCACTGTTAAAATAAGACCTAGAATTAATAATGTGCTTCTTAGGTTCTTCCTTCTGCTTAGTCCAAAAACGGTTATCTTAAACGTTAATTTGTCTTTATACTTAAATAAGCACAACATTATGAGTAATAACAACAGTTTTTTTAACACTAATTTTTGAACACTAATAGTTTACGTATTTTAAAACTGTTATGGCAAAGGATTTTATACTTACTGTGCTATTAATTTCATTAACAATGATTTTAGAATAAACACAACAAATTTGAACAGTTCCTTCTCGAGACCTTTTTATTTAACCCATAGTTTGCATTACATTTCCTCTTTTCTTTGCTAGGATTACATGATCGGGTTTACTTTAAAAGAGGTGTAATCAGGAGATAGGACACAATCATGTAAAAGACGAGGCAAAAATGAGATATGGAAAATATTAATGAAATCAGTCTGCTTTCCATACACTGTCTATTCTTCAGTTTTAAACTTCATTATATATACCGGGTGAGTCATAAATTCGTGCAAAGTTCAAAAATTCGTAATAAAAGAAATAATGCTCGGAAATTTTTTTCTGTTTGCACGAATAGGATCCGAGGGACGTTGGATTTTTTATCCATGTAAAAAAAAAAGTTTCCAAAAGTAACCGAAAGATGGCGCCACGTTAGTCTGCCACGTTAAGTCTGCATTGCAGGAAAGAGATGAGTTACCTGTTGTCACCTTCATGCAGGATGGTGCCCAGTCCTACATTTCACGTGACATCAGGACGTTCCTCTTGGAATCTTTCACTGAAGACCGAGTTCTATAAGTCGCGGATGTAAGGTTCAGTGGCCCTCATGATCACCAGACTTGACCCCGGCAAATTTTTAGTTGGGGGATACTTAAAGTCTCATGTGTACCGGGGCTCCACAACCACTTTGGTGGACCTGAAAAATGTCATTCGACAGACAGTCGCTGCCATCGATACTACAATCCGCTGGCTTAGTTATGCACCTCGCTTGCCTATTACTTTGTGCTCTTAGTAATGTTGGACATCTGATACTTTAAAATAAATGCACAGTCACGTGTAAAGGTGATCTGTTTGATTCCCTGTTTGAGTTTGCCTGATTTGCATAAAACGTCTCAGTATGACGTGTGAGCCCCCTCTTTCGGTTACTTTTGAAAACTTTTTTTTTTTTTTTACATAAAAAAAAATCCAATGTCCCTCTGATCTTATTGGAGCAAACAAAAAAATTTTCCGAGCATTGCTTCTTTTTTTCTGAATTTTTGAACTTTGCACGAATTTATGACGCACCCGGTATATATATATATATATATATATATATATATATATAATATCATAAGTATTACCATATGATATTATATCATCATATAATAGGGGATCAATAGCGAAAATAACTGAAAATGCGTAAGCAAAAATCATGTCTGTAATATGTGGTTTCACAGAAAAAAAAAATTTTATATGTTGTAGAAAATTCGAAGGAAGTGAACCAATTGCGATTCATTATGTAATTTACTTACTTTCCATGTAACTTTAATCATAGTTGAACTCAAAGGTATGACTCGAATATCGTGAGGAGCATTTGATGGTGCTAAAAAAGAAAGAAAAATTGTTACTGATATAATTAAATTGAAATAACGTCACTGATTTATGCATTTTAGGAGTTAGATAGCTATTAATTTAATCGTAATTTTATAGAGTAAACATATAATTTAACTTAAATTTTAATACTCATCAAATACTTCTTGAGAAAAAGAAAAGAACTGCAAAGTGGAACTGATCTTTTCAGCCAGGACATTAATTAAAATAATTTTTCAGTGAATATATTTATCTGAATGCACTAAATGACTTTTATCATCGTTGACAGAATACTGTTTTTTTTAACAGATAAATGTAATTTTATCCACTATAGCATTACGTTTTCTGAACAATTTACTGAGATTATTATTATTTTTTTTTATATATCGAATGTTTTATCTTAAATTTCAAATTCAGTAGTAAATACATCTGTGCATGTTTTTATTTTGTTTAGGATAGTAATTTATCAGATAAAATTACGTACGCTTTAACTATAATTAAATTATCTAGAAATTAAATACGTGCAGATCGTACGACATATACAAAAAATATCTTAGACCAGTCTTATTTAAAAATAGCACTTATTATTTTCTATCTTATGAAAATTTGTTTTATATTTCATACATTAAAGTGAATTTTTCTGGCTGAAATATTAATATTTCTATAAAATCGGTCATCAATTATATAATAAACAACTTTCATTTTACAAGTTAATTCATGAAATAACCAATAAAATGAATATATTCTTAATGCGTAGAAATAAACTGACTGGATAACTGTCGAGGTTATGGTTATATATATATATATATATATATATATATATATATATATATATATATGTGTGTGTGTGTGTGTGTGTGTGTGTAAGTAACACCCCAAAACCCTTTCAAAATTCTAAATTATTTCTAAATTTCCTTGTGAGTAGATTAATTACGTTGCTTGCTTTCATTTTAAGAACAAAGGAGTTGATTTCCTCATAAACTATACGATCCCTGTTAATTTGGAGATAATCCTTCTTCATTATGTAAGTTTTCAAGCCCGGATATCCAGGCACAGCGAATCACTGCTCGTTGTTGCATGATCACATGCAACAACGAGCTATGACACGTCGGCTATGAAAAGTTATATAAGGGCATGTGGTCAGCTGCCCGTTCACTTTTCGAATTTCTGTTGCCTATTAAACACGCTGTAACCCTTCGAGCAGAATGTGACTAAACTTATAATTTCTGAAGAATAACGATTTGTTGGTGTTCACTCGACTACTACTGTCTTCCCTGTCGTGGTATGCCGGCTCCGGTCATCATATCATCATCATCATCGACGGGATCTGGCCGGTATATTACTTACTTACACACACACACACACACATATATATATATATATATATATATATATATATATATATATATACAGTGGTATCTCGATCTATAGTTTTTCAAGGGACCGACTGAAATGAACGATAAATGCGAGAAAACGATAGATGCGGAAACATAACAAAGCAATATGATCTTTGGGACTGGATAAAATGAACGACACATGCGGAAAAATGATGGATCCGAAAACGATCGATCAAGATTCCACTATGTATATATATATATATATATATATATATATATATATATATATATATATATATATATATATATATATATATATATATATATATATATATATATATATATATATATATATATATATATATATATATATATATATATATATATATATATATATATATATATATATATCTATATATATATATATATATATATATATATATATATATATATATATATATATATATATATATATATATATATATATATATATATATATATATATATATTGATACTTCCCTAGTCGGTCACCCCGTTTAACTGTCATATTTTCTTCAGACCCGATTTAAGACTCCAAAGAGCCAGTTTCATGAAAGAAACCTCTTTTCGACGGTCACCCCTCAAAACGGCCACTCTTTTTCGTAACCATGTCTGGTCGCCATAGAGAAGTTTTAGTGTATATGTATATCTTAAAATTGTATATAAAATAAAATGAAATAATTCAAAACAATAAACTACATAATGAGCACTGAAATTTTCGAGATCAACTGGAAATTATTAAAAATTCATAAATAGTTTCCTAGTATGCACGTTTTAAAATAATTTTTTTAAAAATAAATCTCCTCAAATCTACGCTGCTGGGGGTTTTTTGGTAGTGAAATGTTGTTTTGATTAGAAAAATCAGAAATTTTTTTTTTAGTTCAATCTATAACACCTCTCCCCTCTCATGCGATGTCAATCGACGTACTGAAAATAAATGTTTGAATACAAAACAAATGTCAAAATAAAAATTTCCCAATTTGAATCGCAAACGTCTTTTTAAAGGAATTATTTTTTTGTAATACAGTGCAATTTCTTTCACGGCGGCCAGTATCGGTTCCGAAAAAAATGGTCGTTTTGAGGGATGGCAGTCGAAAAGGGGTTTCTAACATAACATTGGATTTATAGAGTCTGAACAAAACATGACGTTTTGAGGGGTAGCCTTTTTAGAGAAGTTTCACTGTACATGGATTAATTTGCATGTAAGTGTACAAAAAGTTCAAAGAACTTTAGGAACATCAATTAGTTTACATCAAACTAGGTTTTGTTAAATGAACTCAGTTACTCAAAACTCATTGCATTTTGTAAGAATTATACTTCTAGACACAAATCTTGGGAAATGTCTATTTTAACCCTTCAGCGAGCGCTCTCGTGTACAAAGTGCAACAGTTTCGTAATTTTGAATGGTTTGATTTTACATGTAATGTTTTAATGTTCAGTTTCTATTAAAAGCTCTACCCTTTCTAATGCAGGTATGATTCTCTGACCCTTATATTCATTTCCATTCATCTTTTGTCTTGATTTAACCGTGGTAAACGAGCGATTATACTGGATTGCAATACGACAAAAGCAGGAGTTGATGTATTCGATCAAATGTGCAACTATTACACAGTATCTAGCATATCACGAAGATGGACAATCTCATTGCTTTTTAGGTTTTTGGACACAATAGGAATCCATTCGCAAGTTGTCATTATATCCAATAAAAAGGACAGTTTTGAAATCAGGCGATTGTATCTGCATTCTTTCGCCTTTAATTGTAAATGTATCTTAATATTATCAACATTTTATATGTTGTCATAAAACGCAGAATTATTATTTTCAATTTGAAAAAGTTTATTACAAAACGAATAATCAAGGTCTAAAGAGACGTTGCACTTTGTCCCACAAGCGCCTGCTGGTGTTCCAGAAATTTGCACGCCCGCTGAAGGGTTAAACTTAAATAAATATTAAAACGCGTTAATCTTAAGTACAATATAAATTTTTATATAAATATGAATTTTATATAAGGCTTTTATTCAAATTTAATAACATGAATATTACATAGATTAATTGATAATTAATCATTCATTTGGAGCACGTCACGTGTTATTGCGTTCATAACTACAGATTCTAAAAGCAAATCAGTGTTTATCACAGCACTTAAGGCTTCAATGTTGATAACGACATATTCCACTTAAAGCCCCTTCAGCAACTATTTTCCATCCAATATAATTGGCAGCATTAATAATCATCTGCTCCCTTAATGGCATTTAGTTAGATATAGAATTAATTCTGTGTTAAAAATATATATAGATAGGAGGAAAATTCATGAATATCATCATGACGATACTTTTAACTATTTATAACAGATGTATAAAATGTAATATATAGTCAGTTTATGAATGGATCATGTTTTATTTCTAGAAATACAAAACAAGTTATGCATGTGAAACGAAAAACCAAATAAATGTCTTTCATACATTATTGATGTTTAATACGGTAAGGAGACACAATTAATACTTTAGGTTGAATTTTCAAAAGTTTATCATGGAAAATAAATCATCCAGTTTAATACAAATATAAATAAAATTAAATATTTCAACAGAGCTATAAATTTATAGGAAGAATGTAGACAAAAAATAAACAGAAATCAAGCACTTAGGGCTCTACGCACCATAAGGCAAGATACTGTAGAAATTCTACAGAACCTTGCTTTGATTTCTGTTTATTTTTTGTCTACATTTTTCCTATAAATACATAGCTCTGTTTAAATATTTAATTTTAGTTATATTTGTCCGTTTTCAATATGATGATTTGTTGCAACTGCGCATTCTTTTATTGAAAAGTTAAAAGTTTTCAACGCTAGGGTAGGTTTTCAGTTAATTTGTTTGGAAGTCTATGCCCACTTTATCGGTTTTAGCTTGCGTTGAATTGTTTACATTATTATACTTCCAGTTTAATACATTGATATTTCGTTGAGAAAATTTTAATCGTCTTTGGTTTTGGTTTTCATTCAGAATGTTTGTGCCTGTGTATCAGTTTGCACGCCGTCGTAAAGTTTATTTGCATCTTCATTTGTCCATTTCCACCGAAATTTTATACAGACATAAAATATTCTGTAGATATTTACTGAATACTTTATCTATCATTATTTGCAACATAACCAAAAATCAAGTGACCCCATTGGATATAAGAAAGATAGAAAAGATTTAAATGTTCACTATCCCCTCTAAATATCTTGAGCCACGATTGTTGACAAAAGGATGCTTGCATAGTTTCATTTGCGATAAAGACATTAAGGGGGCAAGTACTCTGTACATAAAACTAACTCTATATACAAAATTAGAATAATTTTTTTTCTTTGTTACTACATTGAAAACCCTTAGAATTCGAGATAAGGAATTTTTGCAGAAAAATGCCTATTTTTTAAAAAAATTCAAAAATGCAACTTTTTTCAAAATGCTTTATGTGCATTCCATACCACTTAAAAATTTTAAATTTTTTGTTATAAGTTTACCGTATGAATATACATATAACTTTTGTGCATTTCGTTTTTTTTTTGTATGGTTCTAAAGTCTTAAATAATTATTTTTCTATTCTGCCTTGTCGTAACGTTTCATACCGCCCTTTAAAACTATATTTTTCTTACCTAGAATTCTATGGGATTTTCCCCCTAACAGCTGCGAGTACCACATAAATGTGGATACTGCCGCTTGACTTCAATTTTATTCAACGAAAACCTACTTAGCGTTTAGAACGCCCTCAGCTTTCTTATCAGTGAAATTCCTCGTGTGGGGGAGAGAGGGTTGATATATTACGCTAGAAGTTTGGCTACTTTTCGCTTCCCCGTGATACACAGGCATAATCGCTTCTCTTTTAGTCGCTTTGTTTTAGCAGTTTTTCTCGCCGCTAGGAGAGCGCTCTTCGCCAGTTTGGAGGACTGATGGACAAATGCGAAACTCATTGTCATAAATCCAAACGCTGAAGAATCACACCGCGTAGCAAATTATCACCTCCAATGTTCACACAACAACAAGTTTATTACAAGACGATTTGAACACTTGACATTGCTTGATTATACACATACATATGACACGTAACACCCACCAAAAAACATATATAACACCACGAACGAAATTCTCTAAAGCCAATTTAAATGGCTACTACCCTTCTTAAACAACTTCCGAGGCAGGCTCCACAAGACCTCCTCGCTTCCCCACTGCCTACGCAGGACTCTCTCTTTCTCTACCCTTCTTTGCACTTTGAACTCTATGTGCAGGCGCGTCAGCTGATCTGCTAAAAAAAAACGCCTTACGCAATACGAATGGCGTCGCCTGACATCACATCCCCCATCCAAGATTGAAGATAGGGTTTTACTTCTATCTACAATATGAAATTTAATTCAGGTGACGTCAAAAAATTTTCCTCTCACCCTTAAATGATTAAACAGTGAAGAAAAGAAAAAAAAATATATCAGCTACATAAAATACTTAAGACTCCTTAAGTCTATTAGCTCGAACTTCTAACCTTCGATCCTGCTCTTACTCTAAAAAATACAAGAATAACATTACAGACTAATACAATTACAATACCAAAATATAATATACAATTGTAATAGCAAGAAAATCAAATCAAATGTAATACTGTTAGTAAAATAAACACTAAAAGTTTTTGAGTCCTTGTTTTTCAGTCTGCTTACACTGCTGGATCAACCGTCTCTAATCTCGATAATGCATCCGCATTATTCAGCTTGGCTCCCGGGCAATGAGTAATAGAAATGTTGTACTTCTGTAAAGCAAGGGCCCATCTTTGCAATTTAGACGATTGTGGGGCATTCTTCGTGATAAAAGTCAATGGATTATGGTCCGTTATCAGTTCCACGGGTGATCCGAAGATCCATGTCTCGAATTTCTTCAGACTCCAAATAACAGCATACGCCTCTCTTTCAATAGTTGGCCAAGCCTGCTGTGATTTGGTCAGTTTCTGGCTCGCATAACTGATTGGATGTAATGCTTCTTCTCTTTTCTGAGATAGACACGCCCCGATGCCTGTTGAAGATGCATCACAATGTATAACAAAAGATTGTCCAATAACTGGGGTATTCAAACTAGGTGCCTCAACATGACACTTTTTTAATTTGTGGAACGCTTCGTCGTGTTCGTCTGTCCACGTCATCTCTTCTGGTGCTTTCTTTTTCGTCAGTTCGGTTAGACAATACGCTGTCTCTGCATAACGAGGAACGTAATCACGATAATAATTACATAGTCCCAAAAAGGTTTTTAACTGCCTTTTTGTATGAGGTCTGGCCAATTTTTGAATGGCTCCTACTTTCTCTGGATCGGTCTGGTGACTGCCGGATCCAATGATGTGTCCAAGATATTTTATGTGAGATTTCGCAAAAGAGCATTTCTTCAGATTCACTGAAAAGTTCAGTTCTGCCAATTTATTAAATATGTCGTCGAGATGTCCTAAATGTTCCTCAAAGTTCGATGAATAAACTGCTATATCATCAATATATGCTCGCGAAAAATCTCTGTACTTAGAAAGTGCCTGGTTCATCACTCGTTGAAATGTGGCTGCGGCATTACGCAAACCAAATGGCATGACTTTGAATCTATATTGCGCTCTATGTGTTTTAAAACATGCTAAATCTTGACTCTCCCTTTCCAAAGGTATTGCCCAATACCCCTTGAGCAAATCAATTGTAGGAATCACATTTGCTCTGCCAATGCAAAACAATAGTTCTGTTTGATTTTCCATCGGAAAATCATCTGGTTTCGTTACCGTATTTAACTCTCTAAAATCGACACATAGACGGAGAGCTCCATCTTTTTTCATAACGCACACTACTGGATACGATATTTCTGCATCACACTCTTCTATAAGTCCTAATGATAAAAGTTCGTCAACTTGCTTATCTACCTGAGACTTTAATGCTTCTGGAATTCTATATATATAAGGCTTCTTTCTTTCTGTTTCAATTAGTCGTATCTTGTGTTCTCCTACTTTTGCAATTTGTACTTTATTTAAAAATAATGCTCTATACTTCTTCAACAAATTCTCGATTTTTTTCCTTTGAATTTCATCTAAATGGCTTAAATTCACCTCATCTACACTAAAGAAGTTTGCTTCATCCTTTCTACTAGGCGTGGGATGGACTTCCCCTAATTCCTGTTCATTTTCAAATATAACCCCAACAGCTTGTACTCTAGATATAAATTTCCTAATTTTATTTACGTGAACTGTTTTAATGTTCCCATTTGCCAATTTAACTTTGTATGAGTCGGTACTACAGCGAGCTACTATTTCTGCGGGTCCCGTCCATCTAGCATATAATTTATTATTTGAATCTGGAATCAAAAGATATACTTGATCCCCTGTTCGGAACTCTTTATACACTGCCCGTCGGTTGGCATATTTTTTGTACGCGCCTTGTTTAACCTCAGCAACTATTGATGCCTCCTCCGCGGCTTTTTCTAAATGTATTTTTAGCTCCTGCAGATACTCAATTGCGTTCTTACCAATATTAATAGGAAGGGGAATTTCGCCTGCCCACGAAGATTTCAATACCGCCAGTGGTCCTCTGGCTTCTCTCCCATATAGTAATTTAAACGGTGACACGCCGGTAGTGGAATTTGGGATCTCTCTATATGCAAATAACATATATGGAATATGTTTATCCCAATTTTTAGGGTCGCTTCGTATGATATGGTGTAACATGCGCTTTAAAACCTGATTATACCGTTCCACTAACCCTGAACTTTGTGGATGTCCCGGTGTTGCAAATCTAGGAGTGGCGCCTAACCTTGCATGAAACTCTTGAGTTAATTTTGATATAAAGTTAGTACCTTGGTCGCTTGCGATAACCCTAGGTATCCCCGTTCTCATAAATATTTCTAGCAATGCGTCGCATGTTGCTTTAGCTGTAATCGTTCTCAATGGAACCGCCTCCGGCCACTTAGAATGTTGATCAACCAAACATAGCACATATTTGTGCCTTCGCGCTGATGGAGTTTCTATAGGACCAATTAAATCAACTGTTACTTGCTCAAACGTAAATTGTGGTCTTTGAAGTGGAGTTATAGGTATTCGATCACTTGCCCTCTCCCTACTCCGTAACTGGCACGCTTCACAAGATCTACAATACTCTTCAATATCGCGCGACATATTCGGCCAAAAAAATGAGTACCGGATCCTCTCTTTTGTCTTTTTCATTCCTAAATGATTAGCAAAAATTGACTCATGCGCTAATTTTAGAATTTGCCCTCTCCTGATCTTTGGAACTACTAGCTGACAAACATTTTCCCCCGAAACCTTTTCTTTATGATATACTAAAGAATCCATTACAAAATACCCATTTTTGTTTTGCTCTGCATCTTTAAAAGCTTCGCGTAATGTATCACACTTTCTTTGCTCTTTCTTGAAAATACTAGCATCCGACAATTGACCTACATTCGTTTCCCTTTCTGCCTCATGTTCACTTTGAACGCAGCTAACTATCAATTTCTCCTCTCCGCTCTGTACCGTATTTTGTATAAACAACCCCTCACATTTCGCGTCTTCCCTTCCTAACTCAAGATTTCCTCCCCCCGATGTTTCCGTGTGACCAACTTCTTGTTTACCATTCTCTTGAGCAGTTAAATCCATGTGGATACCCCTTGTCGCTCCCCCTTCTTTCTCTAACGCTGACTGAAGCACTTCATAAATCACTGGGGTGATTATACAAGGAACTACAAGTCTATCCGTGATTGAAAATAAGACGTCAACATGACCATGTGAAAAATTGGGAGTATTAAATTTTAATGATATCGGCAACGTTTTTAAATCCGCTACAACTTTGTCTCCAAATGCAGATATCAACTGAATTTTAGAACTGTCCTCATTTTGAAAATTTTGCGGTATCTGGTTCGAATTAATTATCGGCATTTCTGCCGCACTATCCACTAATGCTTTAATTTGCTTCCCCCCTAACCAGATGTATACGTACTGCAATGGTTGAGTATCCAATGCATTACTATCGAAATACGCGGTTTTAACTTTTGCAATTAGTTTATCATCCTGATTGCTTTTCCCTGTCGCCGAATCTTTTTTCGTTTGATTTTGCGCAGCTCCCGTTTTACTCTTTTCTCTATTATTGGGACAAAATCGCAAATGAACTACGCGTTTACAAAGTTTGCATTCTTTTGAATTTGCATTTCTTTCATTATAGTTACTTCTCATATGAGGGGGTAGGTATTTCCCGCTACTTTGATTCCCAAATCCTGTTTCATTCTGATTACAAAATTTCGTTGGTTTGTCATATAATTCCGAAAAGAATCTACCCTTAGAGGTAAACCAATTGTCACAAAGTTCGGCAATTTCCCTCGGTTTTTGCCACGTATTTAGCTGCTTAATCCTAATATAACTTCGCGTTTCAGAGTCTAATGTACTCAATAATCTATCACTAACTATCAACTGGTTCAGCGTTTCAATGTCTGTTACCTTCCTCAGTTCGCAATAAAAATCCCAATTTGCCCTTAATCTACTTGCAAATTGTATATGGTTCTCATTTCTCGCTCTTTTAGCCGACAAGAAATGATTTAAACACGCTTCCGGTGTCGGTTGAAATTCTTTTAAGATTATAGCTTTCACTTTCTGATAATCTTTCATATCTTCCGCGTTTACATAAACTAATAAATGCGACGCTCGTTCCCCCAACAAATTAAATAATATCTCAACCTTCATGTCTTCCGCGACCTTTTTCATTTCGAATGCTTTTTCGAGAGACGAAAAAAATAAATTCCACGACTCTGGTTTAGTCGGCACCGCAAGAGTTAAAGTCCTAACACTCTTTATTAGCGCCTCTAACGAATTAGAATTCCCGCTTAACGAATTAGAATTCCCGCTAAGTCCATCCCCGCCTGTATTCAAACTCCTACCTTCAGCTTGAATTCTAGATATCTCTAACTGTGCTTTAGCTACTTCTAATTTTGTTTTTTCCAGTTGGAGCAACGTATCTTGCTCTTCTTTAAATCATTCCCTTTCAATTTTAAGTAACTCCGCGTCTTTTTTCTCTTTTTCTATTCGTGCTCGTTCCCTTTCAATTTCTACTAATTCTGAGTCTCTTTTCTCTTTTTCTATGCGTTCATTAACTGTCGATATCAGAAATTGTTTTACAAATTCGAAATCTTCCTCGTATGGCTTACTAGCTTCTATAAGAGTTTTTAAATCTACTATTCTGTGGTGTTCCTCCACATTCTGTCCTAGTTCTTTGGCAACCAAAACCAAATCTTCTTTCTTTAAACCCTTTATGTTAAACATATTTTATTTATTTTAAAATCCTCACTCTCTACAATTTATATACTGGTCATATTTTAATAACACTCTTTACTAAAATATATTTCAACTCATCAATCACTAAATATTTTCTTTCTACTCTAACATCAACACATATCAGAAATATTTTTCATCTTCTTAATTACTGATTTAATCATTCACAAGTTTCACTAAAGAACAAAAGGCTTCCTACCTTTTTAATGCTCTGGTTCTCGAAAGAGAGCGTGTCATAAATCCAAACGCTGAAGAATCACACCGCGTAGCAAATTATCACCTCCAATGTTCACACAACAACAAGTTTATTACAAGACGATTTGAACACTTGACATTGCTTGATTATACACATACATATGACACGTAACACCCACCAAAAAACATATATAACGCCACGAACGAAATTCTCTAAAGCCAATTTAAATGGCTACTACCCTTCTTAAACAACTTCCGAGGCAGGCTCCACAAGACCTCCTCGCTTCCCCACTGCCTACGCAGGACTCTCTCTTTCTCTACCCTTCTTTGCACTTTGAACTCTATGTGCAGGCGCGTCAGCTGATCTGCTAAAAAAAAACGCCTTACGCAATACGAATGGCGTCGCCTGACATCACACTCATCAACCACCTGCAACAGAGATCTCTCCCGACCCGTTGGACGAAAGACTCCGGAAAAGAGCTTGACAGGATGCCTAAGATGAGAGGACTTCGAAAACGGTGCTGTTCGCATGGGAACTCATCCACCGGTCTTCATAACCGAACAGAATGACAAATATTCTGTATTTTTGAGCCCTTAAGCCATTCTTCTTAATATTCCCTCAAAATTATTAAGTTCCATGGTTCATAATTTTTGAGTCGTCATTCCTCCTGTATCGTTTTTATTTATGTCATTTTTCTATTCCAGATGAGGAGTTCCCTGTTACTACTCTGCAATATGCATCTCAACCTATTTTAATACTGCATTCCTGGTTTTAATACAACATGCCTGTTATATATTTTTTTATGTTTTTACTTTATTTCCTGGTCCATAAATGTGAAAAATATGTGTTATTCCAAAGTGTGATGCACAGTTTTGTGACAAACCCTTCCATTTACAATCCTGAGAAATGTGGGAAGAAATCGGAAGAAAATTAATGCGCTTGGAGCATTTTGAAAAATGCTCGCATTCTTGAAGAAATTTTTGATAAACAGGTCTTATTCTTCCACAAAATACATATTTGTAAATTAAAATTGTCTTTAATGTAGTAGAAAAGAATATTAGTTATAATCATGTGGTATATAGAGTAAATATTTAAAATTAAAGAAAAACGAGATTGAACGTCCGTTGTTACCGTTAAAGCAAGAGAAATGCCATTAGAATTCATACTTACTGCCAGCATTTTTATATTTTAACATATATTTAAATTTTCTGATTCAGCTCTTTACTCTGATGACTACACTTTCTTAATCACCGGTAAAAAATTAGAGAAATTACCCGTGTGAAACCTTTCCCTCTCCAGCACCTTTACGGGCTATGCTTCGCTGAGAAGCCCATTATAAGGGCGGAATTAAGGTCCAAGCTGCTAGCTATACCACAGGTGTGTATATTAATCATGTTTAGTTATCTTTCGAATGAAGCCATTTAGAATTCATGAATGACACCGAAAATATTTATCTATTTTTTCATTCAATCCTTCACAACTGAAATAATTAACTAGTTAGTACCCGTCAAAACATGACGTCTGGATAGTAAATAGATGTAGTAATACACATTATACTGAATACATCATTGCCAAGTGTTAAAAATCATAATAGTAAGAACACGGGTTTAATTCTATATCTCAAAAACGTAATTTAAAAAAAAAAGGCAGAGAGAGATAGCTAGAGAGTTTCCTCGAATAAACCAATTTTTGTGTTTATGTGGCCTAGTGATTAGTAAGTACCTAAAGCCCAAGTTCAACATGTCACCAAGTATGCGCAGAAAAAAATTATGTATTTAATCGGCGACGTGCGTAGTGATTATCTAAACCCATATTTAAACATGTTACTGAGCATGCGCAGAACGCAATTTTTTAATTGTAAATTTTCTCTAATTAATAGAAATTACGGTTACAAAAACTAAACTTGACACATCTATAGATTAAAATATTTCGTTTAAGACAAAAATGAAGTAAATTGATGGAATAGTTTTCTCTCACGGACTGTCCAAAGAATCAGCTTAGCATCTTAAATATATAGATTCCTCAACACTTAAATCATTAAACACTGAACTACTTAAATAAAAAGTCAAGATGAATTTATGAAATTTTATAGCTCACTCTAGTAGCACCGATGCAGTGAAATAGGGTTTCAATAACTTTTTAAGATCTGTCTTAAACACTGTAACTGCCTAAATCACGACTGTAACATTGAAGAAGTTTTTTTTATAACCCGTTTTTTTAACATTTATAATAACTTATAAGGAGATATGTAGGAAGAAATATAAGGCTTGTAATTAAAATAGTTTTTAATGAATTAGAATTCTTACCTTCTTCTTCGGTTGTGACGATCAACTCTTGACTGGGAGCGCTTCGTCCGAGAACGTTTTCGGAATGCACTCGGAATACATAGGTAGTTCCTGGCCGCAATCCAGTCACTGTAACTTTAGTTTCCGATGCAGACACTCGAATGCTCTCTAAGGGTTCATCCTTGGCCTCTAAATTAAAAAAAGGAACCATGTAAAACATATTATATCAGTGGAAATTAAAAAAAAACAATATATAATATAACATTAAAATATGAAAATAACTCAGTATTAAAAAAAATTGTTTAGGTTTACGAAACACATTTTGTGAATTGATGCCAAACATATAGTATTTCCATGAACAATATAAAATTAAAACAAAATACAGGTTTCTGACAGAAAACATGTTCAAGGCATTCCACTTGTCAAGTATGGGCATTATTAACACATCAATGACATGCATCCCTGCTGCAATGGCAATACTTTGTTGACAATCATTTTCTGCTACTCGAATTCCATACTTCTTTTATGTTGAACAATGAACAGAGTATGCTGAAACTGAAAGACTTTTGGCGATTCATCCAACTTACACGCGATCGATACAAGCTTGCATATTAATTAATGTTACCATCGGTCCTGAAAGGTTGATAAAGCTTATAAATACAAAAGCTTATGGCCTTGTTCCATTTAACCCATCTTGATATTTATTTTTTCCCCGTGGAATTCTGCAATCAACTCGTTATGATTTGTATGACCCTGAAGAGGGCCTTTTTTAATTTCTTTTGCTGAGGGCCACCTATCCTAATCTTGTTAATTGATCTTCCTGTCTCTTATCTTAAAATTAACTATTTTAAATATTTCTCTTATTCTTGCTACCAACTTATCTACTTAATCTTAAATTTCCCTTACCCTTCAACTTATGAAGGTGTCTTACTTTAAATTTAGTACTTTGATGGTAATTTTACTCTTAATTAATGTACCTAGCCTTTAAATTTTAACTATTGAGCACATTATCATTGATTACAATACATCTTGCGTACAGGAGTTAAAACCTGATGGTCAAGAAACTCCAGTCATCACTCAATTCTGCTCAGTTTTGTTCCTTTTACGTCCGTCACAATCAGTGCTACTCGTATCGAAATATTTTTAACCAATCACAGAACTTCAAACGTTTAGCCCCATAACTGATAAGACCTGCTATTGGTTAGAAATATTTCGAGGCGAGTAATGCTGACGCTGACAGACGCAATGTGAGCAAGGAGTCGTGAGTGTGAAAATTGATGGCAGATATAGTTCGATGCAAAGAATCAATCCAGTCTGATTCCAACGTCTGGATTGTTGCTTTGCACCAATCCAGACGTTGAATTTGCAGTTCTATCAGTATTACTGAAGGGTAATTCAAAATATATGACTACGATTCTGAAACAAAAACTACTGAGAATAAATTATTTAAAATTTTAGACAAGTACAAGGTTATCGAAAATGGATCAACTAAGTGATAATATTGCTAGTCATGAAAATGATACTAGGAATCACACCGGATCAAGCAGATTCCGATGACCTTCGAAAAGCTCACACAGTTCATAGAAGACTCAGTTTTCATATACTCAAATTGATTTGTAGACGTTATTTATGTAAATATCAGGCATAAGTGAAATAAATGCTCGCAGAATGTAACTATGTTTTGGTTGGCAATGAATATTTTTCCGAGGGGATTATTTTTGCACCTTATTTTGTCACATTTTACACACGTTTTCCCACAGTCAACCATCAATGTAATGCTCACCAGAGGAGAGTAGGAATAGAAGCGAAGACCACTCTGGATTTGAGATAAAGTGTCCCAGAAAAGAAGAAAAAAAGCACACATTCTGTGAATACATTACACATTTTTCATCTGCTAATGAAAAATGTTTAATGTATTCACAGAAATGCTAATGGGAATGAGATTCGTTTAAATTTAAATATTTCGGAAGAGTCTTAAATTGGAAATTGCATATACCGGAGCGTTGTAAAGCCGTTATATGTAAAAAAAGTGACAACCCAAAAATCGCCAAATGTCGCCCAACTATTCGCCATTATGGCGAATACACCAGCATGGTATATATGTCAGCATGTTTGAAAATTTTCGATGAAGTGTCACATATTGAAATCTACCACTTAGTGACAGTTAATAATGGAAACCAGTTCCGAAAAGCAAGGGGAAACTCATCCCAAACAACCAAAATATTAACTAGTTAGGTTTATAGTATTATTGTATAGTACAAAAATAAAAGATACTTATATTGGAAGTTTTTAATGAAAATGAAGTTAATTTAAATCATGGTCTTTTCGGAAAGTCATTAACGCCGTTACAAGTAAAAAAACGTAATAAATAGGGAAAAATTCCAGAATAGTAATGTTTAATAAATCATAAAACATTGGCGAAAAATAATAAGAAAATGTTGCAACTTTTGTTTACATAAAACTTATTAGACAGTATAAGAAATAAATATCTAGAAGCTATGAAGTGCATAGTTTTAGCTGCTAACTTTCCTCTGTAATTACTTCTATAATTCTGAGAATATTATTTGTAAAAATATTTCTCGTTCGCAGAATGAGTTTTATTGCTTTTACTAAGAAAACTAATTAAGGAAATAGTTAATGACTAACATTCACTCAGAATGCTGGAAATGTTTGTACTGGTTATTACTGCAATCGTGCTCTTAATTTAAAATAAATAGTATCTCTAATGACAAATACACTCTAACCTCAAATGAGTTGTGATTCTAATGCATACTCTACTGCAAATAAAATAGTTGTATTAAAATATACGCACACATTTTTCGTACAAATGCTTAAGAAATACCTAAGGCATTCGAAAAGAAAAAAAAATAATTAAGATATATGGTCATATAATAGAAAAAAAAGATATTTGAGGAATATGTATATTTTTAACATATCTTTGATAACTTCAATGGTATGATGAATAATTTATTTCAGTATTTAAGAAAAAGCTCTTTTCCCATAGTTAATACAATTTGATAGAATATATAGCAAACGGTAATAATATAGCTTAATCGTTATTCTCCAAATGGAGATAAATTTCGGCAACAATTAATGCTATTCAAGAAAACTCTTTCGTATACGACATTAAAATTGACTATTTCAGGCTCATTTAATTAAATTAAGGAGAAACTCTTTAATTTCTCTAGACAATACGAAAGAAATATTTATTAAGATCTTTTACTAAAGATATTTTTTTATGAATTCTGAACCCGATATAACTAAACTCGATATCAATAAACTAAAAAACAAACATAAATAAGGATTTTAAAAAATCTAGTTTGATAGCGTGCGATTTTTCTGAAGTTGAAGTTGAACGTTAAAGTTGTATTTAATCGTAAATATGTTAATGACACTCAAATTGAAACTGAAAAGATCTTGGTTCATATTTTGTTTTAATTAAAATCACAAACACCGATTACAGGTTAAGACAATCAACAAAAACAACCCATGACATGAAGACGTGATAAAATTCAAAGGACAAGAAATACAGTAAGGTCAGTGACCAATGGATAAAGACCATCCCTTATTTATCAATAGTACATCTCCAAGCATTCAAGGGTGAAAAAGTGAACAGTTTGCTGGCAGTTAAAAGTTTAGGTTATATAGGGTCATCGAAAAAGTTTGGACACATTTCGAAAGCTCATAATTCTAAAAGAAATTGAGAAACACAATAATATTCTTTTTAAATAACTTGGCAAGTGTCGAAGATTTCTAAATGTAACTGGTACGCGACTGTGTCATGGAACGTTGTGCAGAAGTGATGCAAGTTGGAAGAGGTCTTCGTTCGGCTTTCCGTTAGTGCAATGTCGACCGTTCAGGAGAAAGCTCAATTTGTGCTGTGGTTAGCGGAGTACAAATCTTGGGTTACGTCAAGAACATTGTTTACAGCATAAAGTAAAGGGCTCCACACATTTAAGGGAGATAATTGCTGATTTCCATAATGATGCCAGACATGCTCCGTAACACCTGGTTAGAGATTGACTATCGACTTTATATGTGTGGCGATTAAAGGCAAAGTGGTGTAAGTCACATTTTCAACTTTTTGTATTTGAGGGCAAAAATATAATCTCCATGTTCAATTTATAATGGAATTGCAAATAATTATTATTTTAAATATTATAAAAATTATTATGAATTATAATTTGTTCAATTTATTGAGGAGTTTTTTTGTAGTTTTTGCAGTAAAACGCTTTTGACTTACACCACTTTATTTACTGACTTACACCACTTTGCCTTTCACCACCTCATGTGTAGAGCAACGAACGGTGCTCCTATTGAAACTTATTAAGGTAAAATTCCATTAAATTCGGTACATTACAGAACGAAAGAATTGTTTGTATTGTAATTATTTCGTTAAATATGATTATATGAAATGAGTCTAACCTTTTTCAATGACCCTGTATAACATCCAGTCTAGATGAATGCAAATGAATGGCGCAGTCTTTATGCAAAAACAGCTTTAGTAATTCGTCAAATTTTCCTATCCCGTGGTCTGTTGCCACTGGGAATTCACGCCCTTTTAGCAATGATACAACTCCCAAGGGTGTACGAACCATTTCTTTGGTCCATTTACACTTGGGAGTTACTAACCAAATTGGAGGGTTACTGCTATAGCCGTACTGTCATGAAACATTTTTAAATCTTATATCTTAAAAATGTTTCATGGCAGTTCTCACCATTTGAATTTTTAGCCTTGTGTTACATCATCGTTACATGCAATTAGTAAAGTAAAATTCCAAAGGAAAGTTTTATTCTGACGTATGTCATTTTGGTACTTCGTATGAGAAAAATGTCATTTGTTCGAGAAATACAAAATAGAGTATACCGTTGTCCATCAAATGTTACTGTGGGGACTAATACTATTATTTTAAAATTCTCCGGGCTATAGTTCATTTTGCTTTCTCAAATCATAGTATAAAGTTACAAAGAATATATCATGCCCATCCTGTATTCTAGAACATATGTAAGTATATCGACACAAGCTAATACGGAGGTTTGTGTTGTATCTCTATTGCTCGGTGGTGATAAAAACATAACATAGAGCATTCGATGTAATATTAGAAATGTGTAAACTTATGGTGGCATTACGAATTAAATGACACACGAGTAGTCAATTCACCAGACATTTCAATAACCATTTCTTTCAGTTTTATTCCTAATATACAGCCAAAGGGAAAATAATAACAGTACTCAATTCCGATTCTATATTAATAGTTCCTTGAATTAAAAAATATAATCAACAGAGATTATTAACCTGATTGATATATCTATATTTTTTATGACAAATTTAAAACTTTCAATCAAAAGATTAACGGCCTAGATTCAGTAGTCTCCATACGGTAGACCATAAGCCAAAAACCGCTGGTTTATCGGCGTACCCAAAGTAATAAAAACGACATTTATCCAAACTCTGGTAGATTTATTGAGAGAAAGATCAAACTTGTATGACCAGTATTGATTTTTAAGAGATTTTTATCACAAAATTAATAGAAGAGGATTATTATAGAAGTACTATTATTCATAAAATGAACGACGAAAAATTAATATCAGTCATTTAATGAAGTCACTTTTACTGTTGCATTGGATGCCATGTATTTTACACAAAGTTCGAATTGGGTAAATATGAGGAAAACGTACGCCGAGCTAGATTTATATGTCTGCCTATCTGGAATGTTCTACTTACTTTCTAATCTAAATCATAACTAAAAATTTTGAAAACTGCCAAAACGGTAAGAAATTTTCAGGTTTGACACATTCGAAAGTGTTTCTGCATTTTTATTAGTGGTGTTTAATAATCGCATGTTCATTTGTTTCTCAAACTCAGGAACTTTGTCAGACCAGGATGGGTAAATACATGCCACATTATAAAATTCCTGGACATTAAAATTTTTGATTTTATGTTTTAACATGCACTGATTTGTTAGTCTCACAAGAGACATAATTAGTTTCTTTGATCGTAATTTTAAGAACTTTTGGTAAAATGTTTTAATAATTCGTAAATATTTTGATTCAGAAAAATTTTATTTGCCTTTTGAGGAATTTTACAAAAAGGAAATAATCTCAAAGCATGATATACATAATATGAGGAAAATTTAATCGAAATAAATAATTAAAATTAATAAATTATTCATTGCAATCAATTTTACATTCCGGAGTATCATGTCTATTATATCTCTAAAGGTAATATTGTGTCTATTATGTCTCTAAAGGTTATATTTCGATGTATCATAAAAATGTGATACAGTTAAAGATTGTTAAATAGTCTAGGTTTTGAATTTTATGATAGAAAATTTGTGCCATATATTAAAAATAAATCATCGAGTATAAAGGCTTCTTTTCTAGATCTCTCTCTCTCTCTATCTATATTTATCTATCTCTGTATATATATATATATATATATATATATATATATATATATATATATATATATATATATATATATATATATATATATATATATATATATATATAACAATACGAGTAGTTTATTCCAAGAATTAATCTTGTCTTCAAATTTGTTCTAAGAAAAGACAGCCATTCTGCTGTCCATTCCCCTAATAGTTGCCGTGTTCTTTTTATGTATGTATCTGTCATGAACGCTTCCGGAGCGACCGCTTCATAAATATATCAGCTTATGGCATCCATTGTGTTTTATGAGTTAGGCGTAAGAAGTTAAAAGTAAACTTCAAAAAGATTATTTTATATTTAAACTCAAATATTTTTTTAGAAATAACTTTCGAAATAAATAACTTTATTTCGATTTTTAGACGGCTGTAATAAACGGTTATGGCAGTTCCAAAACAGATCGACACCGTTTAAAACTGTTCTCAGCATAAAATATCCTTTCATTGTAACGTATTTTCGTTGGGATTTTCATATTCTTTAGAGAATTATCTCTTTTCCGCCACCTCTCGCTAAATTAATAACAAGTATTCATTTTATATACTCAGAACTTCACAATGTAAACACGAGTGAGTCATTCATTCAACGTGATTCATTCATCGTCGTCAATTTAAGAAATATTGAATCAGATAATTTTTTTTCACACTAAAACTGTTTCTCATTATATTATTTTTTAATATAGTATATACATATTTATATTTTAATCATATAATATATATATATATATATATATATATATATATATATATATATATATATATATATATATATATATTTATTTATTTATTTATTTATTTATATATATATATTTTAACTAGATATTACAATAATGTCAAATTTAGTATTTCCGGAAAGTTGCAAACTCGACGCATGCGTAGTGATATGTTCAAAACTGTACGGTAACTGTGTGCTTTTCAAAGCGAATACCTAACCTAACCGCAATTTTTTTTTTGAATTTTTAAAAGTGTTTAATTGAATATTTCTAAATTGTCAACACACGTGGCTTTCATGTGCTCACACATGGCTTTCATATGATTTTTCATAAAGCATTCTATTGCGATGATAATGTTTTTAATTTCTGTTTATTATTGTATTTTTAATATTTCTTTTTATAGTACTTTTATAACGATTTGTATTCTATTTCGATTTCTTATTTTTAATATTACTTTTTATAGTACTTTTATAACGATTTGTATTCTATTTCGATTTCTTATTTTAAATATTACTTTTAATAGTACTTTTATAACTATTTGTATTTTACCGTCATGTTTTGACGGGTACTATCAAGTTATCCAAGAATTGTGAATCTTTAATTTAATTCCTCTAATTCATTATTTCAATTTTGGTCCGTGGGCGTAAATATTTCACAGGGAAAAGGTTAGGAAACTGAACCAAAGTTTGGTCACTAGTTTAGCAAACAATCAATATTCTCGTCTAACATTCTTTCCTAGTCAACGAAACGTTAAACGCTTAGCGTGTTTAATTAAATCCCGGAGAACCTGTTGCAACTCTTCCGCCTTTATTAACGAGGCCATTATTAATGCATTTTCATCAGCGTATATTTTGAGATATATTTTGGCTGCGTTACGAAAGGTTACAGCAAAATTTTATAGTTCATTGCCTAACTGGAAATAATCAATAAGGAAATTGATGCATGGAAATAAAATTTTACTCCTGAAATTTTCCAAACAGCTTGTTGTTATTTTTATGTAAAGATTATTAATTGTTACCATTTTTATAAATTAAATGCGAAATTTCTTTTCAAAACAATTTCTCGTTCATCCATTTTTGAGATAAAAATCTACTATTTTCACATACTGCACCATTAATGACCTGCAGAAGCTCAGGGCTATAGTCACAATTTTAAATTTATGTGGTGAAACATCACTAATTTTAGTACTTATAAATAGCTTGATGAGTACAGTAAAGTTATAAATGGCAGCCTCCTGAAATCCACAACAGGTAAAAAGCTACTTCTCTGGTGTAACATGTATGATGGTTCTTCAGGATACATAGCATTAGTCGCTTGAGGGTTTGAAGGTTCAAGGACATGTCATTTGTGATTCGTCCACAAAAACTATCAAATCTAATGTTTTACGGCCTGAATGTAGCATTATACCTTTTAGTCCGAAACTAGTGACCATTTCAACGTCTTATTTCAGAGTTTATATTTTTTTACAACGTTATGTGTACATTTCTCATACAGGATTTAGAGATATCATAAACGTATGAATTATTGAACAAAAAACCACTTTTCACTGATGATTATTAACTATTGACTTTCAGAAACGATACCACGTTGTTTTGTATTATGTCGTAAGACTTGAAAGATGACTTCAAATGTATCACTTTCAGCAAAAAGTCATACAACATTAGAATAATAAATTCCAGATTTAATTTAACTTATTTTTCTTTCATGATGTCTTAAGCTGGTATTTTATCTAAAATTTCAGGGGTTTTCTGGCGAATATTTAAAAATATCAGCTAAATTTTGAAGCAGTATGCAATGATATGCATATTTTCCACCAACTTTTTCCTTCATCTAGGTATGGACAGGTTTCTCCTTTATTGGTTGCTCACCACACGATATTGAGTGGATTCAATAGATAATCATTACGTGTAATGATTACGTGCTTCATAAATTCACTTCCGAGGAAGGATTACGGTTTTAGTTTAAAAGAATTAAATAAACAGAGTTATGAGAAAAAATTTGTCTTTAAAAAATTATGAGTTAAAAAAAATCCTTCACTTCATGGGATTTATACTTCATGGATTTATTCATAAGAACACTTATTTTATTCAGAAAACAAATCAACGATTTGCATTCATTTCTGAACGTTTCTGCTTTGTTATAGCAAAATAAATGAATGAACTATATTTGCATTATTCAATTTCTTACCAAAATTACTTTGATAATATCTGAGGATCATCGTCTGGTATATATATAAACAATTATGAGATAAGAAATTTTTTAATGTAATTTAAATATCGAAGAGAAATTAATAAAACTAATTACAAGAAAGAACATTATGTGAACTTATTTATTTTTATTATTTACGTAGCATAAATAATAAAAATGAATACATCTCATCAAACATATTTACAGTAGGTTCTACTTGTATCTATCGCCTGATTATTTTATCGAATACACTCGAAATTGGATATTACGCTAATACTAACCTAACTAAAAATAAATTATTTAGATAACATATATAAATATTTGAAAATGTATGATAATTAATTCCTTATAATATATTTAATGTCTTCTAATAAATTGAGAAATATTTTATGCGTTTCTCCTGCCCATGCCATTAAATTTTTAGTCTCTCTACTTAAATATTGCTTTTCCTCTCAGTGCTGCCATCTGTTGGAAGATTTTTATACTATTTTCAAATTATTTCTATAAAAAAGTACTTTAAACACACAAAACATAATTTGAATATTTTTTTTCATTTAAATTCATAAGAACTGAAGCGATAAATCATTATAAAGTATTAAAAAAGTGATTAACATAACTAAATTTATTCTTTTAAAAATAATTAATGCTAATTTTATGTACTTGTATATTACATAATTCCTTAATTTCAGTTTATTCAGTTGGTAAAAAGCATGCTGCAGAGCTTTATCATTATAATGTTTTCTTCCCAGACCTTAGCAAATGCAAAAACTACTGTTTGTATTCACAAAATTTGAAGCATGGATAACAACTGTAAAGTTATTACTAAGGATTGTGTATCGAAATGTTTGTGTCACGAAATATTTTAATATTTGTTAGCAGTTTAAAGGTTAATCTTTAAGGGATTTAAATAAGAAACGTATTTTTGAATTAATAAATGAACACCAATTTTTTTTGATAAAAATTTATTAAGTAATCGGATAGCGAGAGTTTAATACTAGTATACTATATTTTTAAATGAAATTATTTATTTATTTTTATAAAATTTTGCTTCTATTTTTACCTTTAATAAAAATCTTCATCTTGTGTTCATGTATTTTATTTTTGATAACAAGAGCAATTGTCAAAAGTACACATCTTACGATTGAAAAAGCTAGGATAGAAATATACTGAGGAAATTATCTTTTAACACAGGAATTGTAAATAATGAAACCCCATCTCACACGGACAGAAGAATATACAAATTAAAAGTTATTCTTCTAACACCAATAAATATTGCAAAGCTCATAGGAATTTAAGCTAAAATATAAACCTAGTCAAACATGACACTAGTGTTGATAGCTTTAATTATTATCTGTCCACCAATTTCTAATAAAGTTATAAATATCCATGGACCTGAAATATATCATTTTTATTTATGTTTGAAGTTCAGTATGCAAAGAATTATAGTGTCTGGTAATTTTTTAATTCCCTCTCTAAAGACTAATGAATTTCTTTAATTCGTAAGGTAAATAGTAATTCATTTTGATACGAGTGTAAACAGAACAATTTTTTAAATAAATTTTTTCTTCTGCGTTTCTGCGGTGCTGCCATCTGACGTCGAAATGTGAAACTAAACTACTTTGCATGGAACTGCTTCTAAGGAAAAAAGTGATCAAAGAAATATTTTACTAGAGGCATAAATAAATACTGGATACGTATTCCGAAGTATTATAAATTTAGTATCATTATCAAATATAAATAGTTTTATTTTAACAGGATTTTTATCGTAAACTGTATATTTTGCTTTTTAACAACATAAGAGGTAATTAGAAAAGGAACTCCCAATCCACTTTCTTAAAGAATTCAAAGTTTTGTTCTCGACCGAACTTGATTTTGTGGAAAAAAATAAACATAAAATTTTAATTATTTAATTTTAAAAGCGAATTTTTTACATCCGAGGATTTTGATCTAAACTTTATAATCCATTAACAAGTATTGAAGCGTAATTATTAAAAAAAGTTATTTGATTTAGAGGTTAATAAAGATGTTATGTTTGATGGCGACAATTTATAAAGTTAAAATTTAAAGGGACTTATCGAAGTAAAACTAATGAATCTACAAAACTCAATAAATTAGGAATCAAAATCTATTTATAATTTTTAAACAGTACGGAAAAAAAAAGTACTTTTCATATCACAAGATGAAAAGTATGTTTACGTAATTTGGAACAACGATAACTGTAAAAACTTTTAAGAAATTTTGGAATTGTGAAATCAGGTTTTTTTTCACGTTTTAAAAAATTTATCGCATTCATGGTTTTAACAGACAGTTATTTGTAATTTGTTTTATATCTTTTAACATTATTTTTCAGAGAACAAGCTTTTAGTCAACAAGTTGTGGTTACAAATCTCAACTTTGTGTTAAGGCTGTTCCATGCAGTTTTCCATCTAATTAATACAAAGATTTTATGGTTGTTTGTCAAAGGACGAGAACTGTTTTAAGTATATGTACTTTATTACTGCACGAAATCTTGAAATTTGCATTTGGTAAATTAATTCAGTGAATAGAAGTTGAAACAAAATTTGATACAAAAGTAATAACTTCTTACTTAATTTTCAAATGCTGTAAAAAAATTTATTTTATTTTATTTTATTTTATTTTATTGCAGGAAATGGGGATATATTTCTTTATTTTGAAATCTATTTGATTTTATAAAATTTACGAGAACTATTTTTGTTGATATCAAACACGTTTTCGTACTTATGTTATTTTTAACAAATTATGATTAATGAACAATTTGGTGAACGTACGTTTTCTATAATGTTTAGAGAATATAAGCTGTGTTATAATTCTACATTATCAGTCCAGAATCGAACACGGGAATATACAAATTGGTGAATATTACAACAATATGCCTTCCACTTAGATTCATATACAATATTTCAAAACATGATTGAAAACCTCAAACTGTCCTGTCACGTTTAACTAAGCTTCCGAGGATAGGGTAAATATAATGAAAACAAATTTTAAATGATGTAACTGAAGTGCACCCTACATGAACAAATTCTTTTTTCCCGAATAGGAAAATCGTAAGCATAAACACACAATGATTTACTTGGAACAGTCAGTACCACGAAAACAATAAATTTCCAAAGCATGATAAACTTTTAAGGAAAAAATTATATTAAAAAGGTAAAAAAAAGGATTCTTACAATAGAAATTGTTAAATGTTTCCTTTTTAAATAACATAATGCTTCCAACAATAATTAATTAAGAAAATATTTATTTATAATGTACAGCAAAACTTAGCTATATAAAAACAATATTATCTTATTCACTACTTTAAAAATTAGGAAAGAAACTTTATAGTTTTTGTAACTTGCATTATAATCTACTCATAAAAATATTAGTAAATGTGACTAGGACAATATCTTTGATTCAAAATGTTATTAGGGATCAGATTCTAGGACTCTTATAAAGCTTCCAAAAGGAACTCACAAATCTGCATCTTTTCAACATATATTGTGAAAGACTTGCGTTCATATAAAGGACAGTATTTTCCCTTACTTATATTCCTGGTTTCACTGGGCAGTCTCATCACAATCTAGTGAATCTTAAATTACCTTTTCACTCGAGGCATTTAACATGATAACATCACCAACGAACATAGTTACTTTCAGAACCACTACATCAGTGTAGGGTCATTAGCCACAACACACTTCTTAGCTGTGTAAACAGTTAAGGAGGAGATTGTAAAAGATTCCCCAAAACTTGAACTGAGTGCAAAGGAATATATGCTTTTATTAAGCAATTTTCAGCAGTCAATACAGCAAAGTCAGTAAACTCAGAATTTCCCCTCTAAGTCCCCATATGCTGCCTCATCGTGGCAGGGGGGTGTCACTGGATCGAATAGGTAATGTACGTCGAGAATGTTATTCCTGGTAATGCCACCCTAGGCGTGATTGCCATTGCGTTATGTCCAGCTAAAGCTAGCAGGCACTTGGAGCTAAGTCAGTTGTCTACCTTCGGGTGCTCCTGGTCCTTGGTCAATAGAAGCTGTTCCCCTTAACCTACTTGTCCTAAGGCTCTTGCCTTCAAGGTTGATAGAGCTGAGCAGACTGCTGTCTCGAGATTTGCAAGTGGCCACTTGAGATGCCTAAAATTTGATCACCAAATCAAAACCCTTCCCATTTGTAAAAGGTGTAATTATGAACAGGCCACTTCTGGTCACATCCTAACTTGCCAAAACTTATCTAGGCAGGATTTTATTACTGATTCTCGCCATTTGATGGGCCTACTGAGGATATATGGATTCATGAATCTGATTTAGCGCCGCTAGATCAGGAGGGATTAGTAACAAAAACAACAAGTCAGAATTTGAAAACATTCTTTGGAAATCGGATCTCTTCTAAACCAAGACACCAATGGAATCTATTTAAATATGTAAAAGCAATATACCAAGAATTTAAGAACAAAAACGAAAAAAAAATGGTCAACTAACTTTTTTAAATGGAATGAAAACTTGTTTTCTGCAATAACAATGGTGTTTTGGTGGAAGAAAATCAGATCCTATATATCGGTAAAAGTATTAAAATGTTTGTGTGAAAGCAATTTCGAAGAATATTGTAACCGAACATACATCAGTTTTTATAGCTTAATATGGAACAGTCGAAAGAAGCTTGTAAAATCATGAAATGCAATCTTGAGAATACATTTTCGAAGAGCCCAAGGAAAATGTTTGTTCTGACCTAAAAAATGGAATTAATGGCAATGGATATGGGTACATCCATTGCCATTAAAGAAATGATGGTCAAAGAGTTTTGCAAAAAGGTTGGACAGCATAGCAGGATTAGGTGTAAAACTTTAGGGCATCTACCTCATACAGAAAAATACTGATGCTTGCAGGGCGGGGTAAAGAACTGACTGGCCTACCGGGATGTAAGAAATTTACAAAAGAATTAATTCGTGCAAGTGTGCCGCGTAAAGTTAAGGACAATCCTGAAAATAAACTGTACACGGAGAGGAGAATGTCGCACTTCATTGATGAGAAAGTCGCACTTCATTGTCGCTCCTCGTTGAGAACCGAACAATCATTATCATTCTACCACATGAAAATCTAAGATAATGAAATATTTTTGCAAAACCTATGAATACGGATGACCCGCCTAAGTAAGGCGGGTACTCCCATGCATGATTTTAATTCAAGTTATGAGAAAAAGGTAGTTTGTTGGTCCTCAGAATAGGATATACATATATATATATATATATATATATATATATATATATATACCGGGTGGCCATAATTAAACTGACAGTGCTCACAGTGTTCTGTAGCGCGATCTATTTGCGAGAATGACGCCACATTTTGTACGAAAATTAAACAAGACGGGGGACGAAGGATTCAGCGAAAAAATAAATTAGTTCCAAAAGTCACCGCTAGGGGAATATTTGGCGCTGTGTAATAGAAAATAGAGTGTTAACAAATGCAAATCAATACGGAAATTACCTTTTATTTTGCATTCAAATGAGGTTCAATGTGGCTGCCGTTGTTGTGGACCACATATTGCATTCTGTGCACAGTATGCACAACAGCAGAAAGTAACATGTCTGCAGGAATCTCCCGTACAGTCCGTGATATGTTATCCTTCAACGTAGCCAGGTCCTGGACCACTCCTTGATAGACATTGGACTTAAGGTAACCCCATAGAAGTCGCATGGGGTAAGATCAGGCGACCG
The DNA here is from genome assembly GCA_907164885.2 of Dolomedes plantarius. Lineage (NCBI taxonomy): Eukaryota > Metazoa > Arthropoda > Arachnida > Araneae > Dolomedidae > Dolomedes > Dolomedes plantarius. The sequence continues at coordinate 117,772,860 of OU015500.1, read as the reverse complement.
AGGTGGCCATGCAGTTGGAAAGTAGCGGCTAATGACTCTTTCTGTTGTGAATTTCTGTCGTAGCAGCTGTTGCAACCGTACAGCAACGTGTGGAGGGGCTTCATCTTGCATGAAAATGATTTCCCCCAGGCATTGTCTTTGCTGAAGTGCCGGAATGACAAAGCTGTTCAACATGTGGCGATATTTCTCTCCGGTAACAGAACAGGTTTTCTGTCCTGTCGGTGTAATGTTCTCATAGAAGAATAGACCTACGATAAATTCCTCTGTGAACCCACACCAAACAGTTACCTTTGGTGAATGTAAGGGAATTTCTGTGACTGCATGTGGTGATTTGTCATCCCAAATTAGGCAGTTCTGGGTATTCACAGTTCCATGCAGGTAAAAGTGGGCCTCGTCTCCCCATAATATTTTCCACGGCGAAGCATCATCCACCTCCATTCTGGCAAGAAAGGTGAGAGCAAAAGTCAATCGCTTATCATGGTCGGGGTACAGTAACTGCTGTACACCGCTGATCTTGTACGGATAGAAGTTGATAATCTTTCGTAAGATTTTCCATACCGTACTGTAAGGCATATCCATATTCCAAGCTAATCCACGAGCGCTAGAGGTGGCAGCAATATTGTCTGGTCCTCTGTCGACAATCGCCGTGGCAACTGCTTCGATTGTATCCTGTGGTACAGGTTTTCGTCCTCTGCCTGACTGAACCTTCAGAGAACCTGTTTTATCAAACGTCGCAACCATTGCTTTTAGCCCATTAACTGACACAGGACCGTTACCTTTACGCATTTTTTTGTGCGTTCTAAAAGCACGAAGAGCGGCTGACGCGTTGCACTGGTTGAGGTAAAAGAATTTGACCAGTAACGCGCGCTCGACTAAAGGAGACATTGCACATAAACTTTCAATCCGATTGATTCGAAACGTAACACATTGCCTTTTAAAACCCAAGCAGCTGGCACTGTTCCAATGGATGTAACGTGAAATTTGAATAAAGAACTTCTTCTACTGCTCAGCGTACGTGATATTGCAGATCACGAGACTTTATCGGTGTTTATGTAGATTTTACGCTTTTTTAAAAGTGTTGCCATATTGCACTTGAACTAAATAAGAAAATGTGCATAATAAAAGACAATTTTATTCCGTATTAATTTGCATTTGTTAACACTCTATTTTCTATTACACAGAGCCAAATATTCCCCTAGCGGTGACTTTTGGAACTAATTCATTTTTTCGCGGAATCCTTCGGCCCCCGTCTTGTTTAATCTTCCTGCAAAATGTGGCGTCATTCTCGCAAATAGATCGCGCTACAGAACACTGTGAGCACTGTCAGTTTAATTATGGCCACCCGGTATATATATATATATATATATATATATATATATATATATATATATATATATATATATATATATATATATATATATCACTTTTGTAAATTCAAGACTAATATTATTTCAGTTTTGCTGTCATTGTTTAGTTCTTCATTACTAAATTTATACAGAAACTTAATATCGGCAAAGTTGAGAAAAACATGTTTTAGCATGCGTTAGTCTTATAATGCTTATACAATTGATAAAAATATAATCGATACACTAATTTAAGAACGCTAATTTAAGAAGTTAAGATACACTAATTTACGAATCGATACACTAATTTACGAATCGATACACTAATTTAAACATTCCCTTTTCGTTTTATTATTTATGCATGGAAAATGTTTACCACTCTTTTTTTATTAGATAGTTTAGCTTCAACAGCAACAAAAAAGCATACAAATTAATCCCTAAATATAAAACCAACGCTCTGCCCTTTTGTATGTGCATAATGCCTGTCCTCAAAACAAGATTGTATAATTCTCTTACCAGTAAAAGAATATTAGGTTTTATGCATACGTCGATACAATCCCAAACAGTCATTTTGATGAAATGGGGTTCAGTTAATATTAGCAGACAACATAATAACTACGGTAAAAGCTGAGCCATATTTACTGCAATAATATTAGGTGGATCGGATATTGCGAGACCACGCAACAGAACGAACTCCTAACTTCATTAAATATTCTATTAACTTGCAGCTGCTCATTGTGATTGAAAGGATGCGTGAAAATCAAACGTATAATATTTTCCTCATTAACAAATATTGACAATAGCGGTCTCTATCTACGAGGGCATATCGGTTGGACAATGCATAAACAACTTGTAATTTAATAGTATAATGTATTCAGAAATGGAGTGTCAGTTATGTATGAGGTGACCACAAAGACCGAATTTCAATTTGATAATAAAACAGAGACAGGCATGCGACATTTGTTAATCCTTTTGTAAAGAAGAGTATGTAATATTTCCCAAGTTATACTTGGCATGAAGAAAAGAGGCATGTTCTCATTAAGGCTGCTATGTACTAAGAAAAAAATCGTATTTCCCTTTTCCTCTTCTTGCAGACTCTTGTAGTTGGAGGAGTCCAGTTGACAGTTTGAGAATTCCACCCCCCTTAGGATTGACATTTTGGGTTATTGTAATGGCCCTCTCTCTATAGGGGGGGGGGTTAAGCGCTGCCCCCAAATTTTTTATTTAAAATATATTTTTGTCAACTATTTACAGGTACATAAATGCTGATAATCAAATAAAATTGGTATTGTCAGATATCCTGAACTTTTCTGCAAAGCGCTACAGGATTGATTTTATAAATTTCGTCCATCGAAGGAATTTATGAGCGTTTAAAACACACTATACCAGATTTTTCCCCGAATAATTTAAATTTTAAAATATTAATTGCATTTGTTTAAAAAACGAAAAATGTACACAAATGTAAAATTTCTTTCCCTATGACGGAGTACAGTATTTAAAAAAAAATCTTTGAATCCAAGTCAGCAATCTGTCGACAAATTTTCTCCATAGGTTAACATTGAGGTGAGCGAATCCAATGGGGTTAGTACATAGCAGCCTTAAAGGTTGAAAATAAATAAACAAATATTAATTTCTTATGTATACAATTAACCAGCATCCTGTGTTACTGTTGCTATGCACTTTCATTAGGAGCTGACTGCTTTTTTTCGGCCTAGACATTAACAGGCTATATGGGTGCAAATGAGCTTACTTTCCATAGATATTCCATTATTTAAACTAGCGATTATCCATGGTTAGAAAAATTATTGTTTCATTTTATTATTATTGAGAAATTGTTAATATTGGCTAAATCAAAGGGATAGAAGAAATATTTTCTAGGGGAAAAATTGGAAAGCTGGTTTATTATTGAAATTGAAACTTAACTTAAACCACTCCTCGTAGAACATGAAAAACATAGAAAATGTTCATTTCTTTGTACTGTACAATATCCGTTTTCGATAATTTGTGTTTCCTGGCTATGGGCCATGCAAAACATATGCAATATGTATGTTTTGCGTGGTAGAAACATTGTTCGTTTATTTATACTATACAACATGGATTATCAATGTTTCCTGCCTTTCTGAACAGTAATTCGCATGGTAAATAGATAGTTTACAGTGTGGTGAATAATGATAGTAGTTGTAACATAAGTAATGATCGAAAATTTCAATGAACAAAAGTTTTTAAATTATGGTGCGCACATATTTTACCATTCACCTACATATAAATGTCTAGTATTTTTAATCTGAAAATTTTAACTGAATAATGCATTCAAGAGATCAATTCATTTCGTTAACAAGTATAAAAAGCTCTTCATTCTTTAATGAAAAATAATTTGAGTGAAGAATAAAGCATTCGTCTTATCTATATAAATAAAGCAGAGTGTCTCTATGTATGTATGTATGTATGTATGTATGTAACGTATACAAATCTACATTTCTTGACGAATCTGGTTGAAACTTCGTATACTTATGTTTTGAAGCCTTGAGATAATTCTAAGATTTGTTTGGAAACTTTAAAATAATTATTAATAAATACAGTTTTTAAATAATATTTCATCTCCAGACGATGGAATAAACATGGCCGACATTTTCGTCGAAAATCGGTTTATTTTTTGCTCTCATTAAAAAACATAAATGTTAAATATTTGGAAAGAGCTTTGAAAACTGATAATTTTTTCTGCTTACAGTTATTCTGTTTTTTTAATAGTTTTACATATATTTTAATTCTAAAACTCCACCTCTGAGAAATCAAATCAACCACCTGCAGTATGGTGCAGCCATCTGTCGGCAGCGACGGGAATGAAAATGAACGGGAATTTAATACATTTGTATGGCCCTGAAAATGCCCTTTTTTTTCTTTTGTGGGGCCCGAGCATAGCCGGGCTTTGCCCGGCTAGTACATGTATAAAATATAACACAAATACTCTTGTACGTAAAATATTGTCTCTTCTACAATAACACCTACCATAATCGAAGTCCCTTTCATGGTCTCGGGGCAATATATATATATATATATATATGAATGACTGTCAAGGTATTTATCAGCTTATTTTGTTCCCTTTGCTTGCTGTTCAGGCGAGGGTAGGGGGGCTTTGGTAGAGTTAATAAACCAAAGCAAGAACATGTTTGAAGGTCTTATTCATTTCTCATTTCTGAACTGAAACCAAATGCGGTGGAATCTGAAACAGACAGCTTTGGAGTTTGTCAGTTTTATGAACCTAGCAGGTCAAGAGAAATGGTTCTTGCATGTGACGTTTGTACTAAAGTCACCGAAGAAGGGCCTAGTTTGATTAATTTGTGTTATATCTGTGACAGCATAACCGAATTTAAAATATACGTATCATCTCTAATTTAGTAATCCCAAGAATGTGTATTAACTAAAATGTACTTTTCTGAATCATATAATGTCTAAGAAAAATTTGCTTTGTATAAGTTTGCATTGTCATTCTTCATTTAAACATACATCAGAACAGATATATGGTTGATCTACTTTAATATCATTATTATATACATTATCATGGAATCCAAAATTGCTAATTTAACCTGAATATATATCAACTAAATGACAAGAAATATTCGATAGGAAAATATTTATAAATGTTTTGTTCATGAGTGGAAGGAATATCACAAATTTAATATTAAGTTGCTAGGTCTATTTTAGCTGAGGTCAAATATGGTATTCAGATAATTTTATCATGTTTTAAAGGACATATAGATTGTTTTAAAATGTTCTGGAGTAATCATATTGAACTTTCTGTAATAATATTAAGTATACAAATTTAATATTTCAAAACAACATAATAGTTTTAAGACGGTTATTATGGTGTTTGAACATTAAAGTATTGTTAAAGTTTCCCACATTAGCTATCCCTCTGAGACGAAGTAAGATAATTATTAACAAATATTTTTAGAATATTTATGAGCGGAAATTTGTGAAATAAAGGGTTAAATTTAATTGTGTAATGTAATGAATTCGTATCGGGTAACGTAATGAATTCAGTTGGGTATAGTGCTACAGGAATGAATATGACCACCAGTTGATACTGATATGAAATGTTGTGATAACGTCTTACAATTGAGAGGCTGTATTCAGGTTGTTTCAAATTAATTGTGCTCTATCTACCTACGTAAAAATTTTTGCATATATTTATTCAGAGTGTGTTGAAGTTTCATCTGGAATTCTGGAGAATTCAGATTATTTTACATTATCATCATACGTGACTTTGTATAAATAGCATTGATTATGCATACCTGCATAACGTGGTTGTGAAACTAGGGAATGTCTGACCATCTTTTGTTAGGTTGTGATTTATGAATTCGTACATCGGGAAATTAACTTCAGAACTATAAAATTACATAGTATTCACTAAGATTAAAATAAATTAAGTATTTGTCATTAATTATTCATACATGGAAATTACAACAAAAGCAGTGGAGAATCAACCAAGGTAAACTAAAAAAACAAGTGTGATACGCACAAGCACTCTAAATTTAAAACTTTATATTCATACTAATCCTGCTGTAGTATATTTTTACCACAGTATAATGCATTTACTGTGACGGGGACAATCGTAGAAAACAATCTTCCAAACCCGATGTTGCTATTTCACCAACTGAATTTCAACAAGGATGTAATTCAGTTTAAATGCAATTTGACAATTTTGACAAAAAGGTCAAACGACATTCAAGGACATTTAGGGTCAAAGTTGCTGTAAATAAGAGTTTAAATTTAGTTTTAGACCGTTTTAACTGACAATTTTGACACTGTTCTGTAGGAAGAAGGTTGCTGTAGACAAACCAACACTTATTCGTCACGAGACTTTCGTTGCTGTTTTCCAAGAAATACTGCATGAAAGATTACAGGAGGAGGAAAGATACAACCAGATAAAATACTTGCGTGTAAAAGATACGAAGAGGTTGATCTTAAGTGCAAGAAATAGAAGGAAAATCTGGCTAGTATAGTAAAATAAGGTCGATGCGGGCAAACTTGGGTTTGAAGAAAGATATGATACGTATCACACGTGAATGAAACTCATGGCGATATTCTTGCTCGTGCCTTTTAATTCTTTGTACTGTTCGTTGTTCGCTCAGTCCTTTTCCCCCATGTTTTAGCTTTACTTGTACTATCGAAGAGTTTCGTTTTCCCCACTTTCTATTTTCCTTCCTACTTTCGTCTTTTATTGATCACTGAAGTTTTATGCATTGCTATATCATCCTACAGTGGAGGGCCCTGCCCATGTACTGTAGTTACCACTACTCTTCCTGAAGTTACTGAAGCTCATGGTGATATTACATTTACAGTCAGTTTAAGACACATGCGGAGGACACAAGGTCAACCCGCATGCACAAGACAGTTAGTTGATTCTAGGGGTGCCTTGATTTCCTAGATCCTAGAACTTGCTTTGTGGTATTGCATCCCATCACTACGCTAGTTGCCATTAGAATGACATTGGCTGACGTCATATTTTCCTGTACTGATTTTGACGCCAGAACAGCCGAACCTTGTGCTACTTGAACTTTCACGCTGTTGGGGGAAAAGAGAGGGACCAGATTTTGTACAGGATATACACTATCATGTTCTGAAAGATTGCATTTACTCAAAACTAGCTATTGAAGCAGAAGACTTTCTCTCTTGGCGCGAATCTCGTTTCACTAATGATCTAGTCCATTGGTTCTCAACTTTTCAGGCTCTGTGCTCCCCATTGAACACTGGTGTGAGGTCACGCCTCCCACCCCACCACCACCATATGGAATCAATACTGGTGAGTAGTACAATTGAGTAGTACAATCGGAATTTGAAACTGAAGCTGGTTATTAAATGAAAATATAGAATAGATAATTTCATACTCAAAATTTAAAATTACTACACATATCTAAATTTGGAACATACTATTATTAGAACATATGAAATCAAAAAAATCAATGCAGATCTAATATATTTAAGGTAATCAAGGATCTAGGTGAGGCTGGCATGTAATACCAGTCACTTTCACAACATTAATGAGAGGGCTGGCACTGTTTGTCCTTGACAAGTTTTTGAATATTAGGTTGTAACTGTGACAAAGCACACCTCCGGTCACTTTCAACGTCCAGGCGTACGACAATGATCGTGTTTTTACAATCACGACAATTATCGTGTTCGTATGTCGAAAATACGTTACGGTTACATTATGACCGCAAAATTGAGTACAGTAAATTACAGTTAGTTTTACTTTTTATTTTACTTTTTTTAAAACTCACGCCTAAATTGAAATTCTTCTACGCCCCCCCCCAGGGGAGTGCCCCCCCCAGGTTGAGAACCGCTGATCTAGACAAATAGTCTAAGAATGTGATACATTCATTACTGGTACAGGTTACTCATAGGGGCCGGAGAAAAATTGCGAATATAGCAAAACTAAAAAAAAAAAATAAAAAAAAATTTAAAAAATTAAAAAAAAAAAATTAAAAATAGGAGTTTTACAATATTTAACTCTTTTTCAATCATATCTCAATATTTCTCGTGTATTCAAATACCCAAACAAAATATTTTTCATCCCCATAAAAATTTCAAAATACTGGATTTATTCCATCTGTAACAATTTTCCCTTTTTTCTACTTTTACAGAAGAAAACATTTTTGTTCACATATTAAAACTCTAAATCATTTGGATGAAGGATCACGAAAAAAAAAACAGTATTTTCTCATACTTCATGATACCAAATTGTTGTATTTATCATTTTTTTTTAAATATGCTTTTCACTGTATAGCTTTATTCAAGAACTGAGCATGAAAGAGCTCGGAGAAGTAGTTTGGAAAAAAAAAATAAATACTTCAATCCTTGCTTGATAGATCGCTGCAAATATCCTAATATGTTTAAAGAATTTTTTTCGCGTCAACTACATCTTAAATTCTTTGAAAGAAAATGATTGATGTTGACATTTACATAGTAGCTGTATTCTTAATTTTTTTTTGTTTCAGATATTCAATTGTATAATGAAACAATTCAGAAACCCCCAAAATATAAGATTCTATGTCAGCCAAATTATTTTTGTTTTTAAGTACGAAAACTTCCATTTTCACGGGTGATTTTTATTTAATGAAGTGAATGAAGTTTCTTATGAGTACTTTGTTCATTATTTGTGTAGAAGTCAAAACTCAATTCTGTTTATTTTCAGATTTCGTAAGGATGTTTCAAAAATAATAAAGTAAAATTTTTTATATTCTTTAACATTTAATTTATGTATAAATTATAGATGAGCAGAGTGAAAATGACAAAAAATTGTTTTAAGTGCTATGAAAATAATATTAAATGAATGAAATATTTTACAATTGTAATAATCCAAAATTCGTTTGAAAATGAAATATCAGAACTGCTTTTATATCTTCTTGATCATCAGTTATTATAGTTTAAACATTGTATTTTCTATAGCGGAACAGATGAAAAATTCAATAGCGGGTTATACCTAACACAATACATCGAAGCATTATCTAGTCTATCAAATTCTAATGCTCTTAACGTACTGTAAAAATCTATGTAGACGTTATATTGTACTTCTATAAAAAACCCTTTTTTCCAGCTCAGGGACGGCAGTTAGTGTATCAATTAAACAACACTAAGTATTAGGAATAAAGGGGGGGGGATGAGAACAACACGAAACTCTCTAGTAGATGAAACGGTATAGTGGATAATTACAGTTTTTTATTTAGTCATTAAATAGCATGTATATCGATTACGAAACATTTGTCACTTTTAATGGGAGACCAACCAATTAGTTCCGTTGTAAAAAGGATATTTTTTCCAATGTGTTGCCAGAAACAGGTCATTTTAGCGATAAATCTGGATTCTTAAGCCAGTTGTTAAATTGAAAAAAAAATGCATGACCTCTGAAGTAATAAAAACAGCATGGGTTAGATTTGGTCACTCAAAGAATTGCAATAAATAGTTTTAATTGCTCCTAAAATGTCACTAATGCGCGTTTTTCAAAGTTTTCAAACATCACTTTAAAATGTTCCGAGTGTTGCATGGAATCTTATGTAATTGCTACAATGTACGTGCAAACGATGCCAGTGGCAATGAAATGTTACAAACATTAAACACAGATACACATATCAGAGGAATAGTTTTTTTCCAAATTTAAAAGCGTATAAATGAAGTGTATAGTGATATACACTGAAGTGTGAAGTGATATACACTGAAGTAGTGATATTCACAGCGAATAAATGAAGTGCATAGTGTATAATGCATAGTGTATAATGCTCCTTCTTGTCAACAGGACAGGTAAACAGTTACACTATCGTCAGTAGCTGTGAGCCTCACATTATCTTAGTTTGAAAGGAAATACCTAGCTGAGATTAGATTCACATACTATTAGCTGGGGTGAAAAACATTTTGTATATTGCTATCACAGAAATTCAGAAATAATTTGAATTGATATCCCATGCAGATACTCGAATCCAGAACGCAAAGTTGACTATCAAGAATTCACTTTAACTGTTCCAGCACTGTTACTTGCCAGCATTTTTCGTAACTGTCTTCGTATGTTGATGACATGATAATAGAAATTGGAAGCATTTTCAGTGTTCGGGTATGAAAAGCTTAACATGTTGGTATGCATCCAATTGTGAATGCATCCAAATTTGAATTTTATTTTTTTCTCTAAAATAAAGCATTCTTATACAGTAAGGTAGATTTTAAATATAAACTTGCAATTAAATTTTTTTTTGATCATTAGAAAACCATTTCCTTAGACAACTCATCATTTGCATTAATATAGAAAATAAAAGCGTAATACGAATGTCCTAATGACACTACCAATTCACACATGCAGAGAAAGAAGAGCATTTTTTACTAAATAAAACTGAATATACTATAGGCTGTTTTATCCCCCGTCCAGGAATAATACCCTTTCGTCTTCTCAAAAGAAAACATGTTCAAAATATTTTGGTGAAGCATATTTTTTTTAGACGATTGACCTGGCATGTGTAAAGAAAAATGATGGAAGACTAGCATTCAATAATACCACCTACATAGAAGAATTCATGAATAACCTCTAAAATATCTTCCCAAATCATTGTAATAAAAGCTCACTTCGGGAAAGTAACGAAAATATGTTAAAATCGATATTCTTTCCAAAGTTTAGTGTGTCACAAGAAAAAAATCTTAAGAGAGAGATTTAAGTAAAATTCTTCATCAGTAAGAATTAGGTGGGTTTGAATAGTAATTTCAAGGTGCGTCTTAAAAGCATAGAAAGTTCAAAATTTTCTGAGTGAAATTAAAGTTAATTTTGGCAGGAATCCAAGTTAGTAGGGGAAAAAAGATGTCACTCTACTGCAAAACATTCAGAATGTTTCATATCGCTGATTGCGAGAAATTAACAAGAAAAATACAAAGTATTGAACTATTTTTCTTACGTTAGTTTTAAAAGCAAATGCATTCGCAAATCTCTACGTTAACTAGCTTGAATATAAATAAATATTTTTTGTCTCGTGTTCAATGATCATTACTCGGTAGTTTACAAAAATATAAAAGTTTTAATGTAGTTAATGTCTTTCATTTAGTTGCAGATATACCCCCGAACAACTTACATTTCTTGTGAAGAGATGTGCTAAACAGAGGCGACCAAGACTTAAGGCAAATTGACTGCCAGTTCGAAAAATTTGTGGATAAATGGGGTAGCCATTTTATCAAAAAATGGTGATTATATATCTTGAATACGTTTAAAGATCAAGAAGAGCAAAGAAAAGAGACGATAGCTCTTTTCTTCTCGTGTCTACTCTCGTGTCTTTAATTTCTGAATTTATACGAGAAAATTATTTTCTATACTTTTTATTTAATTTGTTTCTGAGGCAAGGTGCCTAGATTCGAGGGTGCTGTTCATTGTCGCGTTAGAGAAAACGATACCTTCAGAAAATACTCCATGTGCCCAAACCCATGCTCCACGATGAACTGGTAAGAATGGATTGAACCAGGTATCACATTCAATGGACGGACTAATGGATTGCTGTCATTTACTTCGATGAGTTCAACGTGTACGGCCCTGATGGTTAGAATTGCCACTTGTACCATTTGATCTCGAATCTCTAACTGTCTTCAAATCGGAGGGGATCTATTATTGTTTGGGGCACTTTCCTCTTTAATGGTACGACAGACGTACTCAGAGACCACCTCTTACCGAGAACAAAGAATTTTGCAAGGGATGTTTGAACATTCCAGCATGACAATACAAGGATTCGTAGTGAAGCTTCAACTAAAAGGTACATCAACATAATCTTGCTACCGTAATGGGTCGGCCATCGCTTAGTTCTAATCTAAATGCGATGGAGAACCTTTGGAGAATGTTAGCTCGAGATATGCAACCAACTGGACATCAGTTCTCAAGTGCGATAGAGCTGAAGGACGATATAGAAAAAAGCTGTTATGGAAAATATTTTCAGAATTCGCGAACAACATACCTGATAAAATTATCAGCCATATTTCGAGTTTTTTTAATTACTTAAACGCAAGTTGAATTTTTATTTAGCATCTACACCTTAGAGACAGCCTTCTTCTGAATTTTATTCTTAAATCTAGCTGCAATTGTTACATTTACATTAAAAAACGTCATGAGTCAGCTTTACTTTCTAAATTTACATGGGAAAATTATTTTATCTATTTTTAATTTAATTTTTTATGTAGAAAAATTTGATGTCTTTATATTTTTATACGTAGTATATATATCTCAACAATAGTAGGATACTCTGGGTGTACTGAAAATTCACAATATTTAGGCAATAGAGAAATTAAAATTTCCTTGAATCTGAATAATGAGGGTTCATAACAAAGTGCGAAACTGGTGGAAAAAAGCCCCAAAATATACTCTGTAAAATGCATTACAGCCTTCTTTAGAACACTTGTACAGTGGCGTAGCGAGAGGGGGGCAAGGGGGTCTATCATGACCCGGGCGCCACTCGCAGTGGGGCGCCAAACGGTCTATCTTTTTAACTAATTCTATATAATATATAACTATATGTTTTTCGGGGGGCGCCAAAAAGTATCGTGCCCCGGGTATCGTGCCCCGGGCGCAAGTTATGCTCGCTACACCACTGCACTTGTATTAGTCATTTAACTGCGTGTAGTTACATGAGGTTTGCTATTTCGCCTCTGTAGCAGACAACCTATAGTGTTGGTGTATATGTCGGTAACACTGTATGGTTTTAAAACTAAAGCAAAGAGTAATTTCCAAGTTTCCTGGACGTGGGATTGAACCCATCTCACAGACATTTGGAAAGATCAAACAGCGTTTAATCAGGATGTTTTGTACTGCACAAGAGGTTCTTTTTTCAATCAGGCATAAAATATGTAGGAGCGCCAAACTTCGGTAAGCATTCGACATAGATTACGAAATTTAATGGTAATACCACTGAAGCTATTTGACTAAACTACCACCGAGGAATCATCAAGAAAGTCGCAAAGGTGGTTGGTACATGTCCGTTGCTTCCATTGATAACACTGTGAAAAAACCGATTGAGGTGTAGATGGGTCACGGCAAAGTAGATTTCTTACTTTCTCATGCAGTTTGGGCTTTGACGTGTCTGAAATGAATATGCTTGCTTACAGGTGGGTCAAATATGTTTTATCAATCTGTCCTACGCAATAACCCCACTTTCTTAATTTTGAACCATAAATAAAACATCAGAGAACTTAGTGGAAAATGGTAAATTTCAAATCTCTAATGCAAGAAGGTTCAAGAAACTATAGAAAATATCATATATTTTATGTTAATGTCCTAGTTTTCTACAAAAAAAAATAATAATTGAGTTTTACAAGCTGATCTAGAAGAACAAAATGTAACCCAGTGCCTATTATTCTAAAGTTCTGAAAGACTCTTTGAATAAAAGATGATGATTCCCTGAAATATTTCCTGAAATTAAGAATATTGAGAATATACAAAATATGCTTGCTTTATTCCTCATGAAGATGCACCCGCGAATCATGCCACTACGATTTTGATGTTTTAGCCGACGAAATAATGGTTCTCCGCTCGTTATCACCAAGAAAAAACTCAAAATTCATAAAGTAATAATTCATAAATTCATTTAAACGAACAAACTGGATGGCATTAGTGTGTATAGAATGCTGAACTAAACAATGCAGTCATGGTCAACCTGATCACCATGAATAAGAAGGACTTTGAACACTACCTAGGTAAGAAACAGTGTTATAGTTGCTTTGAATGGGGGATAAATATACATGCTGCATTTACCATTGGTGATGTGTATTCTTACCCTTTGCAACGACACTTTCTAATGCAATAAAATTCCTCCTCGAAAAAATTAAAGTCTTCACTGAGTGAAAATACAATAGTGTCTGCGAGACCTAATTGAATGAAAGTAAATTCGATAAGCGTAGACATCAGAAACAACTTCTCTAAGATTCTTCAAATTTCCCAGACAGTTCAAAACGTAATTTTGAAATTGTCCATAGATTTCAAAGTTTGAAGTGCAAACCTTTCGGACTGAAAAAAATGGAAAGAGAATTTGAATGAGTTTTTTTAAGTCTGGTAAAGAGACCAAATCATATCTTCTATAAAAGTAGAAATTTTTATAAAACAGACAGTAAATTGATATAAAGACTGATTTTTGACATTTTTTTCTCACCAAATCTTGTCACGCATTGGAAAATGTCTGATATAATCTATATCGGAAAATATATTTTACACTTTAGTTTTTAGTAACTACTTTTTATCTTCTAAAATATGTTAACAGTTCCCTATCATAGGTCTTTCTACAGAAAAATGTAGATAAAGTGCGTTATAATTTATACGATGTTGTAGCACATTATATCGACATTTTGCTGTTGAAAGAATTTGGTACTTTTGATTGATTTTAGAAGTATAAAGGAGTACAAACTTATTCCATCCATCCATCCATCCATATATATATATATATATATATATATAGTAGAGAGAGAGAGAAGGAGGGGGAAGAAAGTAAGTGTAAACACTTTATGTAAAACACCAATTATAAATGCCATACTCTAACGAACATTTAAAATGTCTTGTCTAGAACAGTTTTTGATCCAAAATCCCTAGTGTTCCTTCCTTTGAAGTCAAACACTAAAAAAGGAAATTTCTTTGTGTTTTCTCTTTTTTTCTTCTTTCCTTTGAATCTATGGGGAAATTCATCTGTTCCAGTGATCTGACGACGGGGAAAATTTTAACTTTTGAGGCAAGTAATAGGGTAGGCTCAGATAAATTTTTGCACGTTATTAAATTAAGTCTCTCGAAACGTTAAACGTATGCATGTATAACATCTAAAGCAGAATTTTCGCTTTGTTGACTGCGCTAAATATCTTAAACTATTCTTGAAAATTACAAAATAAAGTATATTTTATTTTTTAAAAAAAATTTTAATTTTAAAAACAAATAAAAGTTTAAAGAAATATTTGTATAAGAACATAACAAGGATCCGTTAGAAGTTATTTCTTATAACAATAATAAAGTAAAAAAATGAAAAAAAACGAAAGAAAGAAAGCTTCATAACTGTACTGGAGTTTTTTCCTCTCAACATATCCTTAATTCTTGCAGCATCGGACACAATATCAAGTCATAGAAGATCAAATAATTAAAATGAAACGTCCTGCTAGGCTCACAGAGACCTGCGAAAAAAAAAAAAAAACATTCTTTCATTCTTATACTAGGGAATAAATTAAGAACCACTTACTACGGGTCTGATTATAAACGATGATGTAACCGGTGATGGGGCTATTCCCACTAGATGGCGCTGTCCAGGAGAACGTAATCTGACGGCTGGTGACTTGTAGCAGCTGTATCCCTTCGGGGCTCTCAGGGGGAGCTGTAAAAGAACCTTCCCCCTCGTGTCAAAGAGAGGGGGAAGGAGAATCGTTAGAGATAAGAAGACACAAGAGCAAAGAAAAGTGTTGAAAAGTGAAGAAATAGCAGTTGAACGCCTAGAGAGTGTCCCAGCCTGTTCTCGCTTTGTATTGCAAAATTACCGTCGGGCATTGATTACCCCAAGCAGAGCGTGCAAAGCGTTTATACTTAATGGGTATATAACATCATGGAGGAATAAAAGACGCATAACTTAGGAAAGGGCCAAGGAAAGGAAAAATTTTCCGGGAAAAATTTATTCGGGAATTTTCTCTCGCTTATTAAGCGCGGGGACCTTAAGCGAGTGATTAAGCGGCGCACAAAGCTCTGAGGAGGAATTGTTCTTTAAGTTATGGAGCTCGTTATGGCATCGATTTATTGGATAGTAGTGAGCGGCCTTTAACTCTTTTATTATGTGATGCGGGTTAAATGCGCTTTAATGCAAACAAAATGGATTGATTCATTAATGTTATAAATATTCATAAAACTCAGACATAAATATGAAAGGCATGGGAAAACAAGTGCAATCAACGCTTGATTGATGTCTGTGGAGTCACAGAGGGAATTCCGTTTTTATGTTTTTATTTACAGAATCGTTTTTATTTATGCTGTTTGTAGTTGGTTTCATTGAATGGTGCACAGTCTTGTGGTATTTGAAAATTGGATTACGCCATTAATCTTATGAGCTAGTTAAAAATTAACTAGAATGATTAATAGTTTTAGGCTAAATTAGTGAGGTTATTATTTATATTTTTTATCTTGATACTGTGGCTACCTTTAATTATAATTTGACAAATATTAATAACAATAATAAAGTAATAAAATGTAAAAAAAACAGAAAGAAAGAAAGCTTCATATCTGTACTGGAGTTTTTTCCTCTCAACATATCCTTAATTCTTGCAGCATCAGACACAATATCAAGTCATAGAATAATACATGACATACACAAATAATACATAACATACACAATATCAACTATGAATAATACATAAATATATGAATAATATATGAATATATGAATATAATATATATTATACATATATTATTAATATATATTATACATATATTATTATTGATATATTATTATATTCATATATAATAATATATGACTAATAATATATGAATAATACATAACATACACAATATCAAGTCATTAAACAACACAGAGGGTAGCAAAAGTAAGATTTTTTTCCGAAGCGGAGGCACTTTTGGCAAGACATTCACCTGTATGTACAGACTGCTGGCCATTCATTTAAGGGGGCACCGTATAGGTGGCCATCATTAACCCTACAAGCCGGTCCCGCAATTTAGAAACGAGTCAAGTGACGACACCGGTGCACTTGACACCGCAACTCTAGAGGTGAAATTGAGAACTTGGAGGACATTGCAACCCCGACAGATTTTTCGTGCCCCGGCCGCTATTAGTGTTTCGGCGGTGGATTTGTCAGCGACCAGCATCAAACCAGTGACGTTCAGATCACAGGCCTGCTGCCTTTGTCTACTGGGTCATCACGCCCGCGCTTAAATAAGATAAAATAAAGAAAAATTACAAGATAAAAATAACTTTTTATATACCATGTATTTAAATTTTCTGTTGAATCATATAAACTTGACAATTCTATGTATTAATAAATACTTAAAAAAAATTTTTTTTTTATGAATTATCTCATCAACGTGAAAGAAAATAAAGTTAATTGGAAGTTGCGTTTAACTTCTCGCTCCCGTCCCGGCTAATAGATGGCTGCACAAGTCTACAAAACAAAATTGACTGAAAATAACTGAAAATGAATTTATTTCTGCTTAAAGATGGCTAAAAGTATTAAACTAATGCACTGTCATCGTGTTCTGAGCTATTCTAAAAGTTTCAAATGTCTAGCTAGTCGGGAAGTTTGTTAAAAATCGATTGCAAGATTTGTGCGGGACAAACACACAAACGCATAAACAAACAAGAAAGAGAGTTAATAAAAACGTGGTAAAAATAAAGTGGCGTAAATCACGGTGTTGTGGGTAATAGGGATGTACATTACATAATAAAGCTTTTATGTTTGTTAAAAAGATTACCAAATAATGTGTAATATTTATGATATTGTGTCTTTTGAGATCTCAATTTATTATTGTCGCTGTCAACATATACGAAACTAGAACAGTTGTGGTTAAAGTCACTCATTCTAAACTGAATGAATTAAGCTATTATATTACTTTGCTGCTAAATAATTCCCAGTAAACCTCATTAATTTAACAAGATAGAACAAGAATATATATATATATTTAGTTATTTATCTATTTATTTTTTATCAAATTACTTATAAATGCATCTAAATTAAGTACTCACAAATACAAAATAATAATAAAGTTGTTACAAAACACATGCTATCGATGCATAGATAGATTGAAAATTTCATCATAATGTAAATTTTCTGTTGTTGCTCCCATTTCAACCCCAACCCCGCCATAAAATAATTATAATAAAAGAGAAATTGTTATTACGTATATTATAAAAGGGAATGATAATAATAGCATTAAAATAACCTGACAAATTTATGCATTGTGACGTCTACTCTAAACCGCCGAAAATATTTGATAGTATTTAACATATAAAATTGAAGAAATAATGAGGGACAGAGTATGAAGTTATTAAACAAATTAAAACTACACGAGGAACTCCCCACAAACTCGTACACATTGTCACATTGAGTGTTCATATATATATATATATATATATATATATATATATATATATATATATTTATTTATTTATTTATATTTATATATATATATATATATATATATATATATATATATATATATATATATATATATATATATATATATATATATATGTATATTTATTTATTTATAAATGCATCGAGAGATAAAGATACTTATTGTCATCTAAATCTTACATCAAACAAAACGATCAGTGGCGAACTGAAAATATGTATCACATTAAAAAAATAAGGACTTTGTGTCTCAATGATAAACTAACTTTCGCTTATGCGTTATGTCGATTGTTGTTTGAAGCAGTACTACAATTTTTATAACCGTATAAAGATGTTTAGATGGTAAGCGAGAAAAATAACAGAGATTATCAGACAAGCTTACGAAAATAATTGGTAAAATACTTTTTCTTTTAATTTCGAGTAGGTATCTAAAGATTTAACTTTTAAATACTAGAAAATCACTCCCATTAAGAATATGTATAATTCAAATTTTTTAAATTCACTGTTATTAATGTAGAGTTAACCGTTGCCTTTGTAGGAAATATTAAAACTCCTTTGGTTTAACTAAAAAAAATGTGTCACCTATCAACAGTTGAGGCATTGAAAAAATAGTATTTTGTCTGTGTTTCCCTCTCTAGATGGCGTTAGTTTGCGGGTGTATAGTCATTGTTCCATTTCTGAATTTTTTCCATGACGGCAATTTATCTCTTTGGAGTATTAAAGAATGTTCCTGCTTAAACGATCGCAGATCATAAGATCATTAAGAAGTAAAAAATAAAAATGTTGGTTGAAGTTTTCTCTATATATAACATTGTTTTTTCCTTATTAATGACGTTATTTCTGTCCTTTGATGGTGCCGTGTTTTTGTCTAGGACTTCTTTGTTTCTGGTTTAGAAAGTTTTCCTTTGTTTACGTTTTAGATAGCATTTCTTCCCTACCTAGACACAGCTGTTTCCAAGCTTTCTTTTTTTTTCTCTTTTTAACCGTAAGCAACATATCTTTGGTTTTTGACAGAAATCTTCAAAAGAAATTCTGTTTTAGATAAAAAAGTCAAAAAATAAACAAAAATAGTTACGTAAAACGGATGAAAGGACAAGGTAACAAGAAAATTATGAATTAGAATTTTCTTTTGTTATAGATTACAAGAAAGATTATAGAGGCAAACTTTTTATAATTACTCTTTATATATATATATATATATATATATATATATATATATATATATATATGTGTGTGTGTGTGTGTGTGTGTATATGTTCTGGGTTTTAATAAAATAAGTTTTTCACTGCCGTCCATGTCTATTTCCATAGCTATAATTCCGTTATCTCGTTCCTTTTCATACAATAGATGGTTCTTTTTTTCATAACCTGCTTCATCACTTAACTGTTGAGTTCTTTTTGAAGTTCGAAAAAAAAATGTCAAATTTTTCGAAAATTTTTCTATAAGACTAATTTTTCTAAATTACTTTTTGAATAGTATAATTTTGAATAGTATATTATATTTTGAATAGTATATTTACCAGACAGTTTGCCCGAGCTGAGAACTGGCAAATCAGTTAACTGGTTAAAGACAGAACTTGCGTCATATATATATATATATATATATATATATATATGTGTGTGTGTGTGTGTGTGTGTGTGTGATGGTAACTACCTATAATCGCCCATTCTGTGCTTCATCTCTGCCATGGTAACCCGTCCTTCTTGTCTTGACGTAAACGCTTCGCCTTCCCACATACTAACTTCCTCCGCCAATTCTGGCAACCTCTCTGACCTAATTCTATTTTGGCGCTTTTTTGCGGGAGACGCTGGACTGACTCGAAGCGAGTAAGATGTGTTGCTTTACTGTTTGATAAATTAGTTTGTTCCTGAAACTGATTATATTATTTTCCGGCCACGATGCAAGATACAATTTCATGAGATGTCCATCCGGACATTTCATATATATATATATATATATATATATATATATATATATATATATATATATATATATATATATATATAATTATGTGGTTAGTTCCGTTTAGACGTGAGAATTGTGTGTGTGTTCCCCCCAAAAAGGAAAAATGGTATTAAGAATGCTGTACATGTGAAAGTAGAAAAGGGTTTCTTGCGTATGATAACGCAGTACAAGTTATTTCCAACAATCCAAATTAATATTATCATGTTTTAAACTATTATTTTATTTTTATATACTTAAATAATTGTTTTGTATATCAATATAAACTAACTGTGTGATACTGATACACATATAAAGTAAAGTGTCCTACGTAAAGTACATACCAAGTAACTTTGTAATGTACAGGGATGCAAAAACAATGTGGATGGTAACATTTAATAAATGGATATTAAGCACAAAAAGTAAACTGTACGTGCTTAAAATAAAATGCTTAAGCTTTTTTTGTCTCTTATAAAACTTCTACGCACTTTCTAGCTTTAAATATATATATATATATATATATATATATATATATATATATATATATATATATATATATATATATATATATATATTAATATTAATATTAATATTAATTTGGCACGGAATGCATTATTGGTACAATAGATACATCATCGACCAGGAATATTTTGGGTCTTCGTTGGATCAAAAAATATTTGCGGTCGATGGCTAAAAAATTATCCTGCATCATCTTTTTTCTTTGTTTAAATATTTTCCTCCGTATTCAGTTATTATCTTGGTTACAATTTCAGTTTTAAACTGTTTAATGATGATTAAACAGTTTAACAGTAATTTGAAAGGGATAAACAGATATAAATGTAGTCCAAGACCAGCCAAAAATAGTTTATTAGTAATGACAGAGGAGATGTCATTAAATGCTTAATAACTCGTAGGAAGGGAGTAACATAAATTAAGAAAGATTGAAAAGATATATTATTTTAAATTAAATTAATTTTAAATTTATACCAAACAGGTATGCACGAATATTACGTTTAACACATGAACATATGCATATGGTCATCTTTAGGTGAAATACCGTATCTTGTTTTAAAAATCAATAATATACTATTAAATTCCAGTGTCCTTCGTAAGGGAAATAGCTTATTCAGAATTTATTAGATAAGCTATGCTAATATAACTGCGAGTCGCATATTATCAGTAAAGTTTTAAAACATATGTAACAATTAATTTTTAACCTTTTTGATGCATGTATCAAAAATTGCCAAGTAATTAATTTTGTGTTATACCAAGATCGGGTTCAAACCTGTTTTATAGAATTTGAAATGCTAAGAGTTGTAAGTCTAAGGAAGCGTAAATATTGGTATCTAACGGAAAGGCAATGAATTGCTCGATTTTCCTTAAAAGTTTCATTAGTACGATACGGCGTTCATTAGTGTTGCTACTTTGAAACCTTCTTAAGGTTTCAACTTATTTTGGAGACCCTCCAGTGTTCATTATTTGTAACAGGCACTAATTAGGAATTTATGAGAATATCAGTGCGATTCAACTTTAATGAGAAACCATTGAAAGTTTTGATTAATTTCCGATAATTTCCATTTTAATTTGAAACTGATATCCCCCCATTGCACTCGAAGGCCTTCCTAATTTGTGAAGTAAATTAGGCTTTATGTTGCCGCACTTTATTTTACTTTCAGTATTTTAAATGTTTAAAGTAAGGGTGTTTCTTTCTCATTAGGGTACGGCAAAAGCCGTAACTGCAACTGATACCTCGGTAATAGGAATTAAGCCTTTTGAAACATATTCTTGTAAGTTACAAAATTATTTCAAATTAAAGAGAGACGAATTCCTGCAGTCTCGGTTAAACTGACTAAGCATTATAAACAGTTTAACAATATAACTGTTTAACAAATAATTCTATAATTGAGAACAAAGTGGGCAGGATTTATTGTTTATAATAGTATTAGCTATAGTAATGAAGTGAATAGTATTTTGTGTTATCATACACTTAGCTATTTTCTATAATAAGAAACTTCTGAACATATATAATGGGAAAAATTAAAAGTTTCAAATTACGTTGAAGTAAATATATTTTACGTTAACTTCTAACTGACAGTGTTAATCAGTCCATGAAGAGATTTTTGTAAGATTCATAAATAATTGTTTCAAATATTTTCTACAGCAACGAAACAAATTTTAAATATGCGTGCTTGCGAAACTGCAATTTTTCTCCGAAAAAAATCACCAGAAAGTATCTTTGATGAGAAATGGACGAATGTGGTGTGTAATAAGAGTTACAAATAATCAATTTTTATGCACTTACTAGAGATAAAGAATTAAATGATAAAGAATTTAAATGACCATGTTTTGCATATTTAGGCTCAAAAATTGATGTTATTTAATTCGTCTAACTTACCAATTATTATTTTTATGTTTGGGCTAAAGTAAAATCCTTGGACATGAAAAAATAGCGTAAAGTTAACATTTTGATGGTAAATCGAAAAATGTATTTGATGATTTAAAATTCTTTTGGTATTCTGAGATTTACATTAAAGTTTCTTATGAACATAATATATGTCAGACTATTGTTGTGCCCACACATTAGCGTTCTCGCATTACAGCAGATTGTACGACGGTTTCGTCAATATAGTTTGTTATTCATTCCGTTGTTATCTTTACTCAAATGTTGATATTTCCTCATTATAACATGATAATATCGCTGTTGTCGAAATTTACGTAACGTAATGTTCTCAATGTTATCAAAACTTAAGTCTATTTGGCATACGCTAGTCTAGCAGATATTAAGGAACTCAACAGACTAATCAATTAGAAAAGCTTCAGCAAATACCAAGTAACATTCTAAAATTACGTACATGAAGATGTATCTATCTTACAAATATAAAGAATGAAGGTTCCAGTTATTCAGATTTAAAAACAACAATTTGTGTGGGAACAATTTTTAATATTTATTTCTGTTTCTATTTTGAACATATTTAAAAAAATATTTTAATTCAATGAGCATTTGCAAAATAAACTCCCTGCAATATTGTCCTGCAAAAAGGGCTGAAAAAAATAGATAATAGCATGTAAATAATCTTAAGAAAACAAAATATATGTTACTTAAAAAAAAAGAACGATATTTCTGGATAAAATTTTTGTATGAAATTATAAAAATATTTCTCGGGACATGAGTAGCTTAATGAATAGGCAGAACTGAAGTGTTCAAATCCTCACATAATCTTGTTATCAAAATTGTAGCTCAACACAGAATT
The DNA here is from genome assembly GCA_907164885.2 of Dolomedes plantarius. NCBI lineage: Eukaryota > Metazoa > Arthropoda > Arachnida > Araneae > Dolomedidae > Dolomedes > Dolomedes plantarius. The sequence continues at coordinate 117,749,717 of OU015500.1, read as the reverse complement.
CATTTTAGACATAGCTTTTTAAAAGAGGATTTCAATAAAATGTCAGAAGGCTTTTCTTTTCTGAAGGTGTTTTTATGACTACAAAGAAAAAAATCACAAGAGAAGATATGAATAGAATCAGTTTTTCGTCTAATAATTCATAAAACAAATTTTGAAATTCTAATAAAAAATCATAAAAAAATGGTCTTTTATCACACAATAAAGAAGGTTTTTGTTTTAAAATTTTTGGACAGCGCTTTTGCATTTTTCGTTTTATGGAATTACTTTAACATAAAATTACATTTTATTATTTCTATAACGCCATTTGTTTCCGCATTTTAAACCTATATTTGTGATTCCTTGACTCAAACCATCCTATCTGCAAGTAGAGCTTTACTCCTCTAGCTCACACATTAAGTTACTCACACATTAAGTTATCTTGCATGCTTTTATTCACTTTTCTTATAATATTTTTGATGACAAAGATTTTTTTTCCAACATAAGTTTTCTCATACTTTTCCTGATGGCCGAAATGCTGTAACGATTGATTGCCATTGGCAATTCTTAAATCTTGGATCTTCCAATCTGCATACCAATCCCTCCGAACGATTCGACATACACAATCAGATATATATCTAAATATATACCTCCGAGCTGAAAAAAAATAAAAATCACAAAGACAAAACCCTCTAATTAACAAGCACGCAATAAAAAAAATTCTTGAGAGTAGAAATAAAGTATTGTTCAACCTAATTTACTTTCTTCAGGTTCCATTACAGATGAAATTAACAAAATGTTTGAATGTGTCTGAAAAAATATGGTAGCAATATTATCTCCTAACTATAGTATTTTCCCCACTAATTAGACAATTGAGAAAAGAAATGCTGAGGTAGGGAAAATCACAGACCTTAGGGCTAGTCAAAAATTATCTGTTAATGCGCATAGATAATTTAGTAGAGCTGCAATTAATAAAACGGACAGATAATATTGAAGACTGTAAGTACTGCCTTCAAGCTTAAGCAAGAAAGAAGTGAGAGTTTTGTAACTGAAACTAGAAGTAAAAATAAATTATATACAGAACTACATCTGCGCCTCCTTTGAGACATATATTAAGGACTTAATCGCATTCGTACTTAGACGATATTGTTCAAAAAACGAAATTGGATTTTCTTTTTTATTTGCGTCTCTAAATTCGACATTCATAATTACTTAAAAATAAAACCGAGACTACAAATTTAATCATTTCTGCACATTCACATATTTTGAGTTTTATACGAGAGCCCTATTTTAAATAATGCATGTAGAAATTCAAGTGTGGTATTGTATAGGCAAAAAAAAAAATAAAATTTTAAGGCCATTTTCTAAGGTGATTATTTTTTTATTCAGATCAAATATATTATAAAATAGGCGTGAATGCCATATTATCGTTATCTGATACTATTTTGTTAAATTGCAAACAAGAATTTAAAATTAATTTAAAATTATTTAAATTTAAAATTAATTTAAAATTACTTAAATTTAAAATTAATTTAAAATTATTTAAATTTAAAATTAATTTAAAATTATTTAAATTTAAAATTAATTTAAAATTATTTAAATTTAAAATTAATTTAAAGTTAATTTGAATTTATGATTAATTTAAAATTAATTTGAATTAAAATTAATTTTGGTTTTATTCTTAAATATATTTTTCTTTCCACAACAGTTCGCCGGCAGTTACTTATAACAGCAGAGTCATAAGTAATGATAAGTTGAGTTATAAGCTTGATTGTATTTATACTGAGAGACAGTTAACTCTTATAATGAAGAAAAATAATTATAAGCATGAATTATTTGGAGGAGAAATATTTTCGATGACTGGATGGCTAGGGCACTAATTGTTATTGTCGAATCCAAATTTAAAAGGTTCAAGTCCTGTGGTAGACATGGTTATTTTCTATCTATTTTGAATCGGGTTTAAACTACGGGTCACGCCACTTTAGCTCTTGTATTGCAAAACTATAACATATTTGACTGTAAGGGCCTGTTCACATAGGAGTCCGTAGCGTTGCGTTAAGGAAAAGATGACGTTGAGACAAAAATAAACCAATCATAGGCGTTAAAAATTTCATTGCTAATCGTTTAGAGGCATATGATTGGTTTATTTTCGTCTCAACGTCATCTTTTCCTTAACGCAACGCCACGGACTCCCATGTAAACAGGCCCTAACACATCAGTCAAATCGACAAACTATGAATGAATACTTAAAACACACTGTGTTTATAAAACATGAAAGCTAGCTTTTAACTTATTCGGGTACATTTGTAGATATATTATGGAAGTAAAACCATGGTAAGTAAAATACCAGTAACTTTCATCTATTATATCGAGAGTGAAAATAAAATACTTCGATGATGAGTTATATCGATAAAATTTCAAAATCCGTACATCCATATAGTAATTATTCTAATGAAAATAGCAGAAAATGGGGAAAAGTAAATTTTTTAACCAAACGCTTTTCTTCAGCCGTTAGGCCAGTATCCAATTAAAATCAAATATAGGTTAGTTCTCATTAAAAAATACAAGTGAAAAATATAGTATGTAACACAAAATAATATTGTGGCAAAGAGAAAAAGACCTTCAACATGGATTTTGCTTTTGATGCACCGCATTTTTACATAATGCATTACAAAGTAAGATGGAAATTTAAATTAATTGTAATTCAATGTTGCTGAAGGGAAATATTACAGAATGAGATCTCCTCCAAGAAAGTGATATAAATTAGAGAGATGATTCTAAAATACATTATTTATTGCTATTATGTAAAATCTTTGAAGTAAGAGTGAAACCACGGTAGAAAAAATAGTTTTGCCTTCCACGGATGAGAGATGACTTCGAGATTTTTTGAAAGTTCAATAGAAATATTTGTGAGGAAAATTTATGTGAGATAATTTTCCACTTTTTCTCGTTTATGCTCAGTAAAAAAAAATGATGTAGTCAATGTCAAAAATTCAGAATATTTTACAATATATGCCTAATAGAGAAGCAAAAATAAAATAAGTTTAATTTCTTTTAAAACATAATTTATTTTGATATACATAAATTTCTTAGCATGTTCACGCGAGACATAAAATTAAATAACGAAATGTCAATAACGGGACTTAGTCACAAAGACATCATTTAAAATTAATGAACTGTCATTCTGGTATCAGTATTTGGCTTCAATCTTATCTATAATTTAATATGCTTTCTCCATAATCATTTCTTATTCTCAATTACAGAACACAATTTCTTTGATATTGATATTTTCTGGTAATATTTTCCATGAAATACTCGTTTATTATAAACTGGAGGACTTTTTCATTAAGTATTCATTACTCGTTCTGAATGTAACTTCGGAACTTTTACGTCAAAACTTTTACCTTCTTTTTACGTCAAAAAAAAAAACTATAATGCTATTTATTAGTTGAATGTCAAATTTTCAGGGTTAGAGTATTTTTTTAAAGTAACTCGTTATTACTGTTATTTTCCTATTTTTTTAATAAGGTTCTGTAGTCCGCACTTATTTTTAGCTACAAGCTTCATGCTATTTTTTTTATCTAGTAATGATTAAAAAGTTAATATAAGCTTTCAATAAAATTTTACTGCTTTTTAAGGATAATTTACACTTAATTTTATGGGAATATTAAACTGTTTCTTAACTCAATATATATACAAAAACTCATAAATTGTTTTATTTCGGAGAAAACTAGTATTTACGATACATTAAGCACACGCACAGACGCATGCATATATATATATATATATATATATATATATATATATATATATATATATATATATATATATATATATATATATATATCAACAATTATTTCCAAAATTTTGAATTATTAATCTGATCACATTTATTTTTCATGAGTACTAACTATTGAAATAATGCTATTTAATTTATGTTTTAGATGTTTTACAAGGCAATAAGAATGGACTTGCCTCAGAGTAGAAGATTTTGCTTTAAAAGCTCTTTTGCACTAAAAATATATTCTGATATATTATTTAGATTCTAGTAGTGGAAGAACATCTGATTACTTCTTTAATTACATTACCATTCAAGGCTCACTATTTATAAATTTCTATGTAGGAGTTCTGTTTGATTTATGATTCCTTAAAGTATTTTATGCGTTTTCCGTTGGATTCCTTGTTTGATTATTCGTAACATTGGTATAAAGACCACTTGAAGTATCCACTAAAAATGAAACGCCTATTAATGTATTTTTTTTTTCTGACTTAAATCTTTCTTTTGCCATTAAGAGTCTCTTCTTTTCAAATTGGGACGCTAAGTTCAAACGACATACCAGTAAATTCTTTTTGACAGCTAAAATCGCGTGCATGGAAGATATTTTCATGGAGGCTTTCCCATCAAAATCCCTTTTTTGAAATTTTTTAGAAACTACTCAACTTACCTTGATTGCCGTCATGCTATACTGAGATATGAGTACGGTAGCGAAAGTATTTTTACTTGTAGTACAATTAAATCGTGTATTTATTAATTATTAAAACGTTCGTTAACAATAGTTAAGTTATGCTCAAAAATTATTTTATGATAACTGAAATAACTGAATCCATCTTCACAGTATGTCGATCGAAAACTATATCGGTAGTCTAACCATCATTTATAATTGATAGAAATGTGTTAGTTTCAGGATGTAATGAAAAGTAGACATATAGTTATCATAAATTTTTAATTTTCTATCAAATATTTTTTTTTTGAAAATTGAAACTGAATATTTTAAAGACAAAACATTTGTTTTCCTATCTTCAGCGTGTATTTTATGAGGAAGAAAGCAACTAAAACTATAATGAAATGCTTCAAGCAAAATGTCATCGGACAAAACTTGCTGTCTTTGAGAGTTGATAAAAATATATACTTAAAAAGAGAAAAATCCGATGACATATTTCCAAGACGTAAAATATATGTATATATATATATATATATATTCTAATATAAAATTCTCATTTTCAATTACTTTTTGCTATTTTCAACACATCTCCATGGTAAATATCATCTAAGTCTACAAAGGAAGGGATGTGTCCTTTGTGTCCCTTGTGAACTTTTTCCTTTGTAGCACCATCCTAACTGCGAAATAAAGGTATAAGGAAACATTATGTAACAGAATTGTTATTGAAGATCTGTCTATATCTAGTGAATAGGATTTTTATAGTTGCCAGAAATGAATCTATACCATCCATCTCTCTTCAGAAATTTGTTGAATTACCTGAGCTAATCGAAGAAGAGTAATTTCCTAGAAGAATTATTTTTTACCCATGCAAAGCTCAGGGAACTTCAATTTAATATGCAATCTCATAGCTTTCGTAATATTGTAAAAAAGGCATGAAAATTTCGAAACTTAAGCGTAAAAGTGTTAAACCCTCCCAAAAAATAAATAATTAAATATTAAATAAATAAAAATTAAAAAAAAAATCAGTTGATTACTGCAACATCATATATGATTAAAAAAACCAGAGTAAGATTCTCCCAGTTTCTTTTTTTATCTAATAACTTCAAATATCGATTTGTTATCGCTTTTTATTTCATTATGAAAATGCTTACTTGTTTTATTTATATGTTACTCATGATACTGATTTAATACTTTCAATGTTGAGAAGATGTCTCCCCTTCGTCCATACAGCTCCAATCGAAAATAATATTTCTACTTTCGCCCACGGCCATATCGTGCTAAAAACTCCAGTTCTCGTACGATCCCCGAAGTCAAGCAGCATCGGGCGCGGTCAGTACTTCAAAGGGTGACCACCACGTGTTTTTGGCATCTTCGTCACTTGACACGGTTCTAAATTACGAGACGGCTCGTAGGGAGTTATGCTGGTCACCTATACGGTGCCCCCTTAAATGAATGGCCAGCAGTCTCGCCCTTTACTATGAACAAATGGCGTCATAGCCAATATTCCGGGCATTTGTAATAAATGAATATTTCTACATTTTCATTATGTCCTGGCATTAATCGATAATACTGACAAATTTTGCGGTATATTAAAGATTGGTGTGAGCTGAGGAAAATATAGGACAATAAAGAGGACATTTTCTCTTTAACCGATATATTTTGGCAACCTTATATGTGAGTAACATTGTTCAAGATGTCTAATTTGCATCACTTTTATGTATCCTAGAATTTGATTATGAAGATTTCCTTTAAAAAGTAAGATCATAGAAACCAAACCGGCAATTAATGACGGGGGTATTTTCTTTTGACTGGTTTATTTTCTGATAAATAGACTTTAAAACTTTCATAATTATTATTTTGTTTTCATGTCGTATAACACCGAAAAATAAAGGTTTAAAGATAAATGCAGTCAATAATGATTACTAATTTAAATCTGTTGTAATATTGTCATTATGCGCAATTTCTGATAACAAAAGGTATAATTTTTTTTTATGAGTTCCCTCATTGCTTTCCATTTTATTTTATTATATAACCTATCAGTAATTTTATTTTACAGTTTTCGTTCTTAAACTATTATTTACATAATTTACCACGTAGTTAAATCAATTTCATCGATGGAGGCCGGGAATGAGAAAGGGTACGATATATATATATATATATATATATATATATATATATATATATATATATTTATATATATATATATATATATATATATATATATATATAAATATATATATATATATATATATATATATATATGCATATATATATATATATATATATATATATATATATATATATATATATATATATATATATATATATATATATATATATATATATATATATATATATATATATATATGCAGTAATACCTCGTTTATGCGGCCCTTGTTGTTTCGGATCTATCCGGATCAGATTTGAAGGTATTATTTTTTATAATGTTTACATTAGATAATAGTTTTTAACTACGACAAGATGATAGTAACTACAAGTATGCCAAATATTCGCTTTTAATTTGATTCAGTTTACAGTTCCTGCATAGATTATGCAATAAATTACGGCAATAAAATGCTTTTTGTCGAGTTTAAGAAACCTTTACTAGTATGTCACAGGACGTTGACGTGGATTGACTCAGGAAAGTTACTTTTATATTTTTTAATGTCTTAAAAACAATACTATGTAATTTTGTTACAAAACATAGTTTTTTAGAGTAATAAGTCTGCTTAATTAAGGATTTTGTTTAGCTTATTACCCCTATTACCCGGATTATCTGGATTTTCGATTGTCCGGATTGCCAACGGTGCCATTTGCACTGGTGAAATAAATTAAGAGAATTTTCACATTTTATCGAATTACATGAAAAGAACTGAACTGAATGTAAAACCACTGCTTCTAAGCAAAAATGCTAATCTTGTACGTCAAATACGTAAGCGTACACGTGTGTGTAGGCTGGGCCAGTAGAGAAACAGGCTGTATAAGCGCGCGTATAAAGTTAAGACGCATTTCGTTCGCTAGCACACCTCGGCGAATTTCTTAGTGTTATTTTGCAGCAATTGGTTAATTTCAAATTGTAACAGAAAAAATGAGTAACCACCAACGTTTATATGATGGAATGAGGTAGCGAATTGTGGGGAGGCTAGAAGCAGGCCAATCTCAAGTCCAAATTTGTAGAGAGTTCAATTTAACGTCCAGCGTCGTGTGTAACTTATGGAAACAGTTCCAGGATACCGGATCCATTGAGAGAAAGCCTGGGCAAGGTCGTCCAAGAGCCACGACGGCCAGAGAAGATCGCCATTTGTCGATTATAGCGAGGCGTAACAGGAGTGCTACAGCTTCTCAGCTCTCTCGTGACTTGTATGCAGCCACAGGAACCCGTGTATCAAGGGAGACTGTTTCCAAAAGACTTCATGAAAGAGGGTTGTTTGCAAGAAGACCTGCTGTTTGCGCCCCGCTCACTTCTACGAACAGGATAATCCGTTTATCATGGTGCAGAGAGCATAGAGATATGCAGAGAGCATAGAGAGGAGTATGGATCAATGGACGACTGTTCTCTTCCCTTATGAGTTCCGGTTCAGCCTAAACACCGATTCTCGCCGTACGTTCATATGGAGAGAACCAGGGACCCGCTACCTACCATCCAATTTCCGCGAAATCGACAATTATGGCAGAGGAGGTTTAATGGTCTGGGCAGGTATCATGTTGGATGGCCCCACACCTCTCCATGTCTTTGAATGAGGCACTGTGACTGGTGTGAGGTATAGGGATGAGGTCTTGGAGCCCTATGTTCGCCTTTTCAGGGTTGCATTTGGCCCTGAGTTAATTTTAATGAACGATAACGCGAGGCCACATAAAGCTCTTCTGATCGACGGATTTCTAGAGAGTGAGGATATTCGCCTGATGGATAAGCCCATTTTTTTTTGTTTATTCTGCAACCGCTGTTTCACACCTTCCGACTCCAACGAGTGTTACGCACGATAATGTGTGTGTATTACAATTATTGAATGGTTATTTGTTTTGTATTGTATCAATGTATGTAATATCAAAATTCATTAAAATCGGTACAGTAGTTCTAGAGATAATTGACCAAGTCTGCAAATTCTCTTAATTTCTTACACTAGTGTAGTCCGGATAAACGAGGTTTTACTGTATATGTATATGCAATATATATATATATATATATATATATATATATATATATATATATATATATATATATATATATATATATATATATGTGTGTGTGTGTGTGTGTGTGTGACAAGCGTGTGGTTTGCCTGCTCTCACATTTTCTTGAAATTGCAGTCATCATCCTTAAAATATTCGTTTCTAGTGGAAGGACAATAAAACAGAGAATCAGTTCATCTTAAATCATTGTATTTATTCCTCTTCATGCTAACCAAAACTGCAAAGCAACGCGTCCATCTTTTGCCATTTTCTTTCTGGAGACGTGATGATTACACGTCCGTCAGCATTGGATTCTATCCTGCGCTCTGCTAAACCCTTTGTTAAAACTTATGCGTAAAACTTTCGCGCATGCCCTGTGATGTCTATGAAATATTCTAGAATTCTCTCCATCTCTGAAATTACGTAACAGCTTCACTCCTCGCAAGCCCGTGCTTTCTCTAAAAATAGCTTCGTTCGTTCGACCACACACGCGAGTAAAGGTTATATCTCTCAAAAAAGGGTATTCCTCTAAATTCACGGCGCGCATGTTCTATGCTCTGTGAAAATAGTGGCGTTCGGCTCCAATAAATATATTAATCCCGAAGCCCCCTTCAAATTTAATTTAATTATTCCTTTCCCACTAATTCCTTGACACACACACACACACACACACACACACACACACACACACACACAAACACACACACACATATATATATATATATATATATATATATATATATATATATATATATAAATGTGAAATGTTTTCTTGCAAATATTTTTACGTAAGTTGACATTGAAAATGCCGTGTTTTCCTTCTCGTAATGATCAATGAAAAGAAAAATCAAAAATTTGAATTATTATGTATTTTATTAAAATTATATCTTATCATCTAAACACATTGAATTTCATATCCCTACCCTATATTTGTTTATCTTATCGAACATAACTGTTTGACGTTAGAACCGGGCGTTAGCTAAGGTGAAGGCAATCAATCCCGAAATGATACGAGTTCCACTATTGGCAGGGCTTTTGCAGATGTTCGGAACTGGACTTAAACTGAAAGTTCAGGTATAATTATCCCCATTGTAGCAAAGGGTGACCGTAGCACTCTAAACCAACTAACCAACCATCATCCTATACTTTTATGTAATTGCTTTTTTATGAGTTATTTAATAAAGAATATGTATCTTTGTTCCAATTTAGAAACTTTTACTATTTGTTCTGTTTTTGTACTGTATAAAATTTCATTTATTTTTTATCTTCTGAAGTTATGTTTGTTAAACCCGGCCTCACTATTCAGTAAATTTGTGAATTGTTACATGCCAATATATTGCTAGTTAAGTTCAACCTCCTTTTCTTTTACCTGATATAGTGTTTAGATTATTGGCTTCCGTTAATTATAGACCATTCATTGTAAACACCACTTTCATTTTTTTAGTGTTTTCATGCATTTATGGCGATGAAAGGTCTTTATACATAACTTTAAAGAGTTTTCTCTACTAAGCATACCTATAAGCATTACACCTTGTTTATAAAGGTAGGTGGTTTGTTTAGGGCCTGTTAACATAGAATACATCAGCACCAGATTTACTCTATTGAAATATAGTTAACCAATTACAAACATCCAAACGATTAGCAATGAAACTTTTAAGGCATGTAATTGGTTTAAAATATGTCAATGCGAGTAACGCTGCCTGACGGATTCTAAGTGAACATGTCCTTTCTCTTAATTTGAGAATGGTATAAATAAAAGGTTAAGTTATTTACATTTCTCTTTTTTCTAACAAATTGGACTAAGATAAAAACTTTCCCATACACATAAGGAAAATTTGAGGGGGGGAAAGCTTCACAACTATATATCAAATATATTACTTTTTTTCGAATGCAATTTCTTCTCAATAAAATCATTAACTTTCGTTAAAATTGTGTACTAACTCCAAATGTTCTTGAGTTAATAATGTTAAATTTCTCTTAACTCTTTATTCACCTGCAAGCATAATTAACAAATGAATCCATGAAATAACAATGGAAAATGTTACGTAATTAATTCCAAACAGATTCCTTGTTTTTTTGTTAATCCCCGAATATTTACTAGATTTGTGCACGGTGCCCTTCAGTAAAGTTATTTGATAAACAATATTACCATACATTAATTAATCAAAAGCTTACCAAAAACAGTGCATTGAATATATATGATAATTAGTTCATCTGTAAAAATGTATTTGCAATAAATTTATGCTCTAAACCTTACTGATAATTGGCAAAACATCTTACTTGATATTTATATTTCTGCATTCATGCATGCATATCTCTGACTATTCATTTATAAAAAAATGTTTGACTGCTAAAAGTGAGATAAAAGCCCGTCTTTGAAGAAATTTACATAAGCATCGAATGAACGCTTGAATATCTGTCAGTTTCATAGCTTTAAGAAGGAATATTTTATGTTTTCGCAAATCTAAGCAATGAATATAATTTGCTTTAACTGTTTGAATTATGTTTTCGAAACAGAATTTGCGGGGATATTTACATATTTTAATATAGTGAAATCTTGGGAAAGTTTAAATGTGTTTATAAATTGAAGGATATTTTGTAAAAGTATGAATGCAATTTTATAAGAATTTATTTTGAAAATTTTAAACTTTTCCTGCTCTTCAAAATAAGCAAGAGAAATACATCGAAGGTTATAAATATTTTGTGTGTTTAGAATGTTCAAAATGCGTATCTGTTATTTTACTAAATTTAGAAACAATTCATTCCTATAGCAAATTCTTCTTAAATCTGAATAATATTTAAAACAATTTTACAATATTGAACAAAAACTTCTCATTATGATGAATTTGTAATCACGGTTAATTTACCTCAACATTTTTAACTCTATACATTTCAGTGTCACATATGAATGAACGTGGAAAATTTTGATTACCACCGTTTCTGCTCTATAAATGCTAAAAAAAATTGTACAAAATTGATGAATAAATATTATAACAAATTTGTAAGGATCACCATAATATTTAACACTTGAAAGACGACTGCCGTCATTTTGACGGTTTCAGACCTTTTATAGAGCGCTATGTCTGTATTTATGACCTTAGGATTCTGTAATTTTATGACATTTTCTAATTTCACACGAAATATGTAGACAAATTTACAAAATTATATTCGATAGTAAAGAGGAGGAGAAAATGTGCTGTACATCTACTAAGACTGAAAGCCTTAGTAGATGTACAGTACATTTTTTGATAATATTGACACATAATAGCCATTTGAGCTATTTGACACAATATAGCCAACAGGCAGAAATCTAAAATAATCCCGGAAAAATGTTAGTTACTTTTCGTCTCTATCCCCTTTTGCAAATAACAGAAATATTGTTTCTTCGGAAATATTGGTGTTGAAAAATTCGAACTGCACAAACCATGCATATATTTTTTGCGGATAAACCATACTAGGTTGCCAGCTCGGCATACCTGCATAAAATAATATCTAAATATATACTAATTTATTATATACTGGAATGATATAGTTCAAAATTTAAAGTATTTAACGATTAAAAAAAATTAAATATTTTAAATTATTGATTTTATTTTTAACAGTCAAAATGACGGGGTCCAATCTTTTTAGTAAGAAAAAAAAATTTCGTCTTTCTAGTGTTAGTAACTACCATGAGAAGTTAAAATGTTTTTCTGCACTGGTCATAATTCAAACTACAGACCATGGGTAACCAAACTGCGGTTCGCGAGTCCTTTATCTCTTTCCTTTGCGTTTCCTTTCATGCTTTTATGGATCTTCGTTCAATGATATCAAATATAGCTTTTTCCTGTTTTGGGAAGTATGCAGACATTCCCAAATGGCTGTTAACTCTGTTTATCTTGGACACCACTGCTAAAGACCGTCTTAGACGCAGAAGAATAATACTCAAACCAATAAGGTTCCTAAGGGATGTGAGATAGGCTTTGATTAGAATGATTTTACTCTCGTATTACCCTTTCCTTTACAGGCAAGTAAGAAGGCGCAAAGCTGTAGACGACATGCTGCAATAAATGTTGATAGCATATATTTTTTGCAATGACATCAGAAAAAATATGACTTAGAACTTCATGTTCGTTGGTGCCAGTTTGATAATAGTTATGAGCCATTCTAACATGTTTCTGAAACTACTATGCGATAACAAAACAAAATTTCAAAGAAAAGTTGTTTTATTGCCGACGTTTACTTTAGTATGGACTGCTAAATATTTTCACATGTGCAAGATAAGAAATTTTGCCAAATGGTTTTTATTTATTTTTGCATAGTCCATGCAGTTATTCATTTACATTTACATAATTTATAGAAGATAATTTTACAATATTGAACAAAAAATTCTCATTACGATGAATTTGTAATCACGGTTATATTACCTCATCCCTTTAAAATCTATACTTTTCAGTGTCACATGTAAATAAACATGTAAAATTTTTAACTCCACCGTTTCTGATTTATAAATACTACAACTCAGAATTAATGTAAATGTGAATCAATTTTTGCATTTACATTTACTTAATTCAAAATCTCTGCCGATAAACATTTTTTGATAATTAATCTTAATGCCTTATATCGCATAAAGACAAATAAAATTTTCACATACGACTTTATTAAAAAATGTCTTTAGAGACTAGTTTTAGAGATATTTAATAAATGAAACAGATTAAATTTCAGTTCTCATACGGAAATATGCTTTTGAGCAAATGTAATTATGCAGGAAAATAATTTCGTTGATTAGGAAAGTTTCATTTTCCTCGTATCGAAGTAGTGGAAACTTAGTTATATAACGAAAGCAATAATCTTTTTTCCTCACGAATATATATTTAACTAATGAAAGAATATTGCTGTATTTCTCGTTTATCTTTAATTTTCATACTTTAACCTTACTATTGCAGAATTATCAAATCAAGATTGCGGTAAACGAACAAATTTAATTCAAAATGGATGGTTATATTTAAAAAAATATAGGAAACTTGAAAATTTAGATCCATGATCGTACAAATAGCAGAATCATAATTTTCAGAGTGCACTCTTCCTAATGATTGGAGAAACCTTTTCTTTTTTTTTTGCAAAGTGTCGAGTCAGTTTAAGAAAAATTTGTAGATAAGCTACATAGCAGGTACCAAATGAAGACCTTATTTGAATAGTGGTCCAACTCCATTCTTGTTCATTTTGAGATACAGAGCCAATGTCTAATGAGTGCTGAGAAATGACTGCTGAAGTCTGATCTGTAATCCCCCTGTTGGCTGCATAAATAATGTGGAGGTGAATCAGATTAAAAATAAGATAGAAATGAACATGAAAGTGAGTCTAATTCCATTTTTTTTAAAAGTGCAGTTGGACCACTATTCAAATAAGGCCTTCAAATAAGACACGGAACTTAAGGAGACAGTGGACACTCAAAAGTGTGAAATTTGTCCAAAAACTTGATTTTTTTATTTTATTGAATTTTGAAACTACGGACGAGTAGGAATGTGTCGCAAAAAGAATTTTTGATTTCTGTGATTACTTTCCTACTTATAGGCATTTGTATTCAATTTAGATATTATGTGGTTACTAATAGCAATAACTGAAAATGTGTTTTTCTCAAAATAAAAATTTCATGTCATATGAACATTCAAACTGCTCCGGGCGCATTTCTAGTTATCGTATTGCTTTTAAATTTAAGTTTTATATACTTAACTGTATATCAAATAAATCTTATTGAAATTAATTATGCTTCGTAGCTCAAAATTTCTAAATTTTGTACTTGAAAAGATGATTTATAGGTATTTTCCGTAATACAAAGGTTGTTTTCACTATTATTATTTTTTTCTCCTTATATTTTTAATGAATGATTAAAATAAGCAATACGTTTCATTGTTAGTTCTATAAGGTATCCTGTAAATAAAAATTACCATGTTATAAGCAAAAGAAATGCGTATGGAACATTTTTAATGAGGCCAATTTTTTGATATAATTCATAATTCATAATTCATAAATTATTAATATTTCATCATTAAATTTTAACCACTTTTACATATCTATGGTACTAATCACATATTCAAATTTCAAGCAAATCCATTCAAGACAAAAAAAGTTGGGTTTGAAGGTCCACTGTCCACTTAAGTGTTAAGCTGTTAGATTAATAAAACCCCAGAATTGTAGAAAAGTATGCATCTTTGAACGTAATAATATTCATAGTTTTTATCCTTACAATGCTAAAAAATCAATGACAGTTTTAAAATTTAAGAGTATTAGTGAATAACATAATCGTTTGTGCCATTCCTAAAAAAAAAAGAATAATTTTAATGAATGCTCTGAAAAGTTTCTCAGAAAAATTTCCCGTGATTTTTCTTAGATATTACATTACTTTACTCCATTCTTAATAGTCAAATAAGATTGAGTAATTGAAGGAAAAAAAAACATCTGTTCCACACAGCGTTATATATCGAACATTAATATCAGGCGCATACTTACACGTTAGTAAATTAAAACTTTACAGTATAGTTCAAACAACGTGCATGTGTTTCCCTTAAAGTAAATTGAAGCAGAAGATTATAAATTTTCATTTAAAGTAAAATTTAAGACGTGCAGTATTTTTATAACCACTTTACAAGATTTCTTCAGAGTGCTGGATAAATAAACGCTCATAAGTGTATGGTGTTTGGAGCAACTTTCTTATTTTCCTGCACAGTTAAATATTTTGCTTGTTTTAAAATAGCAAAATGATTTTTGTTTAAGAGCACCTCTTAAGCCGTAAATAAACGCAGCGTTTTAATGCTATGTGATTAAGAGAGACCCCCCCTCCTATTTCCTTAAACTCTTTAAATCATACATATACATTTATTCAAATAATTTGCGCTTCGTTAGAAATGCGACTTACCAAATTTATAATCCATCACACTATGTAAATGGAATAATTTCACTCGCAGCCTGTGTTCTCTCCGAAGCTTCCTGCAGGCAAAAATATAAACGCGGACGTACATTCAAACAATAACAATAAATGGTTAGCATTCCATTCCTATCGGTCTTTACGGGAAATGGAAATTTGGAAACGGAGGTAATGAGATTGAAAATATGCCCCAAGTCCTTTGAATTGATGCAATTCTTTAGAGGAAGAGATCTGAAAAGTTAAGGCTCGTTTCTTGTTATGTTTTTCAAGATGCAGTTGTAACAGGACTAAAATTCAATTGGGGTAAAATGATATTTGTTTTTTATTTTGCATATCACTGATTGCTTTTAAATATGCATCTCCACTATGGAAAAAGTTAATTTAACTGTTGAACACGTATGTTCTCTTCACAGATTAAATTTTGATTCGAATGTCAGACGTGTAATTTTAACATAAAATGGTTTGTCTTGTATTAAGGATATTTTACAACCGTGAGGGAGTTTTAGTCCACTTTTCTCTTTCTACGTTTAATTCTTTACTAGTAAATTAAAAATTAGATAAAGGCTAACATTGACCCATAGTGAATCTGTAAGTAAAGTATACAGTTCTTAACCCTTTCAGAGGCGATGGCCAATTTTTGGACCGCCATTTTTCTCGTCTTTCTTTCACTTGCATCCAATGTGTTGATGTTAAATAAGCAGAAAAATGGCAAGTGCTGCCATCTGTTATCAGTTTAAAGAAGTAAAATCAGTTTACAACTTTCAATCAGAAAAAATTTCAAGATTCCTTGGGTTAAAAAAATCGAGAAAAAAAATGTGCACCGTGCAAACGATAGAAGCTGTTGTCCCCGAAAGGGTTTTAAAAAAAAGTTATGTAAATGTGATTCTGAATTTTACCATTTATTTAGAAAACATACCTTCTTATTTATTATCTCACGTCATGCTTCAAGCGCAAAGATTTTTTTCTGCAAGCGTTTTGAAATCCTTGTCACGGAGTCTATACATACATCTGACTAAAACGAACGAAGTGTAACAAGCGAATTTGTTCGCTAAATTCTTACGCAGCAACGAACATCACAGAACGAATTTGTTGGCCTTTGCTTACTAGGCAGTTCAAAGGAAGTGTGTCACTCTTCGTTGGCCATCATTTGCTGTATATTTAAAAGAGCCTACAGTTTAGCTAGGAATATTTTTACTTTTGCCTGGAAATTTCGTTTCGAGTATGAAACTTAATTTCGTTGTTCGTTATAGGAAATTGAGTTTCGCAATACAGTATGGATTCGAGTATTTACCACAACAATTCATTTCACGAGAATGAACGAAAGGATACACAATCGTTCGGTTTGTTAATGCGGACCGCCAACCAAGTTCCAAACAGCACGCAGAATTTGTTCGACGAAATTTGGGCCTATTTGTTCGTCGTGTATGTTGGTTCGTCGTGTACTCGCCTTTAGGGAAAGAGATTCAAGTAAAGTGTCCGATGTGCTACATTTAAATACATCATATTTACCAAAGTAGTAGATATTTTGGAAACGAAATTTCTATTTTTATATTTTTAACGTAGAATTACGTTCCTCCATAAAGGTCCTCTAGAAAGCAAAATTTCAGATGTCCTACGTCGCGAGTTATAATTTTGGCAGCGCACAAAACCCAGTCTCGCTTGGGCAAGCAGTAACCAACATGTGTCAAAATTTTGACATATACAGTAAAAATTATTTATAAGAACACCGGATATAAAAACATGTCGCTTAAAAGAACGGAATTATTAGTTCCCGGCCAATTCTCATGTGTTATAATGGATACAAAATCCGGTTATAATAACAACGTTAATAAGAACATATCGCTTTTAGTGACTTAAAATTAATTGGTGTCTGGGAAAATAAATCGCTTATAAGAACATGTTAATTGTGAACGGACGGGAAGTTGCAGCACGTTGTTCTTCAACCATTTTATCCATTTTTTATGTAAAATAAAACCCAACTCTCACGAACTAATTCAGCTGTGATCAGCCCTTATAAAGTAGGTGTTGCTAAAAAAGTGTGCCTCCAGAAAACCGTCAAGAAAACAAAACTTGCCAAGAAAAGTGGGGCCACCGCCCATACCCCTAGTGACTGGGACATAATGATCGGAAGTGCTGACCCCGCCCAGCCAGTCCCCCAAAACTTCCACCCACCAGTGGAGTCCGATAAGAAAAATTTATGAGGTGCGGAACTAACCCAAACGGCAGAAGAAATTCCAGACTAGTGACGAGAAGAAAGAGTGCAAAGCATTTACAACTCTTTCTACAGCCGATAAGTCATCACAGTCTGTACCTCCGTAGTCTGTACCTCCACATATTCAAATATGAGTGCAAAACGTAAAACTTTCACGGTTGAGAAAAAAATTCGTATAATTTCCAGATTAGAAAACGGTGAAAAAAATGGAGCATTAGCCAACGAATTAAAGGTGAGTCATGCCACGATTTCAAGTATTTTTAAAAATAGAGAAAAATTAAAAGAAGAATTTGAAAAAGATCGGACTAAAATTAAGAAATTTCGAAAAAATCCACATGCTGATATACACTGCTGGCCACCCAAATTGCAACACCAAGAAAGACAAGAGATATCACAACAAAATTTATTTTGTAGATAACATGTTGACCAAGTATCAAATGATTAATTTTATAGACTTCTGTGAAGTGTGTTTCCTGCCAAAATCAGTAGCCAGAGTAGCCGCCATTGTTGGAGATCACCGCTGCCACACGCCTCGGCATTGATTCAAAGAGACTTTGGATGAGTTCTTGGGGTATAGCAGACCAAGCAGCTTCCACACGTTGCCAAAGTTGATCTGCTGTGGCAGCTGGGGATGGAATCTGGGTCAATCGTAGAGCAACCATGGACCACATGTTTTCTATCGGCGAAAGATCCGGAGAGCGAGGCGGCCAGGGAAGCAATTCAATCTGGCGATTGACGAAGAACCGTTGGACAATGCGAGCCACGCGTTGTCGCGCATTATCCTGTTGAAATATGGCTGTGGGCAAGCCCTGAAGGTAAGGAAGGACAACTGGTTCCAACACCTCGGAGATGTAGCGCTGGCTATTTAAAGTACCGGCAATGCGTACTAGAGGTGTGCGAGAGTGATATCCAATACCGCCCCATACCATAATACCCGGTGCAGGACCAGTGTGGTGGTGCATAACGCAACTGTTCAGCATCCTCTCTTCACGGTGTCTACAGACTCGAATGCGACCATCGTGGTGTTGCAGACAGAAGCGTGACTCGTCAGTAAAGACAATTTCATTCCATTCTGCCGTCCACATCCTTCTGTCATCGCACCATTGGCGGCGGAGACGTCTGTGGTTCTGCGTCAAGGGTAGACAAAGCAATGGACGTCTTGCGGACAGACCACTCTGCTGTAAACGGCGTCGAATGGTACGCGCAGACACTGGATGATGCGTTACAGATTGCATGTGCTGTGGTATGGTTCGTGATGTGACTGAGCGATCCGTCACTGCCATGCGCACAATTTGCCTGTCATCACGTTAAGTGGTGCGCTGAGGTGGATGCGATCGAACACGCCGGTCCGTCGTACCCTCCTGCATCCAACGATCACATATCCGCATTACAGTTGTTTGGTTTCGTCCAACACGACTACCGATTTCCCTGAAAGATAATCCACAATCTCGGTAGGCCCCTATCCTTCCTCTGTCGAACTCGGATACTTGATCAAAAGATGATCGCTGTTTTCGACGAGGCATAATTGATCGTTTTTTTTTGAAAAAACCACAAGAAAAACACAATTGCCGAACTTGAAATAGTCGAAAAATCCAAGCCTTAAATAGCGCTTTGAAGTGGCGCCACAGGCGCGCGTGATGTGCGTCTGCGCTGAAATTCTAATCATCTGCATATCTCACCTCCGCTAATGCATGTTGTAAATTTCATGTTATTTGCATGTTTCCTTCAGGGTGTTGCATTTACAGTGGCCAGCAGTGTAGAAGAAGCCCTTTTGCAATGGTTTAAAATTCAAAGGAGTGACAAAATTCCACTAAGTGGACCGATTTTGCAAGCGAAAGCAAATGAATTTGCGAAGCTCTTTAAAAAATATGATTTCGTTTGTTCAGCTTCGTTGATCCAGATATTTCGGGATTCCATTGTGTTCGGGAGAATTAGTGGAGAATCGATGGCCGTGCCACCAGGAGTTTCTGATAACTGGCTTAAAACCGTTTGGAGTGCGTTAAGAGAAGGCTATGAAGACCATGAAATCTTCAATGCTGATGAAACTGAGCTATTTTATAGGATGACCCCAGATAAGACGTTGCGTTTCAAACACGAAAACTGTAGTGGTGGTAAGCTTTCAAAAGAAAGGATAACATTTGTGGTTGCTGCAAATTTAACTGGAACTGAAAAATTGAAGCTTTTAGTGATCGGGAATACAAAAAACCGAGGGCATTTAAAAATATAAAATCGCTGCCAGTTGATTATCTTTCGAATTCTAAAGCTTGGATGATGGGAGAAATCTTTGAAAACTGGTTACGGAAGTGGGACCAAGAACTTATTAAACAAAAAAAAGAGAATTCTTCTTATTGTGGACAATTTCCCAGCCCACCCTGCAGTTCAAGGTCTGCATGCCATTAAATTAACTTTTTTTCCTCCCAGCACAACCTCAGTATTATAGCCTATGGACCAAGGTGTCATTAAGTCCTTAAAACTTCATTTCAGGAAAAAATTGATTCTACAGATCATCGACGAAATTGAAAATAAGAAAGAAACGAAGATTTCAATACTGGACGCTATCATGATGCTAGAAAAGGCGTGGAATAATGTTAAACCTTTAACAATTTCGAATTGTTTCTGGCATGCTGGTATTATTAGGGATGAAAATCCTTCCATTTTTCAAATTCAAGACACTAGAGATGAAACGCTTCAAGACTGGGTTCGAGATTTGCCAATAGAACAAGATTCACTTCAGGAATATGAAGACATAGATTTGGCTCTTGCAACACATGGGAATATAACGGATGAAGATATTGTTGCAGGCGTAAATGCAGAGATTTCTGGCAGAGATGTTTATATTGACGATAGTGCCACTTCAGAAGATCATTTGAACGAGTTTTCTTGCATGACTTTAAAAGAAATGTTTTCAGCAACCAATACCGTTAATAAATTTTTAGCTTGCAATGACAATTTTGCGAAGGATCTGACAAAAAAAAGCTGTCAAAGAACTTGTCGCGATAACCGAAAATTCTTTTTATAAAAAAAAAAAAATATTACTAACTATTTTTCGGTAAATCAATAAACATGTAAAAACAAAATATTGCACTATGTATGTACATTCAAAATAGCTATATAATTTTATTCATTTTTCTTTTTAACATTTTTAGAACTATGTATTTGAAAAAGTTTAAAAAAACATACTTATATGAAAATAAGTAGTGTGTTTTTACCTGATTGGACTTGAAACTTTTTACCATTTTTTGAATGTCATGTTTCAGGTGTAAATAAAAATTATGTGACACTGAATTTGGTATTTTCAGCAGTTTGAAGTCATCTATCGGTTATAAGAACCAGTTTTTAAAGTCCACTGGATGTTCTTATAAACGATTTGTACTGTACGTATATATATATATAACTTAAAACTCACGGCGCAACAGTCCGATGTGGACCAGGGCCGGCGGTATCCATCTCCGCCTTCGTAAGCGTGGGGTGCCATACAGCATATGTCTCAGTCAGGTGGTCAACCTGACGTGGGACCCCCAGAGTTTAGTTCCCAAGCATGCTTGGTCCACATTTTATCGACCCACTGAAGGGATGAAAGGCAGAGTCGAACTTGTCCAGTTACAGGGTTGAACCCTGGACCTGTGGGATGGCAGCTTGACGCTTTTAACCACTACGCCACCGGGCTTTATTTACATGTATTATTTACATATATATATATATATATATATATATATATATATATATATATATATATATATATATATATATATATATATATATATATATATATATATATATATATATATATATATATATATATATATATATATATATATATATATATATATATATATATATATACATACAGAGAGAGAGAGATACATATATACATAACACAGTTATACATATATACATACAAAAGAGGTAAGCAACGATAATTAATCCTACGCGACTAACCCGCAGTAGTTTCGTTAGAAAAGACTACCTGAATTTTTTTATTTATTCAGGTATATGGCTAATCATTTAAAATCGAAAAAAACAACTATCAAACATTCAATTGAAAAATTTTAATAGGGCATTGAGAAAAAATTACAATCTATTGTTAACCTTACATGAGGTAGATTAGCTGCGTTAGAAACTAGTCGCTTACAGTACGAAAGATGTTAATGCTTTTATAAAGAAGGGTGAATTTGGTAGAATTTTATTTTGTTTTTTTAATCAGATACTCGGATGAAAATAAACTCACAAATAAGTAAAATATCTACACAAAAATCTTTTTAAAATACGTTTTCGGGAATAATAATAAGAACAATACAACAAAAACTCGTTAAACAAGTTACTGTATTAAAATACCCTTAAAATATATATTATGAATAACTGAATATTAAACACTATTTGCTCCTTTTAAAAACACATACAAATGTTTTCCTCGGGAAAATATCAGGAGAACACTTACAAAATAAGCCAAGACAGGCATAATGGATACTAGTTCTTTTGTGCTTTTCAAATTCATGAATAGGAATGAATTTTCAGCTATTTACTGGGAGTGTTTTAAAGTTTTACTAATACCAACGAATTATTAATTTAGAAACCAAACTGTAAGTAGTATCCCTTGTGCATCAATATAGTTAAATTTCCGCACATACCCTTAAAAATATAAATGCAAATATGGCTATAAGTTTAGGGAAACTAGGACCTGCGTGAATGCAACTATTTCACTCAAACTTTGGGGCTAAAGATCTATTTTGCAACGATTTTATCGCATCGTGCATAAACGTTCTTGTCAGCAGTATATTTTCAATAGCTTTAGTTCCAATACATTATTTCCTGTCTGCTCAGACAGAGAAACAGCTGTAGCAGACACCACTTGGGTCTAAAATGGAAAATAGACAATTTAAGAAAATGTCTCCGGCGAGTAAATTAAAGCTACAAATTGTCTCGCTCATATAACGTGGGTGTTCGTTTCGAATGCTGTATAAGACACGATCCCATAGACAATGCCAATGTTCTCTTTTTTTGTTATTTCCAAGAACGGAAAATAATAAGTACTCTCAAACAGGGTTAGTTTCAAACATTACTTCTGGCTCTCAGAAGTAAAGCTATTTTATAACTTATCTGTTTTCTTTATCCGCAAGTTTTTGCCCCTTGGCTCAACCTTTGAGTTACCAATTTAAAGGAGGAATGTCGTGGAAATACCAAACTTCACCATCGTCCAATAAACTGGGACTTAGGAAACAATTTGGCGACTGCCTACGTTCGGAGTCAATTTTTTTTAAAAATTGTTTTTTTAAGGGTTTTTTGGTCTCTTATGGTAAAACAGCATTTAAAAATGAAAAATAAAAAAAAACTTTCCTGTAAATACCATACTTTTTTATAAATTGGTCAATTTGAAGTAATTTTTAATGAAATTTAGCTAAAACGCCTATCACTCTGAACAAAATTCTAATGCTACTATTTTAATTTTCTTCTTAGACATGATACATATAACAGTTATCTTCAAAATGACCTACAATCTAAGAGAAATTTTAAAATGCAAACATAATACAGACAATTTTATGTTCCAATATGAAAATTTTCCCCAATTCGTCATTCCTTTCCTTATAAAAACAGCCCCAAACCAAAAACTATTTATTATACATCAATTATTGTACGTCATTTCATTAACAATAGCATCTAAAACATTTCCTGAAAATTTTATCAAATTATATGCATTATTATGTGAAATATCATGATAACGGTAGAGATTTGTGCTAAAAAACATAATTCTGAGAAAAACGCCTTTAAAGTTATTTGTCACTACAATTTTGTATTAGACCATGTTTATTAAAATAGCTATAACTCTGCTTCTAATTGATCTAAAATGAAAATCTAAGCGGTTTTCAAAAGAGAAAAGATTGACTTACAAGATTCTTGCAAAAAATAAAATTGACCAAAATAGTAAAAAAATGGACGCAATTAAAGTTGTCTGTCACTTCAATTTTGTATTAGACGATGTTTATTAAAATAGCTACAACTCTGCTTCTAATTGACGTAGAATAAAAATCCAAATGGTTTTGAAAAGAGAAAACATTGATGTACAAGATTCTTGCAAAATATAAAGGTGACCAAAATAGTCAAAAAATGGCATTTTCAACGTAGGCAGTCACCTTAAAGTTTGTTATCAAAGGAAATTGTAAGTTTGTTCTTGCACTTTTATGACTTCATATTAGCTCTGAAATGAAGTACAGGGATACGCAATCCAATAGGAGGCTCTTGCACTTTGTTTCTACGATACAGGTCAGAAGTATTTAGTTTCAGGTTAGAAGCCTCGATAATCGATGTCATTGAGAATGGAACAGACAACATCTTCGCTGGACTGAGAATCGAGAGAATGATGTCTCTCAATGTTGCAATGAAACACTGCGACAAATCTGTTAAACACATCGTCATTCTGTGGATGTCAAGAGAACGTTATATGCCAAGGGTGACCTAGACAAACAGTGTTAAAAGCCATTTGGGAATATATACATTCTTAGAAGAGTCAACAAACAACAAAAAAAGACAAAAAAAGTTATATGTGATATGTAAGAAATATTAAGCGGTTTTTTCCTAATGTTTTTGTTCAAAATATCAATCTCCTGCTGTCAGAATAATTCATATATCTAAATTATTAAGTAGTTTTAATGGCTTTAAAAATTATTTTCCTTTTATTTTATTTTGCCATATTATTCCGATCTGACATACATTCGGTTGTAGCAGATCGTAGCAATTCAATAAAATGTTGATTTGCCACCACTGAGTATTATTTTTTATCAACATAAATGAATGAAGACTCTTAGGGCTTGTTCACACAGGAGTCCGTTGCGTAGCTTTAAGGAAAAAGATGACGTTGGGACGAAAATAAACCAATTATAGGAGTTAAAAATTTCATTGCTAATCGTTTGGAGATTTCTCATTGGTTAAATATATTTCAATACTTTAACGCTCCGCAACGGACTCCTATGTGAATAGGCCCTTAGAATTCAAAATAACGACTTTTTACCAGAATAAGGCCTGTTGAAAAAAAAATGAATTTCAGGTAATGTCTTCTAACGACACTACCGCGGATTATTAACGTAGGATTACTTATCGTTGCTTACTCTTTTGTATGTATCTATCTATCTATCTATATATCTATATCTATCTATCTATATATATATCTATATCTATCTATATATCTATATCTATCTATCTATATATCTATATATATATATATATATATATATATATATATATATGTGTGTGTGTGTATGTCAAAATTTTGGTACTATGGTACTTTTCTCTTTAACTGTTTACTGCTTCCCCAAGCGATAGAGACTGGGTTTAGCAAGCTGCCAAAATTGTAACTCGCCACGAAGGAAACTTTTAGCGTGTGAAATTTTGCTTTCCGGAGGACCGTTATGAAGGAACGCAATCCTACGTTAAAAAATTAAAAAATTCTAACGTTAATTCAAAATGTTCCATGTGCGTTCTATATCATTTAAAAACCTTAAATTTTCTAATCTATGTTTACCATATGTTTATAAACATAACTGTACATTTTTTTCTGTGTGAATCTAAAGTCTTTAAAAACTTAATTTATTTGCCTGTTATTTTTTATGGTTTTGCAGGTTTTATTTTATTTCAAGGTCTATAAAATTAAAAAAATGTATATTCTAACAAGTGTACCTCAAGTTTCAAATGTCATTCCAAAGGGTGCCGCGAACATAAAAAAAGGTCAAGAATCCGCGATCTAAAGATATATTAAGAACTTCCTTAACAAATAACTCCAGATTTCTCGCAAATATATATATATATATATATATATATAAATATAAAACAGTTCCGTAATTGACTCACTGACTGACATACAACGCACAGACCAAACCGCTGGACCTAAAGGTCTGAAATTTTGCATGGCGATTCTTCTTATAGTGTAGGGGCGCCCTAAAAGAGATTTTTGAAAAATTCTTCTTAGATTTTTTAAAATTAAATTTTTAAGCTGTTTTAGTAACTTTTTTAAAATTTGCATTTAAAAGAATAACTGGAGGGTTAAACAATTTATATCAGAAGAAAGAACATAAAAATTCCATTAAAACGAAATCTTTTTCGAATCTTTACCTCTATTTTCTGATTTTTGGTGAATTTTTAAAGATTACATTTTAGAATTTAATTTATTAAATGCTGATCACGTGATTTATTTTTCTGGTACTTTAAATAAATTTATCGTCACGTGCATAACAACTAAATAGACAAAAAAAAATATTTTTTTCTTGCTAAAGCGGCAGACGATTGGACATTATTTTGTCTATAAAAATATCCCTTACGATTTTCTTTATAAATATATATATTTTTTTCTACATCAGTTGTATATATTGATCGTCGTATATATATATATATATATATATATATATATATATATATATATTTCGTCCTATAAATATATATATATATTTTTTTCCATTAATTACATACATTGACCGTTGTATTTAATTTGAATGTACTCCGTAGCGAAGCGCGGGTTTTCAGCTAGTATATATATAAAACTTTCCCAACTTTTATTGTAATTTATGCCCTTTAGTAAACGAAATTTAAATTTCCCCCTACAATTTCTACTGTCTAGAGACATGAAGATGAAATAATTTGGATAGCACAAGAGTTTTGTAGAAAACTTCCTGCGGGTAAATGCTCACACACGCGCGCGCGGAAGTGCGTTTAAAAAGAACAAATGAGTTTATATTTCGGTGCTATCTGTCAGTGCAGCGCAGGAAATGGAAATTTGGAAGGGCGGGAAATAAGCCTCAAAATAGAATTAGGTTCTAATGAACTGTTTTCTGTCGCGGATCTGTTATTTTAAGAATTCGGGCTTTTCTACGCAATTTTATGAACTCGGGGAGAAACAAAAGAAATAATACAGCTATGAAAATAATTGGATTGTCTGAAATGTTTTCTGAAAATTAAACTGATGGTTTACGGTGTGTGTGAGTTGCTTAATCCTCCGAAAATTTTTATCTGAAAAATTATTTTCATAGAAAAAAATAATAAGATCCGTCTTAATTGCACCCTGTCGGAAAAATTGAACAAAAAATAATCAATGTTGCGAAACGTGATTAAAGTTCGGAGTGTGCTAATTATATTAATGAAAATACGAAGAGTTAAAAAAAATTGTCTTAGTAAGTTTTGAAGATAAACCTGACGCTTCTACATATTTCAAGATTTAAAAAAAAAGTTTATTCGTGTGTTTGTGTATTTTACTGTAATTACGGAAAATAGACCATTTGCATGTAAATACATATGTGAATCTCGAATGCCCGTATGACGTACGCAATATGGTTGTTGGGAGGTCGATGATTTTACTGATGAAAATACGAACAGTAATAAAAAAATTATTGTCCAAGCAAGTTCCTAAAATGAACCTCCCTCTTAACATATTTTAAGATTATATTTTCGCTTATTAATAGGTATGTGTATTTTACTTTAATTCTGAAAATTAGTCCATTTGCATGCACATATATGCATCATGAATGTCCATATTACATATGTAATATCCTTATTCTCGAACCATTTGTGAAGGTATCATTACCTTCTTGCTTAATAGCTAATAACTTGCAGTGTGTTAGATGTACAGGTAACCCTACTATAACACGGTAGATTGGTTCCTAGTAAATGCCGTGTTGTTTGAAACCATGTTATATGTAACGCAGAGACAGTTCAAAAAAGAAGGGTTACGTTCTGAAAACTAATTGAACAAAATTTTATGTTTTAAATTCCGCATAAGCAACTTAATTTTTATTAAAAATATAAATGTATGTATAACACAAAACGAAAATAAACAAAAAAATATTATTTTCATTTAATGCGACCTTAATTAAATAAATTTCTTCCTTATCACTGCTCAGAATCAAACGAGAAGGTTTTTTCGAATAAACGATATCACCTTCACTTTCAGAACCTTTTTCTTCATTTAGAATTTTTACACCTTCTACCCTCTTTAAAAAATCTGTAATGTTGGTTTATTTACTGTTCTTACAAGGTCATTGTAGATTCACGGTATGGAGATACAAGTTCGGTTCCTTTTGAATTTTCGTCTTCTTTCAGCGGAAGGTATCTGCATTCAGGGAAAATGATTCAAGATTTTCAGCTAAGCTAAGCCTTCTTGTAATTTTATAGTGTTATAAATGAATAAATTATAATTTGTTATGCAGTTTCATGTAAAGCCACTATAGTTCATTATTCCTTCCCATCATTATTTTAAGGTAAGTTAGTTTTTAAATGTGTTAAACAAATATCATGTTATCTTGTGCTTAGAAATACTGTGTTATACGAGGGTTCCCGCAATTTATCTTATCGTGTTAGAGGGAAACCGTGTTGAAAGATGCCGTTCTGTAGGAGGGCTACCTGTATATAAAATATAAAGGTTTCGTTATGGGTATTGCTGTCACCCGTGAAAATGTTAAGTCCACAATATTTTTATTAGTCAAATGCTTTTCATGTATGTTGTTGTTTTGTTTGTTGTTTCTAATGTCCTCTGGCCGGAATAGTATTCCAGATCAGGTCTATATAGGCTAGCAGACTTAGGAGTACGGCTACGGTTTTTATGATAGTACCGCAAGGGTCGGATACTTATTATCGAGGGGCCACCCTCGATAATAAGTCTAAGGCTTATTATCTACGGTGCCACCTCGATATATCGAGGTGCCACCTCAATTTTGACGGCCAGGAACGACATAAGGGGGATCGTGCCCTCTCCCACCCTTTCTGACCTCATAGTGAAACTTCCCGGTCTAGGGATTTAATATTCCCATATATGGCCTAAACACTGTTGCATTTAACGCCAATTGTCAGGATTCGATCCAAGCACCCTCAGCACCGAAAGCCGACGCGCTACCACTAGGCTATCTCAAACCCCATTTGGATGTATAATACTACTGAAGAGTGACTCAAACAGCGTTGACAGATTCAGAAACCCAAGCTACAGGGGATGAAATTTTTTGTAGTAGCCTGCGAGGATAGGGGAAAGTTCTTAATTTTTGTAACTGAAACTGATAAAAAAAAGAAAAAAAAATGCTGTTGGACTGGGTATTGTCGAAAATCATGAATTGTTTACATTTAAATTGCCAAATTTCATACTGATAACAACGAACACTGTCAACTGGGGTAACTTTGGCCCAACAAACCTATTAAAATGTACCTATATACCTATATACTTATTATACTTATTTTATTTTACCCACCTAAATAAGGGATAATCAATCTCATTTGTTTAGCAACAGCAAATACAATCTTTTTTCGTTTGCTGGGCCAAAGTTACCCGTAAAGGCCAAAGTTACCCCAGAGGACGGTACGCATTTTTAGGCGCATGCAACGTAATGACCTTGAATGTGTCAATAATTTGTAGAAAAAACCCACAGAATCAACATCAAAGCATCCAAATATATGAAATCATAGAAATACAATTTTCTGGATACCTATAAAATTACGATATGATATATAACTGGATAGTCATGAAATTTGCTACAGTAAAAAAAATTGCATATTTACGGTTAGATTACCATATATTTTTTCTAAAATGCAATTTGGAAAGTTATTTTATCAAATCAAAAAAAAAAAAAACTTTAGAGGCTAAAGTAATGAAAATATGAATGTTTTTAATTCAAAACCCGATTATATATTTTTTGAAGATAAAAACTGTGTTTTAGAGAAGTTTAAGAGTTACCAAATTATATATAATTTTTAGAAAAAAGTATAAACTATAGAGAGACAGTACACAAAAAGGGAAAATCGTAAAATAATTTTATGCATTATATTTTTGTGCTCCTATCAACTTTTACGCTTACAGTTTTATGTCTATAGTGCAATATTTGCATTAAAAAACATTAAAATAAAAATAACAGATATGCATCAGAATTTTTGAATTAATTTAATTGAAAAAATAATGAAGATTTCTATAATTAGATAAAATAGATTTTTTCCCTCAGACTTCAAAATGCTCTCCTCAAAAGAAAAATCAAAATTTAGATTTTTAATGATGCCAGGTTCGTGGAGAAATTCAAAAATTTTGACAAGTTAAAAAATAACAAAACACATTTCCTTGGAAGCATTAGTATCCAGAAAAGCTAGATATGGAAATACACTTTTCATTTTCAATCGAATAATTTCATTCCTTCTGGCAAAGAGCGAAATTATTTGATTGAAAATGAAAGAGTATTTAGGAAGTGTATTTTAGAAGAATATTTCATGCATGGCATTTTCATTCCGAGTATACGCTATTACGTGAATTTACATAGAGTAATATGTAAAAGAAAACGGGAATATCAAACTTTTTCTGTGTACTTTTCAAATCTCATTTATTCTGAGACTTTCAATTTCTGACAAGTCTTTCAAAATTTCCTCTCAATGCGTGATGCTTTATTAAATTTCTTTCGGTGTTTAGAGGAGAAAGAACGATCTGTATTCTGCTAGTTTAAATTGGAAAGAATTGTTGTATTTATTAAGCCAGTGAGGTTTTTCATGCATTAAAAGACGTGTTATCAAAATAAAAATCTCAACAGACTGGAGGAGATTATTAAGAACAGGCATTTGAAAATGAGAAATGAACGAAAGCATTGACAATAATTTAAACTGCGTTTTGTAGCAGAAATTTACAACATATTAACTTTTATTTAGTATTCTACTACTGATAAATGATTTTACTCTTGTGTAAGTGATACAAATGGGGTGTGTGGTACAAATGGTACCAATGATAAAAATTATTTGATGAGAGAAATGATAAGAAATTAACCCGCGAGAACTCGCACCGGGTATGACATACCCAATCCATTTTCATTCAATGTTTTTGTTATCTTCTTCTTATTGGATTAGGCTGAAATTTCGTGTAGCTGTACGCAATATCACATTCTGTCAGCGGGGTAAAAACTAGTTCTGCACTAAAAATAGGTTTTGAGAAAATTATTTCGGGGGGTATGTCATACCCGTGCGAGTCCTCGCGTCAGTCAGATCTTTCCTTTTTTCTGTCAGTTTAGTGCATCGCGGCGCGCTTTTTGAATTACGACGAGGAAATGAAACAATTGCGACACCTTTTAGAGACTGTTTCTAGTGATGATGAACCTTTATCCGAAGATAATGGTGTCTCTGAGGGTGGAGAATACTGTAGCAATCACGATTCTTCTACTGAAATTGAGACAGAAACCGAAGATAAAAGTTCACTGTCAACAGCCGATTTTTATATTGGTAAAGACAAAATTACAAAATGGCTGAAGAAAAAATACCGGCAAAATGTAAGGAAGCCTTCAAGGAACGTAATTAGCAAGCTTCCAGGTAATACACATTATTCAAGAGATGTCGCTTCATCCGTATATGCTCTTAGATAGCAACATGCTATGATGGTGCCTCAAACAAAAACAACTTATTCAAGCACTTCAATGGAACTGGAAATCACTAACAGTGAACCGCCTGCAAAAAAACTCAAGAAAAAATATAAACGATGTTAATTTACCCAAGTAAGAAGTACAGAAAACAAAGTTTATGTGCCGAAAATGGGGAAAATATCTCTATGTTGAACATCAGTATGTAGTTTGTAAAAATTTATAAAAATGTGAGTATTATTAAAATTCAGTAAAAATCTTTAATTTATTATTTTATGTTCTTTAGTTACGTAAGGTTTGCATATAAACAATAATAATTGATATTTAAATAGCAGAAATGAAATAGGGTATGAGATACCCGGCGCGAGTTCCCGTGTTCGAAATTGGGTGCGGGTGCTCGCGGGTTAATAATGAGAAATGGAGATGGCACGTGATAACTGGTGATAATCAAATTAAATTTTCACACCAGCAAAGTATAGTAAGTAAATTCCATTGCGTTGTGTATTTTTAAATTTTGTAAAGTATAGTCAGAGTGAAATATATACTTATCTATACTCGAGAATTTTAACCTTTTAAACGCCGCACTATGATCGGAGATCAATCAGTGCTATTAATTCATAAAAATTACGTTTAGAGACAATTATAAGAACTATGGAAGAAAAAAATTCCGGAAAAAAAATTTTTATCCCTGATTTTCAGCATGTTCCCATTTGGGAACATTGGCGTGTAACGCTATACTTTTCAACATGTTTTCGGTCGTAAAGCACTCGGTTTAAAACTTAGTTTCTTTACACAAAATTTAAATTGTTATAACTATAAACTTTTAATTTATTATAGAATTACACATTTTAAGCTTAAAAAATCTATAAACTATATTATAAATTTGTTTTTAAATGTACCTATAAAAGAAAATATAAATAAGAAAAATGAAAACACAGGTTTTTCTATACAAATTTTAAACAGTTCTATATAAAATTTTAAGGTTTATTATAAAAATGACACAAGTTAAATTTATATCATACATAAATTTAGCTATACAATTATTTATCAATACAATTACAAAAAAAATGTAGAAATGAAAAAATATGAAAGCAGATGCAATTATAGACTAAAATTACAGGAAATATTTCACACTAGTGTATAAAAACTAATAAGTATAAAAACTAAAATATAAGAAATAGAAAAACAACAATCTTACCGACCGTTTCACAAGATACTTTCTTTTTTTACATTTAAAAAAAATTTTGTTTACTGTCCGTGGTACTGGGGAAAACAGTTTACGTGCAATCTTTTTTCGCATTCATAGCACCCTTTTCTTGTGTTTTTTTGGCACACAACACAACGTCCCTGAGAAAAGTCTACAATATAATGTGCATCAGATTTTCTTAAAGATTTTGACTGATGCACACGAGGTCCAGGAATGGTATGAATTTTTGGTTTCATCCGTAGTAAATTTAAAGTTACTTCTCTCCGAAAATTGAGATGTGACAATACTTGTGCTGTGTTCTTGTGTGCATATGTGTGTAGAATCCATCCAGCAACAACAGCCATGTTCAAGGCATTGTTAAACAAATTCCAGTACTATTTTTTGCTGCGAAACTGGGGTCTGTAAGTCCCAAGAAGTCTATCTAATAAATCGACGCCTCCCATTCCTTCATTATACATCTTTATAAGATGTGGCTGAGGGATATCAGTTTTTTTCTTTTGAACTCGACAAAAGCGTTTTGCTTTGCTTAGAGGTTCATGGGATGAATAATTGGATGCTATAGTTACTACAGCACTGTCTTTCCAACGGCACATGTATACTTTGCCGTCACTTCGAAAATCAAACCCTCCCCTTTGCCATTTTGAAACTACCTTAGAAGATACTAGAGGGCATCTTCCTGTTCGATTTTCTCGAATCGTTCCAGTAGCTTTGAAGCCCTTATCGGATAAGTCACTCATGAGCTTATGTGAAGTAAAAAAATTATCAAAAAACACTTGGTGTTTTTCAGGGTTTCTAACATGGGATAAAAGTTCCCATACGACTCGTGATCCAAGTGGTGAATTTTCATTTTCAGAACTTCTTCCACTATATATATTCATTGCATAGGGATAACCACTTGCAGAACAAAGCATCCAAATTTTATAACCAAAACGTATTGGTTTACCCTTGATAAACATTTTGGCCGAATGATGACCATAATAAGGCACCATCGACTCATCAATACTCAGCTTATCGTGGAACACGCCAAACTGACGAAAATTTTTCTGAAGTTCTTCATAAATGGGAGAAATTTTTCCCATTTTATCGCCAGGAACCAACTTTGTATTATCCACAATATGAAAGTATTTTTTTAATTTTCTAAATCTGTTCCTTGGCATAACAGATGGCACAATTGGAACCATAAGATCGTCTTGTGTGCTCCAATATAAATCCTCGCCTGGTAAGCTATGGTACCCACTAAACAGCAGTAGTCCAAAAAACTGACCTATATCATTTTCATCCAAATCCAGTGTTTCACCTTTCTGTAAGGCATATAGTTCTGTCATTTTCGCCAAATGAATGAAATAGTCTATGGGTAAAAATTTATGAAAAATTTCAATTGGGGAAAGGGTAACAATCTCTGGGAAAACTTGACATATATCTTCAATGCCTGCATTTTCCACACTTTTCTTTTCAAAAGTTGTAGATTTATTCCAGCGATAGTCGGTGCTTTTCTGTGTACCCGATAATCGTTTTCTCTTAGATTTTGGCTGTTCTTTCGAAGTTGAAGGAACATCCGCATATCCTTCGTTATCCGAAATGTTCGCGAAAACTTCAACTTCTCCACAAACATCTGCAGGCATAACGCATTCAAAAGTTTCCTCATTTATATCTTCTTCATCTGTGATGCATCCACTTTCTTCAGGGGGGAATTGGCATATATCAATAACATCTCCATCAGAGTCATCTGATAAAGTTTCCAGGTAATCTAAAGCCTCTTCAACAGTTAAAAATCGCTTTGGATTCGGCATGTCCGACCCAGAGAAGTATAGATTCCAAAATGCTGTGGCGGTGTATTTAGAAAGAGAAAAGAAAAAAACAATCACGAGGTTTCCCCATGAACGCTGTTCTTAAATGTCCTATTCCATGATAGGAGAAAAGAAAATATAAAAAGCAAAGTTTGCCGTGAAATAAACAAGAGTTTCACAGCTGCAGCCATAAACACTCTTTACCCCTTCCGCCCAAACCCCCCCTCCCCCCCCGAGACGTGGGTGTGGGGAGACACAGGGGAACATGAAACAACAACTAGACACGTTTTCCATAGTGTATTGAACCACGTAATACTTTATTTGAAGTTTTAAACATTTTTTTCAACAGTTTCATTGAGATTTAAAAAACATGTACTTTTCTACTACTTTACACGCCAATGTTCCCTTTTGGGAACATTCAACTTTGGTTTCTTATATAAAGCGCATTTTTTCTCCGAATTTCGATATCTATTTTTTTATCATTAAAGTGAACCCTTATAAGAATAGTTTACGTTATTTTAAAAAATTTAGTTTATTTTTCTATTTTTGGAGAATTTTTAAGTAATGCCATGTCGAAAGTGCTAAAAAAGCTGTTTTTTGCGAATTTCTGTACACTACTGATTTTATTTTTGGAACATAATTCTTATGTCAAAAAATCAAGTATGTCTTTATTTGTAATGAGAAATTTTTACAAGACTGATATAATGAAACTTTTTTTTAAATTGAATTTTAAACTGTATGTTCCCATTTGGGAACATTGGCGTGTAAAAGGTTAACACTTGAGAAACACAGTTTCTTTTCCGTGATCTTAGTAGCACGTGGAAGATGACGTATATCAGCTAGAAAGCACGAGGATCAGGGGACGGGGGAAAGATGGAGCTAGGCATACTACGTGGTATCTGGTCCATAAGTCGAAGCATAGAAATTTGACGAGGAGCCGGACAATTGGACTTCTGAAAGTGACACACATCTAGATGTAGCTCGGCGATGATTATGTCTGACCAAAGAACTGGTCAAGTCAGGAACTTTTGTAGATCTTGCTGGACGATGCATTTTGAATATGTTGACTCAACACGAAGAAATAAAACTGGCATATGTTTAATTAATTTTATTTATTTATCTAAGGCATCTTGACAAAAACTGAGGATTACAGAAATTTTGCATTTTAAAACCAGCCAGTATCACAATAAATTATGTCCGTAGACAAACGAAATAGAGGGAACTCACCCTGCTTACAACCAACACCTCTCATGGCGAAACAAGTTTCTCGAAAATCCTCTCATAAAAAATGCTCTCTACAAAAAATGCTCTTGTAAAAAATGCCAGCCTGCGTCACTGCAAGCGCGTTGTCTTATATAGGATGCTTAGCTCACAGACTAGAGCTCGTAAGCGCTAGTATGCTTCCGCTCTGATAAATAGATCGCATCTCCTTTTGCACATATTAATCAAATCAAACTTGTAGGAAGGGATAGTTAAATAATTTACAAATGCTAGCTGTAGCAAAAGACTATATTAAAAACTAAATGCTAAAAATGCGATTACATTGTTATTATTATTAGGGAAAACTCTGCGTAGGAATACATTCACTATCCTGCACGTGTTTATCAGTTAAACTACAGTTAAGTGAAAGATTCGAATTGCCATGCGATTTCGAATATGTGAATAGATTCTGTTACTGTTGATATATTTGATTATTGTAGATAATAACAATGTAATTGCTTTAAGAATATTCAAACTGTACCTGGAAAATTATAAGTTATATTTTAATCATTAAGTTAACCGAGCAAAGTTAATATTAAAACAGCTAGCGAATAATTAATTTAAGAGATGATATAAATTAATGAAGTTAAATATAGTAGTTAATTAAAGTTGATATTGATAATTATATTTAATATTTAAAAACTGAAAAGGCAATTAATTTTCTACATGGTGACATTATGTCACAGTAAGTAATATACAAAATATTTAAAAAATTATATCAACAGGGTAACAGTTTTATTCTTTGACACGGTAGTGCAGAGTGTATATATATATATATATATATATACCGGGTGGTTATAATTAAACTTCCCGTATAAACGGCATCCTACAGCGCAAACGGGTGAACCAAATGCAACGAAATTTTGTATATGGGCTATAAACGAGATGCGCTCACGGAATTTCGAAAAAAAAAATTAGTTCCAAAATGTCCACCAGAGGGCGACTTTTCGGGAAAACATGAAATTTAACACAATAAAGGACCAAAACGGAATACAGAAACATTATTAACATTTATTGAGTAGTTTCTGATCACCTTGTCATTGAAACACATTAAGTAAAGGTAAGGGAGAAACAAAAACAGTTCAGTTTGCAGAAACAAGAACAGATTAGGACGAAATTGCAGAAGAGGACCACGTCTGCCGGATCTAACTAAGTGCGATTTCTGGTTATGGGGCTATTTAAAAAGTCTGGTGTATAGTGGAGGTGTTGCGACCTTGAATGACTTAAAGAACTTCATAACGCTTCATGTGCAAAGCCTCACAACTGATAAGTTACGATTTGCTGTTAAACACACTGTCCATCGACTTGAAATTTTGCGGATGAATGCAGGTGGTCACGTGGAGCAGCTTTCTTTACAACGTCCTGGACAAGATTAACAGCTGCACCACTTGTGCAATTTCATCCTAATCTGTTCTTGTTTCTGCAAACTGAAATGTTTTTGGTTCCCCCTTACCTTTACTTAATGTGGTTAGATGGCAAGGTGATCAGAAACTAGTCAATAAATGTTAATATTGTTTCTGTATTCCGTTTTTGTCGTTTATTGTGTTAAATTTTATGTTTTTCCCGAAAAGGAGCCCTCTAGTGGACATTTTGGAACTATTTTTTTCCGAAATTCTGTGAGCGCATCTCGTGTATAGCCCATATACAAAATTTCGTTGCATTCCATTCACCCGTTTGCGCTGTAGGATGCCGTTTATAGGGGAAGTTCAATTATAACCACCCGGTATATATATATATATATATATATATATATATATATATATATATATATATAAAGTAGGGATTAACAGATCGTGTACATAAGAGAAATGTGTTTTATACTCTTCTCCAGTCAAAACTTCTGAACCAGTTTCAGAAGGGATGAAGAAAAGGTATGTCCAGGTCTGACCCAGTCTATTATGACAGTATCACTTTCACCTGGTTTTTGCCGTCACCTCCTACTTTTCCTATCGACCGTTTACGTTCAACCCTGGCAGACGCCTTGAAATTTTCGGCTTATAGCTGCAGGACTCCCGATAAAATGCAACCCCATGAAGTACGTGATTACAGGAAATATAAACCAATCTAACGTATCACGTTTATTAGTTAAAATTATTTTGTTCCCTTCATAAGTCGAAATTGCTTTTGATTAGAAGAGTGATGTAGGAGTAAGTGGTACATCACTTCATGATATTCATGGCTTGTCACTTCAGATCCTTATATCAATTGCCTATTTTCTCAAACGAAACTTATCAAGATTTAACTCATGCCACACAAGTAAACATGCCAATGGAACAGACGTTTCAACAAATAAATGGTATTTTCAAGATTATGGAACAAAAATTCTTTAGAGAAATCTTGTCCTCTTTTTTTGTGACTAAAAACGGGAATGCTAGGTTGGACGTCACGTTATTTCCGGTTTCGCTGCTAACCCAGCATTGAAGTCCAACATATCAAAGCATACAGTTCCTACAAATACATGATGCAAAATTTGCTGACTATCTAGTTTCGGGTAGCGATCGCGTCTTCCATGATTCCGGTAAATTGAAAATCGATTTCAGCTGCTCCTATAATCGATCCGAAATACTAGAACGGAGACACAATAGACCTACAAATAGCTTGATTTCGTTTTCAAAAAGGAAAATAACACGGTAGTTATTTGACTCTATTGACAGGTGCATAATAAGTCTAGAATTTGAGGGAAAATATTGTAATAGAGAGTTCATTTATTGTATTGCTGGTGGTGTAGTAGAATGGCAAGTTACGTCTTTTCTGCAATACACACATTAGGAACAATCGAAGGGCCCACGGGATATCGGAGAATATCCGCGGTATGTAGAGCATTTGTTCTTAGAACCAAGCTGTCAGAGACGTGGGCTTCTAATGGGTGGCTTAACATAAACACATATGTGATGATGGGTAAAAATTGTTAATGACAATTCTTAATGCCAAGTAGCATATTGCCAGTTATTGAGGCTCTAACTTTGTTTGTTTCTAATCAAAATTGCGTCTATAAAGGTTTAAATAAATAGTATAGGATTTGTAACGAGATCACGTAGCATAGATGGGAATTTCTAACAAAAATCGTCTAATGAAACCTGTAAGTCCCTCATAGGCACCTAATCTGTCATACATGTTTGTACAATTTGTTTGCCCTTTGCATATAATACACTTCATATTGTTTACGATTACCATTTGTTTAGAAATCTCGAATGCGATTGAAATTCAGCTGAAAAAAACGCGATATTAAAAACATATATGTGCTAGAAAAACAGTAAATGTTAATGAAAAGAAAACACTCTAAAATTACCTATCGGTTCTCCATGATTAAGTCAAAATATAATAAAAGGAAAAAGAAATAAGGATAAAAATTAAGTATAAATGAGAAAATGAAGATTAAAAATAATTATTGATAACGAACAAATTAGATTGTATTTCCTGAATTTAGCTTGAAAAAATATTCTTTTATAGCAATTCGAATGCTTATACTTACACACACAGTAGACAATCATTATCATGCAGCCGATAAATTGAAAAAATAAATGTTGGGAATTAAGGTTCAAAATTAGTTTTCAATATAATAAGTTTAAAAAAAAAAGCTTCATAAATTGGTATTAAGCGTCAAGAGAGAAAATTGCCTTCAAAATAACAGATATTACGCTTCTTTGTCTCTCGGATTAAAATACCTTATGCTTACACTTACCTTATAAACTACTATGGATTTTAAAAGCTTTTATCTTCAGTTTATTTGTTTTTTCCAGAAACTACTTGTAAGTACTATTATCAAACTATGTTATGATTTGAGACAGAAGCCAATGACAAATGTGGTTTTAAAGTATATTTTCCAGGCATATACTTTCATGTAATATTAGTTTTTCCATAAAGTTAGTTTTAGTTAAAACAATTTTAGTTTAAGTTAACATTAGTTGAAGATATTTTAGTTAAAGTTAGTTTATTTAAAGAAAGTTTAAGTCAAATAAAGTTAGTTTCAGTTTCTACATCAGTGAATACATTTCTGTAAATGGTAGAATGCTTACAAACTATCTGCAAGAAAAGAACAAGCAAAGTATTCCCATGATGGGTAGCTAAAACGCTTTATTTCTTTAGCAAAGTAATTTTGTTCTTGGAAATGAAAATATACATATCCTCACTCTAATAAATTACACTTAAAATATTCCATATAACCTTTCACTTCAAATTGTACTTTTGGTGTGTTTGCATCACCATAACAAATTAATTAGAAGTAAAAAATAAATAAAAGAAAGTTATGATGTAAAAAGCGTGAAGTTAGTAGAGAGAATCAGCAGAATGACAATTTTAATACATTACTTTGAACAATAAATATTTTATACGATTAGTATTTTTAGGTGGTTTGTCTAGAAAATCTAGTTTATTTTTAAGTTCTAAAGTTCAAAATTTCTATTATTTTCTAGACAATTATTTTTTTCTAATAAACTTTTGGTTTTCAGAGATCCTGTTAAAAACAGATTAATTAGTTAATTTTTAGGATAAAGAAGTTCAAAGATGAACTTCAACTGAATTTTTGCAATTGCTCCAGAATAAATTGTTTTGACGGAGAAAATTTCTTTATTAATATTTAATATCTTATGTAAACCTTCTCAATATTTTCACCTTGAAATTGCATAAGAATTTATGCATTTTCAAGCAGTAAGTTTTCTTGAATTAATCTATATATATAAAACAATTCCGTAACTGACTCATTCATTCACTGACTGACTGACTGACTGACATACAACGCACAGACCAAACCGCTGGACCTAAAGGGCTGAAATTTTGCATGGCGGTTCTTCTAATAGTGTAGGGGTGCACTAAAAAAAATTTAAAAAAAATTCTTCTTAGATTTTTTTAAATTAAATTTTTAAGCTGTTTTTTAAACTTTTTTTATGTTTGCATTTAAAATAATACATTGAGGGTTATAAAATTTATATCACGAGAAAGATCATAAAAATTCCTTCAAAATGAAATTTTTTTCAAATTTTTACCTCCATTTCCTGATTTTTGGTGAATTTTTAAAGATTAATTTTTAGAATTTAATTTATTAAATGCTGATTACGTGATTTCTTTTTCTGGTACTTTAAATAAATTTATCGTCACGTGCAAAAAAAAAAAAAAAATAGACAAAAAATATTTTTTTCTTGCTAATGCGGCAGACGATTGGACTTTATTTTGTCTATAAAAATATCCCTTACGATTTTTTTATAAATATGTTTTTTTTACATCAATTGTATACATTGATCGTCATATTTATTATAAATATATATATATATATATATATATATATATATATATATATTTTTTTTTTTGGAATTAATTGCATACATTGACCGATGTATTTAATTTCAATGTACTCCGTAGCGAAGCGCGGGTTTTCAGCTAGTCTGACATATTTAAGTACGACCATCATTAGTTATACCTACGTGTAATAACAATCATGGTGTCGAGTGGTCTTTGACGTTCTTTCACTCACTGAAGAGGCACCATTCGAACAAAAGACATTTATTTCACTTGATACACAAGCATATACGCAAAATCAAACAACATAATTTTCACACAGAAAGAAGCTCTATGATATTCTAGCCTACTCGCTAACAGTAATTCTAGCTGACTGAGAATCTTCACAGGGAACCGTTGAAACATCTCTAGCCGGACTCGTTCAACGTGCTACCCTGGTCTTTCCAAATTCTCAACTGACGATCTTGCCTCGAGTCCCAACAACAGTTTGGGGACACACCTGTCACTCATGAATTTCCACCTAGACCAGGGGTGTCTAACCTTTTAGCTTCCTTGGGCCATATTGAAAGAAAACGAATTGTTTTGGGCCGCACAAAAATATTCTTAACATTAAAAATAATTAATGAGTAAAAAAAGTTTATTATAGTTAACATATTTCATTATAAATTTTATTTATAATTATGAATAGAACTATAGGAGTTATAAAAAAAACAAAAAAAAAACATTTAGTCTGTCTAGGCGGGCTATTGATATTTTATTTTCACTTTGAGCTCTCTTTCTGGGCCGCACTAATACTTGCTTTGGCCACGAGTTGGACACCCCTAATCTAGACCATACACCGACATGTCCTGTAAACTCTTTCTATACATTAGTTTCAGTCACTACCACCAGCTAAAGGCGCCTTATACAACACTACTGACAGCAGAAGTTCAACTAAATAAATATTTTAATTTTTGATTTTTGTGTTTAGATTCATTTCTTATTAAACTGTCGAATGATGTTTGTTTCTTCAAGTTCTCGTACCAAAATATTATAGTAAATTAATTAGTTTACTTCTAAATGTTATCATTTGAATATAACTTTTAAGAGCAGAAATCATTATATTAATCAGACTTTGAACTGTGTAAGACAATTCACGAAAGAGATAAGCTGAATACATCACGAGGACATTAGCACTTATTTAAAATTACCTATTTACTGCTTTGCACTTATTTGCAATTTATTATTAAATAAAACAACAACAATATGTGATCCGATATCAGAGCTATATGTAACTTAAAAGGGTAATGAGGGTCCCTTGGTATCATTTAATCTTCACTACAAATGAAATTCTTTAAAAGTTTAACTAGGCTGTAAAAACTTGGTAAAAATTTTATGTTGAGGCCATTAAAACAAATTACTCTACATATTGTAAAGCTATATTATCCTTTCAAGCAAATGCATATCACATTAATGATAATAAATGTGTTGATGATAATAAATACGTAAACACTAATGATAATAAATGCGTTACAAATAAGACAAGAGTGATAAAATTACAAATATAGCACACAAGCAAACCATTATTTAATGCATTCACAACATTCCTTAAAAAATTCCCAAGCTCCGCAAAATAAATATTTTCAAATAAATTACATTTGGAATAATTTGAAAAAATTATTTTTAATAAAACCTTGTAAAAAGTGAGTTTCGGTATTGTAAAATCTATAAAGATTGATACGTTTGTCAAGCAATATATCTGATTAACCGGAAAAAATATATATTACTCATTTCTTCTACTATCTTAAATACTGTTGTGAAAAGTTTTTACTCATTTGTAAAAATCGGAACCATTCGTCTGAAGATATTTTCAAATACCCTCTAAGTTTTTTTGAAAACCTACCTGTATACGAAACCCCTTGTATTTTTCTCAGTATGCAGATTAAATTCTTCCTTTTTCAAAAACGACATTTCTGCAGAAAATTTCGTACGTTTGAAGACTTCGTTGAATAAAAACTCTACTGCATAACCCCCAAATTAATATTGTTTCCAATTTTACCTTCCCCAAGGCACTTTTATTAAAATAAATGTCATGATTACGAGATAATAATGTTATATATAATCCGAAAATGCTGTACTCAATTAGGGGTTGAAAACAACCTTCTAACATGTCCTAAAGTAAAGACGCTCTTAATATACTCTCATATAAGGCTGCCCTGGAAATGGGTTGTAATAACCTCCTAATTTCCCGTTTCTTCTTGTTTCTTTTGGGCTTAAATTGAGGAATGAAATATTGGGCCATTCATAGCCCGATAAGTAATGATCTGTTAAAAGGAAATCTCTCAGCAAGTCGTTATTTATCAGACTAAAGAAATGTAATGTGAGAAAAACATCAACAAAATTTTGTCTTTAAGTGAATATGGTTTCAAAATTGCAATCATTAATTTTCCTTTGACTGTGTTCACAACATCATTTACAGTGCTTTTTGGTATTTTGAACAAAAAAAGGTAATATTGTCAGAGGGGTTCGTATTTGTGAGCACAGATATCTTACAAATTTAATATTTGTATTTAAAACTTATAGCTGATCGCACATCTTTCATAGCAGATACAAAGCTGCTGACTTTACTAGAAGTGATTTTAAACCACAAATTAAAATGGCAATACTAATAATACAAATTGATTTATCACAGAAGATAAATAGTTTTTTGATTTTAAACGATGAGCGAAAGTGAAATTTATTTCTCGAATTATTTAGGGACTGCATTAGAAAAAAAAATGTGCTTAAGGAAAAAATAGAAAATTTTGTGTATAAATGATAACCACACTGGGAGCGTGGCGTTTAAAATTGAGTGTTTAAAGTCTCAAAAAACCCGGCACAATGTAACAAAGCAATAATACCTGCATTTCATTGAAGATGTAATATATTAAGTTTTTGAAGCGCGCGTAACTCGCCGCATAGCCCATTGCTATAAATTTTAAGAATTTATTTAAACCGGTACAGCAGGTTTTTTTTGGTTTTCGTGACTTCTACAAGAAAAAACTTTTGTGATGTGCTTCAACGACACGCTCGGGACTGTAGAATGTATACTCGTTGATATGAAGAGCTTGAAAACCTGATAGTGGCACTCCGACATGGAATATTTAGGCTTAATTTTTCCTTCTCCAATGGAGACAAATGTACAATTAAACAGTTTAAAAAGTTATAGCTGTAATTTTTTTTACATCACTCTTTACAAATATGTACCTCCTTGCTATCCGTTTTTAAAAATATTCTGTCCTGCCATGCTATGTGTTGGCAATTTTGATAAGTATGAAGCCATGAGGGAGAAATTCACAAAAAAGTTCAAATATATCAAAACAAGCCTGCACTAACCCTTTTATAAAGCATTTCAGGTTTCACTACTAGAAATTGCTAGCTTGTTAGATAGAAAACATACTGCAAGCTCTTTGAAGGCAACGAAAATCAGTTTGAAGCCATGCAGGAGAAATTTACAAAGAATTCCAAAGAAATCAGAACTGACTTGCGTTGAACGACTAAAGATCAAAAGCAAAAGAGAAATCACATACACGCAAAAACAAGTTTTTTTTAAAGTTTGGATACCCATTTAATAATACACATTTAGTGTGTATTCGAAAACGATTGCATGTATGATTATGGAAATAAATAGTTTTGAAACTTGATCATGAACCAACAAAAATCATTATTTAAGGGGGAAAATGGAGTAAAACATTTCAGGTGTTGTATTACGTTTATTTTTATATAGTATTTTAGAGGGTA
Organism: Dolomedes plantarius; assembly: GCA_907164885.2. Classification (NCBI taxonomy): domain Eukaryota; kingdom Metazoa; phylum Arthropoda; class Arachnida; order Araneae; family Dolomedidae; genus Dolomedes; species Dolomedes plantarius. The sequence goes on along the minus strand of OU015500.1, from coordinate 117,705,425 downwards.
ACTGGAAAGGAATTTTCAAGAATTATAAAAGAGATTCCAAAATTTCAGAAGTAAATATATTTGTATGTACAAATAATTATTTTCTTCTGTTTCATATAGCTTTGTAAACAAATATTAAAAAGAAGTAAAGCAAAGATTTACGACAAAAAGAATGTCTTCTTGACACATGATGAGACACTTGCTGGGTTTCTTTAGAAACTAGTAACAGGATCTTGAAACTTTATTTTTATCGTCATGCCTAATTTTTGTGTGCCTGTACTGCAAGCGTAAAATGGAAATGAAACATAAAGGAAAAAAAGATCTATTCATTTTTTAATATATTCGAACTTTTTGAACATAGGTATTATCTGATCAAGTCAAAGAATTTCAGCATAGTAGAAAACAATAACGCAGCTATAAAATGTATAGAATAATAAACGCTTGTAAACATTACCTTGCTCATGCATAAAAAACAAGCAAGTTAAGGTACAACTAAATTATGACTTTAGATAATTATTTTGACTACAGATTATTTACCATATAAATTTGTTGGCTTAAATTTTCAATATTAGTAATTCATGTGTCTACATTCCCTGAGACTGTCTTTTCAAGCATCAGATTTTCTCGATGTGTAAGGAACACGGGAAGTTTTATACCGAGGAAGCTTCTCTTCATTTACAGGGAGGTTATAATTAAAGTTCCCCTTTGAAATGGTCATAAAACGAAAACTACTAGACCAAATGTTATCAAGCTTGGTGAAAGTTTAAAGGAGGTCAACCAAAAAAAAGGTTAAAAAATTCACCACCAGGAGGGGAAATGGCACTGTATGCAACATTGTTAGACCAAATAAGACATGAAGACATCGGTTTAAAACATAACAATGAGAACTCTGACAAATAGGCTCACTTTTATTTGGAAAATAAAATGACGTGTAAAGCGCATCTGCATAAATCATTTGCTTCTTCCTGCCGCAAGCCAATTACAAGCCATTGCGGTCTTGCATAACCCCACAAACAGTTTCGTTTTAGAAACGATTAAAAACGTTTTAAACCGATATCTGCATGTCTTAGGTTCCGATTCAGGCTTCAAAATTCCCAAAATTAGCGATCTGTGAGAAAACGATTTCCGAACTGAGCACACTTTAAATGGTAATTTTGTTTAGGTCAGTGTTTCTTAAGGGTATACAAAATGTTAAAACCGTGTAACAAAAGGTTAAGTTAAATTCCGACCCTTATTTCTTTTCAGGGGACAGTGGACCTTCAAACCTAACTTTTTTTGTTTTGAATGGATTTGCTTGAAATTGGAATATTTGATTAGTACCATAGATATGTAAAAGTGGTTAAAATTTAAAGATGAAATATTAATAATTTATGAATTTGGAATTATGAATTATATAAAACATTGGCCTCATTAAAAATGTTCCAGGCGCATTTCTTTTGCATATAATAAGGTAATTTTTATTTAAAGGATACCTTACAGAACTAACAATGAAACTTATTGCTTATTTTAAACATTCATTAAAAATATAACGAGAAAAAAATAATAATAGTGAAAACACCCTTTTTATTACTCAAAATACCTATAAATCATCTTTTCAAGTACAAAATTTAGAAATTATGAGCTACGAAGCATAATTATTTTCAATAAGATTTCTTTGATATACAGTTAAGTATATAAAACTTAAATTTCAAAGCAATACGATAGTTAGAAATGTGCATGGAGCAGTTTGAATATTCATATGACATGAAAATTTGTATTTTGAGAAAAGCACATCTAAATTAAATAAAAATGCCTATAACTAGGAAAGTAATAAAATAAATTAAAAATTATTTTTACAACATACTCCTACTCGCCCGTAGTTTCAGAATTCAATACAATAAAAAAAATCGAAATTTTGGACAAATTTCACAGTTTTGAAAGTCCTCTGTCCCCTTAACAATATTGCATACAGCGCCATTTCCCCCCTGGTGGAGTTTTTAACCTCTTTTTTTTGGGGGGGGGGCGGAAAAGGAAGCCTCCTTTAAACTATTACCAAGTTTGATAACATTTGGACAAATAGTTTTTCTTTTATGACCATTTGAAAGTGGAACTTTAATTATAACCACCCTGCACATTGATAGTCATAATTTTTCTTGGATATAAATGAGTGAAAGATTTTGAGTCGGACGTAACAGCTATCGTGATTTCTACGATCCTGAAGAGGTAATGTTTTAATCATGTTGGTAAAAATGCATGGAAACACCTAAGCAATTTAAAATATCCCCTAAAATTTTGATATTATTTATTAAACAAGCGCGAAATATTTTATTCAGAATCTAGATAACAAGTTTCGTTTTCCTTTAAAATTTGACATTATTTGAAAGGTGATACAAATATTTAATGAGAGGAGGCTATCCCTTTGGAGCATGCATGACATGAATAAATAAAACTTTTTAAAATGTTTACTAATTGTAATATATAAAACTTGTTTAACACCTTGAGAATAAGTTTTTCCCTGTCGAGCACATTATCTAATTTTTAACTTTTTTCCTTTTAAAACTAAAAACTCATCGTTAAAAATTTTTGGAAAGCATGTTAAAATTAAGTTTCAACCTGATAAGTCGGTTCTTCAAAATAATATTTTGATATCAGCTGAGATTAAATTTTTAGAGTAGGAAAACTGAAGTGGCGTTTAAAAAGCTTTTTTTTAGATCCTTATAGAATTACATTTGTTCCTGAAATCGATTATATCCTTTTTTAATTTTTCATCATTTTCCACAATGTATAGCTAAATGAATCATAAAACCGTAAAACTGACAAACCTGCGTATAAACTTCTTAAACGTTCATCTACAAGGTGAGATAAAGATGACAAATGCTTTTTCGATAGCCGTTTGCACTGCATAGATGTGGATATTTTTGCAATTTAGATAAAAAGATTTAGAAAACCTCGTTATTGATGAAACTATGTATGTATATATATATTTTTTGCCGGCACTTTATACTCCTGTTGAAACATTTTGCTTTCCCACATTTGCTGTTTACTTAGTGTTTTATTGATTACAATAACGCTCCGCTAATAGCTGAAGCATTGCTTTAAAAGCAACTCTATTAGTACTGTCTAGCTTCTGAAATGGGACACTTTAAAAGCATAAGGTAATTCTTTATAATTTAATTCAAGCTTTTATTCTCTCTACGCATTATAAAATTGATCTGTTGATTTTTATTATCATTATATTTACAGTTAACTGTTTGCAAGCTGTACTCTATTTTTTTGAAGAAAACATATAAATATTATTTTTAAATGAAATCAACTGGGTTTTAAATATTTTTTCAATCAAATTATTCTTTTGCTCGTATTACGGTTTTGCTTTTAATACTAGAATATTATATGTATCTTTATGCTGTTCTGGTGTATTTGCATCTTTATGTAACTTTAACTGAATTTATAATGAATTCAGTGATCTTAATATTTCATTTTTTTCTCGTCGCTAAATATGTTTGTTTCGATACGTTTTCTTCAATATATATAAACATATACTAAATATATATTTCGAATAAAGTGGCATTTAATTTTCGATAATTGCTTTTCTTATAGATATATTTTTAAATTTTTGGGAAGTATTTTAAAATGTTTTACGCAAAAATCTCACCTAGAGAACTGCACTACTATATTCTCCATTATAATCTTGTTTAAATGCACTTTAAATGTATTTAAATGTAGGGGTATATTAAAGGTGGTTCTTTAAATGTTAAATTTTATTTTATATCGTTATATGATTGTAGAAAATGTCACATAGAAATTACTAGATGCATGCAAGAGGTTTAAATAGAATCATAGAATTTAATTATTGGCAATTAATAAACCATTTTTTTTTTCGAAACTGCAGCAAAAACTCCATATAATCAATTTTCATGTAACAAATTCCATATGTTTATAAAATATAAAGTGTTTTAATTACCTTTGAATTAACATGACAGTTTCGTGCAAAAAATTGGTCTTAAATTTGGTCTTAAATTTGAAGTAAGAATTTAACGGTTTCATCGAGAAATATAAGAAGGAATCTTAATAGAACGATCATTAAAGAGAGACAGTTTTAAGAAAATAAGCGAATAGTCCATTCTTTTGTTATACATTAAGAATGTATTTCGGGGGCAATGACGTATATATAACTTAGAAATATCATCAACACAAGGAAAGTGGAAAATGTTAAATCGACTAGGTTTTAGTTTTATTTACATCTTGAGAAACACCAGCTATTGTTGTAATAAAAGCAAGATATACATTTCAAACAATCAACTTGCTTGATGGACTCCGGTAAAAATAATGTTAATATGACAGTAGTAAATGTAAAGTGTTGGTTATCTCTTTAACAGGTGTGCTACAACTGGAACATATCTATTAGAGACATTGGGGAAAACTGCAAAGACTTCTTCCGACAATTTTAAATAAATTAAAATTTCATTTAAAACAGATTCAGTATTCTCTTAGGTAGTCATAAACTTTTTTGAAAAACCGAAGAAAATTTTTCTTTAAGACCTCTTTATACTTGAAGCCATGACCGAAGAATAAAGTCAAACAGAAAGTTGTCTTTGAATAAGATATTTCGTTTATCAATAAAACACAACTTACAAAATATAAATAATTGTAAAGATAAGCCTAGATACTGTTTTATAACTCTTTTTTGAACAATTCTCAAATGATTCTCAATATTAAGTCAAATGTAAATATTTAAAATTTCCAAATGGTTTAACCTTCTGTTTCAATTTCGTAAATACTGATTTCTTACTTCATTTAAATTTCTGACATAGGACGAAATTTTCTGTGTACCCTCTTCGATGTTATAAGTTTAAATTTTGATTACTGTGAATATGTTTCGCATGGGAAAAACGAATTATTTTTAATAACTGTTTTGGGAAACAATTATTTTTAAAGTAACGAATGCGTGTTTTCTTATGCATTTTGAAGTTTTAGGTCCTGCAGCAAAAATATATTATTTTTTTACCTTACATCAAACAAAAAATATTTCACTGCAGGCAAGTAGAATAATTTTGCTCTAGCTTGTGTACTGAGTAATTTATTACGACCGAAATAACAAAATACTCGTGAGAGTTAAATTTCCGCCGAATGAGTTCAAACAAATGTTTCAGATAGGAAAAACACATTACTATTTTTTTTTTCAGAGATTGTCATCCAAAAATTAAAGGATTAAATATGTACTCATTCATATACATACAAGTTATTTGTTTGATAATGGAAAACCGAAAGCTACTTAATTTGTTCATTTAACATAAGTTTTAATTTTTGCAGTATCTTATAAGATTTCTCTTTAAACTCTGACGCTCTAAGAGAATTGCTTCAATATTGAAGCAACTGAAATAAAAACCTTTCACAAATAATGTTTTCACAATTTTAGGTTTGATTCAGAAATACCTTTTAAAACCTAATGGTCCATTAACTTCTTTAACAGAAGTTGCATCGTGCTTTCCACTTGCGCAATACTTTTTAAAAGAGGAAGGGGGTTTATTTAGAGGAAATAGCTTTTTTCTCATTTGGGCGAATTCTTAATCATGATTTTTATTAGTACAATATTTTGAAATATCAATTTCATATCTATGTTTCATACAGAGATCATTTTGAAATATCAATTTCATATCTTGTCTATAAGCACCCGAAATAAATATCAAATCATAATTTAAGCAAACACTGGTATTAAGTAAAATTAAAAACATAATTAATGTAGTTTAAATGGAATGTGTCACTATCTTGTATTTAAGTGTAAACTGTGAAATACAAAAAAATTAATTGAATTAAAATGCAATCAATATAAATATATATATATATATATATATATATATATATATATATATATATATATATATATATATATATATATATATATATATATATATATATATATATATATGATGACCCGAATGGTCATCTTCTGAAATAAGCATCGTGACCGAAAAATAATATAGTCAGCTTCAGGAACAATAGAATTTATTTTATGTGTAAAGCAACACATCCATCTCACACCGAGTCAGTCCAGGGTCTGCCGCAAAAGCGCCAAAATACAATTAGCTCAGAGAGGTTGCCAGAATTGGCTGAGGAAGTTAGTGTGTGGAAAGGCGTGGCGTTTTCGCCAAAGAGTGGAAATAGGGGTTACCATAACGGAGGGAAAGTTCAGAGTGGGCGATTATAGGTTGTTAATAATACTATCATATATATATATATATATATATATATATATATATATATATATATATATATATATATATATATATATGTATATATATATATATATATGTATATGTATATATATAGGATAAGCTCGTACTTTTATTAAAAAAAAGTAAATGTTAGCATTAATAAGCCGCGAAATTCTTTAGCAATGCAAAAACAATATTCCTGTTTCTAAACATTTCACTAGAGCTTTCAGCTTTATTTAAATGTCTGAACCGGATCTAGCCCAAATGGTTTAGAATATAAGTCTTAGTTAAATTAAGGCTTGAAGTTTAGGCTCATCCAGTTCCTTTGTTAAGAAAAACAAAACAAATAAATAATTTGTAAATGTAAAACAATATTTTAACCTTTTAGACATACATACATTAATCAATATGTTTTAAACTTAATATTTTTTTTCTGTTTGTTTAATAGATTTTGAAGAAAAACTAGCAAAAATTTTAAGTTACCTCTCAGAGAATGAGAACACATTTTTATAAAACGCAAAGAATTAGAATTCTGTCACAGATAAGTTAATAATTAATTATATTTAATCTATCACTCATTTTTAAGACTCATGCAGGCATGTCTTTTTAAAACCAATGACGCTTTAACTTATTTAAATGAAGTTGCATCAACTCTCCACTAATACTAGTCTTCTTATGACTTTATTTAAGGGATGAGGCATTTCCCCCTTTCCTCGAAATCTCCATGATAACTATTGTTACATAGAACATATTAAAATATCATTTTCATTTAAAATGTACTAGAATTAAAAACCAAATAGTCTATGTATATAAAACAGTTCCGTAACTGACTGACTGACTGACTGATGCACAGATAACGAACAGACAAAACCGCTGGATCTAGAGGGTTGAAATTTTGCATGGCGATTCTTCTTATAGTGTAGTGGTGCACTAAGAAAGATTTTTTGAAAAATCTTCTTAGATTTTTTTAAATTAAATTTTTAAGCTTGTTTTGCAACTTTTTATTAGTTTACATTTAAAGTATTAAATTAAGGGTTATAAAATTTATATCAAGAGAAAGATTATAAAAATTCCTTTAAAATGAAAACTTTTTCGAATCTTTACGTCCCTTTTCTGATTTTTGGTGAATTTTTAAAGATTAATTTTTTTAATTTAATTTATTAAATGTTGATAACGGGATTTATTTTTCTGGTACTTTAAATAAATTTATCCGCACGTGCAAACAACTAAATAGACAAAAAGAATATTTTTTCTGTTCCTATGCGGCAGACGATTGGACGTTATCCAAGAGAATATAAAAATACAGTAAAAGAAACGTTCCTAAAATTGTACTATATTCTTTATATATATATATATGCATATGCACAGGTTAATGTATGCATTCATTGCATACATCGACCGTTGTACTTAATTTGAATGTACTCCGTAGCGAAACACTGGTGTTCAGCTAGTAACTTATATAAATATTGGTATGGAACATAATATAAGCTCGATCTTTTATCCCGATATATGAGGAAGGTTTCTCCTATCACGATTTATGTTTTGGTAAACATCCAGTTTTAGGTGGAAATGCACAAATATTTTTTTATAGATGTAAAAGAAAAAACTTTTCAAAAAATGGCTCATAAAACCGTAACAGAAATCCAGTTCCTGTTACCTTTACTACAGATTTTAGCCCTCCCTAAATTATCTAAGCTATGATAGATTTTAAGTTAATACAGAGATCATTTTGAAATATCAATTTCATATCTTGTCTATAAGCACCTGAAATAAATATCAGGTAGTAAAATTCAGGTACCTGAAATAAATATAGTTTGTTGTTGTTGCTTATGCCCCTTGACCGGCATTGTAACATCAGATCAAGTCCCGAAGGCTATGGGCGATGAAGGTTCGACTCCTGTTTTGATTTAGCACCACACGGGTCGGAGTCCGAATTGGTTAAATGACCGGTCCCGTAATGTTGAACCCAGTCAAGAGACGAGACCGGAACTCTTGACACCGCACCTCCAGAGGTAAATTTGAGATCTTGGAGGACATTGTAGCCACACCCTATTCTACGTACCCCGGCTACCATTAGTGAACTCGGCGGTAGATTTGCAGCGACGAGCATCGAATCAGAGACTTTCAGGTTACTGGCCCGCTTCTCCTGCCATCTGGGATACTGCACCTGTAGATTTTAAGTTTATGCTACTGACAAATTTCGGTCTGATGGATAGATTGTTGTATTTCATTCCTTTAAAAACTGGGGCTAATCAGAGCGCTACAAATATGGATGCATTTCATAGTTTGATGTCTTTCATTTTTTTATTTTGTTTATGAGGTTATTTTACATTTTAAGATCCCAGCATTCCAGAAACGAGCAGTAATGTCTAATTAAAATTCAACGAAAATAATACGCATTATTTAAAAATGTATTAAGCGAGAAAACAATTCTTCCATATTAAAAATATGTTTAATTTCAGAAAACGTGGCTTTAGAGATAACAATGAGTCTAATGAATAACATCCAAATTGTTATGGTGCATCTGTACTAAAAAATAAATAGGCAACGGGGATAAACTAGAACATTCACACAACGTTTTATCAGAAGACATCGAAAAAATACCATACTTTTAGATGCGGATAATAAAAAAATTTCGGTTCCTTTGGAAGAAAGAAAATTCAGATTTTTCTGAAGAGAAATATTTTGGCGTATTTGATGTTTATTTAGCTGTCTCTGCTGATGAATCTAAAATAGCTTGAGGCTTGTTTAAATACTACATTTTTTGGGAATAATATATTTTCGAAATTTTAAATTGTATTGGGGGTTCGAAATAGAGGAAGAATATTATGTCTGTTTGTTCAATTATATATATATATATATATATATATATATATATATATATATATATATATATATATATATATATATATATACAAGACAAGAGATATCACAACAAAATTTAATTTGTAGATAACATGTTGACCAAGTATCAAATGATTAAATTTATAGACTTCTGTGAAGTGTGGTTCCTGCCAAAATCAGTAGCCAGAGTAGCCGCCATTGTTGGAGATCACCGCTGCCACACGCCTCGGCATTGATTCAAAGAGACTTTGGATGAGTTCTTGGGTTACAGCAGACCAAGCAGCTTCCACACCTTGCCAAAGTTGATCTGCTGTGGCAGCTGGGGATGGAATCTGGGCCAATCGTAGAGCAACCATGGACCACATGTTTTCTATCGGCGAAAGATCCGGAGAGCGAGGCGGCCAGGGAAGCAATTCAATCTGGCGATTGACGAAGAACCGTTGGGCAATGCGTGCCACGTGTGGTCGCGCATTATCCTGTTGAAATATGGCTGTGGGCAAGCCCTGAAGGTAAGGAAGGACAACTGGCTCCAACACCTCGGAGATGTAGCGCTGGCTATTTAAAGTACCGGCAATGCGTACTAGAGGTGTGCGAGAGTGATATCCAATACCGCCCCATACCATAATACCCGGTGCAGAACCAGTGTGGCGGTGCATAACGCAGCTGTTCAGCATCCTCTCTTCACGGTGTCTCCAGACACGAATGCGACCATCGTGGTGTTGCAGACAGAAGCGTGACTCGTCAGTAAAGACAATTTCATTCCATTATGCCGTCCACATCCTTCTGTCATCGCACCATTGGCGGGGGAGACGTCTGTGGTTCTGCGTCAAGGGTAGACAAAGCAATGGACGTCTTGCGGACAGACCACTCTGCTGTAAACGGCGTCTAATGATACGCGCAGACACTGGATGATGCGTTACAGACTGCATGTACTGTGCTATGGTTCGTGATGTGACTGAGCGATCCGTCACTGCCATGCGCACAATTTGCCTGTCATCACGTGAAGTGGTGCGCTGAGGTGGATGCGATCGAACACGCCGGTCCGTCGTACCCTCCTGCATCCAACAATCACATATCCGCATTACAGTTGTTTGGTTTCATCCAACACGACTACCGATTTCCCTGAAAGATAATCCACAAGCTCGGTAGGCCACTATCCTTCCTCTGTCGAACTCGGATACTTGATCAAAAGATGATCGCTGTTTTCGACGAGGCATAATTGATCGTTTTTTTTGAAAAAACCACAAGAAAAACAAAATTGCCGAACTTGAAATCGTTGAAATCTCTAAGCCTTAAATAGCTCTTTGAAGTGGTGCCACAGGCGCGCGTGATGTGCGTCTGCGCTGAAATTCTAATCATTTGCATATCTTACCTCCGCTAATGCATGTTGTAAGTAAATTTCATGTTATTTGCATGTTTCCTTCAGGGTGTTGCATTTACAGTGGCCAGCAGTGTATATATATATATATATATATATATATATATATATATATATATATATATATATATATATATATATATATATATATATATATATATATAAGAATAAGATGAAAGAGAAAACCAGTAATAGCTCTAAAGCTACATGAAGCCAAGAACATCCAACATGTAAAGATAATTATGAATACGGTTTTAGACAGCATTTCTTCATCAGCGGTGTCAATACTGTCTAAAAACCAATGGATTGTTTCTGATTATATATATATATATATATATATATAGGTGGTTATAAAAATAATAGAAACACCTGTCAGTATTAGTGGTGTTTATGAATGCTCTACGTATTCCTTAAAAATCAAGTCTGGCATCGGTACTTTTTTTATGTAATATAGTGTATGTATTACTCTACTATAAGGTAGCAGTAATGAAGCTAAGGGCATTGTGCTTTTGGGGGCGAACATCGTAAAATGTCAAATATTGCAGACCTTGAGAAAAGGCGAAAATGTTGGAGCGGGTTTAAATTGGAGTATCTGTTATTGCAATCCCCAGGCTAATGAGTGTTTTTTGAGCTATGATATCGAAAGTCATGATAGCACACAGAGTGCATGGAAAAACATCCTTTGCCAAACAGAATAGTGGACGAAAGGGAGAGCTGAGTGAAAGAGACGGACGAGGTATTGAAGCGGATTGTGACATGAAGAAAGAAAACAGGTGCTACCAAAATGACCTAAGAGCTCAACCTGCATCTGCATGTTCCGGTATCAACCATTACAGGTAAAAGGGAACTTCACAAACTAAACATGACGAAAGAGCAGCTATTCCCAAGCCACTTGTCATAGATGCCAATACAAAATATCGTTCACAATGGTGCCACGAGCGCAATTCCTGGTCTAGAAATATGTCGAAAAACGGCATTTGGTCTGACGACCAAATAATGTCAGATTCAGAATAAGTTCATTTGTGAACACAAATATTGGAAAGATTTCAAAGAATTAACAGTAGTGACGAAATTGTAACAACAATTTGCCCTCCACATGAAAATTTACTAGTTGTACATAGTTGTACACAGTGAGACAGAAGAAGTAAACTTGAAATTGCTGATAAATATAGATTTATAAGATGTGTGAATTCAAGAAATAGGTAACGGTAAGCAGTTCTGGATTGATGAAAATGTTGATATTTGTAAATGCCAACAACGACGTAGAGACTAAGTGCTTAAAAGAAATAAATTAATATGTAACAAATTACTTTGAAATTTTATACTCACATACATACATACAAACATATGTATGTATGTATGTATGCATGTATACAGGGTGATCCAAAAGTCGCAGAAATAGTAAAAATTTAATAATTCAAAAGTATAGATAGTAGCACGATTCAGTTTTCACAGAAATGCACAAAGACACCAGCTTATTTTTAATAACGAAAAATTTTATTGCCATACCAGTTACATTTGTCACCGAAAGATAGCGCTACAGTTGTGTGAGCATTTGTTATTTGCGTTATTTGTAATGTGGCACAGCATAGTTCGTAACGCAGCTATGATTACAAATGTTCAGTGTGACGTCCGTCATTCATGAGAATGGCCGTCAGACGTGGCACGACACTCTGTAGAGCTTCGAAGAGGATTTCGGCTATCATTCCTGTCACATGACATTGAATAGCTTCTTTCAACATGTCCAATGAAATCGGCCTACCTCTGTATTCCTGTTTTTTATGTAGGGCCATAACTAAAAGTCACAAGGTGTAAGGATACTACCATGATGGCCATTCGTGCTGGAAAGAGCGACCTATGAAACGGTCATCGTTAAATATCAATTTCAGAATGTAATGGGCAGGATCTGCGATGTGCGGAGGCGCTCCAACCTGCATGATGCGCTTTCCTCTCTTGCAAGGAGGGAATGATGAGGTCACTTAAAAGCGCTGCAAAATGCTCGCATGTGGTAGAAAAAATTCGAAGTATACCGGCTGGCGTATCTGTATAAATAGCGACTGGCAGCATCTCCCACTCCCCTATAGCGACACCTGTACATATGTAACTATTATGGCACATTTTGTGATAAAATGAGTGATTCACGGAAGATAAGCATTGACCGCTGTTCGTTAATGGATGATAAGCGGTATGACAAATTACTCATGGGAGTAAAAGAGGCACTGTTCTTTCGAAGAAAAAAATCGAACCACTATTATCATAAACTGCTCCTGGGAAATATATTGTACTGACAAAAAATACTACTGTCTCTCAGAAAAAAATCAGGTGTAATTCAAAGTGTCATAATAATAGTTCTTGCAAGACTAAATTCCCTATTAACTTCAAATAACGATTCTCAGTGAATATTACATTTTTTTTTTTATGTATTAATTTCAATATCTTTGATACGCACTCAGACAAATGGAAATAAGAAGTTTGTAATTAAATTAAGTTTTATTTTTGATTTTGATATAAAAACTGGCAACAAAAAGATTTGCAAAATACTTAAAAAAGGATTATATTTCTCAGATTTGATGTAAATAAATAATTAAAACTGAAATATAGAATTTTTAATCATTGTCTTTATAGAAGCAGTTTTGATATGATAGGCCATGGCACATAAATAAGCATCCACAAGGCATTTTGACACTTTTTCTTTGCTTGAACACGTTGTGGGCAAATGACAACAGAACCCCAACACGAATTTCCTTTTGTTGCTGTTTTACATTTGCTAAAACACGTTGTGATCACTTTTGTATAAGTTAGAACACTGATTTCGCTTTGTGGACTTTTTGCAGGACGCGTTTAGGTCTGTTTAATCGCGCTATTAGGATTTTCGGTATTTGAGCCTTACATATGATCGTATATATATATATATATATATATATATATATATATATATATATATATATATATATATATATATATATATATATATATATATATATATATATATATACAGGGGGGTCCTAAAATATATGTCAAAAATGTAAAGGTAGGTCGAGGGGACCTAATTAAGCATATTTCGTATAGGAATGTGTGTGCAGTAATGACACATTAAAGCACTAGCTTGTAAAGCAGTATGAATCAAAGGAAACTGAAAAGACAAGTAAAGACAAAATAAAAGAAAAATTTATTAACAGTTTACAAGAGGTGCTCGAAAGTGCGGCCACCAACAGCGATACAAGATTCACAGCGACGGTGCATGGATCGGCATACCTCAGAAAAGACGTCAGGCATGTCGAGTACATGTCCAGCAGCAACAGACAAGCGGGCAACAAGATTTTCTGCAGATGTGACAGGACTCTCATACACCAGGCTTTTAATATGTCCCCAAAAGACAAAATTCAAGCAGGTTAAATCAGGAGAACGCGGTGGCCAGGGAACTGGACCGCCCCGTCCTATCCAATGTTGGCTGTAGACAGCGTCCAGGTGATTCCTGACGTTTCGACTGAAGTGAGCTGGGGCTCCATCGTGCTGGAACCACATTCGTCTGCGAACAGCTAGAGGAATATCTACCAGAAGTTCAGGTAAAACCTCCTGTAGGAAGATGTATGTATGGCCAGTTAAACGACTAGGTAGAATGTACGGTCCTACTAAGTTATTGTGCACATTGCCTGCCCAAACATTAATGGAGAACCTTTCTTGGTACGCGTGTGCTATTTTGCCATGTGGGTTGCCATGAGCCCACAGGTGAGAATTATGGCTGTTAAACATACCCGACCGCGTAAAGGTAGACTCATCAGTAAATAAAACATCTGCTGGGAAGGTTGGATTGGCTGCAGTCTGATGTAGGTACCAACGAGCAAAGTTGAGACGTGGAAGATAATCGGCAGGGGTCATTGCTTGCACTCTCTGTAAATGATACGGATGCATTCCGTCTTCATGTAAAGTCCTCAAAACACTTTGATGGCTCACACCCAACGCACGTCCTACAGATCTCGAGTTTGTCGAAGGATTATCCTCTACTGGGGTTAGTATTCTGGTTTCCACTGCAGGAGTTCTGCGATATCTTACAATGCCTAGAAGCATATCTCCACGCCTAGAAGCATAAAACGACCCACTTGTGCTTAACTCCCGATGAAGACGCTCGAATTTTCTACGATCCGGCTGATTCCTATCCGGGAATCGCTCCCTTTACATCCTCTGAGCAGCTAATCCGTTTCCTTGTGCAGCGCCATACATGAAATGCATGTCGGCCAGCTCCACATTGGTGAAACGATGCATGCTGTTTGAGATCCGTGCGGGAAATGATGAATCCAGCTAGGGAAGCGCTTTTATACTCCGCAGTCATCAGCGCTCCCTACCGGCTCAAGGCGCCATTACCGCACACACAATCCTATACGAAATATGCTTATTTAGGTCCCCTCTACCTACCTTTACATTTTGACATATATTTTAGGACCACCCTGTATATATATATATATATATATATATATATATATATATATATATATATATATATATATATATATATATATATATGTGTGTGTGTGTGTGTGTGTGAGCAATAATACACAATGAAGACACTGATGAGAAGAACAAGTTCTTGTAACACTTCCCAGAATGGAAGCGGATTACAGCAAATGGCGCATAAGCAGTTATGTCCACACGTGGTAAAGAACACAGCGTAGAGAGAAATACAATGCAAAGAGATCATGTTTACAAGAAAATTATAGATAGAAAAGAGAGTGCTGTCTTTTGCTCTAGCGTATATAAAATGAATATTTACATTGTTGACCACCAGAGCTAAATTTTTTTAACTGGTTGGGGTTATAGCTACGTGTTTTGATCATTACATGACTCTATGCCCACATCAGTCTAGCAAATATTAGTTTATGATTAACACTGTAGGGATAAGAGGATTTTCAGGCCATTTATGGTAATGTTAATAATTAACTTATTAATTTGCTTAGTATTCGGGAAGGTTGCGGCCCCTGGATTAAGGACTAGTATAGTTTTTAAACTGGTTTTTCCATAGATTAGTTTTATAAAAGGGTGATTTGGGAGCTTTAGAATAAGCAATAAGAATGAATTAAAATTTGGGAACAAAACTTTTTCGCTGCATGTATATATGCACATATCAGCCGCTCATTTGCCAAATTGGTAAAGTCCATAAAAAAAACAGTGGAGAAAAGTGATAAAATAACATTGAATTTTAAAATTCCTCCGAAAATATAAATTCAAATAAACATTGTAGAATGTATTATTGCAGATTAGCTTTTATCTGACGACACATAAAATCGATAATATCCTTGGAGTAATCGTTATTATTATTACAAATTTTGCGTGTCTAAGGAACTTAAGCAATTTTGGAGCTTTTCGGAGCCTTTAATTTCGGGAGCCTTACTTTTATCAATGGACAGAAAACTTTTCGAAGTTGCACTAAATGTGCTTCAGCACCGGCATCACCTGCCCACCTTCTGAACTGCTTGGGGCTGCTGCACCAAGGACCTATTTACCGTTACATATTTATCTCAAAAATATAAAGTGTTCTTCTCGTTTATACTTTTTGAGAGTCCACGACCTCTTGGTCTAGCCTTCGGCCAGACCTTGAGGAATAAGTCACAACAACAACAAAAATTTCGAAAAAGTGAAAATAAGTAATAACATCAAATTCAATCGTCAAGCTATTATTTTACTAGAGAGAAAAATTGAAATAATTGTTAAAAATTCACAAGTACTTACTTCTGCAGCAGTTAGACTGTCACTGGTGGATGAATTTTCCTTTATTTTGTGACGAACCAACACTAAACGATTTACCGTTATTATCAAGTACTTTCTTTTGCGTTTGAATTGCCTTATTGCAATGATTTACATTGGACTAAGGAATTAACTGATTGGCTTCTGAAAAAAATTACTTATTTCTAGATGGCCAGATAAATTTTGTCACTGAGTGGTATTAACCCATATTACTTGGAAAATTTATTATGAATGTAAAAATGTAGGAGTCAATCAAGTACATTGACACCAAAATTTCAAAAATTTCAAAAAGCGGAAATAACCGATTCGGCTTGTGAATGGCTCATATATTACCAAATGACTTTTAAACGTGTGCTTTAGAAAAACATAAACGTCGTAAAGTTCACAATAAATCTCACCTTGTACTATAAGTTGTATACTTTTTTCTTCCCGACCGTAATCATTGCTAGCTTCACAGGAGAATAAACCAGAATCCGATCTAAGAACTGCAGGAATCGACAGCTGAGATCTAAGTCCATCTGGATTGCAATGATTTACATTGGACTAAGGAATTAACTGATTGGCTTCTGAAAAAAATTACTTATTTCTAGATGGCCAGATAAATTTTGTCACTGAGTGGTATTAACCCATATTACTTGGAAAATTTATTATGAATGTAAAAATGTAGGAGTCAATCAAGTACTTTGACACCAAAATTTCAAAAATTTCAAAAAGCGGAAATAACCGATTCGGCTTGTGAATGGCTCATATATTACCAAATGACTTTTAAACGTGTGCTTTAGAAAAACATAAACGTCGTAAAGTTCACAATAAATATCACCTTGTACAATAAGTTGTATACTTTTTTCTTCCCGACCGTAATCATTGCTAGCTTCACAGGAGAATAAACCAGAATCCGATCTAAGAACTGCAGGAATCGACAGCTGAGATCTAAGTCCATCTGGATTGCAATGATTTACATTGGACTAAGGAATTAACTGATTGGCTTCTGAAAAAAATTACTTATTTCTAGATGGCCAGATAAATTTTGTCACTGAGTGGTATTAACCCATATTACTTGGAAAATTTATTATGAATGTAAAAATGTAGGAGTCAATCAAGTACTTTGACACCAAAATTTCAAAAATTTCAAAAAGCGGAAATAACCGATTCGGCTTGTGAATGGCTCATATATTAGCAAATGACTTTTAAACGTGTGCTTTTGAAAAACATAAACGTCGTAAAGTTCACAATAAATCTCACCTTGTACAATAAGTTGTATACTTTTTTCTTCCCGACCGTAATCATTGCTAGCTTCACAGGAGAATAAACCAGAATCCGATCTAAGAACTGCAGGAATCGACAGCTGAGATCTAAGTCCATCTGGATTGCAATGATTTACATTGGACTAAGGAATTAACTGATTGGCTTCTGAAAAAAATTACTTATTTCTAGATGGCCAGATAAATTTTGTCACTGAGTGGTATTAACCCATATTACTTGGAAAATTTATTATGAATGTAAAAATGTAGGAGTCAATCAAGTACTTTGACACCAAAATTTCAAAAATTTCGAAAAGCGGAAATAACCGATTCGGCTTGTGAATGGCTCATATATTACCAAATGACTTTTAAACGTGTGCGTTAGAAAAACATAAACGTCGTAAAGTTCACAATAAATCTCACCTTGTACAATAAGTTGTATACTTTTTTCTTCCCGACCGTAATCATTGCTAGCTTCACAGGAGAATAAACCAGAATCCGATCTAAGAACTGCAGGAATCGACAGCTGAGATCTAAGTCCATCTGGATGAACGTGTTCCCGTAAAACATATCTAAAGAAGAAAAAAAAGAAACGTAGGATTATCTTGAATTCCAAACAGTTTTTTTTTTCCTAATTGGATGCTCCATAAGTTTCTGTCGAAATACATGTTAACACAAAGGTTTGCCTCTTAACCAATTCTTCACATCATTTATCTATGAAGTGACAAAGGAAATATATTTCTCCAGAATTGTTTTTCCCAAGCAAGTATCTAAGCCTGGGATGTAATTATGATTTGGAAGTGAAAATCCAAGGAAACCGTGACGTTGATTAATTGATGGTTGCTTCTATTAGTGGTCTCGCGGGATGTACGTGACTAAACATTTTCACAAAGTATCAAACCGAGGTAGTAGTTATTTTTTGTAAAAAAAAATATTTGCATTTGTTAATGCATTAAGAAAGAAGTTATTATAACGCAGAAAGTTAATTTATGAGGCGTATTAGACGTACTCTCTTTGAAATATTATTTGTTATTAAATATGATGATGGTATCTATAAATATGAATTCCAATTCTCATGAATAAAATTCAGGAGAGGAGATTAATTTTATCGTATGTGCAATGTAGCGTTGCGTAGTAAATTTAAATAATGAAGTACTGCCAATTTTCAAAAGTGAGCCTTTCAGTGAGGACTGCATCTGCAGGGCACGCCCAATTAAAGTTGCATGAATTGAAAAATCAATATAGTTTGAGATAGAGATTGATTTAAAAATAGAGATTTAAATATGTGTTTTCAAAGAGGTATAACTGACTTTATGGATAGGTTCTAGAATAAAAATTATGTTAAAAGGTTTCTGTTGTTAGTAATGAACTGATTTTTATCATAGAAAGATCTTTCTGTAGTTCTGTAGTAATGCGGAAAACATTACAGTAAATTCTGCGTTTTTTAAGCATAGTTTAGAATTAGATGGAAAATTAAATTAACTCCTTTCAAATATATATATATATATATATATATATATATATATATATATATATATATATATATATATGTGTGTGTGTGTGTGTGTCAAAACATAACTGAACTGTCAAAATATAGTTGAGAAGTACGGGAAAAGGGGGCTTAAAATAATAAGAATCTAATATCTCATTTACAAAGCGCGCTTATTTTGCTGTGGGGAAAATCATCTTTTAGAGGCGACTTGAGCGCAAAGCGAATAATTCAAGGCTAGAAGATTTATTTTTAGAAATGTAAAGGTTGGGTGCGAAGTCAAAATTACATGTTCAGCAGTATTGAAGTTCAGGGGACAAAAAGTTTGAAGTCTGCACATGCGCGTACAGCAGGCGCTAGGAGGGAATTGAGTTTTACGCGCCAGATTGGAGGAAAATCTCGTTGAGAGCGGAAGCTCGCGGCAGTCGTGGCCGGGTAGATTATAAAATGGCGAATCGCGGAAATCAACCTGGAGAGTGGTCATCTTACGATGTTTAATAAAGGCAGAGTTAATACAAGTTGGATTATTTCTTTAAAAGGCCTACCACTCGCCCAATTCAACAATGGACGTGACTGCATAAAATTGAATCTACACAGGAGCAAACACGCTGCCTGTCATATATATATATATATATATATATATATATATATATATATATATATATATATATATATATATATATATATATATATATATATACATACATACATACATACATACATATATATATATATATATATATATATATATATATATATATATATATATATATATATATATATATATATATATATATGTATGTATGTATGTATGTATATATATATATGTATGTATATATATATATATATACGTATATTATAGCAATAATGTCTTACTATCTATTAATTCTATACCTTTAATGTTGTCTTTCCTCATTTAAAACTACTTCCGTTTAAATTTTTGTGACGCCTGCCAGTAGTTTGAGAAGCTCACCTCTACTGTTCACGTGTATAAATGAAACTAAATTTCCCATTGTTCCGTTAGGAAAAACCATCTGCGCACCTCTTATATCTGATATGCGGTGAACCAGACGCTACCATTCTCCCCTAAATTCTTTTAAAATGTGCAAATATTCTTCAAATCTTTATATCTCTTATAAATGTCAACCTACTAACAATCAGTAATGTAGATAATGTGTTCAGTAAAATAAACTTATTATTACTCTCAACTGAACTGGTTTGACTGATTTTCATGACAGCTCAAGCCCGACTACAACTTTTCAACACCGCTTAATGCAAACCCTCCTTCTGGTCCCAAATTCTTTTAAATGCATGTTCATGTGTGTATTTTTGTGCATTGATAAATGCACATTACTGTGTTTTCTTTATCAGTCTTTACGATCCTGACTGGGTGTGGCCTAGACCTCTCCTTGCAGATGTCAGTACATTTATGCAAAATGGTTTTTCATATTATAAACTTAATTCAATAAGAATAATGCTTAATTCATTAAAAAATTATTAAAATTATCCAAGGCTTACATCTATTCTTATCATTTTCTTAGCAGAAAGGTAATTTATTATTCCCTTAATTATAAGGTGTAAGCTTAAAACTTTACATTTTATATAGTAAAGAGTATGGTTAAGAATATTTTCGGATATATATATATATATATATATATATATATATATATATATATATATATATATATATATATATATATATATATATATATATCTTATATATATATATTTCTTCTGTCCGTGTGTATGTAACTGAACTCCTCCTAAACGACTGGACTAATTTTTATGAAATTTTGTGTGTGCGATTAATTTGAATCGAGAATGGTTTAGATTCACAATTTGATCCGATAGAAAATGTTTTTATATTTTTAATTAATTAATACAAAACCAACAATTTATAAGGGGGTGCGTCCGGTAAATGGAAGCTGTTACAGTTTGTGGAATCGGCCCTCTGGATAATGGCGTCCACGTTAGGTTTAGTTAGCAAACAGCGAGCGAAAAGATAAAAATAAATAAAATCAAAAAGTTTCAAGTATGATATATTAAACCAGAATAGTAAATGAAAATAATAATCTTTCAAGTCAGATTTTATACTCTAAAATACATCAGATCCAACGGCATATTCATACTCTCGACACGCGATGGAAAATTCGAATCAACCACGCTAAGTGACACGAGATCTTTTTTAATCGCTACTGCAATCCCACTCGCTTATATATTGGTGTTTATTGAAGAGCTAAAGACTAAGCTTCTATCCTGCTAACTTATTTCTGACTAAAAACTCCTCTGACATGTATAATCACCAGCACACAACTTTCGAATGACGAATAAGTTTCACTTTACTCAGTAAAATACCGTGTAATTGTGGCGTATTCGGATTGTCGCGCAAGTACCAAGCTATCGACCCGGGTTCGAATGCAGAGTCGTGAAAATTTTGCTAGACCTGTTATTTCAGCATTTTTAAGGCCTTTTTTATTTCAGCTTTTATTTTATTATTTTTTTAATTATTATTTATTTTATTTTTTAAATTTAAATTTAAATTTAATTTTATTATTTTTATTTATTTTTTAAATTTAAATTTAAATTTAATTTTATTATTTTTATTTATTTTTTTTTCAGTTTTTTTATGATGAAATACCGAATATAGCTGAAATCTGAGGAGTTATTATACATTTATACATTTTTAATTGGGTTTTCATATTATTAATATGTATAACATTTCGTATGTTTTTTTCTATGTTATTTATACTGTGTTAAGTTTTAAATTAATTTTGGTTAACAAACATTAGAGAATTTGACATTTTTACTTTTCAGATTGTAGTACTACAATGATGAAAGACTGAAATTCTGAGATGTGTATAACATTTCATATATATTTTTTCTATGTTATTTATACTGTGTTAATTTTTAAATTGATTTTGGTTAATAAACATTCTTAAAATCCCGGGCATTGCAGGGTACTTCAGCTAGAATTGCAACGTTTGAACAGGACAACGTCTGTCGGGTCCGCTAGTATATATATATATATGTATATACATATATGTATATACATATATATATTTATTATTATAATTAAATTAATGGATTGTTAAATGGACTATTAAATAATGGACGACAATTTCGTTTTAAATCTAGATTGCTTTAATATCGTATAGCTGATATATACATTATGGACTGTGTTATAAAGAAAAGGTAGAACAAAATATATTACTAATATATTTGAAAAAAAAGCAAAAATACAAATTCGAGAAATTTTTACATATTCATCGGAATAAAAATATCTCGTAAATTTGGTAAGAAGTGTTTCCTCCGTTAAAAGGGAGTATTTATTTAAATTTCAAAAAGGGAAATCTAATAAAACTATACATGAAAATTTTAGTGAAAGTTGTCTAGTTAAAGTTAAGAAACTAATGAGACCCAATAATACAATTACATTTAAGCATCCTAAGTAACCATATAATGTTCATTAATTACAGAATTTTTCTTATGAATTAAAATATGCAGTACAGCCGGTATTATATGCATGAAAGTGTATCAAAATTCATTTTAAAATTAAGAACTATATAATACTCTATATTTTTATGTTTACTGATCTTATATTTTGTTTCCGTTCTTATGAGAATTCAAAAATTTATGAGGATATTTTCATAAACTTTGAATTTATTATATTTTTTTTACAGTTAATTAATTATTTCTCTGCTATCATTAATTCTTTCGTTTGAATAAGTTTCTTGAAAAGTTATTTTTACTGACCTCAAACATCAACCGAACATTTTAGATATGTGTGCAAAATCGCTGCGATTTCAAAGTTTCTCTGCTGCTATAGAGCTTATACCATATTTCCTTTAAAAGTGTTATTCATTGAGACTGGATTCATTATAATTTAGATTTTCCCGGTGACTAAAGATATATATTTATATATCTTTATCTTTTTGAACAATTTGGCTTTCCTCGTGATTAATTGCTAATGTAAATTAATAATTTTAATCAGGTGCTGAAACTAGCTCATGAGGTATGCAGGCGTAGCGCGCAATCTGTTGTAGAAACAAATTTGCAATCGCAAATAAATTGAACATAATCTGACAAAGTTTACTTCTGGGAAGCTTACAGCAGCGATTTTACGAACTTCTGAAAGTATATTAATGAGGCGGACACGTGCGGTCTAAAAGGGTTCAATCATCACACATAAAAGCTTCAAGAATACGTGTAAGGGATAATGTAATGTGTTACCTTGAAAGTGCACTCCTGTCAATGGGACGTTGATAACGTTTCCATGATACAGTCAAAGGGCTTTCACCGTGTGCGTCGCATGTTAAAACTACTTCCTGATGCTCCTTTACAGTTTTCACTTCAAAACTTTGGTTGAAACGAGGAGGAACTGTACTTGTGATTCATGAAATTGAAACAATATATACATTGTTTTGATTGAAACTGATATATATAGTTATGATTATAATAATAAGTAATATATACATATACTTATATATATATATATATATATATATATATATATATATATATATATATATATATATATACTGATTCTTTTACTTGCAAGTTACAAACATTGTATAATTTGAAACAATTAATGCACCGTTGCAGTTGCAAATACATTTACATACATTTTACATAAAAACACACTTAAACTTTTAAGAAATCATTGCAGAACAGATATATAGTCCTAGAACAAAAACGCAGTCAGTATCCGGTCTAAATAAATATATAGGTTATAATATTTCAACTTCAATAAATTAATACTTCCAATTAATTTCAAATATTATGTTGAAACCTTGGAACCTTAATCTTTGATGTAAAGAACAGGGGAAAGCAAGTATTGCTCTCGTTACTTATAAAATATCTAATGTAATTAAAAGTTGTTTCTCTCAACTACAACTCCAAGGATTTTACAAAATTCTTCAAAAGTAAAATACTAAATGACTGGAGATCATTTGTAATTTTATTATATTTTTGTAAAACTAAGATTCTGTTATAAAAATCAGGCAATTTTTATTCAAATTTAGCCTTTAGCTAACGAGACCCATTTTTCTGATTCCCTCTTTAGAACGAAAAATTTCATATCCCTCTTTTATCCCTCTTTTATCCCTCTTTTAAGAGGGGGGGTTATATCTATCTATCTATCTACACATATGTATATATATATATATATATATATATATATATATATATATATATATATATATATATATATATATATATATATATATATATATATATATATATATATATATATATATATATATATATACATTCATTCTTTGGATACATGGTATCCCACCCCGTAAGGATAAAGTTAACAAAAAATTGGGAAATGATAATTTTGATTCTTTTGAAATTCATATTATTGATTGTTGAATCTTTAAATAGACATTAAAATTTGATTTCGATCGATTGAAAACCTACTGGAAATCAAAAAATACTTTTTAACTTATTAGAATTTCTAAATGAGTACTTTAAAAAAATGATCTAAGGTAATTTTTTCGTAAAAGAATAATTCAAAGTGTAAAATATAATGAAATGATTTTTTACAGAATTATAAGATAACTGAGTCAGTATCACATTTCCTCACATATAAAGACTAAGTTTGAAGGAGTTCCAGTTGCAACTTTTTTTATCATAAATTTTAAGTTTTATGTTTCCAGGAAGCTAACTGATACAATATGGCTTTTTTAAAATATCTCTGTATGAAAACTAAATATCAGATAACACTTAACTGCGTAGGTGGGTAAATTCAATTATCTAACATTGAACCAAAATGTTACATAACTGAAATCCTAGAGCAAAGTCCCTCGCAATCATTTTCATATAATGAAATATAATTCCATATAATCTTACATTTCTATTCACGATAACTGCAGGGCTAAAATGAATTAAAAATAGATTCCTAAATTTTAACATTTATTTTATCATGTTTGTATGTTAAAAGCTTTCTCTCTAAAAATATAATTCCTTGATTTAATGGCATATATGGATGGCTTGTAATTCCTTGCTGTATTGTTGGCATATATGCAATGCAGAACCAGGCGAAACATTCAGAGCCGGGTTTCAGTTTTCGAGATTTCTTTTCAAAACCGTGTACCAGAGAATTGCCCGGATTTGAATAATATATGAACCACACACGATTTTCCCTAAATATTAATAAAAAAACTGCATTTATTTATATTGTAAATAATAAAAGTTTGTTGTGTCAGTAAAAAAAACTTTAAAAATTAATTTAAGTAAATGGGTTCTATATACGAACTCGAAACTACCGAATTCTCTGGAGACTTTTCTCTCAGAAGATTTCAAGTTTTTATTTTCAATTTACCACTCAATTTGAAATTCGTCGAAGACTAGATGGCATAATTTTAAATAATATAAAATTCAATATATTTTCGCTGCTTATAACTGCAATAAATAAAGTTTCATTGATAAAATTTATACAAAATATATCAATAAAAAACAATGACAATTGATGGCCTAGCTTTTTACAGCAGGAGGGAATTGACTTCTGAGATGATTGAGAAAGGTCTATTAGTTAAAAATTATGGATGTGCTTTAGACCAGCGGTTCTCAACCTGGGGGGCGTAGAAGAATTTCAAGGGAGGAGTGATTAAAAAAGTAAAATAAAAAGTAAAACTAACTGTAATTTACTGTACTCAATTTTGCGGTCACAATTTAATCATGACATATTTTCGACATACGAACACGAATACGATAACTGTCGTACACGATAATTGTCGTAATTGTAAAAACACTATAATTGTCGCACGTCTGGACGTTGAAAGTGACCTGAGGTGTGCTTTGTAACAGTTACAACCTAATATTCAAAAACTTGTCAAGGACAAACATTGTGAGCCCTCTCATTAATGTTGTGAAAGTGACTTTTATTACATGCCAACCTCATCTAGATCCTTGATTACCTCAAATATATTTGATCTGTATTTAATTCTTTGATTTCATATGTTCTAATAATGATATGGTCCAAATTAAGATATGTGTAGTAATATTAAATTTTTTGTATGAAATTATCTATTCTATATTTTCATTTAATAACCGGCTTCAGTTTCAAATTCCGATTGTACTACATGCATTGACCACATATGGTGGTAGTGGTGGTGGTGGGGGAGGGGGAGGCGGGACCTCACATCACTGTTCAAAGGGGGGCGCAGAGCCTGAAAGGTTGAGAACCCCTGCTTTAGACAATGTATTCCAAAGACCTAGATAGAGGTAAATTTAAAGTATGGTAA
Organism: Dolomedes plantarius; assembly: GCA_907164885.2. Taxonomy (NCBI): domain Eukaryota; kingdom Metazoa; phylum Arthropoda; class Arachnida; order Araneae; family Dolomedidae; genus Dolomedes; species Dolomedes plantarius. Next base: position 117,679,317 of record OU015500.1, on the reverse strand, counting down.
AACTGTTTATTCCCAATAAAATGTTTTTAAAACCTAAGATTTATTACTTTCAAATAACCGGTTCTGCAGCCATTGGGACCGGTTTGTTGGTTCCAATAATTTCCCCAGGGTACCCGGTTCTCGAGTACCCAGTTTTGCAATCCTTATTGGCATGGGATGTCCGAGAAGAACATAGATTTGTGTTATATTGAAAACCGCACGAGGGTTATGCGATGAATTAAGGTTGCATTCCAATAGTTTAGTACTAAATATAAAACGACTGAAATGTTTGTAGAAATGTTTTCATTTGGTTTCTTGGATTTTATTAGTTCAATGACAGTTCCAGTAGGGGTAGATTTCTAATAAATAAATAGTTAAACTACCATTCATTTTTATCATAAATATCAAACTATTATTCTACCTCAATTAATTTTTAAAGCTACGTATTTTCGAATCTATACTAATAAAGGGACAAGTGGATGTCGAGAGATCACGTGACCGTAACTCATCCGGGTGGGCCACTCCTCGAAAAAAAAATGGCTGTACAGGAAACGGTGTAATTTTTTTTCTCATGAAAGTACATAAATGTTACATATTTGGAAAGAGCTTCGAAAACTGATAATTTTTTCTGCGTACACTTATTCTGTTAATTCAATAGTTTTAGAGATATTTTCATTCTAAAATCACTCACTGCTGAGAAACCAAATCATGTGGTGCAGTGATGCTGCCATCTGTCGGCAGCGACGGGAATGAAAATTGAAAGGAATTTATTCACTTTAATTTAATACATTTGTAGGCTTTTTTTTCTTTTGTGGGGCCCGAAGTACACAAATATGTTACACGAATGGCTAGAGCGTAGCTAGGAGAAGCCCGGCTAATTAGATAATAACTAGCCTTTAATAAAACACTATTTTTTTAAAAAATCTGAAGGATGTACCATAGTCGTTTTACTGAATCATGACTAATAGTTTAAAAAAGGAATAGTTCCCGAAAGAAAATTCTATTTTATCTTAACTTTCCGATTTATCATGAAGCATTTTTATACGCAATCTAGAAAAAAAAAATTATTTTCAGAAAATTTTGGTTTTAATAAAAAAGAAAATTTTTAAAATTCTGTATTCAATTAAATAGTTTTGAATGTTACTATAATATTTTAAATATTTTCTTCTTTTTCGTCAATTTTACTTCTAAGCAATCGTATACATTTTAAAAATTTCTACTCCATAAACGGAAAATTTTAGAATAGTCGTTTTACTGAACACCAAAACAAATACACCAAAAATCAAATTTAATATTAAAATATAAAAAAAATCACTTACAGATAATTTTGTTTCAATAAACATGAAAATATTTTATATTCTTTATGTTCAATTCAATATTGTTTTGAATGTTATATAATATTTTCAATCTTTTCCTATTTTTTGTCTATTTTATTTCTAAACAGTCGTATACATTTTTAAAATTTGGACTCTATAAATGGAAAATTTTAGAATTAGAAAATACAGCAAAAATCAAAATTAATATTAAAATATTTCATATAGACATTTAATCTCGCCTCTACTCAAAAAACGATATTTTTATACAAAGCAATATAATAGCTATAAGCTTTAGTTACCATATCAGTGGATTAAGTATAAAAAATAAAGTTTTCAGAAACTAAAAAGAAAACATAATACTGAGTATTTTATTAAAGCTCATAATTCAGGCGGCTCTCCTAAACTATAATAAAGACGCATCTGACAATATTTTAGATAAAACAGTATTGCATAATTTTAAAAAGCCAATTTATTTTAGTCTTATAAAATAATCACTTCCAAAATAGAGCATTTTTGAATAAACAAACTCAATTTTACATATTAAATATTTTGACCTAAAGTTTAACACAAATCAAATTTTTGATTATTCCCATCCACACTTAAAGTGAAACATATAATAAACCGATAAATTTTATCAATATATTCATACGGCACGACATTCCAGATGCAAAATAAAATTAAAGATTTCACGCTGGAATCAAATTATTGTAAAAGCCACTTTATCTCTTTAATACAGATTAGTAATTCAAACAAGGGGAGATCCTGCCTTCCTGATTTAAAAATAAAACACGGGGCCGGGACGATTCTAAATCAGTAAAACCGCACGCATAATTTCCAGCGGGAAATATTTGTACAGCAAACACGAAGACGCTGTTCTGTTTGTCTCTCTCTCCGAGCGGAGGTTCAATATTGATGATAAACCTCCATGCGGGCGGTTTGAGAAATTTTCTTTCCAGAGATAATAATAGACACATTTATGTGACTAAAATTAACGAGAGGATTGAACATGTAGAAAAATGCTTTCAATCAAATACGGCGCGCCTACACGACATCCGTGACGGATTGCAGTTTTAATTATTGGATTACGGCATAATCAATAATCCTCACATCAGTAGGGGGAAGAGAACTGTTGAAAAAGAGAGCGATGCATATGGCAGTGAAATATGGTTCCCAGACTCTTCTCTTTTCTGGCTAAGAAGGTTTCGGAGTCAAGCTTAAGGGCTGACGGTGATTTATAGGGAACATACATTATGATTGCTGTCTAAGATTACTTATAATGCATGCTGATAACTGTTCTCCCCCAAGAATGCTGAGTAGCATTGAAGGGTCAATATAGTTGGGCGGAAAGACGGATGGTTGTGTACATGCATATAAATCTAGCTGCAAGTAAATTACAAGGCGTTATTAAAGGCTCTTTAGATATAAAATTAGTTTCTTTATTGTAGATATTTATTTTTCGTGCTTACGAATAACATAAAATATGTTATTTCATTATTTAAAAAAATGTGTATGCATTGCATTATAAATCATTATCACATGAAATTTAATAAATGATAGTGTTCTTATGTAACAACATATTTCACCTTATAAGGATTTATGAATTAAAATATTAAGTGCAATACAGTGTTTCAATTTTCTTTGAAAATATTTCACTTGTTTTACTTGATCTGAATGTTATCACAGGTTGACAACTTAATTTCTGTGACGTAATGTTGTCCCAATATTACGTCACAGAAAGGGACCGTCTGTGGTAATTTCCAATTAGTGCAGCATTGGCAGTAAGGTCACATGTAGTATGGTACCACTGCCAACGTCACTCTTTCACTGAAAACAAAAGTTTTAGTTAAGTCCCAATTCTGTAAAGGATGTAATAAGATTTATAAGACTACCATTTTTATAATAAACTGATTGAAATCTGACCTTCTGATATGGGGATGTAGATTTGAATTTACCATATATGTCATGTAAAAAGTTTTAGATCTTTGTCAATGCCCTAAACCGCAAAAATTCGCTGCTAAAATGTTAAGGAAGTGAGTGATTTGAAACAAAACGTTATGATGTAACACCAGCATTCTGTATTTAGTGCTGAAAGTGAGCGTCAAGCCGAACCGCTGAAGTCGATCAGTCGTACTACAGTAGACAGTCGTTTTTTAAATCGAATCCCTTTGTTTATTACGTTAGAGGTCAATGCATGTCACACTAAACCGACTGAAGAGGAACACCTTTTGAGCCGAGCTTTCAAAATGAACATTCGTGAAAAAATACGGGTATTCTTGTAATGTAATGTAATGCTGTTGTTACTAAAGCCCCTTTATTATTACAGTAGAGGTCAATGTATGTCGCACTGAACCGACTGAATAGGAACACCTTTTGAGCCGAGCTTTCAAAATGAGCACTCGTAAAGAAACATGGTTCTTCTTGTAATGTAATGTTATTGTTGTTACTAATGCCCCTTGATTATTACATTAGAGGTCAATGTATGTCACACTGAACCGACTGTAGAGGAACACCTTTTGTGCCGAGCTTCAAAATGAACATTCTTGAATAAACATGATAGGTATTCTTTTAATGTAATTTTGTTGTTGCTAATGCTCCTTCCACAGAAGTTCCAGACCAGGTCCATACCCAAGCAGCACAAGTACGTCGGATAACCCTACCACCGATGTCAGATAGGTCGGTCAAACGACAGAGTCGGAATTGACTTGAAACCGACTGGAAGCCAACGGTCGTTTTCTGATTCTATACCGACATCAGTTGGACACATAGAATTTCGCTTCTCTTCTAATCAAGAAGTTATCTTTTTTTTAGATTTTTAAAACGATGTTTTATAAATTCATTTTTGCTTTCTTTGGTAATATTTTTATATTTAGAAAGTCTGTCTAAATAACGATAAACGAGATTTAGGATATAACCCATTATTGAAACCTTTTATAAGTTTAAGATATTTATTTTATTGTGATTGTTTAATAAGTCATTTTAGCTTTCCGATTTTGTTTCAAAATAAAGAACATAATTTATGGCATTAGAAATCACCCATTGCTGCTGTCTTCTGTCGTCGTTGGTCCAGAATCGCATAAAGACATTAGTCCGACTATGAATCCGTTGGCACCCCGTTGGTGCAGTGGTGGGTCCGCCGTCCCAACTAGCCTCGGCCCGGCCCTTGGGGTCGAGGACATGCCGTCGTTTGACGGCCTCTATAAACCGACATCGGTTGGACGTATTTACGGTACTAGGGTACAGGCTTTACGACCTGAGCAGTGCTGCTGGAGTTCACAATAGAACCACAAGGGGAGGAGACCAATTTGGCTAGGTGCCACCTCAATTTTTAACCGAAATTCCCTAGAGTGACATTTGAGGGGAACGTATCTTCTCACACCTTCTTTGACCTCTCCGAAGGATTTTTCGACCCATGGAATTAACGTTCCTCTATCCGTCCTAAGCACGAATGAATTTATTGGCCCTTGTCGGGATTCGTACCGAGCACCCCTGATGTCGAGAGCCGACACGCTGCCACTAGGATACCTCGTGCCTTGTAATATAGTGCTCATCCACCCGGAAGGCCTTATAGCCGCCACGACGGGTCCCGCCTCGTGCATTGGAGCCTTACGAAGGCACGAAATGAAACCCATGGCTACGTAGTGGCCTTCCAGGTATATATTCCCACATCACGAGCCTTAAGGGAACGGTGGACCTTTATTTAATCTCGTCATTGTAATACCGATTGTGTCATTGTAAAAAATATATATATTTCTGTAGATTATTAGTACCAAAATAATTTCCTTCAAGTAAAAAATCATTTATGAAGCTTCTACAAAGGAATTTATAATGGGTAAGTGTAGTAATAAATTTTAAATCTGTTTTTCTCAAAACAGATTTTTCAAGGTTTTTAGATATTTTAAATGCTCCATGCTACTTAATTTTTGCTCAAAATTCATGAAATTGATAAGTAAGAATCCTGATGCTGTTTACAAAAAACTGGGTATGCATTTTTTAATTCGACTTCATTAAGGTAATTTAAATTGATTTATAACTTTTCAAAAGGCAAAATTTTGATGAAAATCGGGATGGAATTCAGAAAAAAAATCTCTCAAAAATTAACTATTCAAGGGATTAAATAATGGATACCCCGATTTGTTTGTTATATTTACAGTTTAAAGACATTAAAATGCAAAATCGAGGAAATATTTCAAAAATTAAGCAGCAAGGAGCATTTTAAAATTTTGTTTATAAATTTAAAATTTTTTAAAAAATCTTAAAATTATAATGAGATTGGAAATTTCTTTTAAGGTATTCTATTTATTTATAGTGAAATGTGTATATGTACAAAAGTTCGTATCTCTATGACGAAAAGTAAAAAAAGTAAATTTTAATGTCCACCGTTCCCTTAAGGCGATGACAGAAATGTAACGTGGCGTTGTAATGTAATGATCCTGGCTAACATATAACATGTGTACCCATGTTCGTTTTTCGGAAGGTCATTTTAAATGATCTCCTCAAAAGGTTATGCAGATGGGTTATGCAGACAGTGCAGGTCATACTGAACCCTTCAGTTGGTTCAGTATGACCTGCACTGTCTTTTAATGTAACGATCAAAGAAATTCGTGCAAAAACCGACTGTCTTGTTGAGCACGATTGCTTGCCTTTTGCCTGGGATAGGCTTGTAGCTCGCTTTTAGGTTTTCAACACTGAATGCTGGTGCTATTATTACTCGTGCATTACATTACAACGTTTTATACAAGTCAACCTTTACATTACACCATTACGTTAGAAGTTAGTCTAGGCCTTTATATACTTCAAAAAAGGTCAAACTTCTCGATTCGTATGACTGTTAAACATATATTAAGTCCCAAAATGTCCTGTTCTGTAATAAAAGTCATTCTACTTTCGGATCATGAACATTAAATAATTTTTTGTTAATTGAATACATTTTTGTTTACCCCTATAAAAGGTCTGTAAATATTTCTCCAGGGATGGTAAATAGATACGCATTTCTTCGAGTACGTTCATTAACCGAGTTAATTTTATAATCTTATAAAGATAATTCCCTTAAAATATTAATGCTTTAAAGCATTTTCCTTGAGTTTTAGAGCACTCCAAAACTAATTGAAGGGAATTTAATTATGTTCATTATTCTTTCAGATAAAAGCACTTTAGTTTAACTAAGTTTCGTGTTTAGGTAACAGATTCTTATTTACTTTAGTAATTAAAAGTAGAAACAGAAGAAAAAAAACTGTAATCAACATCAGTCAGAATAAAAAAATGCTAAAGAATTCTTGGTTGCGTTAGTGTGAAAAAAAGCCATTAGCGATATCAACAAGCAAATCCTTTTTATAATTTTACTAAGCACTAAAGAAATTAATTCATGTGGAACCCATTCCAAATCGAAGCTTGTTTAGCACTATCTGAGTTATTTAGAAGGAAAACGAAACAAATCGAGATAGGCTTTAAATTTAAGGAAAGAGTTCTTTTCGTCATGTATGTTGATAGAATATAAAGGATTTTTTCTATATATTTTTTATACGTCCGGAAGAGAACTTCACCTATTCCCATAGGCTAGCGCGACACGTTAAACATAGCCATTGTTCAAACTAAGTGGAAAATGCTTTTTTCTGTTCCTCCTGTGTTTTTTTTTTCATTCTTTAGCCCGTCACACAATAGAATGTTCGAAAAGAACTTTCTTTTAATGGTCCGCCCAGGAGAATTGGATCCATTAGTGCGAAGCTGCGATAATGACATGCGCCGATTGAGGATAAAACTGTCAGCGGCGTTGCACGTTGAATTAGCCGCGCGCGACGAAACAAAGACGAATGCCCCCGAAGAATCCGAAAGGGGGAGGGGGCGTCCAAATATTGCGTTCTGGTCGCGCAATCATTCGATCTAATTTGATATCGTGTCGACAACGGGAAAGGATAATTGCGTTGAATATGAAATCAATATACTGGAATTGATTTTATGTAAAGATGGTCCTGGCGAAATTTTCCAAAATTGAATCACTGCAGTCGACAGACGTTCTTTTATTCGGAGGAAATGGATGGGCTAGAACATTTAGCCGAGGGAAATATAATTATTTTTAGCCGTGAGCTTAAAGTTATTTCCGTAGATGTGCAGATTAGTTTGTTTGGGATTTACGGTACATACTTATTAAATGCTAAAACAGAGGCAGCCCAAGCGAAGAGATCCAAATTGTCTGCAAAATATATGCTAGGTGAAGAATATTGGTCTCATATAAACTTGCTAACTTTTCCTAGTACTTATTGTTCTCTAAAATTAGAAAATAGAAAAGATTGAGCAATTTTGTTCGTAAAAAGTGACCTATGTCCTATCAAAATTCTTTCGCTATGTATAAAAGCTGATGTCACACATCCCAGAAATTAATACTGGGTGCTAATAAAATATGAAATTCATATCATTCTTGAGACACACAATCTGACTCGCTAACGCATTGGGACCCTTTACTGCTTTTTTATATTTTCCCTCTATCAAATTTATTTCGCTATGTATTAAAGCTGATGTCACACATCCTAGAAATTAATACTGGGTGTTAATAAGATAAGAAATCCATATCATTCTTGCGACACACAATCTGACTCGCTAACGCATTGGGATCCTTTACTGCTTTCTTATATTTTCCCTCTATCAAATTTCTTTCGCTATGTATAAAAGCTGATGTCATACAACCCATAAATTAATACTGGGTGCTAATAAAATAAGAAATTCATATCATTCTTGAGACACACAATCTGACTCGCTAACGTATTGGGATCATTTACAGCTTTATTTATATTTTCCCTCTATCAAAATTCTTTCGCTATGTATTAAAGCTGATGTCACACATCCTAGAAATTAATACTGGGTGTTAATAAGATAAGAAATCCATATTATTCTTGCGACACACAATCTGACTCGCTAACGCATTGTGATCCTTTACTGCTTTCTTATATTTTCCCTCTATCAAAATTCTTTCGCTATGTATAAAAGCTGATGTCACATAACCCAGAAATTAATACTAGGTGCTAATAAAATAAGTTATTCATATCATTCTTGAGACACACAATCTGACTCGCTAACGCATTGGAATCCTTTACTAATTTCTTATATTTTCCCTCTAAATTTCCCCTTATACCTAATTCATAGTATAGCTTATTCCCAACTTGAAGAGAGAAACCATCCGTGGCTGAAGTGTCGTACTCGTACCATTGGTGGCGAAATTTTGGGGCGATTATACCGAGGCGCCAAATTTGGCACTTAACTCCATTTTTTTTCTTAAAATCCATACCGTAGTGAGGCTATGCTACAAATTAACGGTCCAAAGGTCGAATGAAGCATGCTCGACTCTAGATCCCGGTAGATGGTCTCTATAGTTTTGCCTAACCACTGGAAATGGATTCTTATCTATCTTCACTTTTGTGTATATCTAAGATGATAGGGGAAAACTGAGAAACGTGAAAGAACTAAATATAAAAACAAATCCCTACGCGGGTAGCGGGAAAAAATGTGCTGATATTATAACTGATGTCAATAAAGTTGTAGTCTTTCTCAACAAAAGGATAGTATCGTTAGTAGGGAAACCGCCAAGAGATGAATGGACTTGGGTTCGAATCCTTGTCACGACTGAAGTTTGTTATAGATCCCGTATTGAAAAATAAATTAATCAATTAGACACCTAAAGTAGGTGAAGTTTGGGGCTATAGCTTAGAAAATTGTGAAACGGTTTTTATGTGAATTATAACAGAAAGTATATTCTGCCACATTAAATGACGTATTAGTTTATATTTAAACATTTAATTGATTGCTGATATTAAATAAAAGGAATGCAATTTTTATCAGCGATGTAACTATATAATTGTTAAACATCGATTCTATGGACTTGGAGTTTTAAGTCATGTAGTGTATAGAAATTAGCAAATCTGCTTATTCCTTGATTCTTTGGAAATTGTTGTTGTTTGGGGGCGTGGTAACCCAGTTGTCAAGATCTGCAGACCAGTGATCTGAACGCCCCTGGTTCTATGCTCGTCGCTGCAAATATATCGCCGTGTTCACTAATGGTGGCCGGAGCACGCAAAATAGGGCGTGGCTACAATGTCCTCAAAGTTCTCAAATTTACCTCTGGAGGCGCGTGGTCAAGTGTTCCGGTCTCGTCACTTGACTCGGTTCAAAATTACGGGACCGGTCATTTAGCCAAGTCGGACTCTGACCCTTGTGGTGCTAATTCAAAACAGGAGCCGCACATCCATAGCCTTTGGGACTTGATCTGATGTTACTGTCGGTCAAGGGGCATAAGCAACAAAAACATTTTAGTGTACATTCCTTGAAGATTTTACGCAATGGTAACCACGCTATCTATTGTATACTTCAGTTTTAATAACTTCACAACTAATACTGCTCTCATTTACATCGTTTCAGTGATTGCGGTGTCCAGAACTAAATCACAGTTCTTTCATAACATGAATTTCATAATGAATTCCCCTTCAAATGTGTTTTTATACGACGATAATAATGCATGTAAAATTGCTAAAACAATAAGCGATTTCTGTTGAAAAAAGTTTAAATTCAAAATTTAAAGCTTTTTAAATATTAGTAGATCTGCCATGCCAACATCTAAAAAGCCCATGTATTTTTTTTTTCCAGTTTTGTGCGTAAGAGAGAATTTAAAGTTATCTGTCTTCGGGACTTATTAAATTTTAATCACTTTAAAGCGAAAAAGACTTTTTTTCTTCAAAGCAGATTTTGCTTAAAGGAAAATAAGTTTCAGAATGTCAAAAACCCAAAATCCCGAAGAGAGCGTAACGAAATTAGAAAAAATGAACTTATATATAACACTTTGTTTAGATATTTTAAATAACGAGTAAATATATCTTTTTAAACGGGGTAATCGCGAAAAATTCAACAGAATTAATAGATCAGTGAGCAGATGTCTCTCAGAGACAAAGCCTAAAAATAGCACAGCCTATAAATATTGTATTTGACCGTGTAACCATGGTAGGGACATGATGTTTGTGTTAATTTATTTTTAAAGCTCTGTAGTATGTTTTAAGACCAGGAAATAAATATATCAGTCTTAGGAAAATTACGTATCTATTAAAAAGTTAATTGTTTCTTGAAAAGGTATTGAACCTTAAAGTGATGACATTCTGCTTCGATATTAGACCCACAAAACTGATCCCACGGAGGAAATTATTTTCGTATGTGATAACACTTTGACAATTGCACATAACACCTAACAATATTTTTTTCTTGTTTCAAGACGACTAACGACTAAAATGTAGTGTCTTTGCAATTATAATCTTGAATTTTTAACTGTTGAATCCTTCCAAATCTTGATCGTCATTTCAAATTGCCCCTTGTAAATCTTCTCACGTCATAAATTTCTTTACCCATCCATTTCAAGGTAACTTCTAAAACTCATTTTTATCCTATTCTGTAATTCCATTCGTCCCAAATGTGGCCATATTATGTTGAAAGTAGCCATTGGTAGAGGATCAAAAGATGGTTATTAGAAGTAATTGGAAATAAACCCGTGAGCTTAATTTATATCTTATTCGTGTAAATGCTGTAGTGTGTCTGTTTGCAGTAATGAAAGTGCCACATATTTGGCATTTGGATGCGAATCTACTGTCAGCTTATGACAGCTTGACAACTTAGTTAATTCACTAATTTTTGTCAATTCAATTTTGTTTTTGATAGAACAAATGAAAGAATGCAATTTTCTCTTTGAATACAAAAAAGGTAATTTTTTTATTAATTTTTTTTTAATTAGAGGATTATAATTACTCTTACCTTAGGTAACTCTGAAATCTTATGCAAGTGCTTCAAGACCACCATTTTAATGTCAGTTCGTTCTTTCATCGTTTCAAAATGGATGCAAAGTTTGGTTTGAGATTAATACGTAAGTATGAATGAAAATTATGTATTTTTATATTCTTTGTTAACCAGATTTTAACTCAACTCGCTTAACTGATGCCAGTTGTAGCTCCAGGTTTTCAATAAAGAAAGGAGTTACTCTGTTTGATGTAGTTTAAGAAGCTGTTAACTATACGCTGATACTGTACTTACTGTCACTGTACGCTGTTACTGATACGCTGTTACTGTCATACGCTGTTACTGTCACTGTACGCTGTACTTACTGTTACTTACAGTTACTGTACTTACAGTGACTGTACGCTGTTACTGTCACTGTACGCTGTACTTACTGTTACTGTACGCTGATACTGATACTTAATGTCAGTTCGTTCTTTCATCGTTTCAAAATGGATGCAAAGTTTGGTTTGAGATTAATACGTAAGTATGAATGAAAATTATGTATTTTTATATTCTTTGTTAACCAGATTTTAACTCAACTCGCTTAACTGATGCCAGTTGTAGCTCCAGGTTTTCAATAAAGAAAGGAGTTACTCTGTTTGATGTAGTTTAAGAAGCTGTTAACTATACGCTGATACAGGAAGTATGATTTATACGATGAACTGGACTCTTAGAGGAGAAGCATTGAAGCTTTCTTCTACAGTGAAAGTAGTTGAGACTTACATCTGTTACCGGCATCTAAAAACTTTTAACTATTCCTGATTCTGTTAGAAGTAGCCAGCTCTAGATGACAAATAGTTTACAGAAAACAGTAATTATTTATACACGATCAAAATTTTAGTGCTGAATTGTAAGACTATCATACTTGAACTGTTTTTATAACCTACAAAATTGTTTTGTAATTATAAATGAAAATTAAATAAATTATTTGGAAAATTTAATTCCCTAGACTATCTTAATTTGTACTTGATCATGTTCCTATTTCTCTCAAATTTTAATTATTTTCGTACTCAATTTATCTCAAAAGTAATCAAGTAAACTTTAAAAAAAAAAGCAAAATCCTTTTCAGCACCTCAAAAAGTGACTCCTCCGTATTTTTGATTTTGTTATTTTGTATTTTTTGTTTGTTTGTTTAACTCAGTTTTGAATGCTTGGGAATTGCTTGTTTCTTTTAGTTCTAAGAAAACAAAACATGTTATTAAATTTTTCACGTATGATTTGAAAACATGAAACTTTGTTCAAACAATCAAATTTTGCATCTTTTAAAATTTAATTTAGTGCGAGAAATATCTCAGGCGACAGAACATTTTCTGCTTTGAAACAAAATTCGTTTTTCTTTTGACTCCAAGCGAGAAATTTTATTTTTTATAATTATTTTAAGCATAAATGTAACTTTATGTCTTATTTCTTCTTTGTGAAATGTTTAAAATAGTTTCTTCTTTTTTAAGATAAAAAAAAACATAGTTATGTCAGCTTAAGATTTGAAGATGTTTTTCGTCGCGATGTGTATAACTAGAAAACTAAAATTTATTCTCTGGAACTAATCTTTTCTTTATGTATAATAAAATTTAATAACAACTGAGCGTATCCTCTTAAACAGAATGTTTAGTTTTAAAAGTGAAAAGAAAAAGGAAACTAAGTGTTAATAGAAAAATAAAAGGTATTTTGGTAACGTTAAAGGAATTTAACTTAGGTTCCATAATAATATACTTTAAATATGATTAAAATTAAATAACCCAGACATTTTACCACAGACACGTACATGCATATATATATATATATATATATATATATATATATATATGTATATATATATATATATATATATATATATATATATATATATATATATATATATATATATATATATATATATATATATATATATATATATATATATATATATATATATATAAGGAAATTAATTGCATGTGTTGAGCAAGGTCTGACTATATCGCGCGGAGTGCTTGGAATTACTCAAATTACAGATTTACAGATGCCAGAGTCAGCGTTACTGAAATGCAAAATGTATTTTTTAACAAGTCTCAATCGCAACAAAGGTGTTAAGCTCAATAACTGTCTAAAACCATTTGAATCCAAGCAGACATTAAATTTGATTGAAGAAATAAGATTAGTCTCTCAAAATTGGCACTGAACAAACGATTTTAAGCACACTTTCTGTTACCAAAGATTAGGTATGCGTGTAAAAACCAGCAACCATGAGTTAGAGAATTGATTGTAGAGATTCTACTTAATTTAGGGGTATTTTAGTACTTTAAATTCTGAGCATGAGTATTTTTTAAGCAAAAATCGTTTAAGTGTGATTATTTCTATATTCTTAGTTGTCAGTTTGGAATGTTTTTTCAAAGTTAGCAACTTAACTTTTTACCTCTCAGCACTGGATACTATATTCCTATTATCGAGGATCAACAGAGAATAATAAAATGCGAAAAATTACATTAAAGTAAGAAAAAAACCTAGTAGAGAGCAAAATAATCCTCACAAAAAAAATATCCCTAAAAAATTATAGAAAATATTTTAATCTCATTGTTTGGATAAAAATATCAAGTATGGTCTAGATTTTTGTTCATAGATATTATTTAAAAACATAAGTGTCTTTCACTGTTAGAAATGAAAAAAAAATAGCATGTTTACATATTTTTATATAAATGATATTTATTCACTTAAAATTACGAATGTTAAATTGAAACCCCATACAGTTTATAGAAATTTTACTAAGAAGTATCGTATAAAAGTATTGTCGCTAAAAGTATATATATATATATATATATATATATATATATATATATATATATATATATATATATATATATATATACAGAGAGAGAGAGAGAGTTAGTTAGATAGATAGGTAGACAAAGATTTCCATTATTACTAAAAAGATTAATTACTATCAACGTAGCATGTATTGTGAAAAACTTATTCATGTGATTTTTTATATACAGAGGAAAATTGTTATGATAAGGAAAAAAAGATCACATTAAGAAGATTGTTTATTACGTTACAAATACTATGCGGCATCTTTTCATAGTTAAAAATTAAAATTTAATGCTTCTTGTTGAAGCAACTACTTATACTTGCCTAGTCTTACACCTTTTGCATTATGTTTTTATAAATAGTTTCTTAAATTATTATGTTTTTCGGAGCTAAAAGTTATTCTTCTAGACTACAGAACTCTGTCTGAATTATACAAGATAGTCAATTTACTATTATAATAGTAGCAGTGGGAAACGGTTTTTAACTTTCATTTTAAATTTTAAATGAAAAAGTCTACCAATACCTATCTACAAGTAAAAATTTATCTGAAAGTATAAATAGATTAAAAAGTCTACAGACCGATAAATGTAATGTTACGTGTGCTCTTAACTTACTTCCATTATATCTACGATAGATAATATTACCCATTACTTGTCAGAAAATCTCCTAAAATTCTTAGCAATTTTTTGCTTGTTTATATTTACGAAAAATAAAGCTCCAGCATGAGGACGCGTATTAGAATTTAACCGTGTCATATTTTCGAAAGCCCCGTTAAAGAATTTTGCTGTACCATCTGCGATACAGCAATTTAGGACTTCTATTATGCAGGGTTCTCTTTGCTAAATCTTTTATGTCGCAGAAAGGAGCTTGCCTTTTTTATTTACTTTATACACTCTCTTTAGTACCCCAACTGAAGCGTTAGCCGAAACATTAAACTGAAATGTTCAGGGAATAGGTTCTTTTATATAAGCCATATGGTTATAGTTAGCACGACAAAAAAAAAAAGACCAAAAAAAAGAAGAGTCTTTGCCTTCTTCTACCACTAGCAATTTTAGGATTATAACAGGAATAAAAATGGAGCAAGAAAATGAGTAGAAAATAAGCTGCGGTTAGCTTTATGAGCCTCATGAAATTTTGTTTGAAGTACTTGTAATTATATACATTGTATAGCCGAGTGTCAGTTTCTTTTTTCGAAAGTATGCTGGAGGAAGATGGCTGAATTAAAAATTATATAACTGAATCCTTTGTTAAAGCTTATATAAATTGTTTTGATTTTTTATATACTAACATACCACGTTTCTTTAAAGCGTCTGTTAGAAATATATTCATTTATTAGTTAACTTTTTCCTTACGGGGTGGGATAGCATGTATTCCAAGAATACGGGCCCAAGAATGAATATATATATATATATATATATATATATATATATATATATATATATATATATATATATATGAATATATATATATATATATATATATATATATATATATATATATATATATATATATATATATATATGAATATATATATATATATATTTATATATATATATATATATATATATATGAATATATATATATTTATATATATATATATATATATATATATATATATATATATATATATATATATATATATATATATATATATATATATACAACTCTTTAATGGCCGCTCTTAAAATTTGGGTATGAAATTTCCCGTTCTAAGAAGGGAATCGTAAAAAATGCCCCGTAGGCTATAGTTTAATAATAATAATAGCAAGCGTTCATACCTATCAGTAAATAATAGTCAGTCAAGAACGTCTGTGCGCATGCCAAATAGATATAACTTTTTTTTTAAAATGTGAATATTGATGATGAGTTACTGTTATATAATACTTGAATACTATTATATAATGAATGTCACTATTGTGTAATGCATTAGAATTTAAATTACCATACCGAATTCATATGGTAGAATCTATTAATATGTAATAATATCTCTCTATATATATCTGGCTCCTACAGTTTCGATGTAATTTGAAGAAATTTATAAAGCGTTAATGTCTATTTTTCCTAGCTACTGTTTCAGGTAATAATAAATATTTCATAATGTAAGACTCTGTTAAGGAACTGTGGTTGTATTTGTAATAATAATTCATTTTTAACTGAAAGAGGAAAATAGATTACGTTCAACGAAAATGAATCAGAATGTTATTTGATTTATTTTGTAAGAACACTAAGGACTACTTTAAATACGAAATTGTAAATTCTTTTCGATAAGTTAATTTTTGATTAAACAAATTAAAATTGGTATCGTAATAAACACTGGCTTAAAAGTATACATTTTCATAACTAATTCAAATAGAAAATCTGGACGCAAGAATTTTATTTACATACATTAAACCCAATAAATTTTTAGTTCAGAACAACAGAGTTTTGAATTTAACAATTGTTATTTTTAACACTGTTATTTGACTACCATGGATAGCTACCGTTCTCAATAAATACGACAAAATGAAAAGGATACACTATACCATCCTACACCTTGTTTGCGTATTTCGTAGCAGTATTCAGTATCGCGACCAAGAGGAAAATTTTGGGTGAATACCCTTGGATCCCAAATAATGGAAGAAAATATAGGTAAATATTGATAAATGTTATTTACTTATATTAAGTCCAATAAATGTTTAGTTAACAACAATAGGGTTTTGAATTAAACAATTATTAATTTTTACAATGTTATTTCACAAAAATGGTTTGCTACTGTTTTAAATAACTATTACTAAATAAAAAAAAAGATACACGATATCATGTTACACTTTGTTTGCGTATTTCGTAGCAGTACCGCGTACCAGGGTGGAAATTTTGTGTGAATACCCTTGGAGCCCAAAAATTGGAAGAAAAGAAAGGTCATTAATGATAAATATTATTTACTTATATTAAGTCCAATAAATTTTTAGTTAAAAACAATAGTGATTTGAATTAAACAATTATTATTTCTAGTATTGTTATTTGAAAACAATGGATAGTTACTGTTTTAAATAACCATTACAAAAGGGGAAAAAAATACACGATATCATGTTACACTTTCTTTGCGTATTTTTTGGTTAGCAGTATTCAGTGGCGCGTCCAGGGGGAAATTTTGGGTGAATACCCTTGGAGCCCAAAAATTGGAAGAAAAGAAAGGTAATTAATGATAAATATTATTTACTTATATTAAGTCCAATAAATTTTTAGTTAAAAACAATAGTGATTTGAATTAAACAATTATTATTTCAAGCATTGTTATTTGACAACAATGGATAGTTACTGTTTTAAATAACCATTACAAAAGGAAAAAAATGCACGATATCATGTTACACTTTGTTTGCGTATTTTTTGGTTAGCAGTATTCAGTGGCGCGTCCAGGTGGAAATTTTGGGTGAATACCCTTGGAGCCCAAAAATTGGAAGGAAAGAAAGGTAATTAATGATAAATATTATTTACCTATATTAAGACCAATAAATTTTTAGTTTACAACAATACTGTTTTGAATTAAACAATTATTATTTATAGCACTGTTATTTGACAACGATGGGTAGTTACTGTTTTAAAGAACTGTTACAAAATAAAAAAGATACACGATATCATGTTACACTTTGTGTATTTCGTAGCAGTATTCAGTATAGCGACTAGGGGGAAATTTTGGGTGAATATCCTTGGAGCCCAAAAATTGGAAGGAAAGATAGGTAATTAATGATAAATGTTATTTACTTATATTAAGTCCAATAAATTTTTACTGAACAACAATACTATTTTGAATTAAACAATTAATATTTATAACACTGTTATTTGACAGCAATGGGTATCTACTGCTTTAAAAAACTGTTACAAAATAAAAAAGATACACTAATCATGTTACACTTTGTGTATTTCGTAGCAGTATTCAGTATAGCGACTAGGGGGGAAATTTTGGGTGAATATCCTTGGATCCCAAAAATTGGAAGGAAAGATAGGTAATTAATGATAAATGTTATTTACTTTATCAACAATACTATTTTGAATGATACAATTATTATTTATAACACTGTTATTTGACAACAATGGATAACTATTGTTTTAAAGAAGTGTTACAAAATTAAAAAAAAAATACACGATATCATGTTACACTTTGCGTATTTACTTTTTAGCAGTATTCAGTGGTGTGACCAAGAGAGAAATTTGGGGTGAAAAACTTTGGAGCCAAAAAATCTTAAGAAAAGAAAGGTAATTAATTATAAATGATATTTATATTTTAATATTCTTCATAAAATAAAAAATAAAAATTAATTTACAACTGAAAACGAAATCATAAGATTTATCTTGAAGTGCTTTTTATTATAAGATTTTAAACTGGGATCGTAGTCATTTCTGACTGATAAATATTCTTCAAATCTCCACGATACGGGCTTCAATAGAACCGATAAACCGTCTCCAAATCTTTCCTTTTATGGGAAGCCCCCATTCACTTGCAAGAAGATAAAAATGCATGAAATCAGCGAAAATATCGTCAATTTCTCTGTCTTCGCGATTTTAGTCAATGCCTTTCGTTTGTACAAAAGGCAGAACTAATGATCGACTTTATCGAATTCCGTCTTTCTATTCCTCTAGGTCCATTTTTTTTTCACTCATTCTCTCACATTTTTTTTCTGTCTTTCAGGCCTTTTCAGCATTTCCTGAACACATTCCTGCACGCCTATTGTGAAAAGACGTGCAATTTACGGCATTGTGGACAGAATAAAATATCGGGTTTTCCGTTTTCTATGCCCTGCTCAAATTGATTCACTTTTACTTGGACTCTCTGGTGTAAGTCCATATCAGATGCTTTCAAGGATAATCATATTAAAAAAAAAAATTCTCGAGAGCTTGAACCAAACTTATGGATTAGGACGCAGCTCTTCATTTCCGAATCGGTGTTCAAGAAAGAAGTCCAATGATACTGAAGTAGTTTAATATAAAATGGTTCATTAAAGGAAAAATTGTTTTCTTTGTTATCTCTTGTATCGAAGATGCTTTATTGGATGGAAAAGGAGGGAGCAAAAGCATTGCGCCGTTCTAATAAGTAGCATACATCGTTTAAAGCGATTAAAATGAATGCATTCTGTGACAGATGCAAATGCTTTTAAAGTATTAAATATTTTAGTTTAGGATGTCATTTATTTTCTCTTGGAATAACAAAATGTGAAAAGTGTGTTAAAAACAAATAGTTTCGAAGGGGTGGATAAATGCAAAATAAATAAATTTATTTTTTAAACACTTTTAAAATACTGAAAATATTCATCTGCATGTAAAAAGCATTTTCAGAATAAACGTATGGATTTTTCTTTTCTTGATATCTGGAAGATGATTTAATTTTTACATTTCTAAACACGTTATAGTGCGAACACTTTCACTTGGAAACACTTAATCATTAATTATCATCTGCATATGATATTACGCTTTTTTTCAAAAGGACAAAGAACTATGACGATTTTGCAATCACCTTTTTTAAAAACGTTTATATTATAAAAATAGAAAGGGAAAAATAAGACAATTTTTTTGACATATACTTTACTGTCACATCTCTTATGTTTAATATTTTAAAATGCATTTTTTTACAAATGTCATCCAGTGTTATTTCACTTAAATATTTCATAAGATTCACTTAAATATTGCACTTAAAAATATCCATAATATATATTCATATAAGAATTTTCAATGTCATACTATAACACAAAGCTTCCAATTAACTTTTTGTTATGCAACAGATACATTGAATATTGCTGTTTGAATGAATATTATTATTTTTCCATTACTGTTAGATTTATTTAAATTATAATACTTAAAATTATATATCAGGGAGTTGATACATGCTCCGACTTGTGTAATGGGTTTTTTACGTATTTATTGGTATCCGAGTAAAGGAAAATATCCAAAATTTAAAATATAAATAATTACAATTTTTTCGGGAAATCAAATCACTTTGAAAAGTATATTTTCACTGTCTCCTTGAAACTTTTACCGCGCAATTACCGAATGATATTGTTTTATTACTTAACTGTTTTCACAACATTTGAGACACATATATTTATTATTTAATTCATCATGTACCAGGACAGATGAAAGATGGAGGTTATGGATATTTTTGCTATCACTTGGAATTTGATATTTGGATTTGTGCGTCGATCACTTTGCGCTTAATGACCTATAAATAAATACCTAAAGGGTGGAACAATGAAGTATTCGTACATCATTTCATTGGGACTTTGAAGCTGATATGGCAGATGGGACTGTCCTCATCGGCTGTTGTAACATAACGAAATTTATGAAAAAAATTATCTTGAGTTTTAATCCTATTGACGACTTACTCTGTTTCTTTATTTTAAAAATGATATATTCTAAACTATATTGTAGCCTAAACACACAAGCAACATTGGATTGCTAAGGTCTCAATTTTTGGAAACCAAAAAGTAAATGAAAATTAAATAATATACCCACTCATAAAACCCAAAGTAATTTTTTTAAAGGAAATTTTTTTAAATTTATTAAGAGTTTGACATAAATTATTACTTAACTTTAGTTAGTAAATAACTTTGGAAAATTAGATTTCATTCTAAAGGTCATGTTTCTTTATGGATTACATTTAAATTAAAATTACCATCGCTGTAATTTAATTACATAAATTTCAATTGAATAAGCCTGTAAAGTAAAGAACAATATTACAGGAAACACCTGTATATTTTTGATTGTAATAGAGACACAAATAAGTTTTCTTCAGGAATGAACCTTATATCCCTATGTTTAGACATAGTTATTAAGAATTTTACTACATATTAATAACAACAATTTGGAAAATTCGAGTTAGAATGACAATATGAGTACGTATTTTAGAAAATTCATTCTGATACGTATTCAGTAACAGAACCGAACATTCAAAGTTCTTTGACAAAATTCAAAAAGTACTCCTTATTAAACAATAAAATGATACTTGTGTTTAAAATTTTCACAAAAATTTCTTTACAGAATATTTTCGAAAGAGACGAATCTCATAAATCAATTTTAAAAGTTTAAGTTATTCTTTAAAATATCTTTCAGTTTATGTTTTCACTGTATCAATTACTAATAAGCCACCTAGGAAAAATACTGATTTTTATAAAATTAGGAGATTTCTTATTTATTTCAGTTAGTTTACTTAACAGCAAATTTTACTAATTTTTAAGCATTTTAAAGAACTTACCGTACTAGAAGTTTTGCATGCAATAACTTTTAACGCCTATAATTATTTAGCATAATATTTCGCTAAAAAAAGGTTCAAAAGAACTTTACTTTGTTTGAAGAAGGTAGAAAACTGATTACAAAGAGACTCAATATGCACTTACGATAAAAGTACAGGTGTTCGACAAATAAACAAGTAATATAAAAACAAACTTTTTTAAAGTCAATTCCTACTTAGGTTAACAAAGAAAACTTTGAGTGTGAACTAATAGTAGGAATTGAAAAAAAGGATTACCTGCCAGAACCTTGCCTACTGTGCGAGATTAGGAGGGGGGAAAGAGAGAAAAAAAGTTTGTCAGGTCGGGGATTCGATCCAGAAACCTACAGGACGGGAGGAGCCCGCGCTACCGCAGTGCTACCGTTTACAGAGTAACAGCAGGGAAATTACTATTCAAGAGCAAGAGACGCTCTAGGTCTAAAACTAAAATCTATTAATTAAATTTAATTAATGAATTAATATTTGAAAAAAACTGTATTAACATCAAGTGCCATCCACTACAAGTTTAAAAAAATGTATTTGAACTTGAGTGTATGAATAAAAAGTATTTTATTAACGATTGAAAATTTGAACAAGATATATATAGGGAGAGTGTGAACTAATAGTAGGAATTGAAAAAAATGAATAAACATTAAACTTCACATAACCTAAATACTTCCTGAAAATTTTTCACTTAAATCAATTTCAATTATATGTTTCAATGGCCTGTAAAATCTTTTATTATACTATTTGAGTTGTTATTACTCACCGTTTACGGAAAGCTTAACAACTTCCGCCAATGATGCTCCAACTCCATTACTAGCCTCACAAAGATATAATCCAGCGTCTAACTTTTCAACATCTCGAATTACCAAGGACCCGTTTTCCAGTACATACATGTGGGAACTACTAACAACGCTCCGAAAATCTGACGGTTGAGTATGACCTTCACCTGGAAAAGTAACAAGCATTAAAAATAGCAAAGTCAAGAGCGAAACAAAGATTTAACATAGATAGCAATTTGTTAAAATATCGTGTTCAATACCTTTGATTTCAGTGCTTGATTATTTTTGCGAAAACAGATATATGTTTGTCAAAAGTATTGTTTGACATTGTTCTTAGAAATGAAACACACTATATGAAAATACTAGGTAGTATAACATCTTTATTATCATGGTATGAGGGAGATTAATATCTAGGAAAAGAACGTGACAGCATAGACAATTGATCCCTAAGACTTGTCAGTGTCTCTGGAAGATTAGTGATGTGATGGCTGAATGCAGCTGATATCATTGGCTGTAGGATGATTCAATTACCCACTATGAAGGGTTTGCAAGGTCGGGGAAAATGGTATAACTAATTTGTCAAGTCACTTTCAGAGTAGCAATAATGGTTCCATTAGTTGCGCTAAGTGCTTTTGAATGATATATTTAGAGCTGCAATAAAGAATCCAAAAGTGGCACAATGTGTTTTCGAATGATATATTGCTTTCCCCATGACACATGCTGTTTAGAGTCAATCTATTGCCAGGCAACTAGTGAAAAGCAGGAATTCAAAATCGACAACATGATGGATGTCACTTCAAAGATTAACATCTCATTGGACGAAACTCCTTCTTGCTAGGTACCCAGAGACTAAAAATCAATGAAAGAAAGAGATTGGATTCATAAAATGTCTACCAAGGAATATTGCTTTCCTCTGGGAGAAGCGGAGAGGTGTCTTTTGAACAGATTAAACAAACGCCATTTACCAGATTCTGCTATTAGAGGCCACTGCAAATAAACCTGAAATGATGCTATGGGATACTACCGCCTTTCTCCCATCCACTCATGCAAATGAACTTTTAATGACATTTTTCGATGTCCTTGTCGCCACGACAGCGTTGTGCTACTTTTCAGCTATAGAAAAGAGAGGATAAGTGATTATATGTTCTGCATAGGCTGTTAGCGTATACAGTACATATTACCACGATAGTCGTTTACATCATTTTCTGACTCCAGTGTATTTAGATCACCCTGAAATCAAGCAAGTATGATGCTTCTTAAATAGCTGGATGTGATAAGAATTTGAATTTAATAGAACATAGATTCCTGAAAAAGTGTTGGCAAATCTGTCCAATGAATACATCCAAAGCTGAGTTTGCTTGATATAACACAGAATATCCGTCTACATTGCTGCAGGAAGTGACTTTGCTTCCGAATAACTTTCCTTCAAAGCTTTGTTTTTTAGTTGTTATATAAATATATATATATTTAAAGTTCAGTAGTGATTCTTCGTATGTTGTGGGTAATTTAGTACCACGACTGCGACCATTATGTAATTGAACTGAATGGAAGTAAGAACTACGTCTCGTCAAACTTGCCATAGAGTTACAGTCGAGGATGTATGTTCTTGATACTTCGTAGAATATCGTCAGCTTTGATTCAAGAAGCACCTTCAGTTCATGCAAACTTTCCAAATATACAGATATATCTAGGAAAAGAAGAATGTACTGTATTTGAAAATTCAATTCTTTGCACTCTTTTCATGATTTATTCAGTTCATAAATTGCCATCGACAATAAAAATATTTGCCTTGAGGCTCATTTCTTGTGACAGAGTGCATAAATAAACACTGAGCATAAAATACCTGTGATTTGCTTATAGTGCCTGTTCTCGGTTGAAGGTCAGATTTTCCCATTGTTTGAATAAATTCGTATAGAATGTTCTTTACATATAAAAAAAAACTTTTAAGTTAGTTTTAGCGATTTCATCTTTAGGTCTTGAGTATGAGTATGATATCCAACTCAGATTTTAAAATTTAAAGTAACTTATTGCACAAAATAGAAATTGCATTGAGAAAAATTTGATAAAATTTACCATGTTATTGGTAAAATATTGAGGGGAAACATTTTCAAGGAATGATAAGCTATGTATTATTTTGTTAAATAGAAAGGTGAATTTTTCATACAAAGTTTATTCTTTCAGCAGTGCAGTTACTTTTAATAAAAATGATAGAATAATAAATTTATAATTTAATTACTCGTAAAACAAAATATTTTGTTTGACTAAAGTGTCAAAAATTTTGATTATTCTGAATATTTCTGATTTCGACTGAATATAATGTATAAATCTGCATTTATTTGAGTAGTTAAAATTCACTTAACTATGCATTGAAATACTCTGAAACATATTTACTAGACTTTTTCTAACATTAAATTTATTGAAACCGATATACATATGAATATTAAAGTTACATGTTTATATGTGTGTTCCAAACACTTAAAAGTAATTTTTAAAGAAAAAAAAAATGCAAGCTTAAAATTAAATATTTTATATGAAAAAAATTTCTTACTAAAAGATAATGTGTTTAAATTTTAATTATGAGATGCAGATTTTAAATTGGATCGAAATATTGAAACTTGTATAAAATAGAAGTAATGGCACATTAAATAAATGTAATAAATTAGAACACCAAATACTTAAAACCACTTTTCTTTCCCGAAAAGTTCCAGGTTCCTTTATTTTCAATTTTCTCCCCGAATATTGAAAAAAGAATGATTCTCGAAAGTATTTTCATAAAATGAAGGACTATCTTTCATTTTTACTCTCTTCCATAAAAAGTGTGTGGGCAAGGGGATGAATCCCTTCTTGTATTTCCTTTACAAATGCCATTTCTTTCTCTCATCCTTCTAACAATTATTTCCATATCGCAAGCATGCATTAAAAATTCTATTTTTCTTTTCAACAGCTGCGGAAGATAAATACATATTGCGAATAAAAATGAAGGCCGGGTTTAATCATAAATCTCTCTTAATAACGCTCACATTTATCAAATCATTTACTTAGCGAATTTCCGTATAAATGATTATATTATTATTCCTTCATTTGGAAACATTTTTATTTGGATCGTATATTATGCACCATAATAAAAAAAAATTCAATAGCTTTAAGTATGAATTTTTTTTCGCACTTTTTAACACATTTCTCCTTTATAAAGTGCAACATTCAACTTTACACTAATTATATGGGGAAGAAAAATTCTGCTTCTTAACGACAAATGTAACTTTTATTTCATTAATTTTATTTGAGCGATCATAAAATAAAAGCAAACATATTTTCCATCCTAGTAGTTGTATAAAAAGGCTAATTTAAATGAAAATATTTAGTTAAATTTTTAATAATAGTCTTCACGAGATCAAAACATGTAATAAATCACATTAAATGATGTTACAAACATTTCAAACCATTACATTTATATTACAGAATATAAACAACACTCTAAATATTACATAAACTGAAAATTTCTGGCTATATTTTCTGGGAATAATTTCTGGGCATATGGGAAATATTTATTTTGCGAATATTAGCAGAATTTTCTCTCAGTTCATAAAAGAATTTTATTAAAGAGTATAAAGTTACGAAAAATATGTTTACACAGAAGGTATGGAATGTTAATAGAAATTTTTCATAAAATAATGTCACCTTTACATACATACTTCAAGAAAGCTTAAAATTTGAAAAATTTTGAGAAAGAAACCTTAATAAACCAAATTATGGTGCTAAATTTATTAAGGGCGACATTCACAAAATACATTTTTAACAAAATGGTCTCGTTGTGTTCAACGCTGACAATACGTTAAAGACAATGTTATAAAATTAATAAAATGAAGCTCAATTGAAAATAGCTTGGTACGAATAATAGAACTTGTCCTATGGACTCAGCGTAGGTTAACAATGTATTAAGATAGTAATGAATATCATAGTAAAAATAATTTAACTTTGCACTGAAAATTCTAATATATTAATAGGTGGACATTTTTATAAATCTCAATAAATATATCCTTTTTACTTTAATATATTTCATAATTTTGAAGCTTAAAAATTGGCAAATGTTGTAGGGTATAGGATATATTTTGAACTTTTGCAACAGGTGTATGAGAATGTTTAATATACTTTTAATTTTCTTTTCCGTAGCTTCCTCTAATACAGAGAGACAAATTCAGATGCATTTCATTGAGCATAAGAGGTATATCCTAGTAACAGGTATAGTATTTCACTACCAAACATAAAAGGTATATCATAGATATTTATCATTATTTTGCGTTTGGGTTTTAAAATTATTAAGTAGAACACTAATTTAAATTATTTTTAAGAAATATTTTTTTTTATTTCTTTATTGTATGATATAAAATAAACATCGTTAAAAATTAAATTGAATTCAAAATTTATGTTACAGTAAACAAACTAAAATATTTTATTTTAACCATCCAATTAAACGACATTGAATCCTTTAAAAATAAAATTTTCTGCTAAATTGCCCAAACGTTCTTATCATTATTTTACTGAACAGAATAATTCTGTGAAGCGTTATATTAAAATGTCGATTTCTAAACCTGTTCTAAATTTTTTTCGCTTACTCCAGCTAGTACGTTATGAGACTTTTCATACTCCCTATGCGCTGATTTTGCAGAAATATCTGCATTTTGCAAACATGGCTGTTTCTTATAAAGATTAGATTGGGTTCAAATCCTTGATGTAGTACACAGGCCTATAGAACAACACGGGCGTATAAAATTTTCTGCCACATTTGACTTCCGTAACCAGATATTTAAGTCTGTCCTAATTAAAGCGCATTTTCTGTGTTCTCGCAACATAAAATAACATTGCCCTTGATTACATTTTTAATAAGAATTTTAAATTTTAGATATAAATGATACTGTAAATTTGCACATATCCTAATAGTTTCTTCTATTTAACAATAATTTTCAAAAAAGTATATTATATATATATATATATATATATATATATATATATATATATATATATATATATATATATATATATATATATATATATACACTCTGTCACAAAAAAAATATATACACCCAGAAGAAATCGATCTACCATCACGAAACTTGGCTAGAATGTAATATGGTGAGAGATATGCAAATGATTAAAATTTCGACACCAATGAGACAAGGGTAAGTGATTGAGTCAATAAGCATATGAGATGCGAGGCTGGGAGAGTTTAAAAGCATGATTGCTCGTGCCATAGAGTTATTGAAACAAATCTGTCGACTTGGATGGACGGTATTGTGACTAGAGATGCCTCTGAGACGCAATCGGCGACAGTACGAACAATTGTCGGACTTTGAGAGGGGGAGTATAGTAGGCCTCAGAGAAGCAGGTTGGTCGAATAGGCGTATCGGCCGCCACCTCGGTCGGGGCGATATGGTAGTTGTTCGGTGTTGGCAACAATGGATCACGAAAGGGATAGTCTACCGTCTCGGAGGGTCAGGGCGCCCCAGGATCACATATGCGCGCGAGGATCGCGCAATCATAAGAGCGGCCACGTCCGCACCAACAACGTCGCTAGAATCGGTTCGACGCCATTTACCACCTTCCAGACAACCGGTAGTATCAAGAGAAACCATTCGGAGACGACTGGCCGACGCAGGTATAAGAAGCCGACGTCCATTGAGACACCTACCACTGACCCCACATCACAGGCATTGTCGATTGGATTTTTGCCAACCTCTGGCAATCTGGAGTATGACCGACTGGAGGCGTTTGATCTTCATGAATCCCATTTCAGTCTCAATGCTGATGATCAGCGCATACGCTTATGCAGGTGGCCAGGACACCGGCCCGATCCGGCATTTGTTGTCGAGAGGCATACGGCAATTACACAAGGTGTGACAGTGTGGGGTCCGATTTGTTGGGACACACGATCACCTTTAATGGCACGCAGTTACATGGACGACATTTTAACGCCAGTTGTACTGCCTATGCTATCAAGTCTTTCAGGTGCCATTTATCAGCAAGACAACGCTCGTCCACATACTGCACGACTCTAGGAATTTTTTCAAGGATATGGCATACTCCTATGTCCTGCTAGG
The DNA here is from genome assembly GCA_907164885.2 of Dolomedes plantarius. Taxonomy (NCBI): domain Eukaryota; kingdom Metazoa; phylum Arthropoda; class Arachnida; order Araneae; family Dolomedidae; genus Dolomedes; species Dolomedes plantarius. Next base: position 117,651,329 of record OU015500.1, on the reverse strand, counting down.
TCACCAGACCTCTCACCAATAGATCACGCCTGGGACGTACTTGGAAACTGCAGCTGTCCCGGAATGCTGCTGAATTAACTGCCCAGTTGCAAAGATTATGGAATGATCTTCCGCATGAGGTCATAGGTGTCCTCATACATTCGATGCCACTCCGTGTTTCGCCTTGTATGGCTGCCAGAGGAGGATTTACTACTTACTGATTTGTAACATTTTCCATATCTTCTATGTGTATGTGTGTCTTCGATGTCATATCTTCTTAATAAAACGGCCTGTTCTTCTAAATTTGTAATCATTTGTTTATCTCCTCACACACTACATACATGTTACGTTTTGTGGTAGTAGCTCGTTTTCTTCTGGGTTCATATATTTTTTTGTGACAGTGTATATATATATATATATATATATATATATATATATATATATATATATATATATATATATATATATATATATATATATATATATATATATATATATGAAATTGAATTGAAATTAAAACTTCTTTAGTCTTACAAAGAATTAAAAATCGTACCTTACTATAAAGATTTGCATTGAGTTTTTTTTTTTTTTTTTTTTTTTTTTTTAATGAAGCGTAATCGGCATATTGTCCTTAATATTATTATAATCAAGAAACATGTAAAGAATGAAATAATTAAGGGGTTCTTGCCTTTTTTTTAAAATTGTTTATCGATAAAAGTGAAATTATTGACAAGACACGGGTTCCAGCTATTTTCTTCGTAAGAAGAAAAATATAAAAATTTGAAGCAGAAAACCAAAACATGAAAGTAAACGAAATGGAGAAAACTCAAATTAAAGAGATTAATTTTAACATTACTATGAAAACATTCATTAATAATCAAATTTCTGATTTTCGGAATTCGGCTTATATCAGAGAATTGACAGTAATTTACTACCTGAAAATTTCAAAATATTGGCACTAATTAAAATAAAATTACGATTTTATGTAACATTCTCAACATCAATTTTAAATTTAGACATAGTCAACTGATCTCCAAATTTTTTATTTTGATGGTACTAAAACATAAAGCAATAAATCAAAAGTTAAATCCTTCAGATTGGCAAATAAAATGTTTTCATTAAAATATTTGGCAATAAAATAAAATTAATATTTTATGGAACAATCTCAACATCAATTTTAAATTTATACATAGTCAACTGATCTTCAAATTTTTTATTTTGATGTTTCTAAAGTATAAATAAATAAATCAAAAGTTAAATCCTTCGCATTGACAAATAAAATGTTTTCATTAAAATGTTTGGCAATAAAATAAAATTACTATTTTATGCAATATTTTCAACATCAAATTTAAATTTAGACATAGTCAACTGATCTTCAAATTTTTGAATAAAACATAAAGCAATAAATCAAAAGTTAAATCCTTCAGATTGACAAAGTATTGTTTTCAGTATTTGTGATTTTTTTCGACAACTGTCTGTAGAATAAAATATTAAAAACGTTGAGTACAAAGGATTTATTTAAAATGTTTAAAAAATGTTAAGAATGCATAACTATGATTGTATTTTTGAAGTTTAATTTTTTTTGCTACAAGTTATCAAAACAATATATATCTAAAAACTCTTTTTCTTTTATCTTTGAAAATTTAAAACGTAACTAAATAAGTTTTCATTTTATTTTACTATCCATAGCTAAAATTTTCTTTTTTCCCCCTCTCTCTTTAGGTCAATTTTTTTCCTTGTAAAATTGAAAAACAGACGTGTAAAATTTAATACAAATATTTATAGAAACTGAAAAGATTTTTCACGCTTCCTAACGCAATATCTACAGTTTCATATCAAGGTAGTTCGTTTTCTTTTGTGATAAAGCGGATTCCAATTCCTTTGTTCACTTTTATAATGTTGAAAACTAAAATCATACTGTAACAGAGGTATATTGTGTAACATCTGCCTCCGCCCCATTTGTAGAGTTACTCTACTAAGCAAATAAAAAGAGTAAAAAAAAAAGAGACGGAACGAAATTGAGAAAGCAAGTCTGTGTATTCACATAACTACAGATGTCCTGGGTATATTGGAAATGAAACAATTTCTAGGGAAATCAGAAAATTTCCTAAAGTGACATATATGAAAAATGTTGTAAACCACGTTGCTTTGCATGGAAAATAGAAAAAAGATATTAGTGCAAATATTGTTTAGGAACGACGTATTCAAATTATTTACTTATCAAATTATTCGCTTTAGAAAGAAAATCTAACACAAATTTCGTTTAAGTATATTTTAGTTATATTGAAGATAGTGATAAATTCTTTTTGGATGCATAAATTCTAGAAACTACCAAAGCTTCAGACGTAGAAATATATTAATACTAGCTGAAAACCCGTACTTCGGTACGGAGTACATTCAAATTAGATACAACGGTCAATGTATGCAATATAAAAAACCGTAACGGGTATTTTTATAGACAAAATTTTGTAGAAGAAAATATTCAAATTAAATCTAATAGAACATACTAAAGAGTATAGTACAGCTATTTTAGTGCAGTTCGAGGAACATTTCTTTTACTGTATTTTAATATTTTTTGAGATAATGTCCAATCGTCTGGCGCATTAGGAAGAAAATTAAATACTTTTTTGTCTATTTCGTTGCTATGCACGTGACGCAAAATTAGTTCAAAGTATCACAAAAAGAAAAGAAACCACGTGATCAGCATTTAATAAATTCAATTCTAAAAATTAATCTTGACCAAAAATCAGAAAATGGAGGTAAAGATTCGAACAAGATTTCATTTTAAAGGAATTTCTATCATCTTTCTCGTGATGTAAATTTTATAACCCTCAGATTATTATTTTAAATGCAAACTTTAAAAAAGTTACAAAACAGTTTAAAAATTTAATTTTAAAAAATCTAAGAGGATTTTTTAAAAATATCTCTTAGAGCACCCCTACACTATAAGAAAAATCGCCATGCAAAATTTCAACCCTTTAGGTCCAGTGGTTTTTTCTGTGCGTTATATGTCAGTCAGTCAGTTACGGAACTGTTTTATA
>OU015500.1:117605809-117643309 GCA_907164885.2 Dolomedes plantarius | reverse complement strand
TCTTTTAGGTATTCAAAAAGGATGGAGAAATCCGGTGAAAAAAAATATATTTTTCTTCCTTAAGAAAATCTAAAAGTACTTGATTTGGCAAGAAATTGCCCCATAAAATTTAAAAACATCTCATAATTACAGAATCATTTTACCAATACTTTATAGATTGCTCTTAATTAAGATTAGGAGAAATATGGATCTATTTTAAAATTGTACTACGTCCGTCTATTGAATGAAAGACGTTTCTTTCATTTTGTTTCAACATTACTGCATTTATTTGAAAATTATTTAAGAAATATAGTTCTAGCAGAGAAGAGCGTCTTTAATCCTTATAAAAAGTTAGGAAGATGTAGGAGTTATATTCAAAGGTATCAATATAACTAAAACTGCTACAGAATTGCTCTTTTTTTAGTTCAAATATGTCCCTTAAAAGAGGAGAAATTGTTTATTGATATACTTTAAATATATGTAGCCGCCGTAGATTTCAATATTCAATTAAATTATTTCAAAAGTCGACCTTTAATTCTTCAAAAATTTGAATATTTGGGGACCTAACAGGTTATAAGGGAATTTTATACCTAAATCCTAAATTCCTAACCTTTATACCTAAATTCTTAAAAGTTAATTTAAAAATGACTTGAAACAATGGTAAATTTGAGTAAAACCAAGTTTGCATATATTTTAGTCTACATGACAAAAGTTTTTTTTTAAAGTGGAATTTCTGTTAAATTTTTATGTCCATTTTACCTTTTCTAAAAAATTAGTTCATAAATAAGAATATTAATTACTTCACCATTGCTTCCTTTCTATTGTGTCCCAATAGCATATTAAGCGTGTTTACTGTATTGTATATCCCCTTTGAAAATGTAAATGAATCTCTTTTTGACTCCCTTCCAGGTAAAAAATTAAAGTATTAGATGTGTTTTAAAATTGCAAATTTAACATTAAAATTAGCAAAGCTTTGTAATCAAAATATTGGTAATTTTTTAATCATTAACACTATATTTTTTATACTATAAATTGTCAATGATTAAAATTGAATGTTTTATTTCTTAAATTAATTACCAAGTATTTATGTGCTTTGCATTTGTTTGTATTCGATATACTTTTATTCTTAGTTTCTGAAATGAAAGATTTAAAATAAACTTTGCAAAAGATATATTCAAAAAATAAAAAAATAATTTAAATTAAAGTTATCTCATTTTTATAATCTAGAGTTGAGCAAGTCCCAGCATAACAGAAAATTGAACTGGGATGAACATTCTAGCATTCTCATATACAGAAGTATATCGGAAAATATTTCTAGGAGCCATGTAAATATCCCCAAAAAAGTATTAAATGGCGAAATAACATGTAATAATTCAGTAAATATAAAATTGAAAATTTAGCATATTTTAAAACTTAATGTGTGAAATAAAACTTTATTGAAGCTTAATATTCACAATATAATTTAAAAGTAGTCTCCGTTTGCATAAAAGAGGGTATAACTTGAATTTATAAATCATATTCCGTAGCTATGCCATTCTATTACGAAGCAAAAGAACTATTATCAGTAAATAAATGCAGTGAAATAACTCTTAGCTTATATTTTATTTAAGCATTTAACTCTATAAAGATACCTGTTTTCTAGCAAACAATTTTATTTATTTGTATTCTGTAGTAAGCTTACACCATTTTGAGTATAAACCGAATACGTCAATATTCTACCATCCTGTTTAAATTATATAGACATTAATGTGTTGAACATTTTACCAGAGAGGACAGAATGTTTTTGAAAAACATACTTGCCAATGGATTGAAACTGTATCTCTATTCAAAGAACGATATAAAAATTTTACACGACAGTTATTTGGTTCAGCAGAACCGTTTAGAAAAGTAGAATTTCTGAAGTATTAGACTTATACAGGTTGATACTGAAAATTTTTGCATTTAGCAAAACTATATTGTATACATTATACTATATAGTATACAACTGAAATACTATATTGTATAAAACTGAACTATATTGTATACATTTATCTTCCTCCAACATCCACTATTTGTATCCTTTGAGAATATCATTAGGTAAATTTTAAACCTCAATTTTCCTAAAAATGGATTTAAAATTGAAAGGAAGGTTGATTTAAGTAAACCCAAATTTGCTTAAATTTATGCGAAACGAAATTATATCCCAGTTCTAAAAGGCGAATCCTTTAATTTGACAATAAAATTACTGCATTACTAAAATGTGGAAATTCACTAAAGCCGCAACTTCCATTTTGTCTAGGGAATTGATTAAACATTTCTGTATGATGATATTTTTAAAGTTGATTTTTTGACGAAATGCAATGCAGTCTTATGGGACAGTTCAAAGGAGTTTTCAAGATATTGTGTGCTTAAATATTTAGAATATATGTGAGAATGACCATTGTTTTCCATTCCAAAAAAAAAGAACTGAGTTTCTTTCATTTCCATTTAAAAAATATCTATTTTATGAAACTACATAATATATTCTGTTTCATCAGTTTTAAGCTTTTGCAACAGAGCAAAAGAATGATCGAACCGAAACATATTTTCAGAATCCAATATATAAACAAATTCAAATTATCATATACGTTAATTCGCAAATGTAAATTAATAGAATACAGAATATATTCTTAACAACAACAACAAACAAAGTACCTGCAAAACAAGCACTCTTAAAACTGGCAAAAAAAGACATGTCATAGGTTATGACTGAAACTTCAAAGCTTGTGTATTGTTTACTTTGGAAAATAATAAAAAATCTGCTAAATTTAATTTAATTTCTTTAAATGCTTCCTGACATGGTGTAACAAAGTCCCTGTAGCATATATGTCATGGATTGAAATTAGCTTTTCGGGGGTCTTTAACGCTGACCGTCCTTTGGCTAAATTCAAAAGTGGTATCGTCTGCCATGGAATTTCAGACTTTTTATTTAGTTATTAATATTTTTTTCTCTGGAATGCAATGTAGATCTACCACTTCGTGGCGCACTCTAGGCAATGGCTGTTACGGGAAAATGATCTACAAAAACGGCATTCATTCTGGCTGTTAATGAGAGTTTCTTACGATTCTGCAACAGCCGATTAGAGCGTTTCTCAAGAGTGGTGATTCTCTCAGATTTGAGAGCAGCTCTTCAGGCTATTGACTCCCCATGTTTCTCACGATCCAAAGATATTGATGACTGTGTTAACCTTCTGGAATGGTTGTCCGATCATAATGAAACAGTGGTCTTGCAGTGGATCCCGGCCGACTGAGGAATCAAGGAGAACGAGGATACTGACTTCCTGGAGAACTTCCTGGGGGGCTTTTGTTTTACAGTTAATTAACCAGGATATGGTCTACCATTTCATCAAGACGATAGTCAAAAAGACCCTGAGGTGTTCCTTCTTACAGGTTGTTGCCACTAGAAGCGAAAACAAGCCCTGGTTTGCCCATGTCCATGATATTCCTCAGTGGCCTAGAGATAAATATGTGGCAATGCTACTGTTATATTTTGGCCATGATTAACTCCGCAAGCTCCTCCACAAAATTAACTTTGCTCCCGACCCTTTTAGTCTCCTGTGGGGTAACCAGGAAGAAATGGACATGTCTCAGCTTGCTTCTTGTATTACTCTACTTCCCGTTCTTTTATGGAAGCGCTATTGAATTGCCAGACATAAGTTGATGGATTAACTGATGTCATTTTTCTATCTTGTACTTTTGTCTTTTCAATATATGTTGTCCTGTAATTCTTGCCATAGGAAATTAAAAAAAAAAAATGCCTTCACCTACTGTAACTAACATTAAGCGATGGTCACATTAATTTGATTTAAACAAAGCACGCAATAAATCAGCTTCTGGAAATTTCAACAATAATAAACAACTACGTGTCCTTATCCAGTACTCGTTAAAATAGATTTGGTTCAACGGTCACCACTGTGTTAGATAAATGCTTTCATATTCTACTAAGTTGGGGCTTTTACAAGATGTTGTTAAACATCTGTGATTGTTTATTGATGATGATTTTGCTTAAATTTCCATATGTGTACCCGAAATTTTATCTCACGATTGAAGTTTTAGATTTGATATATCTGGATAAATTAAATGTATTAATGTCAGAGTAGAATAAAATTCGATAGAAGTACAAAGTGAATCAATCCTACAATAAATAATCTTTAAATATATAAAAAAAAAATTACTTAAAAATTAAAAACATATTTATTTTAAAAATTAGATATGAATCTCAAACTGCTTGTGTGAAAATATAAGAACATATTTTCATAGTATAATTTCGATACTACGCGAAATACATTTTTTAAAGAACATTGCATGCATAATTAATCTTCGAAATTAAATAAAACATAATTTTTCATTTCCAAGTACAGGTAAAATGTTATTTCCTTAAACAATCAATTATCCTAACATACATCCTAAAAATACTTCATTTTAATGAAAATTTCTTGTTATTTTTGTAAATTCAATAAAGTGATGTAATACAACTTCGTAATTTCATTTAATTAAAGTAGTTAGTAATAAAATAATCAAATTCAGAATATTTATTTTAATGAAAAAGTATAAAAAAAGAAGAAACATAATTTAATACATCTTACAATGTTAATTAAAGCTTCAGAAAGATGCATTTGTTTTATACTGAATTAGCTAATAGGATTATTAGATGTGTAAAACCGGTAAGAGTATGTGAAGTTAACAATTTAAATTTAATAGCACTAAATGGTTTTGAATTTTTCAATAATTATAAAATGTTTTTTGTTTCTTTTCCTGTTCTTGTTGTCTAAAGAACAATAAGTGTTTTTCTTCGTTTCTGTGTTATTACATTATTTTGGAATTAATTTGAAAATCAAGTTACGTATTCTTAGAAAGATTTTCCACTTCATGTGCGCATTGTTTAAAATAATATGATAATACAGGTGTTATATTGGAGATAAAACTTGAATGAGTTGGATTAGAAATCTAATTTTCATTATCCTCATTTATTTTTTTCCTCGCTTTTCGAAAAAAAAATGAAAATATGACACTAGGAAACTCTATCTTAATTTGGATGCTGACATTCATGATAAAAATCGTTTTTCAGATATTTCATTTCAATATTTAAAACTTCGTATCGCAAACGTTTGCCTGTAAAAGAAATTGGAGTTTATTTCTCAATTTTCATCCTTCAAAAAATAAATTAATCCTGCTATTTTGGTATACAAGGAATTGCATTTGCTCTCTTTCAATTTTCCCAGCAGAGCATATCCTTAGCTAGGAAAGATGGAGATTGGATTTAAGTAAATAAATAAGGATCTTTAATCATTTACTGATTCATCCGTTGAGATTTTTCTCAAAATGAAAACACGTCTTTTTTTTTTTTTGGAAATTACACATCGTAAGATTATAGAGCAATAGCAATTATTACAGACTTAGCACCGATGATACTATAGAGATTTAGAAAATGATTTGTTGCATACTTTAAAATTTAATTTATTTGCATGTTTACTATTTAGTTTATATACAGTCGTCAGAATGTAATTTATAATTTAATTTATGTTTAATAATTTTTATTTATATTTTACTATTTTGGCTAAGACGAGTATTGACAGTTAATAAAATGTTTAATGCATAACTTTTTAAATGCATAATATTTTAATGCATAATAATAAATTTTTTAATGCATAATATATCTAACGATGTTTATTACTATAAAGTACTAACTAGTACTACATACAAAACGTGTTTGGTGCTCTGATTAATTGTAAAAAAAAAAAAAAAAAATTCCGGTTGCTAAATCTTCAAGTGGAAATACTGTTTAATATGAAAAAGTAAATCCTATTACCATGCATCGTAAACCATTTTATAAAATGTTCATTAAACTTATTTACATTTTTTCTTTTTCTCTTCTATATAAAATGGTTGTCAAAAATTTGCATCAGGCATCTTCTTAAACCTGTAGAAGTACAGCAATCAATCAAATACACACAAGACTACCTTGCCTTCTGAGTCTTTTTTAGCTCGTCTTTTGGCTCTAGGATAATCGGATTTGAGGTAATTTATTATTTACTTGTCTTCCCTCGTGCACGCATTGTCTGAAAACTTTCTTGATACATATAATAACAGGAATCTTAAAGTTCACCCAAATGTTCCTGTAAATCTCAGATGAGGTGTTAAAGATTTCAGATGTTCTTGATTTCGTACGATGTACGTAAACACTTAACTACTAATCGAAATTTCTACATTATTCGTTGATTCAGACGATGAAAAAAGGTAGACTAAGTGGCAATGGGAGACACGCAACCCAATTGTTTATAACGTATTGATTTGATCGGTTGGTTTTCATAACATCTCTATGCATTATATTTACGAGATTATTTATAATTTTTCGGAAAATTGTTTAGTTTTTATTTCCATATAATAAGAAGTAAAACTTACTGTTATTTTATATTTTATGGCCCCTTTCCTTTAATAGTATCTAAAAATGTACATGGATAATTTAAACACATGCGTTTATCATATTGTTCCTTTAGTTTGACTTTCAGGCATTTATTCTTGGTAGGTTGATAGCTTGGCCCAGAGCGTCAATGCAATTATTTGCTATGTGCTGGATTAGAGTGTTATGCACTAGATTAGATTCCGAGTGACAATGAACATCTTCGCCTAACGAAATGTTCGAGCCTAGGTACTCACTAAAAGATTAGACCACTTGTATTTTATCCATCGTCAGCCAAAACCTTGTGTGTGCGTGTGTGACTTATTCCACCCGCTCTAGCCGTAGGCTAGACCAGGTCTAAGAGGCCAAAAGTTACTATGAAATCGTTAACAAGCAAAGGGTCTCTATAAATATCCTCCTTGGAAAGCCCCAGGCAGTTTAGAATATGGACAGGAGAGGCTTCAGCAGTATTTATTTAGATCAAAAAGGGAAAGAATTTAGCACCTGATTGTAAACAAGACACTTTAGGTGTCCACTAGGAAATCTGCTAATGGTGGTCTGCATCATTCTCTTGCCCTTGACAGCAAGGGCACCACCAGGAGATTTTCGGTTGTACCAGTAGTGTGTCGGAGGGATCTTCTATAAATGCTGATTAATAAGTTTTCTTCTTGAGTAAATTTCAAGGTAAGTTAAAGAATCTTGAAGAAATAGGATGTGAGGCTCCATCCTTAGCAAGAAAATCAGAAGTATCGTTTCCAAAAAGTCCAATAGAGATGGCACCCATTGTAAATATACCTCTTGTTGTTTAGAAAGGTCTTTGAGGATCTCCAGTATCGACAGTGATGTTTTATCCCGCTCTCTTGTCCAGCTGCTCAAGTGCTGAATGGCACTGCGGCTGTCAGTTAGGATCCAAATATCACGGTGAGAGGCTTAATTTTTAATAGTTTTCAATCCCTCTTCAAAGGCAATAAGTTCAGACCTGAAAACTGGGTAAGAATCTGGATTCCTAAACTTGTACTGATTTGAGTTAGTAGGGGTCTTGATAAAAACACCACTGCCGCAGGCATTGTGTTCATTTTTACTGTCATCGGAATAAATCTGAATAGCAGTATGAGGGATTTGATTTATGATATCAAGAGCAAGATGATGCAAGTATTCTGGTAAGTCATATTTTTTGTTTGTGAGGGATGATAGTTCAGTTTGGAAATTAATTCTAGGTAGCCCCTCCAGAGGTTTGACAATTGGCCTCAAGGAGTGCCTTTGAACATTTTGGTTCAATAAGCCCATTAACTCCAGCTGAGAAAAATGACTTTTTCTCCTTAGTCTTTGATTGCTTTACCAACTTCTGAGGAACGAAGATGTTCGATTATTATCATAAAAACTGAAAAGTTTGTTGAAATATTTTACAAGCCCTTCGCTTCTTCTTAAACTCAGAGGCTGCAGATCACTCTCATAAAGAACCAGTTCAGCAGGACAACTATTTCGCATGCCAGTGATAATTCGAGTAGCACTCAATTGAACTCTCTCTAATTTAAAAAGGTTAGAGGATGATGCACACAAGTAAATTTAATAACCGTATTCTAATACGGGCCTAATTAGAGATATATGGGTTGTTTTCAGGGTATAGGCATCAGCACCCAAACTCTCCCAGAGACATATTTCAGGAGTCAAAACCTTATGGAGATTTAATTACCCTAAACACCCCCCCAAAAATTATCCTAAAAGAAAAGGATGTCATGTATGCACACAGAAGCAGACCTGGTTGAAAAGATTATTCCCTTGTTATTCAGAAAACATTCGCTATAATCTGAAGGGGATATATTTGAGTAGAGCTCATTCTATTAATACATTGTGTTTACAAATAGAGGCTCCTCTGTTTCCAAGGAATAACCCCTTTGTTATTCGGATATCCCCCAACTTTATATGAAGGCCTTATTTGAATAGTGGTCCAACGCCATTCGTCTTCATTTTGAGATACAGAGCCTTAAAGTCTAATGAGTGCTGAGAAATGACTGCTGAAGTCTGATATTTATTGTCCTTTGTTGGCAGCAGAAATAAGCTGGAGGTGTACCAGTTTAAAAATAAGATAGAAATGACTTGTATGAACATGAAAGTGAGGCTAACTCTGTTTTTTTTTTTTTTTTAAAGTGGAGTTGGACCACTGTTTATATAAGGGCTTCATATTATAGGAATTAATTCAACTGAACAGTCCCCAAGAAGAAGGAATAATATGGTAAGAGGAGCTTCTCTGTTTCTGAGTACTATCCCCCTTGCTATTTAGATATCATCCGCCTTAATATGCGATTTAAATTGAACTGAACATACACAAGAAAGAGACGTTCAAATGTGGAAGCAGATGTACGTCTGGTCACTCGGACTATCCTCCATACCATTCAGCTGTCATCTACCCTTATCTTATAGTCGTTAAATTGTACTGTAAGACAAAGGCCTAGAAATATATATCGAATTATCTTCTGTAAGAGATCCCTCTTTATAGAAGATAAAAACCTCAAAAAAGGGAGTCACTTATGCAAAGACAGGCATTTCTAATTTCAAAGACTAGCCCCCAAGCTATTCCGCTAACATTCTATTTTATCTTATGGGGATTAAATTGAATTGAATTCCCTAGAAAGAAATGATCCCTTATGAAAAGACAAGCAACTCCAGTGCAAGTAGGAGCGAGAGATACTGCCATCACTCTTTTTATAGACTCCTGAACACGGCACAACCCACAAGCATATTGGAGGCGACAAAACTCCAAAAGGGAATTCTTTGAAATTTCTTTTATTAAATGAGAAGTTGCATTGATCTCTACCCACAATAGAAAGATTGATGCATTTTTCCGAATTATAGAAACATAAATTTAACGCTATTTGTAGTGCACCTTTTAAAAAAAATCAGGGTCTTTTCTTCAGACTTGTTATTTTTCTTGAAACACATATTTTTGCGCTCTCTTTACATTTACTCTCTGTCTTCCTTTTTCGTTTCCTTTGTGTGACATTTACCAAATCAAAGTTGTCCCTACTGTAAATAAAAAAGTTTATTTATAGTGGCTATTTCTCTGGTTTTTAAGTAATGGAAGTTTTGAATCTTATTAGGCATATCATTTAATTTTACGTACGCTTAAAAACAAGGAGATTCCTCCTTAAATTTTAAATATCTTTATAATTAAAGTTAATTCTCTCAGGCATATCTTGACTGATGTAAAGAAAAATATTAGTAACTGTTCCAAGTAAATAACAGTTGTGGGAGCTAGTAGTTTTTCAGCTAAAATACGCTATATGAATTTTGTTTTTGAATTTACAAGACATGTAAGGACTGACTGGCAATATTTCCATTTTAGGTTTATATGTAATATCCCGAAAGTTTAATTTATGCCATTTTTAAGTAGTATATTCGTTATTTAAAGTTTTGTTTTTATGCTATATATGAAAATATCTATATAGTTCGAAATGTAACATTTCAACGAATGTGAAATGAAATACTTTTGCCAAAGATATCCGGAAATTACAATTCAACTCAGGAAAACATAAACTTATATTTTATCCCATAGTTGTAATATGATTTTCTGAAATGATGGTTTCTTGTTGAAATATAAACTGTAAGGGACATGCGCAAAGCGATTCAATCATAAATTGAAACCAGACACTCGTGAAAATTGCGTACCGTTTTCAAGTTTTCATCTGCAGTATTTAGAGTATTACATCAAGACAGTTCGATTTGCTAAACTACGAAATGAATTTCAGTTCCATTATTCATTTCTCACTGAGCAAAATTCAACTTTCTCTTCAGGTGATAGAATATTGTTGCTTTTACCAAATTTCGGTTTCTCCAGAAGAAGTAACACTTAAGTGGGAAAAAATTAGACTGAATTTATATAAAAAATCTCAGATGGATATTACTATTCTACCTTGTGCGTATATATGCAGCATTTGAAAAATGTTTTTAAAGAAATTGTGAAAATTTCTTAGTAGATAAAAAAGTATGAAGCAATCCCATCTAGCTTGTTGCTTTTGATACATAATCGAAAATGATAAAAAAAAGATAGAATTTTTATACAGAGTAAACACAATTTTAAAATAAAATTTGCAAATTTTGAATTTTAGCTTATTTGTTTGTCTAAAATTAAAATATCTTCCGTAACTGATTCATGAAATTTATAATCAGCAGCTACATGTAGAAAAAAAAGTGTAGAAATATGATAGAAGCTTTCGTAATATATCTTTCATAAAAAAATTTGTGTTCTTCCGAATAAAGAGAGATATTTATTATTGAAATACTTTTTAAATTTAAATTCATATTCATTCACACTATTCATTTTTCTCTTTTAATACCAACAGTCGTTTAAATGCAGTACGGAGTTGAATAAAATTATTATATAAACAGTGTATATTCAAAAATCAATACCCATATGAGAATAATGAATAAAAATGTTAAACTTTAGAAAAATATGTCAAAAGCGAATATTTAGCAAAATTTGCTAATACTGGAACTTCACACATCTGGAATGCAAATGATACTATTTTTTCATAATGGAAATATTGGAAGTATTTGAAAATACATTTTTAACAACATTATTAATTCGCAATGGACATTTTACGTCCATGGATGCCAAAAAGCAGTCGGAGTTAATATTTTGATATTAATAATCTGCTGTGTCGGAGAAAATACTGTGTGCAGCCACTCTATTGTAATAATATATTGTTGAGAATCATGCTGAAGACTTATAGCAGTTAATTATTTTCTATTTACTAAACTGTAATTTAACATTTTTCCCTGCTTCCAAATTTAATAGACTGATTTTAACTTTACTTTTATTGCACTCTAAATTCTATAAGAATATGACTGAAAATATCTGCAAAATCGGTAAATTTACTTTAAATTCAGGTGGTAATTATTAGTCGTTAAATTTACCATTGGATATTATATAAGTCGTTTTTAATAAATTAACCTTGATAAATATATTCGAATTGCACCACAGTGCTATAATCTATATATAACAAAACAAACAAGTTCCGTAACTGACTCACTGACATACAACACACAGACCAAACCGCTGGACCTAAAGGGCTGAAATTTTGCATGGCGATTCTTCTTATGGTGTAGAGGTGCACTAAGAGAGATTTTTGAAAAATTCATCTTAGATTTTTTTAAATTAAATTTTTAAGCTGTTTTTGTAACTTTTTTTCAGTTTGCAATTAAAATAATAATTTGAGGGTTATAAAATTTATATCACGAGAAAGATCATAAAAAATTCCTTTAAAAGGAAATCTTTTTGGAATTTTTACCTCGATTGTCTGATTTTTGGTGAATTTTTAAAGATTAATTTTTAGAATTTAATTTATTAAATGCCGATCACGTGATTTCTTTTTCTGATACTTTAAATAAATTTATCGTCACGTGCATAACAACTAAATAGAAAAAAAAATATTTTTTTTTCTTTCTAATGCAGCAGACGATCGGATATTATTAAAAAAATAAATATCCCTTGCAATTTATATATATATATATATATATATATATATATATATATTACATCAATTGTATACATTGATCGTCGTATTTATTATAAATATATATATTTAATTTTTTTTGCATTAATTGCATACATTGACCTTTGTATTTAATTTTAATGTACTCCGTAGCGAAGCGCGGGTTTTCAGCTCGTTTCAGCATATTCGGTAGCATATCTGATGATTTTAGAGAAGCCGAACCTGATATCCACTTGTGAAGATGAACAGCAGAGAACTGTCAGCTGTCAATAGACTGAGTATCTGTTTAGAGTAGGCGTTTTTAAAAGGAATTACTATTTTCAATATAACGGTAGGCGTAAAGTCCTGTAATATCTGGACAGCTGGTAATTTTATAGCAGATGCTTTTGCTATAATGCTGATCTTTAGTTTAGTCATATCTTGAAGCTGATCAGTCGTTTCTAATCGTTGTAAGTCTATCATTATCCTTATTAAAACTCATCCTGTACTGTGTGCAAAGGCGGTAAAATCTTATTAGTTGCATATTGCTGTCCTTGTTTATTCCTTATAGCATGTTTCTATATCTAAGGGACTCAACAATTTATAAGAGAGATAAAATAATTTAGAAACAACTCTTTTACGAATGTTTGTATTTCCAAGGAGATAATTCCGTAGAAATAAAAGATTTAAAATGCATGAATGAGACTTTGCACTGGGATTGACTGACTGAAAACTCTAGAGATGTAATACAGATTTATGAATCACATATGAATTAATTCTTCCTTTCTGCTTAGTTTTAAACTCATTAACTAATTTTTACGTAATGAAAGGTAAATAATTTTTGTATAAACATTAACCATGTTTACATTTTCCACTTTCGGTCTTCATAACACATTTAAATTTAGATTAAAAAAAGAAATACTATTCAAATTTATTAAATTAAACCAAATAAGACATATTTGTTGTTTAAAAGCAGAACCATTTTCAAAGAGATTTTAATAATGATCTATATGTATATTTTGAAAGGACTTGTACTGTAGATATGAAGTATCATTTTAGAAAAGAAAATATATACTGAATACCTTTAAATAAAGAAAACGTAGCATGAAGTAAATGATGAATGGTGCAAAAATTCACCAGTAGTGATTTATTTTTATGTCCCTAAAGACGTGACAACAGAAAAATGGAAAAAAAAATGATCGCATCTAACACTTTAAATGCTGATCTACAATTTAAGATTTTTTTGTATGAAAATTATTATATTTGGGTAAACAAGAAATTGAGAAGTGTCTCTAAGATAGTAAATGTACAATATAGAAAGATTATTTAGGAAAGGGAGATAGATGAATAATTACAATAAAAGCAGTTAACTAATTTAGCATTGGATAACTCCTATGTAAATGAAAACTACATTGTAAATTTAATGAACAAACATAATTAAATTTTATGAATTATTTAATTAATTTATTTAATGAAAGTAATGTGAATCACTTACTTCAATTAACTCCAATTTTAAATTCGTTTCTAATTTATAAACAACACGTGATTTAATGAAACCTTAATGCAGTAACGTAGTGCAAGTTTTTTGATAAGAATTTTTTTTTAATTTACCCACTGTCATTTTTTTGTTAACGTATAAGCTTCAACAACATTGTTTATTTCATTCATGAAAGATTATTCGATACAAACATTTTTTAACATCATTGAGATTGAAACGTTTGTTAAATTTCCTTGTTTTTCTCACACTTCAGTTTTTTTGTCAGTTGTAACTAATTATAATCATACAAGATGAAGCAATGGAGAAACAAGTATTTCATACGGGCAGATATTTATGACAACCACCAGATGAGAATTTAGAAGAAGATGATAAAATTAAATATGTTTATATTTGGTAAAATTATTTAAAAAAAAATAGCTTAAGAAAATAAACAATGTGTTGCATACTATTAATATAATCAATAACTTCAAAATGTTTACTTTATAAAATGTGTCATAAAATTACAATTTAAATATAATTAAAATCATTGAACACCTTTTCGTTCTAAATACATTGTCATAGAATATTTATATGGAGGTCTTGAATCAAGAATTACCACATTTTGAAGATTGTGTGTTCTAACTTTATGAAAATCTCTAATCAGTGAGAAACTTTTTCTATTTTTTTGGGACCAATATCGGAATATCCGCAAACTTTACTCTCCGTTAAGACACTTCATCATCTTGTCTGAGGCCAGGGATTATTGTTGAAAAACTCTTCAAGAAGGGGAAAAATAATTTTAAAAAAGTTCAGTAACACTTATTGAAAACATATTGGAATGTACTACGCTCCAAGTGTAACTGGAGTAAGGTTTTAATAATTTAATGGAAAGGCTTCGTAATATTCCAATCAGTGAAAACAATGAAAAAGTCCAAACAAAAATTTACTAACTGAAGCTCATTGTAAATACTGTATTCTAGCTGAGCTAGATCAAAATAATACTTGAGGTTAAAAATATTAAAAGGAAATACCTACATATTTCATGAAAACAACTGATTGCAGATGGACATCGTTCTGTTCTACGATGATATAATAATAAATTATGTAAGATATCATTCAGATAACTCTATTACAGCTTGCATCTGCAGCTAAAAAACAGCGATGAACACATTTAGCTACATTGGGATACAAAATATATCTGCTTTAAAACTTAATGATCTTATCAACGTAAAATTAAAATTCTGAATCCACACTCTAACCTCTACTAATTAATTACTAGCCACTACGCTAGCCACTATTTTCTATTTTTGACAAGTTCCTCTCTGAATTGACCCGATGGTTGGAGTGCGGAGATCGACAATGCCTTCAATTAATGACGTCATCCCCTGGTGTGGTAAAACTCATATGTAACACGCATGAACTGTAAACACGTAGTAGACTTCAAAACTGAAGCTCGCAAACGTCCATTCATTATGCTTAGATCCTCCAAAGCACATTTTGTTGTACGAGCTGAACATATCGGGTATCAATTTTTAATTCCGCATTCAAACTGTAGGGTATATGTTTAAATAACTGCTGCATGTACACTTTGCAAAATGGAAAATGGATATAAAAGGAAGAAATTAAAACTCTACAGATAACTCAACAGGATGACTACTGAACATCGACTGCTGGTTGCAAAGGTCCAAGACAAAACGAGTGAAGCCTTGATTAGGAGGTAAGTTTGAAAGACTAGTATGTGTAAATTAATCTAGAGATCAATTTCCTATTGGTGGTGAAATATTTACTATTAAAGCTCACTAGAGGATATACAATATATATATATATATATATATATATATATATATATATATATATATATAATATTAAATTAATGGTTATTAAGACGACAATTTCGTTTTAAATCTAGATTGTTTTAATATTATACAGTTGTCAAAGCTATTTTGCTCACCAAGAGATGGTAATGTGAGCACTGAAAATTTAAAATACAGTAGATGTAGTAAGATCGAAAAATCATAGCGGTCATGTTCTAATGTTATGATAATAAAGTGTCATTTTATTATTAAATGAGTCTCCTAATTTAAAAGAGTCGCATGTTTATGCGACAAGGTAGGTCAAGGTTCACAAGGAATTGGACATTTATGACCAAAAGGTGTTTGGGGACAGTGGACGTTGACATTCAAATTTTTTTATTTTACATTACATCTATATGAAATTTTAATCCTTAATATAGTTTAATATTTGCAATATAAACGACATAAAAATTTTCTAGTTTTATTAGAAAAAAAATAATTAAAAATTTAAAAAAAATTAATAAAGTTTTAAAATGTCCCTTGCACTAAAATGTTTACTTTTTTATAATAATTTTACTTTTTATTTATTTATTATACCATAATGAAACATTCTGTGCATTGAATTACAAATATCTCAATATTTTATTTTTTAAAAGAAGTGAAACCGATTAATGGATGAATTTTTTTCAAAAATTTCACTTCTTTGTATATAAATAGTCACTTTTTCAATTCCTACTATTAGTTCACATTCTCTCTATATATATCTTGTTCAAATTTTCAATCGTTAATAAAAGTACTTTTTATTCATCCACTCAAGTTCAAATACATTTTTTTAAACTTGTAGTGGATGACACTTGATGTTAATACAGTTTTTTCAAATATTAATTCATTAATTAAATTTAATTAATCAATTTTAGTTTCTCTCTATATATATCTTGTTCAAATTTTCAATCGTTAATAAAAGTACTTTGTATTTATCCACTCAAGTTCAAATACATTTTTTTAACTTGTAGTGGATGACACTTGATGTTAATACAGTTTTTTCAAATATTAATTCATTAATTAAATTTAATTAATCAATTTTAGTTTTAGACCTAGAGCGTCTCTTGTTCTTGAATAGTAATTTCCCTCTTGTTGCTGTGTAAACGGTAGCACTGCGGTATCGCGGGCTTCTCCCGTCCTTTAGGTTGCGAGATCGAATCCCCAACCTGACAAACTTTTTCTCTCTCTTTCCCCCCTCCTAATCTCGCACAGTAGGCAAGGGTCGGGCAGGCAATCCTTTTTTCAATTCCTACTATTAGTTCACACTCAAATTTTTCTTTGTTGACCTAAGTAGGAATTTACTTTAATTTTTTTTTTTTATATTACTTCTTATAAGTTACTCTTCTTTAAAACAAAAATTCATGCACACATTTATTAATGTATGTATAAAGATAATGTATCGTAAATATCGTGTAATTTGAAGCAAACATATGGCGCGTATCACATTTTAAATTTTCATTATCGAGAAAAATTTCATTTTGAGAAAATTGCATACAAATTGAAATTTAAAAGGGAAAAGTGGATTGTTTATAAACATATAAATGCTAATAACTTCGTTACAAATTATCGGATTTTGATATGGATTTTTGATTTTGGTACATTTTGATTTGTAGAACAATATAGCATTAAAAACAAAAATTCGATGCTTTGGTCAATTTTTGCCGATTTCAACGTCCACCGTCCCCTTAAATTGGAAGACAACACAGCTGATATAGACGTTAAGGGCAGTGTTATAAAAAAGTAGAACAATATATATCACTAATGTATTTGAAAAAAAAGAAAAGATCAATTCGAGCAAACTTTACATAATCTACAGAGAGAAAGAGCATTAATTCCTCTATAAACGTAGAATTAAAGTATATTCTATAAAATATAAATTAAAAATATTATGCATATTGTATTCCTATATGTTACTGATATTCTCTACATTACCTGGTTTTATTGTAAAAAAAAGTAAACAATGGAAATTTTGGGAAAGAATATTTTTTTCTGAAGTTTGCATCCAAAGATATCCTCAAGAAAAATGCTTGCGTTTTCGATTGGTTGCATGAATAAGTGAAGAAAAAATATAGAATTTTTGAAATCTTGGTATCAAAAAATATAAAAAAAAGAACCTTTAGAAAAGGAATTTATAACGGAGCCAGTAAGATATAAAACTCCTCTCCTTTATACCTTTTCATTTCAAAACGATGTAAGGATCAAATGCAGCTTCGAGTCCTTCCAGACTAAAATATTTTTGATCCAATATAACATAAAAGCGGTTTAAATATTCTTTTTCTGTTACTTGAAGGTGGAAAGTAAACAATTTACAAAGAATTTAGTGATCAGGAATTCAAATTTGTTTTTGTCACATTTTCCAGTGTCGTAATAAATTTTCACATAAGATTTCAGATAGCCATTTACATCGGAATTGCTCTAAGGTTCTGCTTTCGTTTTAAAAATAATTTGCACCACATTTTAAAAGGATTAAATAAATTACTTAAACTATTGTTTGGATAAAATATGTTAGTTTTTTTTTAATTTAAAGTACAATTATTTCAGTTTCTTAACTGTGATATTTTGTTAATCTAGTCTTTCTGAATCGTTAGTCTTTTTCTCAATGAAACTTGTTGAGCATGCAAAACAGAAACACCCAGATTCTTAAAATTCTTCTTAAAATAGCAAATAGTTTTATTAAATATTAGGCTGAGCATATTTTTAGGCTGAGGAGCAATGGCTGTTATTTTCTCTATGGAAAGTTAAGAATTTAACTTGTTTTCTACTTTGTGAATTACTCTTATGTACAATCCCACTTAATTTTTTTCCTCCCTGATGGATAACTACATTTATTACGCTTATACAAGATTCTAGTCTCAATTACCTTTGCAAATTTCACTGGTCCTTGTGTACCCGTTACTTTTATTCATAGACTCAGCTATGAGTGTATCCCTTTAATTGAATACTTACTATATTTATAACAAAAGTTCTTGAGATGTTCCTTCAAATATTTTCTAATAAAATTACTAATGTACTTATTTCACCTTTGGGCCTATGAGCAGTCACGGATCTAATCCCCGTGCCAATTGGAAGCTCGTTATCATGGTAAAGCTGATTACATTGAAAGTGATGTAACATATCTAATAAAATACTCCGAATTTGAAAGGACTGATTATTATGGTGGTAGTTTATTTATTTTTTAAATTTTGGCTTGGGGGGGGGGGGAAAGTAATCAAATCTTATACGAACTTTGTTTAGTTATTTTAAAGTGGGGGCAAATAAAAATACATCCAAGAACCACACTTTAGTTTTAAATCATAATCCAGACCGCAGCAGAAAAGGCTAAACAAAACATTTTTCTCTTTAAAGTGGAATGACTGTGTTAATTTTATCATACGCAAATTATGTGACTTGGGATTTAGAGGGTTTTTTGCAATAGTTCTAATAAATTTCAAAATTATTTTCACTTATATTTAAGTGTAAGGACTCTGGTAAATTTAGAGATTAGAGAAATTTGATATGGTTGAAAAATTCTACAAGTACTGCCATTAGAAATATAAATTTCTTGTTGTACTGAATTTATATGAACAATTTTTACATTTTCCTCAAAAACATCTAAACACGGTAACATTCCTTTAGGTTATTAATATTATTTAGCTACTGAATCAAACTAAATAAACTAAAGACTAAAAAAAGACTAAAATGAGCGTTTATTTAATAAAATAATTGATTATTCTCAGTTTTAAAAGAGATATAATTTCATAGGCATAATGCATAGATATAATGCATTCCGACTTTTATTTTACGAAGTACTGTATTAACCTTTTAGTTCAGAATGTAACAATTTTTAAGATGTATTCATATTTTATGTTGATAAAACTATTGCTTGTGAAACAGATGCAAAATTCAAACTTCTCTCAATAGCACAGTGAAACATTAGTTGTTAAAATTTTGTTCATTTCGTATAACAATAGAGTTTTTCATCAACAAGACAAAAATAACAAAATAACAAATAGTATGCACTAAAATTTATTAACAAAATACATATTACATATGTTCTCATATTTAAAAAAGAAATGTAAAATTGTTTTTACCATTATACATAAAGAAAAAATAAATTTCAATTCTGACGGTGGTATTTAAACAAACAGCAAATATTTCCGGTTTCCCATTTCTTAAACTTTCTTGACGATGAAACAATTCTTAATTCTCATATCTACAGACTATTAGAAACATTTCATGTTTCATTTGTAAAAGTTTAGTTTATTTTATAGATCGATCTATTTTTGCTGCAATAGTTTCATAAATCTATATTTTGTGTTGAATTCCATTAAAAAATTCAAGGTCAAAGAATTATTATTATAAATAAATACTTATTACGTTATTATGATTTATTTACTTGAAAATTGTGTTTGCTGTTAAAATGCGGTGGAATATAAGACAGATAGCTTCTAAGATAGCTTCTTTCAATCGATGTGCGTTATTTGAAGACAAAATTGCATGTATGATATAAGAAGCGTATTTCCTGTAAATGTTATTGCTCATATATACCATTAATGGCATAACAAATTAATTAATAATAAACTTAGTGACATAAATAATATATTTAGCAAAATAAATTTTTAATTTAATTTATAGGATAAAAGGAAATTTATGAGACGGATAGATTCTTTCAATCGATGTGTGTTATTTGAAGTCGAAATTGTATTTATAAAATAACAAGCCCGTTTCCTGTAAATGTTACAGCTCATGTACACCATTAATGGCATAACAAATTAATTAACAATAAACTTAATGGAGTAACTAATATATTTAGCAAAATAAGTTGTTAATGTATTTCATGGGATAACAGGAAATTCATAAGACAGATAGCTTCTTTAAATCGATGTGTATTATTTGAGGGCTAAGTTGTATTTATAAGAAAACAAAGGTATTTCCCGGAAATGTTATCGGTCATATACACCATTAATTTCATATCAAATTAATTAATAAAAAACTTAATGACTTAACTTTGCTTGAGAAGGTCATAACTTACAAGATGGATTACGCTTCTTCAGGTAAAGAATGTTGAATAATTAAAGGCATAATAAAGGGAGAAGAATATGTTTGAAAAAATTCTAATATTTTTTTTCTATTTTTTTAATGAAGCATCGAGGGGGAAAAAATACGTTAATGATGTCAAAGCGAATTGGCAGGTTTTTGACTCTTGTATTTCGCTTTATTCAGCAAATTTTCTGAAGAAATATTTAATGTGCGTTTCTAGTGTATTTGATGAAAAGCGTATTATGCATTTTTTTTACCGTTAAAAGTTATTTTTTAGCAAGTAATTTAAAGTGGCACAACATTGAGGTAAACAACTTATTACGCAATCTGAAATAATACAAAAACTAAGATTTTGTTCGTCACTTGATCAAAAATGTGCAGAAACTTTCCACGCTGTAAAGAATACCAAAATCCTAATATATGATTGGAAGAAAATGAATGAAGTTTCACTAAAATGTGCCAAAGAATTAGTTTTAAGGAGATAGTGGACATTACAAAAGAAATCTTTGAAAATTTCCCCTCAAGGATATGAAATTTTGCATATATATTCACTAAAGTATAACTATATCAGATACCTTATACAATTTTTTAAAATCTTTTGATTTTTTTTATATTTTAAAAATTGAAATTTTTATTACGATTTTTAAAATGCTCCTTGCGATTCAATTTTTATTTCCCCCCCCTTTAATCTTGCATTTATATTGTTTACAAATACATTTTGAACAGAGTTATGTATTATTTTTGGCTTTCATTGACTAGTTCATTTTTAGGAAATTTTTTATGCTTTTGTACTCTGAATTTTCGTGAAATTTTTGTACTTTTCTACACTTAAGTTAAACTTTGATAATCTGAATGTTGTCGAATCCTGAAATGGATACTTTATTTTAATGTATAAGAGGCGTCTTTATTATAAATTTTATAAAATTATGTCAAAAATTCCGACGCGAGGAGCATTTCAAAGACTTTCAAATCTGGAAATGACTCATTTTGAGAAAAAGCCATTTAAAAGATTTTTTTCACCTAAATTTAATGTTTACTTTTCTAGAGCCATCAAGTTTTCATTTTACATTTCATTACATATTTTAAATACATTTTATTCCAATATTTACATATTTTTAAAATATTAACACACCCAAAAAATATTCCAATTTTGTTCGATTTTTGGTAATTTGAACGTTCACCATCCCCTTAAGCAATGTGTATCACATTTCAAAATATGTTTCTTATAGTATTTTTAATCATATTTCAAAATTGCTCGTTATTATGGTTAGATTATAGGAGGTAGGGTTATTTTGAAACTCGCTGCTGCCAACTGTTGGTTGGAAAATAATCTTAACTTCACAGCAAAAATTATTTTCTGAAAAAGTGTTCGTCGGTATTGTGTTTGCTGTGTGATTCTAAGTGGAATTATAAAAAAAGAAAAATAATTAAATGCCATGAAATCATGGCAGTTAAACCCCAAAAAGTTGGGAAGAGCAGCGGGCCAGTGATCTGAACGTCCCTGGTTCGATGCTCGTCGCTGCAAATCCATCATTGTGTTCACTAATGGTAACTGCAATGTCCTCCAAGTTCTCAAATTTACCTTTGGAGGTGCGGGGTCAAGTTTCCCGGTCTCGTCACTTGAATCGATTCAAAATTATTGACCGGTCTATAGCCAAGTCGGACTCCGACCCTTGTAGTATTAATTCAAAACAGGTGCCGCCCCTTTTAACCTTATAGCATATTAGGAACTGGTAAATGGAACCTCCAACCAGGGGGCATTAGCAACAACAACAACAACAAACCAAAAATATGATCGAACGCATTTGTAGATAAATATAACTAAGCTTTTTTTTAAAATAATTTTTGTATTATGTAGGACTGAGATTCTTGACATGTGCTTTTACACATTTAATAAAGTTTTCTCAAATCTTTCATGATTTAGAATTAAAGTGTCTGCTGTGATTTAGAGTTGAAAATCTTCTGTGGTTTGGGATGAAAACATGATGCTATTAGCTAGGAAACTTTTGTTCAAGGTTAAAAAATAATAGCCATTGTTTTTGTATGAAATAAATGGACCCTTTTACCCTGTTTGGGATGAGACATCTGTCCAACTGATGTTGGTCCTCTTAAGTTGTTGCTGAGAAGAGGGCTATTTACGTATCAGGGTATGTACGTATCAGGGATGCTGAGGATATTCTGAGGGACATATTGTGGGTAAAAAAAATGAATAAAATTTATATGATTTTTTTATAAAATAGTTGTCAAACATCGCTTGTGTAAGCCATCGTTTGTGTGCTTATGGACGAAATAAATGAACTTTAGACGATATCTGGGTATTTAAATTGTGTATTAATCTTTCATAAGCATTCATCATTGGGAGACATCATCTATACTAAAAGTGAAATACGGTAGATTAACTAAAATAAAGCTTTTAATTCTATAATGGTCGTAGTAGGGAGCCGAAGATACATACATGGAGAATTGAAAGGAGAAAAGTAAGTTCTATATAATCTAATTCTTTATAAATAGATGGTACTTTATGATTCAATCCATTTAATTTTGCATTTCACATAGAATGATTGTATTTAAGACAACTTGTACATGAGACAACTTGTATTTATTTTATTCTTTAATGAGCATACAGGGGAGCCATATATATTACAAGTTTTTAGAGAAAAACGATATATGTTTAGAAAATTTAGGAGCATAAACTCAGAAATATCTTCTGGGGTACCAGATTGTTTTCATTTTTAAACAGTGCTATTTAGTCAAATAAATGGGAATTCTTAACATTAACCTAGAATAAAAAGGTAAGAAAAATTTCACCATGTCCAGATATCGAGTTTCAGATATTAATGCGTGAGTGTCATATTGTAAAACACAGAAAATAAGTGAAAAATGCCCATGTACATTTTTTATAAGAACACTTTGGATCTATTTATCAATCATATAAATAAAATCATCTATTGTCTTTTGTAGAACCTCATCCTTTCAAACTTCAGGAAATTATGCTTGATGTGCACTATGTGTTGGAGATAAATAGTTTAATTTTTTTTTCTCTAATTGATTTCTCTTCTGTTGAATAGTCGGTATGCATAAAAACACTAGTTTAAAGATAATCATTGTTTTTTTCTCATTTTTTCTCATTAGTTTTTTTTTTTTTTTTTTTTTTTTTTTACCTGCATCAGAATTTTAATAGCATGAAACGGAGCTACGTGGAAAAAAAATTTAGGGTCGTGAAAAAAAATAGGAGGGTTTATGGATAATACTATATAAATTTATACCATACTATATTAGTTAATTTAAAAATATGCTTTAAATTTTCTATAATGGCATACTTATAATATTTTTATTTATATTTTTATATGTTAATAAACATGATGTTGTCAATAAGGTGTTAAGGTCTTTCAATAAAATATTCATCATCAAAAGGCCATATTTATATTGCTTCCATTTGCTTTTACCAATCTGTGTGAAACTGGATTTAAAGAATGATTAGCTATAAAAACAAAGGCTGATCCTGAATGAAGATAGGAGAGTAGCGTTGCCAAATATGTCACAAAAAATTTAGCAAATGTTAACTGGTCCAGGCTTATTCCTCTCATTAAAGCTTAAAATTTTAAAATCATGTCCGCATTTAAGACATTTTTATTAATATTTGTTCATTTTTACCTACTCGAAATACACATTAATATTTAAATAAGAAGTTTCAGTCTCATGAGATTTTTTAAAACAATCAATCGTAGAAGGTAAACGAGACAATATTTTTTAATAGTTACTAAGCAAAGTACCCAAAGCTCTACAGTTCATGGTTTTTTTAATAGTTTGTCGGGGTTTTCTTTTGCAATTTTCCTATTTTTTGAACAATTCCTGATATTAAATCAAAATTTGCTAGAAATAAATTTTAATTGGGTGACGAGGGATTTTTTATATCAAGTGAGCCGCTGTCGAAAACAGTTTAAGTCCTACTGGTGTAGTGAATTAAAAGGTATAAATGTCTTTATTAAATTGAGGAAAATTATATTGAGGAAAATTATTAAATTGGGGTAATTCAGGAAAGTTTTATTACTTCCTCAATTGGAAAAAAAAATCCTTTTTCAATAGGTGGCCTATTTAACCTAATAAACTTTATTATACGGCTATAAATCAGTGGCCATTCAAAAAAAGCCAAGAAAAAATAATATTTGTATGTATTATAGATTTTTTAAATAATATATTTTTAAACAAGCACTTTATAAATACATATATATTAACCAACACACCCTATACTTACTGTTAACTTTCAAATCTACTGTGAAGTTTAGAATCTGCTACATTGCCTATGTATTGTTTAGTTAGTCGTATATTATTTTGAGGGAACGGTAATTAAACTACATCCATTTATCCATCTGTATTTAGAGCAGAAAAAAAGTTTCAATAGCATTTAAGTCCATTCTTAGGTTCTTTACATTAAGTATATATTTATCTGTTCACTTAGAGCCATTGCCTATGTATATATTATATTCTAAAACAATATTTACAAATGAGAAAATTTAACCCAGTGTTATTCTAATCTGCAATTCAATAAAATATTAAACAAGCTATGTTATCGAACCAAGTATATACATTTTCCTAATTTTCATTATGTTACTATGGTTACAGTTATTGCAGAATTTACAAAACTTCACTGTTTTATGTCATTTGATAGTAGACAGGATAATAGACAGACTATTAATATCTACGGAAAAAAATATTCCATGGCTTTGATATGAAGATAAAAAGAATAATAATGACACAACGATATTTTAAATTATTTTTGCTGGCATGATTCCTTTTATTACAAATACTTTAGCTACACCCAAACCCACCCATATATATATATATATATATATATATATATATATATATATATATATATATATATATATATATATATATATATATATATATATATATATATATATATATATATATATATATATATATATATATATATATAGATATATATATATATATATATATATATATATATATATATATATATATATATATATATGTATATATATATATATATATATATATATAGTATATATATATATATATGTATATATATATATATGTATATATATATATATATATATATATATATATATATATATATATATATATATATATATATATATATATATATATATATATATATATATATATATATATATATATATATATATATATATAGTAAAGACTTACGCATAAAATCATAGTACTATAGAACAGCAGATATATCCAACTCGTCTAATACATTGAAACATGAAACAGAATACATACATATATATTAATATGTAGCAGGAACAGATGGCAAGAGCGGTAAGAGAAAAGAAATACAAGAGACATATGAATGAAAAGAAAAAGGCCATATTTTGGCTTAAGTGGATATTCTTAGATTTCAAGAAGCATGTTTGTCACAAACTTTCCAAAATTATTATTTATTTTTTATTAGTTAAAAGAATACTTTAAGGAAAGCCAAGAATAAATTAGCATGAAATGTGTATTAAAAATTCCAAATATCGATGGGATGCTTCAGTTGAGTATTATTTTGTGATGCTTACTCACACGTAGTTATCTGTATATTTAAGTAGCTAAGTGAATTTTTGAGCAGTCATTCAGAGGAAACACTGCATCAGTTTACTTCACTTTGGTCTTAAACAAAAGATTTTTAATTATAGATGTGTTTAAATTTCGTTTTTGTGAACGCAATTTCTATTAATTAGCGATAATATACAATTAACAATAGCTTTATGCGCATGCTCAGTAACATGTTTAAATGCTTTAGATTATCACTAAGCACGAGGCCACATAAATATGTTAATTTGTTTATTCCTAGGAATCTCTATAGCACTCTTAGTTAGTAATTTTTAAAAGTGTATTTCTCTATCATTAATATTGTTCTTTTAAGTATAATTTTTGTATTAGTCCTTTTACTTACTATCCAGTCATCGTGTTTTGACGGGTACCAACTAGTATAATTAAAGATTTCTTTAAGCAAACTCCTTTCGTTCTTCGAATAACGTACTTTTAAATTAATCTGAATATCATTATTGCTGCAATTTGATATGAAAAACCATTCTGTAGGTTATAATACATTCTTATTATAACCCTAATCTGTTCTCCACTTGCTGATTGTGCACTACTATGTGGCTACCAGTCTTGGGCAGCCGTTATTGATATAATATATCCTATCTTGTCCTAAACAACTTTGAAATTCCACCGTCATAACTTATTTATTAATAGTAACTATATGCAGAAAAGATGCGGGAGACACTGTGTGAATTTACTTAGAAATGTTAGTATTACTTAAGCTTTGATATAAAGTATCAAAGGGGCTTTTTGGGAATTTTGTTTTAATTACACGGTGGCCGAGAGTTACAGTCAAAAATGACGGTGGGATTTTTAATTTTTTTTTTTATTATTTATTCAAACCTCGTGTAAATCACTGTTAACTTAGTTTTAGGAAATCAATTTGAGTGACAAAACAATTGAGCAGTATTTTCTCTAATGTGACTTTTTCGATTGCTGCTTCAATATTATGGAATGAATAATCTTAATTATATATTTTTTTGGTAACTTCTATCTGCAAAATACTTTCATCAGATTATTTCATGTAATGTTTCAATTCGGTTGCATTCGCTAATGTTTCAATTCGGTTGATGCCATACAGTTGAAAGCGAGCCAATAAGATAGGGAAAAATTATTAACAGAAGTCTAGTTCCATTGCGTCAATGATTCTCTGCGAATTACTATGTTTTTATTTCTGTAAGTAAAACAATTGTATAGTATTTCAAAGTGATTGAAATGTCATCTTCTTTCGATTCCTCTCTCCACTGTAAATCACATTGCAGTCGCATTCAGAGTCATAATCTATCCCAAATGCCTTCTTTCTTTTTAGTGTAATGTGACATTCGAAAAATCCATCTGATCTTCTATCGTCTTCTAACCCACAACTTTATACCGTTGATGGTTGAAACTGCGATATATAAGGCAATCAGGAAAACTGTCTTCAGAGAAATCTTTGAGAAGGTCTCCCTCGTTACACGTTATTTCGAAAAATTTAACCATACTAAAATGTGAAAAATGTAGATAATTTATATCACCATTGAATAAATTCTCTCAGCCAAGCCAACAATACTTTAACAAAATCTTTCAAATTTCCGTGCTTCAGAATTGCACTATTCTAAAATGAGAAAATTCCAGAAGAAAAATGATTGATATCAGTATTAAACAAATTCCCCAGCCAAACTAGCAATACTTTAATGGAATTTTCATGCTTATTAATTGCATAAATTTCTGCAGGTTCAAACGCTATTCAATTCATTACTTGTCAGCAAACTTTCTACGAGGAAACAAGACTTTACTCACAACTGGTGTATAACGTTTTAACAAGCTGCTGTTTTAAAAAGAAATATTTTGTCCTCCCGAAATGCATCTTCAACAAATCCGCTAATCGTAGGATTTTGTTTTGACAAATGAAGTTTCAAAGAAGTAGATGCCCTTCTGCTAAAAGCGTAACTCTAAAGAACTAAGATCTTCAGAGACATAAGAAGACATATCTTTTATTTAAAAGATGCCTGAAAATTTATTCTACCATTATATATATATATATATATATATATATATATATATATATATATATATATATATATATATATATATATATATATATATATATATATATATATAAGAATAAGATGAAAGAGAAAACCAGTAATAGCTCTAAAGCTACTTGCAGCCAGGAACAAATAACATGAAAAGAAAAGTATGAAAGAGGTTTTAGACAGCATTTCTTCATCAGCGGTGTCAATGCTGTCTAAAAGCCAATGGATTGTTTCCGATGAGTAGGATCTATACAATAAACACACTCAGACACCGTAAAATCCATGAATAACAGAAGATTTGATTAATAATTGAATAAAGATTGATTAAAAGTACTTATATATATGAATATATATATATATATATATATATATATACTATATATACATATATATATATATATATATATATATATATATATATATATATATATATATATATATATATATGACCAATGACTTCCTTGCTTTCTGTGTATTTTAAAAATTAAGCCAGATTCAAAACTCTTATAAATCAATTTCATATATAACATTGCTATTATTAATCATGCTCGCTTAAATCAATAACGTGTTATGTGTTAAAACGAAAATACAATATACGAAACTGTTTGGCTGCGTAAAGACGCGTCGAGAAAAAAAATGCCTTTTCATACTAGGTTGTGTTAAAAGAATCATTTGTGTTGCGTTTTAAACTTGGAATCTTTTTTTAAAAAGGTTAAAAACAATGGTTTTAGATTTATATAAGATGGGGATTTTTGTCTTTTCACTTACATTACAATATAACTTAAGTATAAAACCATATTAGATCCGTACTTCATCAGCTAACGCCTCGATAGTATATGAACAAACTGTTTCTATACCCGCCATAAAATACCCACAGTATTTAACTATATGTAAGTTCAATAAAATATAACTTTAAATCACTGTATACAGCTCTGATGGAGACTGACATAGGCATTTTTTCTGTTATCTACAAGTAAAGAAGTTAGGACAAACCTGGTCTGTATTTCCATCGGTGAATAGGCTCTGGAATTCCTTCCGCTTGGCAGGCAAAAACCACCTTTTGAGTCACTATAACTTCTTGATCTGTTGGTTTTTTCACCCACTTTGGGCTGGCTAATAAATCAAAGAAATAAAACCATTTTATACATATATTTCAAATGCTACTATTTTGAAATCATGACAAATTATCTATAAAAATTATTAGATTTATATTTAAACTGTTGCACTTTATTTTTCTGATAATGAGAATATAGTGCATTTTTTTATCTGTAATTACCAAGAACACCATTTATACATATTTTATTTTGAATTTATCGTATATTATGCTTTTTTTTTTGTTTACATCAGGAGGCCTCCGGATGCAGTTATATGTTAGACTTAACTTTCAATAAAATGTATAATTTATGTATGCCTTTGAAAGACGATTCCTTGTAAAAGGCAGAAAAGGAATTTCTCTGAGCTAAAAAAGTAAAATGAAGAGACTAATGAATATGCAGATACATTAAACTAATCCAGTAAGTTTCTGTTTAGATCAAACAAAATGTTTTTAAATCCTGCGATACTGAATAAACTTTTTGGATTCATCATCTAGGAACATACTAATGAAGATTTTTATATCTTCATTTGAATTTCTTAAATTCAGCAGTACCAGTGAAGTATTTAAAAATGTTCTTGTTGCATCTATATAATTTTTTATTAAATCATCAATCTACAAATTCAGTTTTAAGAACCATGTTTCTCAGAAACATTATATGATGTAACATATTCGTATACCATTTTAATTAAAGAAAAAAAACCTCAGCACTTTGATTTTACGTTTTTTATATCATTTATAATAATAAATGTATCTATAAAAAATGTATCTTGAAGAAACATTTATTACAAGTATAACTCCTCACACTTGTTAGAATAATAATTTTTTAAACAAATATTTTTTTACGAATGACAAAAAGAAATAATTTTTTACCAATGAAACTCACAATATGGGACTCAGATATTCCTCTCTGGTGAAATTTATATCAAAGAAAAATAAATATTATAGCTTAAAAATTGTCCTTCTCACTTCATTATAAATTACATATGAGAGATTCGAATGAAATAATACTAAATATTTACTTAATATATATATATATATATATATATATATATATATATATATATATATATATATATATATATATATATATACTATATATATATCTTCTCCTTTAAAGTTCTTAAATTTTCCAAAGAGTACTTATTGGAAAATTTATGCAGTAGTTAAGATGGTTTCAAATCTTTGCATCATAAATTTTCAAACTAAATGTTTAGATTTTTTTACATGTTTAAAAAATCGGTGTCTGTAGAAGAAAAGTTTCTCTTTAGACGACATTTTGGATTATTATTTAAAGAAAAATGTCAAAGAATTGGACCCTTGAGATTACAAAATTTTTCATAAAATACCTTCGTCGATAAAGGTAATTATACTTTATGAGCTCGAAATATAATATGAACCTCATTTAGTGAACCAATGTGATTTTTTTTTCTTCAGACCAAGTAATGCAATTCGAGCGTCTTCTACCAAGTCCCGCCTTTCTAAAATCAAATAAAATTGATCAAAAGAAACTGATAATCAAAACATAACCATTCAAAGGTTCAATGCATTTTCAAAGAATGTATACTGCATTTAATGAAGAACATCCTTTTCCCCTCTGACTGTTTAAGCCGTAGCGTCACGTTTCATAGCTTCGAGGAATTTCTTTAGTTTTCGTGATGGTCATTTTGATGGTTTCATAACTGACAAACTAAGTTTTCTGGGCCCTTTCAGAAATAGCTTCTATTTCTACTTTACGACGCTCTCTTTATATTTTCTTTTCCTTTTTTGAATTATGTTATCCAATATTTTTATGAAACAAAATATTTTATCCTTTTTGACCGCAGACTTCTAAATCGTTCTGTTGTATTTCTTATATTTATTCCTTTGTGAGTTTTACTTTCAAAGCTGAGATACATTTTACAAATATATTTTGCTGAACTATGGCATCGACAGAAGGAAAACACATGTTCTTGCTTTATTGAAATCAGCTAATATGGCTACCAGGCACATATGTGTCTTGTATTTATCAATCTAACTCTCTCTTTCTCTCTCTCTCTTTATATATATATATATTTATATATATAAATACATATATATATATATATATATATATATATATATATATATATATATATATATATATATATATATATATATATATATATATATATATATATATATATATATATATATATATATATATATATATATATATACATACAGTGGAATCACGGTCTATCGTTTTCGAATGGACCGACTGAACTAAACGATGGATGCGGGAAAACGATATATGCGGGAACATACAAAAAAGTATTAACATACCTGAAAGTTTGATATCCCTAAAATATATTTACTCACATACATAAATGCTCACATACATAATACCCGTAGTGTAACTGAAGATAAAATTACAAAGTTGTACTGAAATCCAAGATACTAATAATAAAAAAAAAAGAAATACACGTAGATACACAGGAATTTTGATTCAAATAAAAGTACTTAATCGTCGTTTGTTTTTTGGCGGTTTTCTCTCCACAAGTAAACAATATTTTTTTTTGTGTTGCAAATTGCATTCTTTTCGGTATCGGTTATTGTATGAAAGTATAAAAAGGAGGCAGCCGTGAATCGTTTGTAACTAGAACCATTTTATTGCACTGGATGGGGTCCGACATAAGACCACCAGGAAGTTCTGCTTCCGGGTGAAACACCGTGTGTAACTGCAGTGTAGAGCTGCAGTAATCAGAAACTTCTCGCACACTAGACCAAACAGTAGGGCGCCTCCATCCCAAGGTCAACCAAAAAGCTGACTGTGAACCATTGCTGATAAGAACAGAAATGTTGAATAGTCGGTGAATTTGGAATGAGTTGCCGAAATTAGGATACTCCAGGGGCTGAAGAATTAAGGAGCACCAACGACGAGCAAATAATGGGTCTGGTACAATAAAGCGAAACCAGGCTAAACAAGAGAGAACAAAAATACGAGACCGTGCATCTCAAATGTTCTGCCCATTGTTTAATTAGAGCGTCATTCTAGCTCAATCTAGACATTTATATTTCAGGTTCAGTTATCATGAAAAAAACTATCGATTCGATAAATTAATGTAAAGCTGCGATATTCTGAACGAATATTGCGGGAAAACGATGTATCGAGGAACGATCCATGTGGTCTTTTATGCTTGTTTTATATGGAATTTATTCGGGACTAGGTGAAATAAACGATACATACGGGAAAATGATTGTTCGGTGAACGATCGATCGAGATTCCACTGTATATATATATATATATATATATATATATACATAATAGAGAGAAAAAACTGGAGATTTGCTAAAATATTATCGACAAAAACTGGGGGGGATAAAAAATCATCTTTTTAATTTTTTTATAGCTTTCTTGTATTTGCAACCTAAGACAATTATCGCTTTTATCACCGTTTAGCTGCACTTATATGAAAAATGCAAATTTTCATTACCAAAAAATTTGAAACATTACCTCTATGTATGTGTTATATGAAAGATTAATAGTGCATGGTTTTGACATATTATCAGTATTTATTTCAATATAATATTGCTATAATATATCTTTTATCGTTTAAAAATTAAATTTCATATTATAAAATTTTTCATTTAAAAAAATGGCATATACTGGAATATTAATCATTTGTAATTATTAACAGTTTGTTGGAAAAGTTAAATAAAATAATGCCAAAAGTTTTATATATATATATATATATATATATATATATATATATATATATATAGTGTGTGTGTGTGTGTATAGAATTTAATACGTTTAAATGAACCAAATTAAAGTAATATACTAAACATAGACTTCGTGTTCAGTATGTGGTAAAAATATTCATTTCAAATCAGATTAAAAAAAAGAGACGTGCTGGTAAAATCATACATTCAATCACTTGCACATTTCTGCTTTCCGTTAGAAAGATGGCCTCACGTGTCTACCTCTCTTTCACTTAATTTCTCAACCTCTGTTGTCTGTCACCCCACCGTGACAAATTTCAGTACAATAGTCAGAATGTTCTGTGGGGGACGGAAAAGTGGATTTCAGTCTTGGGCCGGTTCGGTCTTTTGGGGTAACCTGCAAAATGGGCCTCCGGTCGTTAGAGGGTTAAACAATGAAGTACACCATATTGAAAAAAAATAGGAAAAAAAAAAAACTTTATAAGGTTTAGTTGCTAAGTCTTTTCATAGAACTTCTATGCATTCATTTTGCCATCATAGTGAGCACCTTTGAATTAAAACATTAATTTGATGAAAAAAATCATATAACATCCGGATTAAAATGAAATAAAATAATTACATTAAATATAACAATAATTTCGACTTAAATATATCAATAATATTTATTTTATTCTTAGTAATATTTCAATATTCTTTAGCCACCTGATTTGCATATTTTCATACTCCCTGTCCTAGTTGTATAATGCATAACAATTTAATGTGCCTTATGCATATTGCGTTCTAGCACAAATCCTTTCAGACTATTAAGGTCGAATAACCCTTAGACCAAAGTATTAGGACCAGACACATATTCGAAATTAAATATTAGGCAATGTTAACTTGCTATGCAAACATGCAATGTCATGAGAAAAAAAAATCTCAAATACATATGGCATTTTATCAACTCACATCAATCGCAGAAAAGAGAAAGGACGAAACTGATAATTTATTCATTGGTTCTGAGGTTAAAATTTATACCTTTTTTTTTTACTAATTCATTGAAAGCATTTTCTACAGCAACTTTCTTTCTCTCTGAAAGGAGGTCATGATCATCGATTGCAATTTCTTTTGTTGAACAGTTATCTTGATTTTGGCCATTAGATCTGTCAGGTAGGTTATAATTTTTCATTCTATTCATCTCCTCATAGGTATTTGTTGATTTTACTACCAGTGGCTTTAGTCCTCGGATTTCAGTGTCAGGTATTAAATCAATATTAATACATATATCCCATAACCTACCTCTCACGTGAGTTATTGATAACTTCCTCCGATATTTCCAAACTCCAAATAATTTGATTTGTTCATTTAATTATTGCACTCAATTGCTATGGTCATCCTAGAACACTGCCCTATTTTTCTTCTCTAGACAGGTGGAATATTTGTTTTAAACCTAAAAATAATTGAGCGTTATAAGCTTCACTGTATGGTAATATGTTGTCAGGGTAGGTTGAAGGGTGACGAGGACAGTCAAATAATATGATTTCTCTGGCACATATGTGTCTGGTCTCTCTCCCTCTCTCCCCCCCCCTCTCTCTCTATATATATATATATATATATATATATATATGTATCTAAGTATGTATAATTAGTTAAGTATTTATGAAAAGAAAGGCTATTTTACCCTTTAAACGTTCAGCATCTTAGTGGCTGAATATTGTGCCAGTAACTGTAATTATGTGTTCCTAAATATTATTGCTTATTAACTACTATTACATATTTTTATTTCAAAATTTCTTCTTAAACAACGTTGTTTTTTCTCCACAAGTCACTTCTTTGTATGCAGCATCTTCTTCTCTCCTTAATATAACGCTAGTGATTCAGGCTAATTATTGTAATCAAATAAATTGGGGAAAATCAAAAGTAGTATTAAAAGAAATCTTTCGGATTTATTAGCTTTTTTTTTTTGTCTTGCATGCCAGTCTACTCGCATGCGAAAGTCTTAAAATAAATAAACGAATTATCACGTAATTTGATTTGGAGAAGAATTTTTTTAATTAACGTTAAAAAACTAATCAAAAGTTTTTATTTTGTAGAAATATACGCGTGGATATTTCCTTTTTTTTACTTTTTACATGCATCGATTTTATTCTTCATAAATAAATTGTAAAAATTATTATCTCATTCTAAATATACAAGTGGATATTTCCGTTTGCTTTTTTTTACAATCTACATGAAGTGATTTTTTTTTTTTTGAGTTGATATATAAAGTGTGAAAATTATTATTTTATTTTAAATGAAGTTATGAGACTTCTTAGAGGGGTGTTTTGTTGAACTCCAAGAGGAAACCAAATTTGATCTTGTTGGTAATTTGCTATATTTGTTTTTTCAATTGTCAAATCTGTAGTTTAAACTTATATGCATCAGATAAAATAACATGTTTCTTAATTTATAAAAATCTCATAAGGTTATAAGATTTTTGTATTTTTAGAAGTATATTTATAAAAAGGAAAACACTTAAACATTTTTTTTATTATTATTATTGGTAGTTTTTATGAGCTAACTATTCATATTCTGTTTATACTTTTAAAATATGCAACATAATTAAAGCGAGATCTTTTAATCAAAGATTTGTTTAATTATTTAAAGATTTTTGAAGAAATTTAAAAAATGTATGGTTATAAATATTTAAATATTTCTGGGCAATGAATAACAAATATATACATTAAAACACATGTCATGTGTGTTAAAATATTGATTCTTTGTGTGCAAAATGACACCAAATTAATTACAATGTATATAACAAAGTTCATGTATCAAAAATGCAAAAGAACTGATGAAATGATTCGTAATATATCTTCCATTTTTAATTTCATAAAGATTAAAAAACAGAATGAGGATATTAATGATCTAGATTCAGTTAATTACATGTAATCAAGTTTAAAATAATTTCAAATTTGTTTGGATTTTTCATTAATAAATTAAAATGTTGGAACACTTATTACCGGTTAATTAAATTTTATAACGAATTTTCACGTTAGACTATTTATTTATGTACGACATTCAATGATATACCGTTGATTACAAAATATCTATATATATATAAAACAGTTCCGTAACTGACTGACTGACTGACATACAACGCACAGACAAAATCGCTGGACCTAAAGGGCTGAAATTTTGCTTGGCCATTCTTCTTACAGTGTAGGGGCGCACTAAGAGAGATTTTTAAAAAACTTTCCTTAGATTTTTTAAATTAAATTTTTAAGCTGCTTTTGAAACATTCTTTAAAGTTTACATTTAAAATAATAATCGAAGGGTTATACAATTTATATCAGGAAAAAGATCCTAAAAATTTCTTTAAAATTAAATCTTTTTCGAATCTTTACCTTCACTTTCTGATTTTTGGTGAATTTTTAAAGATTAATTTTTAGAATTTAAATTATTAAATGCTGATCACGTGGTTTCTTTTATTTTTGTGATACTTTAAATTAATTTATTGACACGTGCATAACAACGAAATAAATTGACAAAAAATATTTTCTTTCTTTCTAATGTGGCAGACGATTGGACATTATCCAAAAAAATATTAAAATACAGTAAAAGAAACGTTCCTCAAACTGTACTATATTAACTGCACTATATTCTTTAGTATGTTCTATTAGATTTAATTTCAATGTTTTCTTCTATATTATTTTTTCTATAAAAATATCTATTACGAATTTTTTATAAATATATTATTTTTGTTTTTTTGGCATTAATTTGAATGTACTTCGTAGCTAAGTACGGGTTTGTCAGCTAGTTTATTTATATACCTCATTTACTATCGTGGAAATCGTAACCTCTTTTATACAGAGGTAAGACATATCGTAGTTTGTGAACTGTATCAGAAATTATACTGATATCTCACACCACCACAACAATGCTAGAGCGGCAGATTTTTCTCTTTAACTTTATAACACCGATAAGAGACACATCTTTCGTTATGAAAAATTTCTCA
This sequence comes from Dolomedes plantarius, assembly GCA_907164885.2. NCBI lineage: Eukaryota > Metazoa > Arthropoda > Arachnida > Araneae > Dolomedidae > Dolomedes > Dolomedes plantarius. The sequence goes on along the minus strand of OU015500.1, from coordinate 117,606,744 downwards.
GAAAAATATGTTTTATCGGGAAGTTCTTTTGAATTTTCTTTATACACTAGTGTAAGGAAAGTTGTATCATACTATTACATGGACATCAAAACGTATTTTTACAGTTTCATGTTTCACATAATTAGGGGTACGTAAATTTCGCATAAAATGTATCGAAATTTTACAAAAGTACAATATATAAAATTTCACATTTATTCGCAAAGGAAATATATAGATTAAAAAATTTCACATTTATTTAAAATAATCATAATTTCACTGACTTAGATAAGTATCAAAATTCTTACTTAAAAGCTAACACTGTAGTAGTTTCCAAATTACTTAGTATATGCCTTCTGTTATAAATTACTATGTTGTACTTACTAAAATATCTCTCAGCATCTTCGCTAATTACTGGACTACAGAGACTTTATATATCTGCCTTTGAAAAGTTAAGGTACCAAAATTTCAATTCAATTAAAATCTGTATAGCATTAACAGGATTATCTTGATTGACTACTGTAAGTAGCTATCTGTGAAAATCGCTGTATCCATCGATGACCTCATCCCGTGGTATTTCTTTAACAATAGCTAATTCGAGAAGCTTTCCTATAATAAATTGTGTTCAAAGATGATGTAGACGTGCTCTCGGCTACATATGGACAAAACAATCTGCCAATGTGCTGATAGACTTCTTCTGTTGCGTTGGATGTCGTTATGTGTAGAGTCAATTTGTTTAACCCCTTCTGTACCAGTGGATCCACGTATGCATCCATGGCCTGATTCTAGACAAACACCAATGGATCCATACGTGGATCCACTGTATCGATAAGATCCACGTATCTTATCGATACAGTGGATCGATAAGATACGTGTATGGATCGATACGATACACGTATCGATCGTGTATCGATCCATACGAGTATGGATCGATAAGATCCACGTATGGATCTTATTGA
>OU015500.1:117438541-117605709 GCA_907164885.2 Dolomedes plantarius | reverse complement strand
ATTAAAATACAGTAAAAGAAACGTTCCTCAAACTGTACTATATTAACTGCACTATATTCTTTAGTATGTTCTATTAGATTTAATTTCAATGTTTCTTCTATATTATTTTTTCTATAAAAATATCTATTACGAATTTTTATAAATATATTATTTTTGTTTTTTTGGCATTAATTTGAATGTACTTCGTAGCTAAGTACGGGTTTGTCAGCTAGTTTATTTATATACCTCATTTACTATCGTGGAAATCGTAACCTCTTTTATACAGAGGTAAGACATATCGTAGTTTGTGAACTGTATCAGAAATTATACTGATATCTCACACCACCACAACAATGCTAGAGCGGCAGATTTTTCTCTTTAACTTTATAACACCGATAAGAGACACATCTTTCGTTATGAAAAATTTCTCAGAAAAATATGTTTTATCGGGAAGTTCTTTTGAATTTTCTTTATACACTAGTGTAAGGAAAGTTGTATCATACTATTACATGGACATCAAAACGTATTTTTATAGTTTCATGTTTCACATAATTAGGGGTACGTAAATTTCGCATACAATGTATCGAAATTTTACAAAAGTACAATATATAAAATTTCACATTTTTTTAAAAATAATCACAATTTTACTGACTTACATAAGTATCAAAATTCTTACTTAAAAGCCAACACTGTAGTAGTTTCCAAATTCCTTAGTATATGCCTTCTGTTATAAATTATTATGTTGCACATACTAAAGTATCTCTCAGCATCTTAGTCCATCCTAGTCCATAACTGGACTATAGATGCTTTATATATGTGCCTTTGAGAAGTTAAGGTACCAAAATTTCAATTCAATAAAAATCTGTATAACATTAACAGGATTATCTTGATTGATTACTGTAAGTAGCTATCTGTGAAAATCGCTGTATCCATCGATGACCTCATCCCGTGGTATTTCTTTAAAAATAGCTAATTCGAGAAGCTTTCCTATAATAAATTGTGTTCAAAGATGATGTAGACGTGCTCGCGGCTACATATGGACAAAACAATCTGCCAATGTGCTGATAGACTTCTTCTGTTGCGTTGGATGTCGTTATGTGTAGAGTCAATTTGTTTAACCCCTTCTGTACCAGTGGATCCACGTATGCATCCATGGCCTGATTCTAGACAAACACCAATGGATCCATACGTGGATCCACTGTATCGATAAGATCCACGTATCTTATCGATACAGTGGATCGATAAGATACGTGTATGGATCGATACGATACACGTATCGATCGTGTATCGATCCATACGAGTATGGATCGATAAGATCCACGTATGGATCTTATTGATCCATACGTGGATCCACTGGTGACAGAACTGTAAATTAACTTTTTTATGCAATTTTTACATAAATCGATGTAGATATCGTAATATTTCTATATGTATCGATTTAGATATCGTTATATTTCTATATGTACCGATTTATATACCGTTATATTTCTATGTGTATCGATTTAGATATCGTTATATTTCTATATGTATCTATTTAGATACAGATATATAAAGGTAACAAAATTGTAAACTTTTTTATGCAATTTTTACATAAATCGATGTAGATATCGTTATATTTCTATATGTATCGACTTATATATTGATATATATATATCGAGTTAAATATCGATACCTATACCTCTTATTATTAATATGAATAAAAGCATCGCATTTATCTGAAAACTACTACTTGATATTTTAAATCAAAATGTCCGAAAAACTGGTTTTGCCTGTAATCTTCATATACATATGCTGGTACGGAAGGGGTTAAACTGCTTTCTGCTATTGTGTTCAGCATACTATTGAGCTCCTGATCGATTTCACCATTCTCATATAGTCAAAATACTTTCTGTTTTTTCACCCAAATACCCTTGAATTTGGCGCTCAAGAGACACTAAATTGTTCGCCAACACTTTGACGAATGGATTGTTAGATCCTTATAAATTATCTGTTAATTTCATTATTTTAGGACAGAACTCGGAAAAAAGCGTCCTTTGATCTCTTATTTTACGAGCTTTAGTTTCATTTTCTAACTGTTCTTTTAGGAGGCTGGTACTGGAGTTATCAACATCATATTCTTTAAGAAATGTAACATTATTTTCCAAATATTCATTAAAATAAATGGCAGCTTTGAACCAAGAATTCCACTGAGTTACAATAAGCGTGGAGTATAGTTTGGATGTCAGTTGAGGTGAGTTTAATTTCAAGTACTTTATTATATGCACTTTTCATTTGTCTGGAGAGCGAAAAAGATTTTTTGGTCTTGGCCACAATGTAATTCAATTCTTTAAACTCTATTGTAAATATGTCACAAGTGAGATTCAATTATGTTAATAATTTTTTACTATTATTACCTCATTTCACTTAAAAAGAGTTTATCAGCGAGTTTTCGCCGAAAATTAGTAAAAAATAATTTTCGCATTTATTCGCATCTATTTCATAAATACGAAAATTACTTATCCCTACACATAATGTTATACCATTAAAGCTGTCACGAAAAGCCATCACAGTGTCAACTGCCATTACAAAATATTTTTTTTAATCACTATTCTTGGATTAGTTAATTCTGGCTGTCTTTTCCTGGCGGGAACTTTGAAATCGGTGCTATTTTTATTTCAAAGTACTTACAGTTATATCCTCCTTGAGTGAGCGGATTCATTAGGTATAACGTTGGTCTAATAATCACTATAATGTAAACATGCCATTCATTTTAATTTACCCGTTTACAGACTCCAATCGTGAGATTTGACAGTGTAGTTAACTGTTCCGTATAATAAGATGATATGATATAACACAGTCGTTTTATAAGACAGCCGTTTCGTATAACAAGATGATTTGATATAATACAGTCGTACACTTAACACAGTCGTCTCTTAACTAAAATATTATTTCAAAGCTTTTTCGAAGCACGTCCTATTTTACTTTTCTCCAGGGAATTGATTTGTTGTTGGTTATGTTTTCTGTTGTAATTAAATATGTTGATTGAATTAAGTTATAACTAGATGGTGTCTTGGTGATATTTTGAAAACTTTTTGACTATTTTGAACTCATATATACATAAATATATTATTAAAATGTCAGTTATAAATGGATGACCCATCTTCTTTTGTTCATTATTATGTCAACAAAAATTGTTGATCTGCTTATCCTCTTCTATATAGACATAGTGTGTCAAATCCTGCTATTCTATTAGAACTGTTTAGAATGTAAAAAATAACACAGCCTTTACACAGTATGGTGTTTGTTTCTAAGAAATTCGTGATGGCAGGATCAGCACTCAGTATTCCGTGCTCTCTCTTTGTGTGGTCTTAGCTTTATTTCTTTTTTTCCTGTCATACAAAAGTTTATTTTTATGGATTTCTTTCGCAATTCTTTTTGTTTAACGTCATTATGCGAAGATGACGTGACTAATACCTATTTTGAATGAAACCAAAGATATCGCACCTCCAGATAAGATTTTGGATTGACTAGTTGATGTATAAAAGACGGGAAGTGAATCATTGTGCAGTCTATTTTGCATTTTCTTTCATATCAGCTTTCAGGGGAGTACCGCAGTTCAGTTTTGAAGTTAGTTCAGCGTTGGAGAGTGCAGACAGAGGATCATGAGTACCACTGTAATATTTACTCAATTAGAGACGTGAGTGACAAGGGTAAGGTACCCTATAAAGAGGAATAAATCAGCAGACCACTTACGAAACATGAGACGAGTCTTCTTTGCTATTTACAAATTTATTAGCTGCAAAATTTCCAGAATTATGAGTCCTGGTGTCTTCAAAGCAATACATCATACATGGTTCAGCAAGCAAGCTAGACAAGAGCTAGCACTTATACAAATGTCTTCACTTTTATACACAAACAGCCACCTGTCGAAATCGAAATTAAATTTTCATTCAGATTTCCGCTGAACAGCAGAGAAGCAGTCGAAGTGCAGCTAAAGCGCTATCTGTTGGCCACATTCCGCTACACCCTAAGCATGTGTTTTAAGTTTTAAAGCGAAAGAATATAGCTTTTTATTTCAAAATAAATAGGAGAGGAACCATATAAGGTTCAATGAGTTTTAATTTATATTTTAATACGTGTGTTGTACTAAAAATAAAGTTTTAAGCATTAGTGAAACTGTGTTGGTCATTTCTAAGTCTAGAATTTACCCTGACGTTAGGTTAAAATCCAACAAGTTAAGTGCAACAAGTATAAAATGCAGAACCCGTATATCTTTCTAATATAATATTTTACGATTTTTTTATTTAGAAAAATCTCATTTCATATAAAAATAAGTCAAAGAATGTATTTATTATAGCTTATCTGTTTCTACTTACAATATTACGGTTAATGGGAATCGATTGACATCATACTAAAACTAAAACACATAAAACAATGTTTGAATATGATCAGGATTTTTGCTATTGAGTTATAATTAATTTGAGAAACATTTCAGTGAACTCTAGACAAGAGCTCTAGACAAGTTTTCACCATCTTTCGAGGGGACAAAAAAAAGTTTGGTTACTACATTACTATTATTTCCCAAGTGCTAACTGCGTTATAAGATTTTTATCTGGCTCTAAACCAAAGTTTAATTGATAACAGTGGCCGATTCTTTTCTGAAGAAATCAAATTATCCAAAAATATAGTCTTACACTGATAAGGGACTTTTTAAGATAATGATGAATAATGGTTTCTGATTCAGGAGTTATGAGTTGAATGGTTATAAAACACGAATGGCTATAAAAACACTAGATAATACTATTTCAATAAACCTACATTTTGATACAGTGTTTCGACTAGTTTTACTCATTAGAATAGAGGGGAATCCAGAATATAAAACGAGAAATCGCCAGATAATGAAACTTACACCTTACTGGAAACTTTAAGTAAACGCAATATAGAAACACATAGCGTTTCAAAATGCATAAAATAAAATAATAATAAAAATGTCTTAACATCTATAATAACAATGAGGTTTCACCTACTTCTTTCGAATTAAAAGTCGTCCTGATGATGAACAATTCCTTACTTCGAAACTAGTAGCCATCCTTTTATATTTACTGTGAATCTCAAGAAGCTGCGTGTTCCTGAGTTAAATTTAAACCACTAAATAGACTAGCGAAATGTAGATTAAACAATTTAATCAGAAAAAAAACTATTTGCTAATCTAAATTAATCAAGAAAAAAGTTTATACTAAATAGGCGTCAAGAAAGCGGTACAAAAAAGTAAATATATTTACATAAAAAGTTGGATGTATTTCAAGATATTTAAAAGTGGACAAAAAACTACTGAATATTAAGAGATACAGTATTAAAGTAAACATCCCTAATTTCAGCGCTGTGTGAAAATACAAGAGAAGAATTATGCTAATGTCTTCAAATGAACGTCTTCCAAATGTAATGTGATTATTCTTCTCTGTAAATTATCATAGTAATTACGAATAAAAATGTCCGAGAAAAATGAAAGGGCATTAATTCTACTGACCGTTAAACAATTTACAGCCAATTTATTCGCATGATAATAAGCATGAGGAGGGTGATACATGGAAATTATACGTGGAAAGCGTTTCTCGCAAATGAAGTACGTAAAAGATTCATGTGTAGTGATTCCCAGTAAGAGGAAAATTTCTGAGTTTTGAAATACCTATCAGTTATGTACTCAAAAAACAAATAGATAGTACTTTTTCATTAATCACAAGAATTTATATGCGGGGTGGTGAATTTACGGTATGGCATACATAGTATACTCGTTTATAGTCCCACATTATTTAAACACTTCCATATTTAATGCCTTAGCTCTGGGAATTGAAAATTTAAATAATATCTGAAGATAAAATAAAAAGGAAATGGGTAATAACAGTTAAAATTATCTGCACACATTAAACTGTATTAAATTCTCAGTGATAATGTATTTTGTTTTCCCAATTATAGTTTAAATTATACGTAGCTTTGAGAATAACATACTACGCATTTTGTATTAAAAAATAAAATATATAAAGATCGATATTTTTCTACTTTAAAGCTATTGAACACATTATAATGAATTCAAGAATAAAAAATATCCAAAATGAACTTTTTAGAACATACGATTTATTTCTTGAAATCAAAATAATTATTTGTCCATTCCAATACTACTCTCAGTTAACTGGCAACATGTAATTAGCGAAATATAAGTTCTAATCTTTCAATTATAATCTTTTAATAAAAAAAGTTAAAAAACATTGTCATTGAACAGTTTTGAGAAAATAGCACTACTTTATGTAAAGGCCTGAGCAATTTATTTGTCAGAACGTCACCCTCTTGATTTTGAGACTTGACTTCGATCCTCCCCCTCAGGTGCCGCTCATCACAATGAATGTTGAACGCAATAACGTAGGGTAGAAAGGGTCTACCTACCCTATATCAAATTTTGTGCCCGAGGAGTATCGATAAAGTGGTAATAGTAATTTTGGTTTACAAAAATAAGCATATCTTCCGAAAAAGGAAAACAAAGTTATTTAGCTTTTTTGAATACAGTGTGTACTCTGTACCATTAATAAATTGTTGACTATATTACTTATAATTCTGTAACCAAATACTTTGTAATATAAAGTTAAATAAAGAGGTATAAATTTTAAATTTAAAGTGACATAATCTGAATGTGTACTTCTACCTAAATGGTTTATTTAAGTTTTCATATTTGATGTCTTTATAATATTTATAAACAAGTACGTACACGTACACCTACACGTATACGTCCACCTACACGTACACGTACACCTACACGCACACGTACACCTACACGCACATCTACACCTACAAACACACACACACACTTATACAGATGGAGTACAAAATAATACGAACACCTGTGAAAAAGTATGACGTATTTCAGACCTGCAGTACAGCCGCGCCACCTGCAACAGAAGTCTGCCACCTAGTGAGCGTGACGAGTAAGGTATCAGTCTCTCAACAGCAGTCACCTACGTTTCATGCTTCTATCGAACTGTCTGTGATAAGTTGAAATGTCAGACCTGTCAGAGTTCCGAAGAGGAATGATTGTTGGAGCGCGTTTAATTGGAGCATCGGTTACGGAAACAGCAAAAGTTTTGGGGTTTGCAAGGAGTACGGTATCATCCGTTATCAAAGCGTACACGAAAGAGGGTAAGACGACGTCTTCAAAGTACAACAGTGGCCGAAAATCCAAGCTTGCTGATAGGGATAGACGGGTATTGAAGCGCATAGTAGCCCGAAAGCACAAGCAATCGTTATCCGAGATAACATCTGAAATGAACAGTCATCTCCAGGACCCGGTTTCAACAAAAACTGTCAAAAGGGAACTTCATGCTGCGAACATTTATGGCAGAGTAGCAATTCGTAAACCCTTGGTGACAGCAACTAATGCTTTCAAGCCAAGCTAATGGTGTAGAGATCACAAAGACTGGTCCCCACAGCAGTGGCAACAGGTAATATGGTCAGATGAATTGCCATTCACCCTATTTCAGATGATCGGACGCTTTATGTCTGGAGAACGCCCAAAGAAGCGTTTCATCCTCAATGCCTCTTGCCGACTGTGAAGCATGGGTGTGGCTCCATTATGGTATGGGGTACGATATCTTGGCGCGGTCTTGGGCCACTTGTTATTCTGCATGGAAGGATCAAATCCAATCACTATCTAAGCGTTCTAGGGGATCATGTCCATCCTTTTCTCCAGACTGTATTCCCTGGAGAGTGACCGCTTTTTCAATTCACCCCGATCCACACTGCTAGGTGTGTTCAAGAATGGTTCGAAGAGCATGACGATGCAGTTGAACATCTCGCCTGGCCCCCTCAGTCTCCGGACTTGAATATTATTGAACATTTATGGCAATATTTGGAATCCAAACTTCACTCCCGATTTCCACCTCCATCCGGACTTTCGGAATTAGAGACCGCTCTGCAAGAGGAATGGTTTAATATTCCTTTAAATATTTTCCATGACCTTTATGCATCTATCCCACGTCGCATTAAATATGTACTTCAGCTAAAGGATGGTCCAACCCCCTATTAATAAAGATTTTCCATTATTTCACAGGTGTTTGTATTATTTTGTCCACCATCTGTATATCAATTATTCGCAAAAATCGATATAGAATTTCTTTGATACAAATTACTTGGTATTTAATACTTAATATATAGAAAAAAGTCATGAACCATTATTCATATTTCATCAGAAAACGTGCGATGTATATATAAATTAAATTCTATCCTTTATTTTCTTTTGAAACCAGATCATATAAAATTTTTCGAGTGTGGGTAGCTTTAAAATTATAACAATAAACTCATTTTTATATTTTATATTAATATTAGCCAATATCCTTTCATTACAATGAAAGTCATATCAATTTGGATTTTGAAAAATGTATAAAATGTATCTGCGTGGTATGAGCTTTCAAAATTACAAATTCAAAATCCTACAAGATATTTTTTTCTTAAATTAATTTCCATGTGAATTTTTTAGTTCTAAATTTCCGTCTAAGATTGCTTATGCATATTCAGTCAAAAATATAATTTTAATAAAGGATATAAATTAGAAATGAAATGTATTTTTAAACATCAGCATAATTTTAAAATTTCCTGGAAAGCCTGCTTACTCGAAACAAATGTAACATTACCTGCCTTAACTCAAAATAACTGCGAACCTTTAAGGCAAAATAAGTAGTTAGTTTTTAAAAAGTGAATTACAAAGATATTGTTAATTTTGTTGCCATTCTTTTCTCTAATTGAGAGATAAATTAAAATTACGTCCTCTTCAAAATTGCTCTTGGTTAAAAGGATAAAAATGCATGCAATTTATTAGAAGCTATTAAGAATATGTGCAGCATTTTTATCCATATTTAAATGTCTTTATTCTCCCTGTTTATCATCCTCATTGCGTACTGTTGTAAAAAAAAAAAAAAAAAAAAAGATGACGTCTTCCAATATTATACAAACTGGAATGATATGCATACTTTGAGTGAATAGAAGAACAGTTATAAGTGTTTTTTTAAATAAATAAGTATGCGATTCATGACTGTAACGATTGTTTGAAGAACGTTTATCAATGGGCGGATCCCATCTATATACAAAAGCGAGTATATTATGCATATAGTATGATTTTAAGCATATTGTATAGGAAAAGAATAATGAAATGTTCTATATTATATTTATCTATACACATTAATAAACATAAATTAAGGATAATTCAGAATCACACAGAAATCGAACTCTAATGTAAAAATATCACCTGTAGAACTATCACACACAGCTTCAAGAATAATATGCAAATTACAGGAAACCACCAGATCACGCCGATAATACGTCACAATGACGAGAGTGTAAGAGAGGGGTATATAAGGAATGGTGGCAAAGAAGTAAAATTGTTCACAAGCTTTCTGTTAGCCACTCAGTGCTATAACCGAATAGTTTAGACACAGAGGACGCATGTGGATGATGTTTTACGTGGTAGAATTATCGGAAGACTGGAATGGGGGCGTACTCAGATGGAAGTATCCGAGGAACTTAGAATTCCCCAAAGTCTCATCTCCTGCCTTTGGCAACGATTCCAAGATGATGGAAATGTCAGTAGACGTTACAGTACAGGTCGCCCCCGAGTTACAACGCCGAATGAAGACCGGTATTTGGCAGTAACTGCCAAAAGAAGCAGACGGAACACAGCATCAGACCCGTCTCGTCAGCTATCGCAGCCACAGTTTCAAGGGTACCACAGTTTCAAGGCAAACCGTGTACAGACGTTTGGGAAATATTGATCTATATGCTCGCAGGCCTGTCAGATGTGTTCCGCTCACTGCAACTCACGGCCGGCAGCGATTAGCATGGAGTAGAGAACATGCAATGTGGACTCGTCACAGTGGGCTTGTGCGGTGTTTTCCAACGAGTCCAGGTTTAGATTGCAGTCTGATTCACGTCGGACTTTCCTATGGAGAACACCAGGTACCCGTTACCACCAAGACAACATCATTGAACGAAAACGTTACGGTGGAGCAGAATTGCTCGTTTGGTTGGAATTATACTAGGCTCCAGAACAGATCTGCATGTTCAAATCGGAACCATGAAAGGCCACATTTATCAGGACATCATTCTGGAAAAACATGTACGTTTGTTTAGGGGTTCCATGGGCGTAGAATTTGTGTTTATGGATGATAACGCCCGTCCTCACCGAGCAAACATCGTAAACGAATGCCTTCAATCTGAGGATATCACCCGTATGAAATTACCAGCATTCTCGCCTGACTTGAATCCGATAGAGCAAGTGTGGGATATGCTTGGCCGACGAGTTGCAGCCCGTCAACCCCATCCTACATGTGTACTGGAACTTGGGAGAGAATTGCTTGCTGAGAGGAGTAATCTTCTCCAAGATCAGCTCGATAATTTGATACTCAGCATGCCAAGGCGTTGTACGGACAGTATTTCATCGCATGGGAAACATACAATGTTTTAACCATCATACCAACCATGTAATATTGCGTTTTTGTAAAGGAGATATTTTTTACAATTGCTCCAGGGAGCAAAAATCGTAATTTTTGAGAATGGTACCATACATACACCATCTCTTTTGTTCTTTATCTTCTGTTTAATAAATGGGCTTTATGAAAAAGTCACGTTTGTTTTGTTTCTGAACCTTTATTTGCCGGAGCTGGCATTATCCTTAATTTATGTACATGAGTGTATATAAAAAAGTTCCGTTACTGAATGGCTGACTGACACATAATGCACAGACCAAAACCCTGGACCTAAAGAGCTGAAATTTTGCATGACGATTCTCATAGTGTAGGGGTGCATTAAGAGAGATTTTTGAAAAATTCATCTTAAATTTTTTTAAATTAAATTTTTAAGCTGTTTTTGTAATATTCTTTAAAGTTTTCATTTAAAATAATAATCCGAAGGTTATAAAATTTATATCACGAGAAAGATCATAAAAATTCCTTTAAAATTAAATCATTTTTGAAACTTTACCTCCTTTTTCTGAGTATTGGTGAATTTTTCAAGATTAATTTTTCGAATTTAATTTATTAAATGCTGATCATGTGGTTTTTTCTTTTTGTGATACATTAAACTAATTTCGCGTTACTTGCATAAAAACGAAATAGACGAAAAAAATGTTCTTCCTAATCCGGCAAACGATTTACAATTTCCAAAAAATAGTAAAATACGGTAAAAAAAAAAATGTTTTTCAAAATGTACAATATTCTTTAGTATGTTCTATCAGTTTCAATTTGAATATGTTCTTCTTCATTATTTTGTCTATGAAAATTACGATTTTTTTATAAATATAATTTTAATTTTGTTTTACATCAATTGCATGCATTGATCGTTGTATTTATTGTAAACCAACAAATAAATAAATATATATATATATATATATATATATATATATATATATATATATATATATATATATATATATATATATATATATACATGTGATAATAATACTAACTACCTATAATCGCCCATTCTGTACTTCATCTCTGCCATGGTAACCCGTCCTTCTTGTCTTGTCGTAAACGCTTCGCCTTCCCACATACTAACCTCCTCCGCCAATTCTGGCAACAAGTCTGTCCTAATTCTATTTTGGCGCTTTTTTGGGGGAGACGCTGGACTGACTCGAAGCGAGTAAGATGTGTTGCTTTACTGTTTAATAAATTAGTTTGTTTCTGAAGCTGCCTATATTATTTTCGGCCACGATGCAAGCTACATTTTCATGAGATGTCCATCCCGACATTTCAGAGAGCTCGACAGGATCTGGACTTTAAAAATGCGACTGCAAATGGAACAAGTTAAGAAGTCTTCGTTCTACACGAGTTTCGCTTTGGACTCCCGCCATTGTTCTACAGGACTTTAGCTTTATTTTCCGCATGCGTTCCTGAAGTCACCAGCTTGAAATGACCAAAGCTAAATCATCCAACACCATGAAATTGCTACAGAAGTCGACTACATCGAAACAAGTAAGGATGCCATTGTTCCGGTTTGTTCCAGTTTGGTTTTCGAATTCTGTTTCCCGCCTGACCTCACCATTTTTCTTCTCGTTTTGGACTACGCCATCGTAAAGTCAAGTACCAGTGTTGCAGCATCCGATTCAACTAGGCCTCCAAGAAGTGATTCAAGATTTTATATGTTAGTGACAGTCATCAAAAACTTCAATTTCAAGAAAATAATTACGATTTCAGAGTGAACGCCGAACGCTGCTTTGAAATCAAAGAAGCTCATAAAAACAAATTCTCAAGTTACCATCAGAGTGCTTTACATTAAAAAAAGTTCTTATTTAGTATAGTATTTTATGCCACAAAAGTTCTTGCTTTAAGCAGGTCAGTTATTATATTATTTTTGTAATTTTCTAGTATTGTAAAAGTAAAAGCAAAATGAACACTGCCAAAATAAATGTCGAACATGATGATAATTACGAAATATTTCAGACGAAAATTAAAAATCGACAAAAAAAAAAATTAAGTAGTGAAATGTTTATGTAAGTCGACAATATGTAAATCATTCAGCTATCCTTAATCGTTCTATTTTAGCATTCCTGTCCTATCTCCATCCTAGTTAATTTTGAAACCCCATGAGTGTAAGTAAAACTCACATATTTTTTTAAAACTTTTTGAAGCTTACTACATTTTATATGAAAAATACTATGTACTAGATAAATATTATTGATTTTTATACTGGGGTTTCCACTCACTGTCCTCCCTGTCTCTTCGCACTTTTAGTTGCTTTTCCCTCTCATGTTTGAGAAACTTGCCTGCCCCTTTTCATTTTGTGCAGTTTGCTCAACTTGAGTTTCAATTTGGAAGCAGCTTCCCTTTGGTAAACACTCAGGATGTATTCACAACAGGTCACATACCTCAAATTTATGTTTGTATCGTCTTGCTTTTTTTATTTCTTCACAATAATTGAATGTTAGTGTCAATTGTTGGAATTTGTATTTTTTGTTCGAATTTTTGCAACATCAGGTACCAGACATTTGGTATTGATGTTGAAAGTTAATTTTGAAAGCATTTGGTAAATTTATTCTACTAATTGCTGAAAGAATAATTTTAATATTTTTGTGTACATGATCTAGAGAAAAAATAAAAATAAATATAGATAGTGTTTTGCTCAATGAAAAGTCAATAACTAATGTCAAACGTAATAATAATAGACAACAAAGAAAATTATTTTTCTAAAAAAGTGACTACAACCCAGGAGATCTCCAAAAGAACTAAACATTATTCAACGACTAAGACTGTGAATAATAATTGCTTTGAGTTTTTCAACTAGTTGAACTGTTCCCGTCCAGGACTCTGAACACTTTCAGACTGTGACACATGTCAGGGGCTGAGACATGCACAATGTTGTACTTTTATTTGTATTTGGAACATCTTTACATCTGTTGTTGTTAGTGTTTTCATTTAAATGTACCATTCCATTTTTATTTTACTCCAGCTATTTGTTTTTAAAATTAAGCCATTTTTCATACTATTATGTCTTTTAATTGTACAATTTAACATAAAAATTTATGATTTTCGAGCCAGCTTCAACCTAATATTCTAACTACTAATTTTCACGTTTTCACTATCTGGAGTGTCTTGGAGTCGACGGCCGCGGCTCCAATCTATTTTAAATGGGGGGGGGGATATTCTGTGATAATATTACTAACTACCTATAATCGCCCATTCTGTACTTCATCTCTGTCATGGTAACCCGTCCTTCTTGTCTTGACGTAAACGCTTCGATTTCTCACATACTAACTTCCTCCGCCAATTCTGGCAACCTCTCTGACCTAATTCTATTTTGGCGCTTTTTTGGGGGAGACGCTGGACTGACTCGAAGCGAGTAAGATGTGTTGCTTTACTGTTTAATAAATTAGTTTGCTCCTGAAGCTGACTATATTATTTTCCGGCCACGATGCAAGCTACATTTTCATGAGATGTCCATCCGGACATTTCATACATACATACATACATACATACATACATACATACACACACACACACACACATATATATATATATATATATATATATATATATATATATATATATATATATATATATATATATATATAAATAAATATATATATATATATATATATATAAATAAATATATATATATATATATATATATATATATATATATATATATAAATATATATATATATATATATATATATATATATAAATATATATATATATATATATATATATAAATATATATATATATATATATATATATATATATATATATATATATATATATATATATATATATATATATATATATATATATATATATATTGGCATTAATTGCATACATTGACTGTTTGTATTTGAATTGAATGTACTCCGTAGCGAAGTACGGTTTTCAACAAGTTTAGTATATACTAAGAAGAACAAGTTAAAATTATTTAACCGCGGATGTTATATTGAATTTCCATATGGTTAACGTATATTCTTAACATTAAGACACATTTCTGTGGCATTATGAAAGATGTTGATATGTCATTTTTTCATGTTTTGGGCAAATTATAAAAGTAACTTTTGTTGTGAATTATAAAATCGCTCAATTGAATTTTTTAATCCAAATATTCTTTAGTTAACGCTCATATTCAGCCTCAATCATATGGCTGGTCTTCAATGAAAGTTTTCAATTAGGGACTGAAATGTTCAATTAGGGACCAAGTATTACCTCTTTATGCATAACAGAATTTGCCAATACAAATAACTTCATATTACTTTATAGTTCCACTATCAGCTTTTGTCACATTAAAGAACAAATTTTAAGTGTGACATATCAACTTAAAACATAAAATTTAATTTTTCGAACATATCAATATCTGCCATAAAGCCACAAATTTTTAACACTATTTATAATTATTCAACGCAAGACAGTATTTTTAAGAGCTTATAACTTACATAGACTTTCATATTTCTAAAACGTTATACAGAGGTGCATAGAAATCCAGTTTCAAATTTTATTTCATTCTATGTATCCTTCGTTTATGTAATTAAAAATCTTTTCAAAATTTGCAATGCAAAATCACAGTCTATCGTTGTAACTGAGACTTGCTGGCTAAATTTTTAGAGCTATATTTTTCTTAGCCATTTTTATATCATTTGGCACTCCCCCACAAGTATATACCGTCATTAAAGAAGAAAGCTGAATGCATTTCTCTGCTTCTTTTGAAAAAGGAAGCATTTCTAGATTGATTTAAATAGTAGCGTTTTGTCCTCTTATGAATACACCCGGGGTTTTCTACCACTGGGTTGCATAAGAAAGTAGCAGTGTCATAATACAGGGATGAAGTGTTTGTATAGTGTGAGGTGTCACTGTGTTTCTTTGAATTCTTTTTAATTTGAAACTGTTTTTAAGTAAAATTCCTCCCACCCCTTTTTTTCTTTTTTTTCTACAATATTATCCCCTGTTCTTATTTTTCAAAAGACGATAGTTAACAACTGAAATATTTTCTGAACATATAGTCAAATATTAAAAAGAAATGCCGACAGCCACGTTCATACATTTTATATTATTTTAATAATTCACTATCGTTGGCGTTTGATATTTCTCAATGTTCCCCTAGGTGGATTTTTATTTTCAGTCTATTTTTGAATGTAATTGTCTATATTAAAAATGTACTTTAAAATGTCGCTATTATAAGCTAACAAATGGTAGTTTTATTTAAAGGTTACGTTATTTGCATGGCTTGTTAGTTACTGTTTATTTTAATTTTTTTATTAATTCGATTTCTTGTTTGTTTGTTTGTTTGTTTGTGTGTTTGTCCAGGACAAATCTTGCAATCGATTTTTAACCAACTTCCCGACTAGCTAGAGATTTGAAACTTTTAGAATAGCTCAGAACACGATGACTATGGATTATTTTAATACCTTTAGCCATTCTTAAGCAAGTTGAATTCATTTTCAGTTGATTTTGTTTTGTAGAATGGTGCTGCCATCTATCGGCCGTGACGGGAACAAAAAGTTAAACGCAAATTAACTGCCAATTCTCGAACTAAACGATTGATTACGCATTTGAATCCTCTTTATTACGCATTTGATCATTTTCTTTCAAGTTGATGGGATAATTCATCAAAAACATTTTAAAGAAGTATTTTTTAATACACAGAATTGTCAAGTTTATATGATTCAACAGAAAACTTAAAAACATGGTATATAAATAATTTTTTTATCTTGTAATTATTTTATCGATAAATGCATGGAGACTTGAAAATGGTTGCAATACGTTTTTATGTATAAAAAACTCCAACATATACAATACATAAAACTACCTTAAAAATTAATAATGATTTCAAAATAGATTTTATACATTGATTTCAACATAAAATCCAGAAAAAAAAATTATTTCAGTAAAAGCTTTTAAAAAAGGGTATATAATAGTTTCGCCCTATAATTATTAGTGCAAAAAAGTTTTTCACATGTTCTACCCAGAGCGCACTATATGTTTTTATAATATGGCATGTACACTTTCTGACGAAATTCGTGCAACCACTTTGGGAAAATTTGTTAGCTACTCTAGGGAAGACCACATAAGTGCACCAACATTGCTTCTGTTTAGAGGATAGTATAGGAATATTGAAGCCTTAGTCAGGATTTGGACCCAAGCCTACTCTGTGGAATCTCAAGATACTGACCACTGTTCGATTGGTTATCTTATGCGATATTATTGAAGCAATGTTATTTGTAAATTGAGGACTTGTACAGTACCTAAAGCCTTTTAATTTACTTCAAGAGCCGAAAAAAGTAACTCTTTTACAGATATAGTACAAATATATTCATTTTTGTGACGTGTTTTATTGTAATGTTTGTACAAATTATTACTCACCTAGATGACTTTTAATATATGGCATGATATTAAAAGTTATCCCTTTTAGGCAAATATACTGAAAGCACATAATAATTTATATTCATTAGTTTGCTGTCTTATATGCATATAATAGTTTGAAAAGCCAAGTTTCAAATATCATAATTGCAATTATCAATAATAGTTTTACTTTGAAGGGTAATGTCTTTGACGTACGATAATGGAAACAAAGAGACGTATGTGATATGCGAAAACAATTTTTTGAACTCCCTATTTAAAAAAAAAAAATTAATACTAAGACTTGATTTTGATGATTTTTAAAAGCTTGTAAATATCTTGGTTAGGAATCAGCATTTGTGAACACACAAAAATGTGGTGCTGTAAGATTATTTTTTAAACTGAATTAAAGCAATCAAAAACACACCTTTATTGAAGTTCTATTTTTTGCAAAATAAAATGTGTAGAACAAAAGTCAAAATGTGGTGGTATGCTTTAACAGTTTTAAAAATCACTCACAATAATTGTTTTTATTTATTTAACATTTAACATGCTTAAAACTATGTTACTTTTGCAAAATTAAGATGGCTGTTTACTATATTAAGATTCCTGAATTAATCAATCTGCAGTGAAAGATCTACTACATATTCAAAACGTTTTTTTGTTGGAACTCATATTTTCTTTTATTTATAAAATTTTAAATTTTCTGAATTGATTGATTTGGGCTCTAAAGATTCTTTGCATTTAGATATCAATGATTATTTGACTGAACATATTTCTCGGCAATCATAATTAAAAAAAGCAATGAAGATCCTTTATAATGTAGAAATTTATTTTTGCAATAAAAGACTCACATGTTAATGTCATTCAAAACTAGACTTCTGCAGAATATGTTGCCAATAGAAGTTTCTTATATGAGAGAATATTAGCGGCAATATTAGCTACTCGAACATTATTTATTTTAATCAACCTAATATAGTAATAAGTCAGATAAAAGTCTTTCCTCGTTTGAAATTTTAGGGAAAAATAAATAAAGGAGTTATAGTTTCTGTTTCAAATTCAGCTTTCATTTATTCCTACAAGATATGTGTTTCGTACTAATTAATCTATACCTTAAAGGATCTGTGCATTGAGATTTCTTCATTAGTATTCCTGCCCTTTTAAGTAAAAATTAGCCCCAATGTCAATAGGATGAAACTTCTTTTCGCGTACTTTGTGCAAGAGTAAAGATTAATCCGAAAAATTTGTAACTTATATATTTAAAATTTTCAAACCTCAAAATATTTTAGCAAATTTGTCCGAGAAAAATATCTGCAAAACTATGATTTTTCCAAATTACATACCAACAAATATCATTAATTCTAAGATGCATAAAATGGTAGCTAGTTTCAAAAGATATTCTACTACGTGAAGATGACTGTGATGCGGGTATATTCTAATTTTTCAATTCCACTCCTCAAATATTCCTTTACCACCGCAGTGAGGTCTTTCAGACCACGGCGTTTTCCTATTTGCTCCCTATTAGTCTCAGAACCTTTTAATAGCAGTGTATTCAAAGTGCAGATGAAAGGAGAAGCATTTACGCTGTTTAGCCTCGAAATTATTTTGAATTTCCGAAGCTGTCTGTAAGATCAAACTACGGTGAATACGTAAGTGTTTTGGAATTGCCGTTCCAGAATTTTTCATGAAAATGGTGCTCAAAAGTAATTTTTAGCTTGAAGTGACTGTTTTATTAACAGATTTTATGAATTAAAATGTAAAATGAAGCAAGGATTTTGGTGACATTTCATTAGAAAAAAATTAAGATTCCAAAAGCCAAATATACAATTGAACATAAATAATTGAACAAAAATACAATTGAATATAAAACATTAAACATTAAAATAATTTTTCAATTTTTTAAAAACTGCTCAAAACATACTTAAAATTTCCTTAAATTTTTGCATTCATTTACCCCTGAAAAAATAACAAAATGTGCAGTGATTGCAATAATTGTAGTTCAGACACAATAAAATAACATGATTATACAGTGATAAAAATTTCATGGAATTATGTTTCATAGTTTTTGAGATATGAGTTGCGGAATGATGCAAAATTGCATTTTGAGAAAAATGAGTTTAAAATTTTTCTTACCATAAACTTGATCAGTAATTAAATATTTAGACTATCAATATCTCCGGAACTAAGCGGAATATTTTCATGCCGTTTGCTTTATTTTGTCCAGAAATGATCAGGCTTTAACATATATTTTTTTCAAAAAATTGAATGTTTTAAAGATTTAAGGGTAGTGAGTCCCCTTAAAGGGATTTCGAAACTACAGAAGTATACGAAGAGAATTTAATACTACTGTAAAACTAAAAAATAAAGGCTGATGATTAAGGTTAGAAAGAAAGTATTTCTGAAAAATTTATTTCAAGTATTTTTTATAAGTGTCCAAAAGTATGCTGGAGACTGTCATCACAAGTTACTGATGATGTCCTTTTTAAAGTAATAAACACTCTTAAAAAGAAAATCCTCATGAAATTTATCTGAGTCAGAGGAATAAAGCAGATAATAGGAAAACTTGTTTTATGAATAATGCAGCTCATTAATCAAATAAATTCCCTACAGAAAAATTATAACGAAAAAGCTGAAATTGAGATGAGATATGAGTTATGAAGTCCAAGTGGAATATTACTGAAAATATTATTTAAAAAAATACTGGATAACAAAAAATGGGTTTGTTGGCTTCCCCCAAAAATCGTTGAAAATAAAATTTTTAAATCCTTTTGAGTAAATTGATCTCAAGTATTCGAGTAAAATCTCAGATTATTGCCATACTTTAATTTTAATAAATATCCGTACTGCAAGTGTTTAACTTTCTTTTAATTTCGCCAATTTAAAAAAAAATATGATAGAAGTGCACTTTTAATTAATCAAGGATACGTGCATCGTAATTTATTTATTGGTAACTAGATGAACTCACATAAAAATGTAGTATCGAAAATTCCCAGTTTGCAAGTTACCTTTTTACAGCATATGTAACTAATAAAAGAATTTATGTTGTTTTGGCTGTTTTTACTCCTAATTAAATAATCAGATTTGTATACATATTTAACTTGTGGTGTCTCAGACCGCATTCCTTTGAACGTGCAACCTTATTCTAGCTTGAGTATTTAATGATTAATTAGATTGCCTTATAAGATTAAAAATTTACGTACAACCTGATGTGTATTTTTTAACACGAATACTGTACCTTCTAGAGTTGTACGTATAAAAGGAAAACAACATTTATATAAAATCTGTAAGTTTTGCAAAGTTTTTTTTTAATTAAATTCTTTGACTTTAATTGAAATAAATAGTGTGTTAACCTGTGTTATCACTGCTGTAAAGACACTAGATCTAGTTATCTGGGTTTGTTTGTTTAAATATATTTGACAAATATATTCCGTCCTCTAGTCATACACTTTGCATTAATTCCCTTGAAGATAATTGTTTTCCATTAATGGAATTTTACGTTACATTCAGAAAATCCTAAATGGTCGTAATTCTAGTCCTCAAAGTTAAGAATTAACATAAAGCAAAGAAGGATAAACACCACAGACAATATTCCAACTAACTGAATAACCAAGCGAGTAACATTAATTTGAAAAACAAGACTTTTCATTGAATGTTTATTCAGATTTATAATGCCTTAAAAATTCAAACGCAATTTGTCGGTTTAGAGAAATTTATTTACAAAGCAAAGTTTATTTTTGTGCAGTATGTTGGACACATTTTCAAACTAATACGGATAAGTTAAACACAGTGTTATGAAGTATTTCGATAGAATATTTGAGAAAACACGGATTAGTGACTTAAAACTATTATTTAAAATATATGCAGATTTTAAATACTTCCCCTGTTCGACACAGGTAATTGAAATTTATTGTTCAGTTGATGATACTGAAAAATATTTACATATTTGAACGTTATGAAGTTCAGGATACACTCATTCTATTTACACTGTTTTAATGACTATCCTCCGATTCCAGCCTTCATAGCATGAAATCCGTTTTAACAAGAGCAATCCGGTAATGAGGTTATAAATTATTTTTTTCAAATTCTTCGCTCAAATACTTCCTTTCATCTTGGGGCCAACAGACTAGGATGATGGTCTGTAAATATATTTCACAATTATTTAGTTCCCTTAATCCAATGATTCTGACGAATACTCTATTGTGAATGTTTGTCATATGTATTCTTACATTATCAGTCTATCAAACGGTATCATTCTTTAGCTATGTCCACACTTTTTGCGCTTTTGTGTTCGTTTTCGCTTTCGACATGTCGCACGGAAAGAGAAATATGAGGCATGCTCAGAGCGATGCATCACCACCTGGAAATTCCAGGACAGCGCTTGCGTCGCGATAGAGCATGCGATATCGCAAGAGTATCCAACTCGAGTGGATTTTCTTGCGGAATTCCATGCGATTTTCTATTCTCCAAGGCAGTTTTCAAGCCAGTGTTCAGAATGTCGCAGTCTTTGGAAGAAATTTTAAATTTTATTGATGATTACAGAAATTTACCGGCATTGTGGGATGTCAACCACTCCTCATACACAAATAAAATTGTTAATACATTTAAAATAATTATTTAACAATAATTAATGTGTATTGTTCTAAAATAAAAAATAAATGTATTTTTAAACAAAGCAAATTTTAAAAAAAATTTGAAAACTTGTACTGTATCATTGAAATTTTCTTTTTGAAATACAGGGAGAAGATTTCAAAAATATGCATCAGGAAATTTGTTATTATAAAAATACCGAATGAAAAAATTCTCCATAGCTTATCATAGGAATTAAAGACCCATTTTGAAAAAAATAGATGTTTTAGTATTATAAAAGCAGGTTACAACCTGAATTCGCGTTTTGCGTGAAGTAATTTTTCCCATGTCATGCATTGCTTGCATCCAAATGCGTATGATCTTGCATATATCATTTTCATTTGAAGCTAAATATCATCGACACATTTTAAATGTAGGCATTTTTTAGTCCATCATGGTTTTCTCGTCGTGTTCTTCATTTAACCCCATGTTAAAGAAAAATGAACGATTTCCATTAATAACAAAATATACTTCTTAACTTCTTACATATGTAGAATTTTTTTTATTATATATGAAAATTCAAAAGTAATTCTTCATGGCCCGCTTTGCTCAGAAAAGAAGTAAATGTCTCGGTTTAATTCTTTACTTTATATTAAAGATATTACTTACTTACTTACTTACTTACTCTCTCTCTCTCTCTCTCTCTCTCTCTCTATATATATATATATATATATATATATATATATATATATATATATATATATATATATATATATATATATATATATATATATATATATATATATATATACACATATATATATATAGTATGATTAGCTAACGATTTTTCTTGAATTTTCTGTATACTTCAAAAGTAATATAAATGTTCATTTTATTCAGAAATAAATAAATATACCAGTGAAATTTTACACTATATATTTAAGAGGTAGAATTTTAATAACAAGTAATATTCTACCGTTTTCTATTCTTAGTATTTGTTTGGTTTTATTACTTCATAAACAAAGCTATAAATTGTAGTTCTATTTCTAATAACTTGGCATATAAAAAAACAGATCTTCTCTATATTCCGTATCACCAATTATTAATTTCTCTATCAAACTACATTGATGTAGAACCTACGTGTATAAGAAAAACCATCTCTAATCGATTACTGAGGTATTATATAAAAAATATTATGTTTAAATTTATATTTATTTTTTAGTCTGCTCATTTAGATAATTTTCTCCTGCACGTGCGCACACACACACACACACACACACACACACACACACACATATATATATATATGAATGATAAATATGCAAGTAGAGGGATTATACATATTTATATACAGAGCACCGTACCAAAATTGTAGTCTATTGTTGTTGCACATTCCTTGTTGCTTTACATAAAAATAGTGATCACCTTATAAACTCCGCGAAATCACAAGAAACGCAGCAGTAACCGTCCGACTCTACCATCTCGTGAGGCATGAACTGTCGAACAAGTGTGGACAACAAATCGAATGAACCTACAGGCATGCCGGGAAGCATGGGCTAAAAGTAAGTTGAAAGGAAAGACGAACCGCAAGTCGAAAGCGAAATCGAACTCGAAAGCGCAAAAGTGTGGACATAGCTTTTCAGCGTAACGACCAGCTGCAGGGACAGATTCGAGTCTCTGTCTTCTGAAAATGAAGCTGGTATTCTGTCAACTCAAAAATGTCTGCATGGCGGAAACGTGTAGTTTTGTTTTTAAGGGGGTCCAGGACACAAAATTGTTCGGATTTTCGAAAAAAAAATTATTGCATTAAAATTATTTTTGTTCTTTGACGCTTAAAATGACGTTTAAATCACATTTCTATCATTATTAGAACAGGATAAATTATTATATATTATTTTTTTTTGCAACATTCTAATAGTAGCCAAATGTTGTTTAAACCTGTAAGTTCGTTTTTCTGAATGATGGTTTTTTTCCCCATTTCTCGTCCTTAAATTGTTATAAGTCAAGAACCGTTGAAGATAAATGGTTGAAACTTGGAACATGTCTTTTTCAACTATTTTACTTTAATTTTGATTCAGAAAATTTGAAAAAACATATTTACTTTTGAAAATATGATTTTTAAAATATAAGTAATTTTTTTTTGTAATTTTCAATGTAAATATTTTTTATTTCTTTAAAAAATAATATTTCAAAAAATGCTGAGTCAAAATTAAAACTTATATATATTTCTGTTCAATTAAATTAATAAGTTTTGAAATTCGACAAATAATATTTCGAGTTATAAAGAGTTTAAATTACCCCACTTTTATTAAAAAATTTTAATTTAAAAATTTTTAAAAACCTTTTTGAGAAATTTTATGATGTGATTTTGTTATATGGTTGACTATCACAAAAAAATTCAAAATTTTAACTCAATAAATAAAAAAAAAATTAAATGTGTCCCAGACCCCCTTAATTTCAGTTTTCTCAATATACCGTGTGGTCATAAAGATAATTTGCTGATATATGGACATCTTGCGGCCGTCCCTTTCAACCTATCGATATGATATTTCAGATATAGCTATTCAGAGGTATGGGCTTGGGATTCTGAGAACGGCAACCCAGTGACGCTCACGGTTACGGTTATAGATATAGAAACTCGAAATTTTCAAATGGCAACGCCCACTTTTCCCCCTCGCAAAATGATCAGTGCATCCGAAAACCCTAAAAAGCGTTGGAACGGTACGTGTATCACAAAAAAAAACCGGACGCGTTAAGCACGCACAAAAAACAGTTCAAAACTTAGAAGGCAATGTGAGTATGATATAGGAGGTAGCGAAGTGTCCCTAGGACACGGGGCCGAGGTCTGGACTGCAGGCCCTGATTTTCCATTAGGCTCAGCAGGCCCGGGCCGAGAGGCCCCCGAATGTTGGGGGCCCCCAAATTTTTATTTTAAAAGAAAAAAGAAAGAAAGAAAATTTCCCAATTCATTTTTTTTTTTATTTTACTCTTTTAAACAGCAATTTTGTTATATATCTTTTTCAAATTTGATTCATTGGCTCATCATATTTATAGTTATATGTATAGTTCATCTTATGTATGTTATAATGCATATAAGGGATTAATAAGTTTTTCTGGTTGAATTGTATTGGTGTTTTAATGATGAAGTTAAGGTTATTTGATAATGTTCTAGGCTTCTACGCTTCAAATAGCCAATTCTTGGTAAAATGGTACTTTCACATTGATTCATGATTATTTTTTTTTTGTGGGTCAATTTTGGAAATTTTACGTCCACATCAGTGTTAGGGGGGGGGCCTCATACCGAGCTATGCCTATAGTCAAGAATTTTCTAAATTGGGACCTGCTGGATCGGCTATCTGACAGAGAGCAGGTTGCCATCGTGGCGACCGTCATTAGAAGCTGCTACTTGGGCTCATACGCGGAAAGCGTGGGTTGCCATGTTGTTTTTGATTTCACATATCCGTTTTGTAATGCGAAGCCTTTCTTGGTTATTATAAGAATATCATTTAGGTGATCCGACAAAGTTCTCTATGAGGGAATAACATGATAAAGACCAAATCTTCTTTGGGATTTCAACCAAAGTCCACTGAGTGGAAGCTCACGACGATAACCACTATACCATCTGGGCGTCTCATGTTCATAGAAAGTATTTGAATTTCTTATTTAATGTAATTATGTATATATATATAATTACATTAAATAAGAAATTCAAATACACACACACACACACACACACATATATATATATATATAAGTGCAGAAAACCCTTTATCTAATACTTAGTATTAATATTAAGAGCATAATGTTTTTTTTTAAATTTCCTTTCCCAAAATTGTACTCAGAGTATATATAAAGTTTCGAAAGATATGAAAAAAAGGACTTTGATAGCTAAAATTTTTTTGTTCTTTGACGCTTAAAATGACGTTTAAATCACATTTCTATCATTATTAGAACAGGATAAATTATTATATATTATTTTTTTTGCAACATTCTAATAGTAGCCAAATGTTGTTTAAACCTGTAAGTTCGTTTTTCTGAATGATGGTTTTTTTCCCCATTTCTCGTCCTTAAATTGTTATAAGTCAAGAACCGTTGAAGATAAATGGTTGAAACTTGGAACATGTCTTTTTCGACTATTTTACTTTAATTTTGATTCAGAAAATTTGAAAAAACATATTTACTTTTGAAAATATGATTTTTAAAATATAAGTAATTTTTTTTTGTAATTTTCAATGTAAATATTTTTTATTTCTTTAAAAAATAATATTTCAAAAAATGCTGAGTCAAAATTAAAACTTATATATATTTCTGTTCAATTAAATTAATAAGTTTTGAAATTCGACAAATAATATTTCGAGTTATAAAGAGTTTAAATTACCCCACTTTTATTAAAAAATTTTAATTTAAAAATTTTTAAAAACCTTTTTGAGAAATTTTATGATGTGATTTTGTTATATGGTTGACTATCACAAAAAAATTCAAAATTTTAACTCAATAAATAAAAAAAAAAATTAAATGTGTCCCAGACCCCCTTAATTTCAGTTTTCTCAATATACCGTGTGGTCATAAAGATAATTTGCTGATATATGGACATCTTGCGGCCGTCCCTTTCAACCTATCGATATGATATTTCAGATATAGCTATTCAGAGGTATGGGCTTGGGATTCTGAGAACGGCAACCCAGTGACGCTCACGGTTACGGTTATAGATATAGAAACTCGAAATTTTCAAATGGCAACGCCCACTTTTCCCCCTCGCAAAATGATCAGTGCATCCGAAAACCCTAAAAAGCGTTGGAACGGTACGTGTATCACAAAAAAAAACCGGACGCGTTAAGCACGCACAAAAAACAGTTCAAAACTTAGAAGGCAATGTGAGTATGATATAGGAGGTAGCGAAGTGTCCCTAGGACACGGGGCCGAGGTCTGGACTGCAGGCCCTGATTTTCCATTAGGCTCAGCAGGCCCGGGCCGAGAGGCCCCCGAATGTTGGGGGCCCCCAAATTTTTATTTTAAAAGAAAAAAGAAAGAAAGAAAATTTCCCAATTCATTTTTTTTTTATTTTACTCTTTTAAACAGCAATTTTGTTATATATCTTTTTCAAATTTGATTCATTGGCTCATCATATTTATAGTTATATGTATAGTTCATCTTATGTATGTTATAATGCATATAAGGGATTAATAAGCTTTTCTGGTTGAATTGTATTGGTGTTTTAATGATGAAGTTAAGGTTATTTGATAATGTTCTAGGCTTCTACGCTTCAAATAGCCAATTCTTGGTAAAATGGTACTTTCACATTGATTCATGATTATTTTTTTTTTGTGGGTCAATTTTGGAAATTTTACGTCCACATCAGTGTTAGGGGGGGGGGCCTCATACCGAGCTATGCCTATAGTCAAGAATTTTCTAAATTGGGACCTGCTGGATCGGCTATCTGACAGAGAGCAGGTTGCCATCGTGGCGACCGTCATTAGAAGCTGCTACTTGGGCTCATACGCGGAAAGCGTGGGGTGCCATGGTGTTTTTGATTTCACATATCCGTTTTGTAATGCGAAGCCTTTCTTGGTTATTATAAGAATATCATTTAGGTGATCCGACAAAGTTCTCTATGAGGGAATAACATGATAAAGACCAAATCTTCTTTGGGATTTCAACCAAAGTCCACTGAGTGGAAGCTCACGACGATAACCACTATACCATCTGGGCGTCTCATGTTCATAGAAAGTATTTGAATTTCTTATTTAATGTAATTATGTATATATATATAATTACATTAAATAAGAAATTCAAATACACACACACACACACACACACACACACACACACATATATATATATATATAAGTGCAGAAAACCCTTTATCTAATACTTAGGATTAATATTAAGAGCATAATGTTTTTTTTTAAATTTCCTTTCCCAAAATTGTACTCAGAGTATATATAAAGTTTCGAAAGATATGAAAAAAAGGACTTTGATAGCTAAAATTTTTTTTTCCTGATATTTCAAATAATAAGCATCTAAACCCGTAGGATGACATGAATTCTTAGATATGTCCTTAATAGTATGCAATTTCATTAGAAAATATGAGTTCCATCAGGGTAAATTTTAGAAGTTTGAATATGCACCATGTTTCCACATGAGTCTAAAATTTAGTGATTTCGACTTGATCATACTTTTAATAAGCGAGTTACAGACATTAAAAATAAATGTCATAAAGTCAGTTTTCTCTTACATTTCCATTTCATCTTCCTTTATTCTTTTTATAAAAAATAAGACAACAGTCTAAATGCTAGCATCATACTAACGTTTAGTAGTTTTATTCTTAAACGCGTACATATGCAAATGTTTTTCAAACTAATTACATCAAATTATGAACTTCAGAATTTAAAAATGGGTTCATTGGTCTTATGTATTTTCCTTTCACTACTTATATCATTTTATGTGTTTAAGGATATAATTAACGAGCAGTTAAACTCGACACTTATAATAAATTGTACACAAAAAAAGTAAAGAGAAATTAAATAAAAAAAGCTTAATTTATTTATGGTGCCGAAATTTAATTAGATGGACATAATATTCCGCTGAACGTCAGCATTTTAATTTAATAAAGCTAATTTCGAATAAATTTTTATATTTTATTGTGTTTGTTTTGACCTACATTTTTAACAAATTATTTCATCACTATAACTCTGACTTTTTTACTAACTTGTAGTCCCCGTTGACAGCACAAAAAAATAAATATATTTTCTCAGTGTGTGTCGTAGGAATGCATCAGAAACGATAAAAAAAATAAAAGTATTGCATTACAAATGTAATTTACGTAAGTGAGAACTGGCAACTTTCCAGAAGCAGATGTTACCAACTGCGATGTTCTCTTTGCTTTGTGTAAATAAGCTTAAGCCTTATTCTCGCAGGGCTTTTAATTAAATTGGTGATAGACTGGACAGGAATTAGAATACTTACTAAAGTGAATTCAATTACCATCGTTTTGCACAATGTGTAGATGTCTGACTCCTGGCAAAGAACAGCATCGGCAGATCGAACTTAATTCTTAAAGCCTTCAGAAGAATTGACATACAATGAATTTATAGCCCCTTTATTTACGGGCTGATGTAAATGGATATTGAATTCACTTAATTATTAAGATTTCTAGGCAATGTATTTGTTTTCTAAGTGAACATTTTTTTATTAAATGGTTTAAAGGCTTTTTGCAAATTAAAATAGCAAAGACTGTACACTAAAAACATTTATTTTCCCTCACTCATTTAATGTGTAATATAAGGCTTAAATTAAAAATGTTATCGTTTCTTTCCTGAATACTAAAAATATTGTTCTGCCAAGTTAATTGTGGAATTCAATTAAACTGGTGTAACACCTTTTCAACTCTCAGAATGCATTGTCTTGAAAGTAATAGCAATGAAAAGTTTGGTATTTAATTAAAAATTTGAAGGTGTCAAGGAAAAGGAATTTCTGTCAGGTCTTTTATATCGTTACATTCTTTATGTAGACCTTCGTATAGTCTTTCTTTTCTTTGGAATATAACATAATAAAGCAGTTGTAGATATTCAAACCATTTATCATACATATATTTCTTTAAAATAATATTACAAAGATTCGAAGTGGCGTTAATACAATTACTATATTATATAACCCACAAAAAAATGTCATTCTGTGTAATTCTTTTTTGGAATACGGTAGTGTCAGCAGGCTTTCAAACCTAACTTTTTTTGTTTTGAATGGATTTGCTTGAAATTTAAATATGTGATTAGTACCATATAATCACTCCTTTCAACAACGTCATATATCAAAAATCGGTGATTTTTAGTTAAGCTTGTTTTCAGAATGTCCTGAAAGAGTAGTACATCCTTGCAAGATCGTCATATCTCACTGCTTAATATTTAGCCGCTAGAGAGAATAATTAAAAATTTATTTTCAATACATTTCAATGTACTTTTAAACTTTCAAATCACTCTCCTGAAAAATCTTGTTTTTTGAGATATGATGTTATTGAAAGGATTGAGCGATGCATGTAAAAGTCGTTAAAATTTGTTTTGAATGGATTTGCTTGAAATTTAAGTATATGATAAGTACCATATTTAAATTTCAAGCAAATGTAAAAGTGGTTAAATTTTAATTATGAAATATTAATAATTTATGGATTATGGATTTATAATTATATCAATAATTGGCCTAATTAAAAAGTTTCATGCGCATTTCTTTTGCATATAATATGATAATTTTTATTTACAGGAAACCTTACAGAACTAACAATGAAACTTATTACTTATCATAAGCATTCATTAAAAACATAAAGAGAAAAAAATTAATAATAGTGAAAACACCCTTTTTAATTAGACAAAATACCTATAAATCATCTTTTCAAGTACAAAATTTAGAAATTCTGAGCTTCGAAGCATAATTTTTTTCAATAAGATTTATTTTAATATACAGTTAAGTATATAAAATTTAAATTTCAAAGGAATACGATAATTAGAAGTGCGCATGGGACATTATTTATTAGGCCAATTATTGATATAATTATTAATTCATAATTCATAAAGTATTAATATTTCATCATTAAATTTTAACCACTTTTACATATCTATGGTACTAATCACATATTCAAATTTCAGGCAAATCCATTCAACACAAAAAAAAGTTATATTTGAAAGTCCACTGTCCCCTTAAATAGAAAATATTTTTTTACAAAACTATTTCTTAAGTAATAAAATTTTTAAAAAAAATGTATGATATCTGAAAACTGGGCAGTACCAAACACGTCATTACAAAGGAATTTGATATACCAAAAATGTGTACAATTGAAGGAGAATAGTCATTCCTACTTAAATTTGACTGTAACAAACTTTTGATTCTTCGATATTTATATCACAGGGAATTAACTTTAATGTTGATGACAGTAGTATTAGTTGTTAAGTTTTAATAGACAAGTGACTAGTGACATTAATACGATGTATTATTCAATGAACTATTAAATACTTTTGATACGCCGTTACAATACTTTAGTGAGTCTACACAGTTATAATTTGTACCTCAACTCTAAACGGGGTCCCTTAATGTCCTTGTTTTTCACCATGACATTCTTAACAACGTTCACTTATCAACGTTAAACTGAAAAGCTAATGTTTTCATAATTGTTGATAATAAAAAATATCAACAAACGATTTTATTTGTCTAATGTACATCATCTTGTAACTTCAATTAGACATCTAAATAATTTCTAAAGAAAAATTTACTTAGTTAATAATAAGAGGACGTTTCAACTTAAAATGGCACATCATATCCCATGGTTCTCGGACGAGGCGAGGTTCCATTTGTCGGTTATGTTAACTCGCAAAACCCCCTTATATGGAAGGCTGCAAATCACTTTGCCACCCGCCAAACACCGCTGCATGACCAAAAAGTTGGTGTGTGGTACGCGATGTCTTGGTTGCGCATCATAGGCACTATTTTCTTGGAGATCACCGTGAACACCAATGTGTACCTGTACATTTTTTAAACAGTTTGTTAGTCAACAGGATGATCGTGAATTAACGGAAGGTTGCTTCCAGCGATATGGAGTGAAGTGTCACACACATCGAGGAGCATGGGGGGAAACTGAGTCTTTCTTCGGCAACATGGCAATTTTAAATTCTTTGGCCTCCACTGTCACCGGATCTGACAGCACCAGAATTCTTCCATTGGGAAGAGTCTATCGGGACAAGTTTCGAACTGTAGAAGATTAGAAGGAAAACAACCAACCTGAAATTGCTGCCCCCCCCCCGAAATATTTGCCGATATATCCAGGAACATGGAACTCTGCGTCGAAATGTGTCAGGCAGAAAATGGAGACAACTTCCAGTATAGCATGTAATGAAATCGATTACACATACGTCAGGGTAAGTAGCGTATATATTTTTTTAGATTGCTTCAACCTATACTGAGTTATTACAGAACATTTGAGGACTCTTTCGAGTGAATTACCCTTTAAAAACACACATATTTTAAGGGGACTCAGTACCTCTCATTTTGACGAAAAATGATAAAATTGTCGAATTGCAGATTTTTACCCCAAAATGAACCTTAACATCTGTAGAACATTCTGACTAAATTTCTTGATGATCTGATTAATAGTAAAGGAGATATGGTTAATTTCGCAAACCTCTGTTTTTAAATGTCCCTTTAAATGCCACACCTACTTCATTGTTTACAGTAGAAAAACTAACCAACTCTCTGGTTTTTACACTCTCTGGTGTTTCATGTTGGTACACCAATTAACCAGGAATATTTGCCAAAAATATTTCCTGTCTATCAAAGACTGGCATCAAATGGTCTTTTAGAAAGATGTATCAGATGCAAAACTAAAAATGCAAATGAAAGCTTGCATAGTATGATATGGGCTAGGTGTTCGAAAGACATATTTGTGTTCAAAAAGCGTGTACATAGATCAGTGGGGGAAGTGATTTGTGAATATAATAAAGGTGTCACTTCTACTCTAAGAGAAATTCATAAAACTCTAGAACTAAAATTCGTGTACCAGACTGCCAGACTTGCAAAAAAATTCTTTTAGATTGCGAAGAAGCACATTTAAGTACCAACGAGCAAGAACACTTGTGAAAGATGCCATAACTAAAAGAGAACGTTTAGAAAAGAAACGAGAAGGCATTACATATAGACCTGGTTATTTTTAAATTTATAATTGGTGCCCTTTAAATAATTATGAAATTTTTTAAGTATTGGTATTTACATTTAATTTAAATATAAATATGAGCTATGATTTTATTTTATTAATAATTTATCATGATTTATTGAATAAGTATAATTATTATACACACACACACATATATATACATATATACATATATATATATATATATATATATATATATATAACAAATTAAAAATGATTATAATGTCTACTTTTGCAATTGTGGGGTATTTTTCTACTGAAAATGTGCAATTTTGTTTATTTAATAACTAAGTGCTACCATATACATTAGCTTCTAATTCCATGATTTTAACATCTAACACTTTCTTCTGGTGAGGAAAACTAAAAAAATGTTCCATTATTCATTGAGAAAAAGTTTGGAGACATTTGGATAAAATTTAGCATTGTTTCTTTGTAAATGAAATGTTTAAACTCATTTTTCTCAGTTCGTAATTTTTCAGATTTCCTATATAATCAAAATGCTAAGGCTTCCAGAATATTTCAGCAAATTGTCTCAAACTTTTTTTAGTGTATCTTTAGATGCTATTAATGATAAGTAAGCATCTTATTTTTTGATATCTTTAAAAAAAAATTTTTTTTTAATGTGAATTTGAAATATATGCTATTTTCAAGGGGTTTTTCCATAGGCATCCAATTATTAATTTTTTTCTTCCGATCTAATTTTTATATCAAAAATTCTGATGCTTACTTTTGTAGAAAAGAGTACCCTGAGTATAAGATAAAAAAATCTTGTTTCAAACACCAAAATTAAAAAAGAAGAAGAAATTTTAAAAGTGTTAAAAAATTTTTTAAAAATTAAATTTTAAAAAAAAGTTACTATTGTATTATCAATTTAAGGTCTATTATTGTATGTAATGATTATGCTTTATTGAAACATCATCCAAAAACTTAAATATTATTGTTATTTACAAAAATAAAATTTTTGGTACCGAGTCCCCTTAAGTTAAAACGTCCTCCTTTTATTAACTAAGTAAGTTTTCTTTAGAAATTATTTAGATGTCTTATTGAAGTTACAAGATCATGTACATTAGACAAAATCATTTGTAGATATTCTTGTTATCAACAATTATGAAAACATTAGATTTTCAATTTAACAAGTGAACATTTCGAAAAATGTCAAGAAGTTTATATAACATTCCGTGGTGGTTCCGATAAAACAATATCAGTTTCGAATATTTGCGTATATAAGTTTTACAACAGTTTTTTTCGATAGAGAGGGATCATAGAATACCTTGGTGGTCCGCGAAAATAGTTAGTTGTGTGTTATAAATTTAAAATTAACATTTTTACAAGATGATTGTTTAACATCCTATTTAAATAAAGTTGTTATTAACTTTATAAAAATTTTGTAAAGGAAATAGCCTGATCCATTATTTTCCAGAAAGGAATTTTTAAGTGTTTAAAGTTTCTTAAATTCAATTCTTTTATCCATCAAATGCATAGAATCGATTGTAACGTAGTCTTACTTCAAATAATATCGAAAACTATTGATTGATTAGAGTAAACAAGAACAATTATTCTAAAAAATGTCGATGCCAGAAACAAAGGCGTTAGAGAATACTAAGAATAATTGTGTGGTATATATCAACTGATTTCTAATTACAATATTTGTGATCTGACTTAATATAATTTTTAAAATATTAAACATCTTTAAATGGGTAAAGGTAAAATTTTATTAGAGAACGATCTTACCATATTTTTACTTTATTTGAATAATATAAAAATTAACAATATTTATAAAATAAAATAAAATTACTCTGCGGGAGTTGGCTTGAAATTCTTTCAAAACAATGCACGGAAGGAATAAACTAGTAAATCGTAGGTAGGATGAAACAATGAGATATCCAGTCAGTCTCAAAAAGTGATAGCTGTTCAGGAATGAGTAACCATTGTTACGTACTGTCCCAGGAACATGTTTCTTGAAGATGATGGGTTATAGAATAAAGTGACAGAAAGAAATGAGATACATTTGAGCTTTATATTCCCCTAGAGTTCCTATGTTGCTACGAGTGCGCTGGAGTCGTTTATCAATTAAGTGAATATTTTAACTACGGTGTATTTAACCTTCTTGCGTTGTTGCAATGTAGCATACACATAAGGTGTTCGGGTCAAAAATGACCCAAGGCAAAATTTTCAATGTTGTTGCATTATAGTCACATTTTATTTATATTAGTAATTTAATTATTTATTTAGTTATCATTTTACCTACACTTTTATGTATTTGTATATCATTTAACATTGTTTTACAGGTAAGTATTCCTAACCATATGGAAGCTTGAATTTAATGAACCACTCTGTAGTTATAAAATAAAACTGCTGTAATTCAATTCTTCACCCCTGAAAATCACTGAAAACATTCAAATGCAATACAATGTTGCACGGATTTTTCCTCTATTTATTACATATATTTACATTCGTTTGATAAAACAAGAAAGTTTGCACCTGAGTAATATTATTTGTTTATTTTCGGAAATAAAATTACACATTAACGAAATATTTATGATATAATATTTAGCTTACATCCAACAATACAATTTTGGACACTTGAACAATCAATGAAGGGAAGTCATAGAAAATTTGTAAATTCGTTAGCCTCTAAGTTGTTCCGTTTATATACTATTTTTAGACACTTGAATGTAATGTTTCTTACAAGTAAACTTTGAAACAACAAAGTTCTTACAAGTACCTTTGAAACACCTTACAGGACATTTGTTTTCAGTCTGTATGCATAAGCGACATCTTACCGTTTTGCCAGTAGTTGCTACATTTCCGGATTCTTCAGATTGGGGTTTAGGTTATCCTGAGTTTCGAATACTCATCGCCAATACTCCAGTAGCCCTTCTTGCTCTTGGAATATGTTTTCTTCCATCAATGTGGTTGGTAACCAAAGTCATGCCAAGCTTCTCAATAAAGATTACCCTTTTGTGAAATGATTTCATCTTCCATTCTGCGTTGATCTTGATGAATAATAATGCTTTATACTCGGAAATGTCTAAGATTTTGGAAAAAACTACGATGGACCATCTATTGATCTTTCTCCGACAGGAATAGTGGAAGGCTAGTCTATCTAAAGTCTACTCCACCTTTGGCGCTGTTATAATCTAAAATTATTTGAAGTTTCTTTGTGTCTGTATCTCCTATCTTTCTGTGATGGTGAAGAGTACTCTGGAGGACTACGCACTTGCCTCTTTACTGGCTATACGGCTGTATGTTCCAAACATAATTGGTAGCGTTGTCACAAATTACTCAAAATTTTATGCCTTACTTGGCTGGTTTGCTGGGCAAGTACTGGCGGAAGGGGCACTTTACTCGGAAAGCTGCCACTTGTTCATCCACAATAACATACATTTCAGGGTTATACAACATAGGCAAAATTGCCACCCACTTGTCCCAAAGTTCTCTTATGGCAGCAAATTTGTCAGTTACCCGTCTTCTTGGTCGGGTCTGCCTGTCATCAAATCGAAGAATCTTTGATATCATTTTGAATATTTCTAAGGACATAGTTGCCCTGAAGATATCCTGTCCCGTTGTGGCATCCCACAGACTCTCTGTAGACTCATTACGAGATTTATATACCCCAGACAGCAGCAACAAGCCAATAAATGCTTCCAAGTCAACGTTATTCAAATTCTTCCAACTGTTACCGAACACCTTTTTTCCTTCGACGTTACAATTTTTTAGTATGATATTCACAATTGCTGGAGGAAAAAAACAACATAAATGCAGAGTATTCGTCTTCCATTCTAGACGTGGCATATCTCGTGGGCCCTGGAGTCATGTTCACAACATTTTCTGCCTCACGCCTACCACATGAAGCTTGTGGTTCCGATTTCTATTTGATTTTACCATCTTTGCTAAATAGAGTCGCCGTCTGACTCGTCGACTGGTCAGATTCATCGCTTTGCAACGCCCCTTTACACACTCTACGAGAGTGGAAAGGAAAGCGCAAGAAGCAAATACCGGTTACAGAAACTAGGAACTGCTAAGGACAGTACAGTACTATTAGTGTCATCTATTGTGCCAAAAGGACACAAAAAATTGAGGTTTCTTTGTGTCGGAGAAGAACGGAGTTTCTTGAACGGAGTTTCTTGTAACGGTTCTTTCTAACGGAGAAGAACGAAAGCATTAATGCATTGTCTCACAACAATAATTGAATAATATATTAAAAATTACGGTGCTCATGCTGCTATGCTCTGAAAATTCCACATGGGTCAAAATTGACCCGAACGACTTATGTTCTACAATTTTTATTGCTAAAAAACTACCGTCTGAAAAAAATAATTTCACGTAGCTAAATATTTATTATGACTATAAAAACAAAGTCACGACATATTTTTGAAAAAATCCCCAAATTGTAATAAATCCATACGAAATAAATTTGTTATGGGTAAAAAAAAAACCCGAACACTCTAAGAAGGTTAAATCCTTTTATTCTTACTCTTTTTGAAATCCATTTTCTAAAATTTTAGGAGAAAATGCGAATTGAAAAAAAAAAAAGATTTCTTTTTTTTAAAAAATAGAAATTATTTTTTGATAATTTAAGAACACCGTATTCTCAGAACATTCTTTCCATCCTAGTATCTTGTAAATAGCATTTAATTTATGGACTGCATTAAAATAACTCAAAATTATTGCTGTACTGTTGTTGGAGGAGCAGAGTCAAATTCACATCTCTTTTGTTTACTTTATTTTACTGCGCAGTACTTTAATTACATAGATTTTAGCTTAATTCACTACAACACACACGTATTTTAACATATTTTGTAATAGTTTTATAGGTCTCAATCTAATGCATTGATTTAAGACATTGATATTTCAACCCACGTTCTAAATTAGCCCTTGTGGAAAAAAAGTAGACCGCATCGATCTCATCCCATCTTCAATTATTTCCTGTCACAACAGGAAACAAAAATGGAAGAAATTGGCGCTCAATATATCATAATAAATAGGCATAAATTGAAAAATTATATTTACAGTATTTATTTCAGAGGTCAGAAATAAAAAAAAAAATAAAAAAGTTGATATATTGACGTCTTGATTATCTTGATATACTTGACCCATATTTTCCATTGACTTATAAAATACAGTTTAGAACTGCAATTCAGTTTATATTAAAGAAATACTATAGATTTTCTATTTCAAGATTTGAAGTACATAAAAATGCCTCTTCTGCATAATTCAGATTCATTAAATGCATGATTTGCATTACTTTTTAATATTTCCCTTTGATCAGCATTGCTTTAACATTCTAGGAGATGATATGTTAAAGATTTATTAATACAGACATGTTAATTTTAGAAAATTAGCCCAGAACTTCTGACACGCAGTAGGATGGTAGTGCTTAGTCATAACTGAAAGGACAAGAATTATGATTAAAATACTACGTAATCGGACGTGATTTGTGTCAACCCTGTTTCTAATTATTGTGTTAAACATGCATAGACAAAATTAGTAATAATTTAGCATCATATGAAGGGTAATTATTTCGCACACTTGTACTGGACTCAGCGAAACGAGTCAGATTAATAATTTATTTGATGTGGAAAGCAGTTGATATAATTAAACATTTATTACCGAAACTGACTTTGTTTGTATTCAGTTTTCGTAACCTAGAAATTAAATATATATATATTTTTGAATTTTTAAAATGTTTAAGCATGGTGAAATCTAAAACATATTTTTTCTTCAAAGAACACTTACTTAATTAAAATTTTACAAACAATATCTGTTTTTAAAAATATTTTTGTCAGAGTAAATCTGTCACACACATAACATTGTTTAGTGCCTAATATGTCAAATAGTACGTTCGAAAAATACAGGGGTCATACCACTGTTAAACCTTAAAAAAAATAAATAAAATAAAATATATATGTAAGATTAACTTTTTCTGAGTATTTTAAGACAATTCACTTGAAAAAATTCCCATAATTACTGAAGTTATGAATAAAATCGTGTCAGATGTTCAATGAAAACAGATTTAAAGGGCAATACTTCAAAGGGATTTATCTCAAAATGTGTTTTTTTCACATAACGCAATTGTTATCTCTAGAACTATTTCGTATTTTTGCATGAAATTTTCACAGATAATAGATATTATAATTTGCTTGAAACTGAACCTAAATTCGCTTACAGATCTCTAGAGAATGCATTTTTCATGCATAGATAAAATTTAATTTATTAAGAAGGAAAATGCACTTTTTTCAGTTTCATAGTAAAAATAGAAATATACCTTAAATATATACAAATTTAGGTTCAAATTGAACTTTAGTTTCTGCAGTATTTGTTAAAGGCAGAAATTTTGTCTTAAACTCAATTTTTTTTGGAGTATTTATGTGCGTTAGCTTTGATATCACTTGTCCAAAGCAAACTGCTTATTATTTATGACTATCTAACAAAAATTATTTTTAATTATCAAAAAAGAAACAGGTATATATTCATAAATCAAACATTGGTCTATTAACACAAAAAAAATATAATTTTAAATATTATACTTTTTAAGATATAGAATGTCGAATGTGACACAATTTTTATACTTTTTCGACTTTTAACAGTCGTATGACCCCTTAAAGTTCATAATTTTTTTAAATTATTTATAACAATGATTATAGGGTATGAGAAATTAGATCAAGTAAGTGTAATATTTCTGATCCATTTAATACAAGGGAAAATGTTGAGGACTAATCAGAAATTAAACGATATTTGTATTTAAGGTGAATTGTTTATCAAATGAAAAATTTTTATTAGTTTTTCTTTATTTCTTGTAAAATTTATTTTTTTATTTACGCTTAAGTTATATTCAATTAAGGTCATGCATTTTTAACGAGATCGAAAGCTTTAAAAAATCAAAGCATAATGAAGAAAAATGAAAATATCCATGAAGTTTACAATGATTCTAATGAAAAACTTTTTTGATTAATATGGAAATTTGGATATAAAATATCTTAAAAATAAGATTAGGCCATAACATTCATTAAAGACTACAAATAAACCCGATAAATCTTTCGTAAATGACAAAACTTGTAGAAATATAGAGTACTAATTTTTTAATTTTATGATTTTTATCACACTATTAATTAAAGCATTGATGACATTTTGAAGTGATTTATTTGCTTATTTCACACAGTAATATATTTTTTCCTTAAAAATAGAATGACTTTGTTTAAAAGTCATTCTATTAAAAGTCCTTAAAAGTCAGTTTTATTATTAATGATCGATTACCAATGAGCTATTGATTACCATTTACTGATAAAAACAATTTGAATCTTTTGAAACATCTATAATTACTTATGTAAAGTGCTATTTATCGACTGCTTAAATATTGAAAAGGAATCATGGAACTTAAAATCGAAAAAAGAAAGTGAAAACGAAAATAGCGTTAACCTGTTACTGATTTAAACAAATGATTAATGCACTAGACTTCGAATGATTAAAAGATAAATTTTTTAGCATGCAATTTAAATATTAGAATTCTACGCAAACTGTAAGTATAACATTGTGCTGCATTCCTATTATAATTAGTTTTGAAAAGGGGATATGAAACAACTTATTTAAAAAATTAACAACACCAGATACAAAAATTTTGATTTTAATTTTGTTTCACATTCATTATTAATTTAACTGAGTCTAAAGTCAGAAAATTTACATAAATATTTCTCGATGGAAAACTGTAGGTAAGGGAGATAAACACAAAAAAATTTACTGAGAATTTCTATCATTGAAAGGGAAACATCAAAAATTCTAGAGTCATGAAAATGCTATGCAAAAAGGCTTAAAGTTGTTTATAGAGGTTTATTTTATTCCGTTGCTATAACAAGTATGCATTTCAGCTCTTTTTGGTTTCATAATAAATAGGACCTATTGCTTCAAAAACACAATACTCTATAGTAGAAACATCAATAGATACAAAAAAATGCAGATGAAATTTTTAGGTTATGGTTAAAATTTAAATTTTCTTAGTGCAAGATACATATAAACTAGCATTTATAATAGGTAAAAGAATGGTTATAATGAACTACTTCCCTTAACAATATCTAACCAAACAACAGTTATAGAAATAAAATATATAGCTTTCTTGTATGCATCTAGAGTGTATATTCCTTTGGATTCAGTTTAAATACTATCGGATTAAGAATAATTTGGACTTATAATTTTTACACTATCAAAGAAGAAATAAATTTGCAGAAGATTAGCACAGAACTCTAGCAAAGTTCTTTTTTTTATGTAATTCAACAACTCTTAATTCTAATATTTTTTGAGTAATCTACAATTTAATCTGAAATAAGAAGGAATGTAAACTTTTTTAAACCATTCCTCCATCTAACTGGAAATAATTTTATCATACTTATAAATGCTTTGTTTGTATACTTCACGTCATAAATTTCCTAGTATGCATCACTCTATTAGATATTCAT
Source organism: Dolomedes plantarius (assembly GCA_907164885.2). NCBI lineage: Eukaryota > Metazoa > Arthropoda > Arachnida > Araneae > Dolomedidae > Dolomedes > Dolomedes plantarius. Next base: position 117,565,194 of record OU015500.1, on the reverse strand, counting down.
AAATGAAGTTAAATTGCAATAAAGGAATTGCCGCGAATGCACTCCTTGCAACGGAGGATTTTAAGCTAATAATAAAAAAATAATACGACTGATAATGTTCTTCAAATTGATCCCATTTGTTTCCGAAGGGAACTTACTGTGCATAATTAATAAGATATATATAGGAATCTAATAGAAAAATCTTGCTTGCAAATGTATCATTGCGGACTTTTCCGATAACTATCTTAAGTAGCAGACTTATTTTCAATATTTACGAGCTACATATTTAAAATAAATTACAAGTCTATGGTTTAATAGTGAATATATTTAATTATTTTTATCACATTTAACTCTGATTAAACATTTTCCTTTCAGGATGCAATTTTGCTTAATGGTACTAAAATGATGCAAGTATAATTTTTAATTTCGTAATTAACAGGACGTATATTAATGCTATTAAACATGGAATTAATATGTATCTTAAATATTCGCTTAAAACAATTCTTTTAATCCTAATAATGGAAGAGTTTCATTCATTTTATAAATGAGGATCTATTTAAATTTCTATCAGAAAAGTTATTCTAGAATCTGAATACATTTTGAATTTTCTATACATGTATCTTGTTTAATTCATATAAAACTATAATTAAAAATTCCATTTATTGATTTCGATCATTTTTAGATAGTATATTATAATGATATTAATATAAACCATATATTAATATAAAATTCAAAATAATTTATAATATATATTTTTACATACTACAAAAAGAGAGAGAAAAAGGAATTCTGATCTAATAATTGTGTATCCTTCCTAACTCTTTTTATAAAAATGTTGACGCTAAAAATCAATGAAGGTGTTAAATATTTTAAACTTCAATTTAATGCAAGACGTCTTCCGCATTTACAACTCATAAATATTTACAACTTAAACTGAAAATTTCAGGGAAGATCAAACGCTGAAATTAAAATCGATTAAAAATTTCTGTTCCTCTCTCACAAATTCTAAAGTATTCCAGAAACATTAGAAATGATTCGTTCGATTTCCCTTCTAAACCATCCTTTTCAGAAGAAAACTGAAAGGGAAGTACCAAGCTAGGTATCGACTCCTAGATTACGAGTCATTAACTTTAAGAGAAAACAAATTTGTTCAGCAAAAAAACGATAAAAAATTTTTCCGGAAACGAATGAAACTTTCTTCGAACAGTAATTCTTAAGTTGACATTTAATTTTAACACGTTTCGATACTTAAGGTAATATGTCAACTTAAGTCAGGAAACTTAATTACTTCATGAAGCCTAATTGCTCCCCAAACTAGAGGAACGATATTTGGGCTTTCTTTTTTCTCTTCTTTTCTGTAAGGAAGTTCCATCGAAGAAAATATTTTGTTTAATTAAAAGTAAGGTCGCATGATCAAAGAAGTTCGAAGATAGCGCTTGTTTGGAGGGCGTATTTCTCACTTTTGCGATTACCTTCCCCCTCTAATTAGGGAGGGATGATTTAGAGATATTTTTGATCTAGCTCAAGAAAAGTTAAAAAAGTCTCCAAATATTTTTTTTTCCTTGTCTGTGTATTAATGGGAAAATTTCTGTCTTATATCGGTGTTTTAAAGCTCAGAATTTTTAATGCTTGCTTACTTTTAAATGTAATGATTTAATGTTTGCATTCCTCGAATCCTCGTTCCAAGATTTTTAAATGGATGAATGGGAAATAGCGACCCCGTCTCCCTTAAGGTTTTTTTTTCAGATTTTAAAATCTAATTAGATGTAATATGCATTTTCCCCCTATCGAATTACTCATTTTTTCCCTTCGGCAATAAAAGCCTTTTAACAGCGATAACTATTTTTTTTTTTCCGAAATGTGTTAAAAATATATTTGAAGGTAAAGACTGAAAGGTGAAGAAGAAGTTAAAAGATTCAAAAAATAGTTTTAAGAGCGAATTTGAGATATGGAAATGATGAGATTACTAATATGTAAGTTTTACATCTTTTAGCTCTATGGTATATTCGTATGTCTTTAAAGAAACTCCTTAAATTTTAAACAGCAGTTAACTCGTTCTATATGCACTTTACTCTGTAACATTTGCTAATGAAAGCATTATTAATTTCACTTTTAATCTACGGTCTAACGTTTTCAATTCCTTAAAGTAATAATTATAAAAAAATAATTATTAATGCAAAAAATAATAATTAAATTTAAAATAGCTAAGATAACAGCTATTAGCTTAGCTATTATCTCAGCTATCAATTAATTAAAAAATAAAAATAAAGGCATTTATACTTTGTTTTTGGAGTTTATTTTTTAATTCCTTTTACCTCTGTTAAAATACCTCTGTAAACTTAAAAACGGTTAGTTCTAATGCCTATAAACAGTGTTTCAATGACTTGAAGAAACATTGAAAAAATTGTATAGACTCTTTTGGCGATCACTATTATAATTCAATAAAAGTTCTTTAATCATATGTATTTTATATTTTAGATAATATCTATTTTATATAATTTGGAAACAAAAAAAAATATTAAGAAAAGAAATGTAATCATAAAAAAATTAGATTTGCGTAAAAACACTTTAGGACTTTAAACACTATTTACCACTTTGCACGCAATTGTCTAGCGATTCTCTGTGGATAAATTGGGCGAAATGTACTGCGGTCAATGAAACTTGCTTCCTTTACTTTCATTCTCTTAATTTGCACCTGGGGTCAGACGTATATCCATCTCCTCGCGGTTTGCCCAGGGCAACATCTCTGACGGCGAAGAGATATATATCTTTCTAGATGCGGTTCTGGTATTCTTCGGATCGCTTTCCACGTACATATGATCTACGTATTCTCCAGAGGAATGCTCGGGGCCTATCCTAGTCTCAAGATTGGAATTACAATGTCCTCCCTTACAATATGATAGTGATATATTATTTACAAATGAAGGCATATCTTTTTGGAAGAGTACTTCACATTTTACCCTCTTCTGGGATACAAACTCAACCTGCTTCCAAAATTTAGATAAATTGCCATTAATATTTTAATTGGTATTATGAATGAACTAGCTGAAAACTCGCACTTCGCTACGGAGTACATTCAAATTAAATACAACGGTCAATGTATGCAATTAATGCAAAAAAATATAAATATATATATATATATATATATATATATATATATATATATATATATATATATATATATATTTATAATAAATACGACGATCAATGTATACAATTGATGTAAAAAAACAAACATATTTATGAAAAAAATCGTAAAGGATATTATTATAGACAAAAGAATGTCCAATCGTCTGTCGCATTAGCAAGAAAAACATATTTTTTTTGTCTATTTAGTTTTTATGCACGTGACGATAAATTTATTTAAAGTACCAGAAAAAGAAATCACGTGATCAGCATTTAATAAATTAAATTCTAAAAAGTTAATCTTTAAAAATTCAAAAAAAAATCAGAAAAGGGAGGTAAAGATTCGAAAATGATTTCATTTTGAAGGAATTTTTATGATCTTTCTCGTGATAGAAATTTTATAACCCTCAAATTATTATTTTAAATGCAAACTTTAAAAAAGTTACAAAAACAGCTTAAAAATTTAATTTTAAAAATTATAAGAAGAATTTTTTTCAAAAATCTTTCTTAGTGCACCCCTACACTATAAGAAGAATCGCCATGCAAAATTTCAACCCTTTAGGTCCAGCGGTTTGGTCTGTACGTTGTATGTCAGTCAGTGAATGAGTCAGTTACGGAACTGTTTTATATATATAGACTAGGGTTGGATTTTAAAGTTATAAAAGAAATGGATGATATAGAGAATACGGATGAGATACTCAGAATGAAATTATAGAAGACGTGAAACTTCTTCAGAGTTAATATTCTTCTTTTTTGAAGAACTGACGACCCAACAAATAGTGGCTGTACAAGGTAAAGATAGTAATAAAATTAATTCAGTGTCCCTAAATATTATCTAAATTATTATGACCCCCCCCCCATACACACACACTTTTTTTTATATTTTCATTATACGCTGTCTACTTTGTATATCTTGTGTGTTTATGGTAATAATTTTTTCTCTTCATTTTGTGTTATTGTTGAATACCTGGACAGTTTTAAGGAAATTTCAGGAGGGAAACTAGAACACATTTTCTTTTATCTTAAACTAGCTGAAAACCCGTACTTCACTACAGAGTACATTCAAATTAAATACAACGATCAATGTATGCAATTGATGTAAAAAAAAAGAAAAAAATATATTTATAAAAAGCCGTAACGGATATTTTTATAGACAAAATAATGTACAAGAAAATATTCAAATTAAATCTAATAGAACATACTAAAGAATATAGTACAGTTAATATAGTACAGTTAGACGAACATTTATTTTACTGCAATTTAATATTTTTTGATAATGTCCAATCGTCTGCAGCATTAGCAAGAAAATTAAATATTTTTCTTGTCTATTTCGTTGCTATGCACGTGACGCAAAATTAGTTTAAAGTATCACAAAAGGAAAAGAAACCACGTGATCAACATTTAATAAATTAAATTCTAAAAGTTAATCTCAAAAATCAGAAAATGGAGGAAACGATTAAAAAAATATTTCATTTTTAGGGGATTTTTATGATATTTCTCGTGATATAAATTTTATAACACTCGGATTATTATTTTTAATGCAATTTTTAAAGAATGTTACACAAACAGCTTGAAAATTTAATTTTTAAAAAATCTACTAAGATTTTTTAAAAAATCTCTCTTAGTACGCCCATACACTATAAGAAGAATCGCCATGCAAAATTTCAGCCTTTTAGGTCCAGCGGTTTGGTCTGTGCGTTCTATGTCAGTCTGTCAGGCAGTCAGTTACGGAACTGTTTTATATAAATAGATCAACAATTGAAAAGTAGTGTTTTATTTTCATGAACTTCCTTTTATTTTCAATAATCTCTTTAATAAATCAACAATCCCGTCTGCCAGGATAAATGTTTCAAGAGGAAGGATTATTATTAATTTTTTTGTTCCGCTAGCCTCTAAGATTTAGGCCCAGAAAAATGGCCTTTTACAAAAGGCACAACTAATGGGATAACGAAAAGTCTTAATTGCTTGGGGAAAACAACTGTTTCTGTTTAGGAAGAAAATTCGTGTGGAAAAACAGAAGTTCCATGGCAATTTTATTTATATCCTTAATTATAAGGAAGCTTGTCTGAAAACATTTCAATATGTGATTAATATAGAAAAAAAAATATTTCCTCATCCTTAATCAATCGACTAAATTTTATATTAAAATTCTTAGAGTCTTTGATTCTAAGTATGGACGAGTCACAATGATTATATCCCTAACCGAACAATCTGCATTTTTTTCTGTTTTAAAACTGCTAGTGAGTTGCATTTGGGGCTATGCCCGATCGAAGCTTCTTCCCACTTACGTCATTTATTCTCCCAGTGTTTATGTATTGTTACGAATAACTTTTCTTAAGAGTTAAATGGAAAAGTTTAAAACCGCTAAAAGACAAATGTTCAGATTTCTCCTATGATGTTTCTCTCATGCATGGAATTTCGTTGATTCTTACTGAAAGCTTGATCTTCGTTTTGAACGGGAAGCTAATACTGATAAAAAGTAATTATTGGGTAAATCCACAAAAACTCTCCGCAACCTTACATCCATTGAATATTTATTCAAGAAATTTTAGATTGTCAAAGAGTCCTTATTCGTGGTTTTATTCAGGAAATATAATTATAGAGTATTTAGCTCACTTCTACCCAGACTTGGGTGTATATAATTTGAAGTGGCACTCTAAATGAATTTGATACAAACACAGTTTATACATGAAACAATGTTTATTGAATATTCTTGGACATGTAGGCTTTGCTTTTAACAACAAGATTCATACGTACTACTTGTACAGATATATAAATACAGCTTTCAAGAACAATATTTTTTCAATACTCACAAACAGTAAGTCAAACCAGCAGTTTTTGCTACGTAAACTTTGGGCCCCCTAAACACTAGCGCAGGATAACACATGGAGCTACTTACCCCGTAGCTCCCTCTCGCTTATCTATCAACTTTAACAACCTTTCTTCAACCTTTAACAACCTTTTTCATTAATGACGCTGCATGGTATTTATACTAAGCGCGTATGCCGAAATTAGCATATCTCAAGCAGCTTCTTTAATTCATTCACTCAAAAGTTCGATTCTTGCGAATCGAATCGTGTGTATACCTTACATAATTTATCAAAATCTTTTTTTTTTCAGGTCATTTCATAGTAAGAAAGTGTCCATAGATTTCCATAAAAAATGCTTTCTAAAAGTCTAGCGAATTACATACTTTTTTCTCCGTGATATTGTTTGGAAAACGAAATCTTATCCCTAATACGAAAAAAAAAAAGCAAACTGTTCACAAAGGTCCACCTGTGCAATGCAATGAACAATCCCGTCCTGATTTAGTGCAAGATGGGCTTCTAAAGAGAATTCTCTTGGCACAGATCTGTTATCTCCATTTTTCAAACTGCAAGCCAATGACCTTGCGTGTAGAAAGATAACCCATCTCACTTTTTCACGCCAAATGCATCTCCCCAGCTGACAAATGAAATCAACAAGGACAATTTAAAAAGTTTCAGTTCTTTAAAAAAGACCAATAAACATTTTTAAAGTCTTATATCTTTCTAATGGAACAACCCCGCGTCCAGAAAATACGGTTGCAAAAATGAATATTAGTTCCTTTAATGGAGGTGAATAAACGAGAGTAAATTGCATTTAAATGTTTTTATACCGGAAGGAAAGACCTGAATATTGTTTATCGTGAATCACACATATTCCCAGTTCCCATAACAAATGTATGTACTTAATATAAACCCAGGTCATAACAAACGGATTCAAAATGTAGATTAATAAACTATTTGTCAATGTGTATATGAATAAAACATGCCTTGTTGCTATAATTCCCACTAACTGCGATATACCGGAAATAATACCTAATGGCAAATCTAGGTTATTTAAAGCTGTTTCATATTCCTTACAATTATATACATCGTGAAAGCTTAGAATGCAATCAATAATATACGTGATATTTAAAAGTCTCACATGAAATTATCTACTTATTTCTTGAGTAAATTTTGCATTACTTACAAAACATTTTTGGGTACAAATAAATAATATATGAGCAAATACATTGGTGTTTCCCTGAAAAAATAAACGGTCGATAAATCAGATGCTTAGATAAAAGGAAATAAAGAATAGCTTATGATTTTCTTCCCCGTTTATTTGCTTTGTGTACATAATCACTTAAATCTTATCTGGGTAAGCATGTTATGAATCTCATACATTTTGTTATCACAGCATTGTCCTATTTCTAAATGCAATAAATCTTCAACGGCGAATGAACTGTAAAACATAGTTAATACAAAAATCATAACTGAAATAAAATAAACCAATGATTCTTTAAAAAAATAAATTTTTCTCCACATATGAAATGCATACCTCCGCGCAAAGTATTTATATATTCTTTTTCAAGTACATTTTGTTTTATTAAAATAGAAGAAATGGGAATGTGCTTGAACCGCATAACAATATTTTCTTTTTCATTACTAAGATCAATTAAACAGGTTGCACACACGATATAAATGGTAGGTCAAGAATATCGTTGTTAAAATATTTTTATTCATTAAAAAGCTAGCGTTCAGGGTGACGATTCAAAAAGTCGTTACAACACATTTCATAAAAAAGTTTTTGATAAAGCTGATAAAACTTTTACAGCAGACTAAAAAAATCCCCTTTTCCCCTATTACACCACTTACACTTGCTTGCTTGCACACACACACACAGGGAAATTACTCTTGGAAGCAACTTTATACAGTCTGTAATTTTACAAACGTAAGTTATGAAATGTCATCTTTTTTCATGCAAGAATGTACACAAAACTTTCGATTTTCATAATAGTTTATGCATGCATGTGCGTGTATATAACGATACATAACATGAAAATAACTATAAATAAGTGTAAGACAAAAAAAAATATATAAATTTTAAGTGGGCATGAAAAATAATTTAAATTAGGTATAAATCGAGTTTAATGAAAATAAAAATTAAATTTCCATAGAGATTTTATATTTATAAAATATTCAGTGAAAATCTTTTCTTTGAGATTTTAACATTCTTCCCGCGAGTTGAATTTTATTTCAATTTTTTTCTACTGCGAGGAACGTATAATAACGACTGTTGTTTTGTTGTAGGTTAATTGGGGGTTCAGTTTATTTTAAAAACAAAAATCAAGATTAACTTCCTTCAAACAAAATCTTAGAATAATTCACTTACATACCGTATTCATAAATAAGAAATCACATATAGTTTATGAATATAATATGGTTTTAAATATTCAAATTTAAATAAGTAAATTTTAAGCGCGTTTTTGAATTTTAATTAAAAATGAGAAAATATGCACCTTCTTATCTAAAAGTAGAAAATTTATGAAGTAGAAAATTTATTGTTGATATATATTTATATATACGCATATTTATTAAGATTTTTATTTTATAACTTATTTGAAACTTCTTTAAAAATAGTATAAAATGTGCTTTTTAATACCCAAAATAAAATAATTTAAGTGGGTAAATAGTTTTGAATATATTAATAGTTTTTCATCAGATAGAAGAGCATTAGGTGTGATTGTCTCCATGGACAACTCACAAGTAGTTTTGGTTTAATTAATAGTTCTTCCTTTAGCCAAAGTGCATTAAGTGTGGATTTCTCTATGGGCAATTTACAAAGTATTTTAGAATTGTCCAAAGGGACAATCACTCCTAATACTCTTCTGCCTAATGAATAACTATTAATGAGTTCGAAATCAGTTAGTCATTTCTTTTTTTTTATTGGGGATATTAAGAACTTGTAAATTACTGTGTTAAATTTTTAATTTTATGTACTATTTAAAGAAATAAATCACGATAATGACACCGGTGAAGATAAAAAATGATGATAGGAAAATAAGTTAAAACACATTGTTAAGTTTCAAATAAAAAGAAAACTTAGACATTAATGAAAAAATTGAGCATTATTTGAAAAGGGTGTTTGTGAGTTTAATTTTTAAAAAAAAGTTTTTGAAACTGAATAATGATACATAAATTTCATTTTATTCTGAGCGTGGTTTTAAAGAAGCATCACATACAAGCTGAATATTATTTTTACGCAATTTAAAATGGTCGGTAGCGTAAAGTTTATTTTAATGCAACATAAAACCTTTTTTAACAGATTTCAAAAGATGAAGATATGTAGCCTCAGTGTTGTGTAAAATGTTTACATTTTATTTATCTGTAGCTGCAGATCTCCGTTGATGACAGTAAAAGCCTTAATAGTTTTGCCTTTCAAGAAAAGTCATCATTCCCCTCACTTTTTAAAAGAAAAGTCTGCCTTTCTTACTTAACTTTAATGGCTCATCTTTCTTTTGTCTCTCAAATTTATATCGCTGATCTTTCGGAGAGCTTTAACGTCTCTCAGAAATGAGTGTTTTATCACGCTGTTTCGGGACTAAGAACTTATCATTTTGATTCATTTCTCAGCAGCTCGAATAATTTATGTTTCATCTTATGATTGTGCTTTAAAATGCAGATGTTGAAATGGACTTTATACAAAAATATTTAAGTTTTCTTTATGCTAAAAATGCATAAAGTAAAACAACCGCGTATGGGGATATTTATCTTGAGATATAGTAAAAGGGGAGTTACATTTTCTTTATTTTAAGCCACAATAAAAAACAAAATTTAAAAAATAATCAATATCAGAGATATTGTGAATAAGAATACAGGGCATATTTTTGTGTAAATTATATTATTGTTGGATATGAGGAGTATTGAAGGAAACGGACGTATGACAGGACCATTTCCTATATGATGTAATGAAAACATTTTCCGCAAATGTATTTTGTTTGAAAAAATTTCTCCCATGTAAGAATTTTAAAAATATTTTTTTAAAAACTAGCAGATAAATCTTCGAAATTCATCAGAAATTTTAGAATAAATCTTTAAGAATGGGGCACATATATTAAAATTAAATATGTGAATGCAATTATAAAGTAAATTCATTTAAAAATTAATGCAAAGCAGCGTCTCTTTTCTTTTAAATATCTCATGATTAATGTATGATTAACCCAATTATTTTTATTAAAAAAAAACGAAAACTGTAACTGTGCGTGTCGAAATGTTGACTTCATGCGTAAGCCCAAAAATGCATAAAAAATTCCAATTCGGTATTCCGTTCATAAGTTTACAAGCTTAAAATATATTGAATATGTAACAGAATATGATTGCTAAAATTTTATATAAGTTTGATGTTTTAATAAATTCAATTTAACATGTTTATCATTTAAATAGTATTTACATTAAAATTTTCCCATAGATTTAAAATATAAGGTAAAAGAGTAATTTGAGCTTATGACTTAGACAAGGATTCCCATGATTAGTGTTACTAGTTCTTTGCTAACCTCATAATGAAGTTGTGGGAAATTAATATTATTTTCTTCGTTATTTTTTATAACTATAATAATACCGGATTTATATATGCAGAAAAAAATACAATTTATAACGAGATTAGTAATTACTTAAGTGATTTAGAACTTTTTTCCATATTAAAGAATAATAACAATCTTTGATCTAAATTTGTTGCATTATTCTACATATCTATCTCGATTGTGATTTTTATTTGTTAGTAAACGGTGAATAATTCTTGCAATGTTATTTGTGTTGAAACATTTTGATAGACTGCATTTTAGAGAAATAATATTTTTTCATATTCAAATTACATACACGAGTGTCTTGAAACACGGAATATATTTACGTTTTGGAAAAGGAGTGTTTTTATTGTAAAGAATATGAAAAATAATTAAATAAGACTCTCGGATTCGTTAAAATTTGCCAAATTTATGTAAGTAATAGAATATCTGAACTAATAGTACTACATATCGGATCACTGTCGCATGAAGATGAATAATTAAAACTATCTATTAATAAAGTTGAACCCATTACACTGAATGTATGTATGTATGTATGTATGTATGTAAATATATATATATATATATATATATATATTTATACAAGACGCATTTAAAAAAAGGTCGATTAAAAAGCTTTACTACTCATTTTAAAAAAATTTAAACACTGTCCCCTTCAAAAAAAAATCCTCTCCGATGGCGATGTATCGTTTCTGAAGTTCATTCCTCTCTTGGGACGTTTGTTGGTACTTTCTTTTTGTAAAACAATGCAGTTCGCTTATCGCATTCCCCTGAATCTCATCTATGGTTTGGAAACGACGTCTTTTCAATTTATTTTCAAGTTTCAGAAGAGAAAATGTTTCATAACAATAATCCTTCATTTCATCCCCATTTATGATATTCCTAGGAAAGCTTTCATTCTATTTGCATTAGAAAGCAGTAACCGACAGATTTCATCACAAGTTCCCTTTTTAATCTTCACTCAAAAAACGAAGGACGAATTGCATTCTGAAGATATCTAGTAAAATGTGGTGGGACGTCCCTATTCAGCTGTCCACTTGATCAGCCCCTTCTCGGACATTTGCATGGCTGTTTCCAATAGTTATGATACGGTTGTTCCCATCTGTTGCCGTCCGTGCATGCGGAAGACCATTTATGCAGATCCTGTAAACCGCATAAACTGATAGTCTGCCCTCTTCAAAACGCTTAAACCACTCACAGCACTGAAATGTCTTATGGATATTTTTTTAATGCTGTTTCGCAGATAAGAACTTATGCTTTGAAATCGTTCTTTTTTTCGCTGAATAGTGAAACTTTTGTTGATTAATTGTAGTTAAAATACAGTTGTTAGAAAATCTTCTATAAAAATGTCATTTAGTGTCATGCAAAGTGAGCGGCCAGTGAAACAAACAAAATAAAACTTTTGTTTTGAAACCACACACACACGTTGTTCCTCAAGCTCTTTCCTTTTCACTTCGTCGGATATATATATATATATATATATATGTGTGTGTGTGTGATAATAACTGCCCACCATTATATATCTAAAGCGTATTTAAAATTATCCTGTTAATAAAGCACGACCCCTTTTTCCAAAATTGCAACCTAAAAGTAAAATAAGATAAATTATATTATCCCTGCAGATCATTATACAGGCATGTGAAGTAGCTGAACTCAATAACATCCCCAGATATGAGTGTTAGAAGTTATGAGATTCCGAATGTCAGTATAGTGTCAAAAATCTTGAAGAGCCCTCGAACCACTCTGAATTTATAGGTTCTGTAACGTCAAAAACCACACTTTGCAAGAATTTTATGGCCACTTATCCTGCACTCAGGTCAAGAGGTCGCGGTTCTAACAAGCGCGGGATCTAGCAGTAAAGTCCCCGATAAACTTAAGTGGACACGTGAACTCCACGAATCTAAAGAAGCCCAATTAAAATATTAAGTAGTCTAGGCCCTCTGGCGTCAATATCGCAAAGCACTTATTTACTAAGTGCGTGATCAGAAGATTTCTGTCTCTTGGTGTCTAACTCTCGTTGCTGTCGGACCTGCGGTCCGCTTCTGTCTTGTAACGTAATCTCGTCAGGCCAAGTCATGTGGCCGCTGCAGCTAAGGCTTTCTAATCAATAAAGCAAATCCTCGAAGTTGTGTATTTCATCAATGGCTCCAAAAGTGCGTGTCTCGCCTAAGGTTCGTAAGTGATTCCCTGGATCTACAATTCGCCCGACTGCATCACATCTTCGTGACGGCTACGCCTCCGATTAGGGCTATGCCTCTCCTCCACGGCGTGAGGTACGGGACATCACATATATATATATATATATATATATATATATATATATATATATATATATATATATATATATATATATATATATAGAGAGAGAGAGAGAGAGAGAGAGAGAGATAAATTAGATAGATTAGACAGATTGTTGGACTAGGTAACTAGATAAAAAATATTTTTTAATACACAATATAAGTTTGACCCCGATTCTGAACGAGTAATGAAAAATAAATGAATTTATGGGAAAATGGTACAATTAAACTTTTCTCTTTCATAACTTGTATAGTTTCCTACTCAAAGTAAAGTTTTAAACACACACACTTGGGTTTATTTTTATTTTCCCAAATCGTTGCTGTAATGTGTTATAAAACGTCTACATTTTATTCATCTATAGCTGCATTTCTCCGTTGATGTCATCACTACCCTTAACACTTTTATGTTACGAGGGTCATCATTCCCCTCACGTCTTTACTGGGGAGGCTGCTTTCTTTCTTAAACTTTAATGGTCCATGCCTCTTTTGTCGTTCAAATTTATATCGCTGAATCTTTTGGAGAGCTTTAAAATTTCTTATGGATGATATTTTTATAACGCTGTTTCGCAGCTAAGAACTTACTCTTTTGATTCATTCTTTTCTTTTCGCCGAATAATGAAACTTTTGTTGAACAATTGTAGTTAAAATAGAGTTGTTAGAATATTTTTTATAAAAATCTCAGTTTCTGTCATGTAAAAGTGGGTGTGCCGTGAAATAAACAAAATAACAAACATCTATTTTGCAGGGATTTATGAAAAGAATAATTTTATATTTAATAACAGCTAAGAAATGGAACAGAAAGTTAAATTAAACTGTATAACTATTGTGATGTTGGAAAATGTAAATCTTAGAATTCACATCTCGCTAACGATACTGATTGTGAAGACTTCGATAATCAGTGAAAAGGTTTTGACATTCAAAGTACTGAGATAAACTAAATAATTTTCATTGAATAAGTTGGAAAAAATTATTTTTAATTATCCTCAAAAGTAATATCCATGTTAAAAAGGATATTAACTAAAGTCATTTGTTTAGCACATGAATAATTTTTATGCCTAACATCAGAGACATTTCAAGAAAAATATCAAATGTTTTACTTTCAGGTCAACGCTTTGTCTTTGAATCAGGCTTCCCATGATGTATCCAAACAAGGACGTCAGAAAGTGTCGACAGAATTGTAAGTCTGGCCGGGTCCCAGTGTTGAGGCAGTGTTAAGGCAATGTTAAGGCAAAGTCCCCGTTGAGGCAGTGACTCTTTCCCAGACCTCTAAGTTCATTGTTGAGGAAATTCATACAAGTGCAGGTAATGACGAGAGCAACTAATGGCGGGGCTGTTTCAGAGGAGTTGTATCCTATATGGGAGTTGTAGGATGCACTGCGTTGGACATCAGCACCCACCTCCCTCCATGTGGTTCCGGCTGATAACTGGACCTTGTCGAGGCAAACAAGTATGGGTTGGTAACTTAGTCTAATTCCTAATGGAGTTAGAACTAAAAGGTTACAAAGACCCTATAAAAATTTATGACTCTGCGGGACTCTTGTGTGTGCGGGACTGCACGCAGCTACTAAGAATTTTTAGCCAATTACCTCAAGCATTCGGGAAGTTCGGATTAAATTTTGGAACTGTAAGTTGATAAAATTATGTGTAGATAACAACTACATGCAGAAAAAAGAGACACTTACATACTTTCGGATACTGGAAGGAAACTTTTATCAAAACTTATTAACCTTTTCCTTACGGGGCGGGGAAACATGTACCCCACGAATACGGGACAAAGTATTTATATATATAGTCTATATATATAAAATAGTTCCGTAACAGGCTGACTGACTGACTGACTGATTGACTGACTGGCATACAACGCACAGACCAAACCGCTGGACTTAAAGAGCTGAAATTTTGCATGGCGATTCTTCTTATGGTGTAGGGGTGCACTATAAAAGATTTTTGAAAAATTCTTCTTAGACTTTTTTAAATTAAATTTTTTAGCTGGTTTAGTAACTTTTTTTAAGTTTGCATTTAAAATAATAATTTGAGGGTTATAAAATTTATATCATGAGAAAGATCATAAAAATTCCTTTAAAATGAAATCTTTTTGGAATCTTTACCTCCATTTTCTGAATTTTGGTGAATTTTTAAAAATTAATTTTTAGAATTTAATTTATTAAATGCTGATCACGTGATTTCTTTTCCTGGTATTTTAAATAAATTTATCGTCACGTGATAACAACTTAATAGACAAAAAAATATTTTACTTCTTGCTAATGCAGCAGACGATTGGACATTATGAAGAAACATCTTAAAATACAGTAAAAGATATGTTCCTCAAACTCTACTAATTAACCTTACTATATTCTTTATTATGTCCTATTAGATTTAATTTAAATATTTTCTCCTGCATTATTTTGTCTTTAAAAATATCCCTTACGATTTTTTTATAAAAAATATATATATATATATATATATATATATATATATATATATATATATATATATATATATATATATATATATATATATATATTACATCAATTGTATACATTGATCATCGCATTTATTATAAATATATATATTTATTTTTTTGCAATCAATTGCATACATTGACCATTATATTTAATTTGAATATACTGCGTAGCGAAGTGCGGGTTTTGTACAGTAGAATTGTAGTAATTATTGTACAGTAGAATATTAAAGCTATAAAAATTTGAAGTTCCATTAAAATTTTTATCTACAGTTTTAAACTTGAGCAGAATATTTTACAATAAGATAAGAAAAAATACTTTAATTTTTTTTTTCAAAAATGTGTTACTCGCCATGTAGAATAAAATTCTTACATTTTACTTACCCATCCATTGCTGAATTTCTCAGCTGATGACGGCTAAAGCCAAAACACTTCTGTGTTACGAGGGTCATCATTCGCCTCACGTCTTTACTGGAAAGCTGGCCTTTCTTGCTTATCTTTAATGGTCAATGCCTCTTTTGTCGTCGAAATTTATATAGCAGAAAGGTATGGAGAGCTTTAAGAAGAGAGTTTTATCAAACCGATTTTAAACTAAGCACTCACTTCTATGATTCACTTTATACTCTATGTATGAGGAACATTTTTTACTAAGTTTTACGATTAGGTAGAGTTAGTAAACAATGCAGCGTTATGTGTATGCATAATATAAAGAAAAGAAGATGATTAATCCATAAATATTTGATGGAATCATAGTGTAACGACAATAGTTTTCCTTGCAATTTCAAGTATCTCTCTCTGTATATACCCCAGTCAAAATAGACCCGATTTTGTCTAATGGCTAAAAAAAATATGAAATTATTGAAAATTGTTGGAGTGGTTTGTTTGAGCATGATAAGGAACATACTAAAAGTCCACACCGATCAGACTTTAGCTTTCGCCACCATCTTGGAAAATGTGTAGACTTTTTTAGTTTTTTGCAAATAACTTCAGAAATATTGATTTTATGTAAAAAACTTTATACAAAAATTGAAGAACATTAAATTATAAACAAAAACATCATTTACAATTTTTTTATAAGCCTAACACGAACAAAGATAATTGACTTTGAAAATAGCGATCAATCACGCGTAGGTCGCGGATGCCGGGTCATCCCCATCGCGATGGGGGAATGACCCGCTCATGTGCCCCGAAAGACTTGCACACTGGCGTGTGTCAAACCTCTGCATATCAAAGCTCGAGATAAAGTTGCAGCAACATCCAATCCATTGTTATCAGGTTGTATTGTGAGGCTTGGTGTCATACTAAGGTTGCATTGGGTACATAATTGCTGGAAGTGGGTAAAAATAAATACTAAATTTGATGTATGTAACTACGTCAGTAGAAAAAAAAACGTTTCCTGTCCATGCATACGCTAGAAAAATCCTAGCTTATGTATTTACCCAAACAGCTTTAGCAAAAATGAATTTTGACGCCATGGATATATCTAATTTCAAAAGCAATAATATCCATGAGATGTTTAGAGATTTTGCTACTGAACTACTATCACTAGAAACCATATTCGGGCATACTCATATTTGAGACATAGAGATTAAAATGAGGGAGACTTTGAAGCAGTTGAAAGAGAATGGCCCAACTGCACCCCTCTTTGTTCAGTACTTTGAAACGGTAAAGCTTATGAAAGCTTGATCACTGTCAATTGTGCGGCGAAAGTAAACGGTTTCAATACATTTGTAAACCCGTTGTTGCTTTTCCAGATGATAGAGTTTGTTAAACAAAACGACGAAGAAACGAGTATCATTTTACACTCATGGACACAAAAATTAGCGCACCAAGAAGGAGTCGTCAAAATGAAACGGAATTTTACATACGTAATGACTACTTTGATATAAGTAAATGATAAGAAAATCAAAGAAAAAAGGTAATTTATTTCAGAGAAAAATGCAAAAGAACGGAGGAGTTAATACTCCGTTGGACCCCCTCTAGCGCGAATGCACGATGCGATACGATCGGACATTGAGTCATACAAGTTCTGTATGATGTCTTGAGACATTTCGTTCCATATTTGCTGTAACCTTGCCTCTAGTTCGTTCAAACTCGTGGGATGCCCAACTCGTCGTCCCAAATGATCCCAGATATGCCCGATTGGAGACAAATCTGGGGATCGGTCAGGCCAAGGAAGGGTAGTAACAGTGCGGAGACAGTCTTGTGACACCCTTGCCGTATGAGACCGAGCATTGTCTTTTTGAAAAATGGCTCCTGGGAGCCGTTGCATGAGTGGCAACACATGTGGTTGCAGGATTTCATGAACATACCGCTGAGCTGCCATGGTTGCATGGAACAATACTAGGGGTGACCGTGTATTGTAGGCAATGGCACCCCATACCATCACACCAGCTGTGGGAGCGTTGTGACGCTGTACAGGAAAGGCAGGATTGAAGCGTTCACCACGGGCTCTCCACACACGAACACGATTGTCATCACTGCCGACATTGAATCTGGATTCGTCGCTAAAGACGACCTGGTTCCATTCCGCTGCAGTCCAGTTTCCTTTGCGCGGGAAAACTCCAAACGGAGGCGTCGATGGGTGGGCGTCAAGGGAAGCACACGTAATGGGCGCCCTGATACCAACTGTCCTTCAGCCAGGCGCCTTCGTATGGTTCGAGAAGTCACAGAGGCCCCTAGTGAAGGTGCTACCTGTGCCTGGATGGCGGCCGATGAAGCAGTTGGCTGTACGCGTGCATTTCTTACGATGTGGCGGTCTTCTCGACGACTGGTCTGTCGAAGGCGTCCTGAGCCTGGTCTTCGTGTACATGACATCTCTCGGGTCCACTGGTCCCAACACCTCCTCACAACACAATCAGAGCGGCCTAATTGACGAGCTACTCGCCTAGCTGACCACCCAGCTTCCATCATCCCGACGATTCTCCCCCTCTCAAACTGCGACAACTGCTTATATTGTCTTCGAACACGGCGTAATGGCATGTCTATCTCATCTCTTCCTTTGTAAATGATTCAGCACACTCAAACATGCTTTGGTTACCTGTTTTATACTCCACAGAGTACGATGTTCAACGCCCTCTACCGGCTATACGTAATGCGCAATCACGCTGCATTTCTAATCATTTGCATATCTCCCCGACATGTACCTTCATTGCAAGTTTCGTTACGATCCCGCAATTATTTCTTGGTGCGCTAATTTTTTTGTCCATGAGTGTATTTAGAATATGAGTTAGCTACTTTAACATTTGCTCTGTTTAATGAAGCTGGCATGCGAGACACAACGACATTGGCTAGGTACGACGTTTTTGAATTTCGAAACAAAGACCTTAACCTCCTGAGATTCTATGAGTAGTAGTCTTTGACAAACGTACTTGTTAGTCCGTTAACTCTTATTACTGCTCCCACAATGGAGAATAACCAGTTTCTCATGTGGATAAAACATTACTTTTTACGAGGCAAAAGGTACCAGAAACTAAACCCATGCTTCATAAATATTATATTGAATTTGCACGCTCGCTTAGAAGGATTTGTGCGTGGATTATAGATTTTCCGTTACAGCCCAATATGCTCAAGTTTCGGAGAACGTTCCTCTAACCCTTGGGAGAATTATTGAGAAAAAAATACAACAACCATGATTTGGTGATGAAGGACGGAAGATGAGAAATACATGAGATTTATGAGGCTATTGGTATCTAATTAGAGCAAGTGCATAATATTTTGTTTGAATATTTGGATATGAGAAAGCTTTTGGTTAGGTGGGTGCCGCGTTTGTTAACAATCGGTCAAAAACGTGATCGAGTGAATAAGCTCAATTCATTAGATTCCAGCTCAAATTGGAGCTGTAAAAAAATCCATATGAATTTTTGCATCGTTTCGTAACAGTTGAGGATATATAGATACACCACTACCACCCAGAAATGACAAAACAGTCTAAAGAGTGGATTGGAACAGGTTAAACTTCCGTACAGAGAATGACCAGTTAAAGCAGAGCCGGACATGATGAGAGTTACCGTTCTCGCTGTAGGAATTACAAAGAGGAAATATAGGGTTAGAATAAATTCCCATTCTATTTAAAACTAGAAAGACGGAGATTTTTTTCTTACTAAAAAGACTGAATACCGTCATTTTCACGGTTGGAAATAAAATTAATAATATAAAATATTTAGTTTTTTTAGTTTTAAACGGTTAAATTCTTTAAATTTTGAACTATTTCATACCAATTATAATAAATTAGTATATATTTCGATATATTTTTATGCAGGTAAGCCGAGCTGTTAATATGGTATGGTCTATCCATAAAAATATATGCATGGTTTGTGCAGTCCTTATTTTTCAAGACCTATAATTCCGAAGAGCCAATATTTCTGTTATTGTCAAAAGGGGGAAGAGACGAAAAGCATATAACATTTTCCTCGCATTATTTTAAATATTTCTGCCTGTTTTCTATATTGCCGTCAAATCGACGGTTTTCAGTCTTAGTTGGCATACAATACATTTTCTCCCCATCTTTACTATCTAATATAATTATGTAAATGCGTGCGTACATTTCGCTTAAAATTAGAAAAAATCATAAAATATGAGAAGCCCGAGGACATAAATACAGAGATAGCGCTCAATAGTATGTCCGAAACAGTCAAAATGACGGCCACCGTCTTTATAGAATTGAGGGAACAAGGAACCTTCAAATTCGAATTTTTTAATTTTTCAATTTTTAACTATATACAAAATGAGAATAATTAATTTTCTATTTTACTACACTGAAAACATTTAGAATTCAAAATAACAAATTATTTGCATAATAATGTCTGTTTTTGAAAAAAAAAATTAAAAAATGCTAACGTTTTTCAAATTGCTCCATGCACGTTCTATATTAATTAAAATTCTTAAATTTTGTTTTATAAGTTTACCATATGTATATAAATAAAAATGTGCATTTAATATTTTTCTGTATGAATCTAAAGTCTTAAATATTTTTTTTTATTTATTCTGCCTGTTATTTTTTATGTTTTTTCTTTATTTTATGGTCTATAAATTTGAAACATATTTGTGATTTCAAAGAATTATGCACAGTTTTGTGATAAACACTTCAATTAACAATACTGATAAATTTGAAAGATATCAGAAGAAAATGTATACTCATGGAGCCTTTTGAAAAATTCTAGCATTTTTGAAGAATATTTTGATAAACAGGTCTTATTGCTCCATAAAATACTTATTTGTGAATTCTAAGAATCTTCAATGTAGTAGAAAAGAAAATTAATTATACTCATGGGGAATATAGAGCAAAATATTGAAAATTAAAGAAGAACGAGATTGTAGGTCCCTTATTCCCTTATTTACATCTAGGCAGTCGTGTTCGGACGTAATGCTGAAGGCAGACACTGCAATTTCACGTGGGTCATCGAGAAGGCCATTCAGGGTCTTTCTGCAAACCTTATTTTTAATACGATTTTGGAGGTCGAATATAAACGAATCCTCTATTTTCTTGTTTATAATCTTAAACGCTGTTTTATAAGGAATTTTATTGGGACACAAAGAGTTTTGAGGATCCTTTCTTTGGTAAGAAATCTGCTGCCTCAATTCGTGGTATGTCGCAACGAGAGGATATCCATTGCAGGGCAAACTTTTTTGAGTATTAATCATAGATTTCATTATTGTTTCAGCAGGAAAAGTTGTTACCACTATTTTTTGGCACACGCGTGGTAAAATCATGAGAAACTACTTGGAAAAGCACATCGTCGGAAACAGATATAACCCTTTACTGGGTCGTTTAAAAATTTAAGACTAAAAAGTGAAATTTAGTTTTAATAAAATGTTTATTTTCCTACAGGAGAATGTTCTGTACTGATTCATCTGCGATTGCAGTGGCAAAACTGCAAGAATTACTCTGCGAGATTCTTCCATATCTTTGTAATCAGATTTGGCCCCTCAGACTAGTAGAAATATTTTTTTCAGTGCAGATATTTGTATCAAATTCCGTAGCAAAGATGTAGAAGCTGGAAAATTGTTTGACCATATGTATCAGCTTTGACAGAGATTATGTAGAAAAATAAATATCATCATCTACACATGTTTTTATGGACATATGACACGGCCGACGCGTGTTTATGATATTTATAAAGTTCATATATAGTAACAAAATTACATACGCAAATACATAAATAGTCCTGCATTCAATTTCGAATTCCTATTCAAACTGAAATAAACCATCATTAGACGTTAAAAGAAATCGTATTTTGAAAACATGATATATCTTACGATTAATATATGTTTTCATTATAAATAAACTCTTTACATTCTTTATCGGTTCTACTTGCCATACTTTCTTATTCTTAGATCTTCTGAAGTGCATAAATCTCTCCCTTTTAAACTCCAATCCTCAAAAATTCTTAAAGGAAAAAACCCCGGACATTGAATTGGATGCATTTGTAGAGATTCTTGTAAGTGTGGGAATGCTTTTTTTAACAATAGAAATAACCGTAGATATAAAATATCTAAATTCTTGTTAGATATACGGATTGGGCCGTAACTTAGGCAGTGAGGGGGAAAAGTTAAGCTACAAGGAATTCCCTGTTTGTAAATTTAACGAGAATAATGACTTGCAGGATACTTGTGGTAATTTGAAAGAAGATGACATAATTTCTTGAAGTCCACTATGTAATTAAAGCGACTTGTTTCCCTTGTTTCGAACTCAAAAATAGTCCATAGCCAGGTCTAGAACCATTAGGCGTTATTGTCACAATGCCACCACATTTGGCATATGTGAATATTTCATGGTGACTATACATCATAATTCTCTTCAGCCTCGTCGAATGAACTAGTAGTTAGTTTAGAATACCTAGCCATCTCGTCAATTACAATGTGTATTTTAAGAAGGTGAGTGATCTTGTTTAAATTCAATGGGTTTATGAATTAGAGGGGAGAAACTCAAGTTTGCAGCTCCTTTTTAATGCGATTCCATCAATTTACAATGTAGTTAAATAAAAGAAATCCTAAAAATGGATTAAACAAAAATATTTTTATTATTTTTATTATTACTAATGCTTTACATCTATTCACTGATATTCTTTTCTAAAGGTACTTAAATAGACTTATACTGAAATTTTCTCTTTTTCATCCAATGTTGAAAAACAATTGAAAAATCCAAATCTTAAAAGAAAATAATTAATATACAACTTTTTTTAATTCTTAAAGAGGAAGAATTAGAAATATGAGTCACAATGCAATTTAGTTTAGTTGAAAGGGAGATCTATTAACCCGTGAGAATTTATGGTAACAAAAGAACTATTTAAGAAAGAAACTGTTAAGGGGATGGTGGACCTTTCACAGCGATTTTTGAAATTTTTGCCACAGAGATATGAAACTTTGCTTATATATTCATTAAAGTCTAACAATATTAAACACCTTATAAAATTTTATAGATATTAAAAAAAATATTTTATAATTAAAAAATTGAAATTAAATTACTCTTCTTTAAAATGCTCCTTGCGACTCAATTTTAAACTTTTCCCCTTAATTTTGCATTTATATTGCTTATAAATACTTTCTGAACAGAGCTATGTACTTTTTTGTACTTTCGTTGAATAGTTAATTTTCAAGAAATATTTTTATGCTTGTACTCTGAATTTTCTTGAAATTTTTGTACTTTTGTACACTTAAGTTAAACTTTGTTAACCTTAATGACCTCGAATCCTAAAATGGATACATAACTTTATTTTCATGTATTACAGGATTCTTTATTATAAATTTCATAAACTTTCGTCAAAAATTATGACGCGAGGAGCATTTTAAAGACTTGCAAATCTGGAAATTACTCATTTTGAGAAAAATACATTTAAAACATTTTTTTCACCTACCTTTAATACCAACTTTTGTAAAGCCACCAAGTTTTCATTTTACTTTTCACTACATATTTTAAATGCATTTCATTCCAATATTTACATGTTTTTAAAATATTAATACATCCCTCCAAAAAATTCCGATTTTTGCTCGATTTTTGGTAATTTGAAAGTCCACCATCCCCTTAAGCAAGAACGTATCCACTGCCAATGAGAAACTTTTGAACTTTTTAGAGTATTCATTTTCACTACCGACGAAATGATTGGACTGTAAAGATTGAAAGAATAAAGGAATGTAAATTTTTACGTTATTGGTTTTCAATGTTTAATTCGTTAATTTGAGGAGAAACGGAGACTAATTTCTAAGAAGCATTGAAGGGCAAACTTTCATATGTAGCTTTTATAGTGTTTTGAAAGAGACATAAAAATTTCAAGTGCCTTTCGGAAGTATCTAAAGACACAAGACAATGTTTAATATAAGAATGAAATCACGCAATAAAATATTCAAACTTTTGTATAACTTGACATATATTTCCCCAAAATTTAAATGCAAGTTCTTTAAATTTTATGGGTAAACAACAAGAAGAATTCTGAAATATTGCCAAAATATTGGATTTAATAAAAAGTTCCATTTCCATACATCTTGAAACGCAAAAAAAAAAATAACGTGGCGTTCATTTTGGGATCTTCCAAAAGGCTCAGGGACGAAAAACAATATAAACATTTAGTTATCTAGGCGAATCCTTTTGACTCCATAAATAACTCGTCCAGTTCAATAAATAAAGACTTGTATCTTATATCCATTTCTACGTTTCAAGGTTTGAGGAAAATTTAAGAAATGGGATTTTCCATTTTACTCCTGTTTCGCACCTGCTCACGCTTTTAGCAAAGCCCCGCAGGAGAGCGGAATTACTCTGAGAAATCAATAAAAATGAAAGAGAAAAAAAAACAATTTCATTGAGCGTCAAGAGAACTTTTTTTAAAGGAAAAATAGCTCGGTAATCTCTAGAGAGAGGGTACTTCTTTTAAAAATGTTCCACACCTCATCGCATGGCTTTGAGTTAATCCGTTTTACATTCTAAGAGAGCTACTATCACATTGGCCGGGCCTATAATCTCCTAAGCTCTTGACTTAACCGACTTGGCTTGCTAGACAACGTCTCGTCTTCTTTAGGCAAGTATCTTTTCACTGAGAATAATGATCTGGTTATATTTTGAAAGAAATGGGTAGTCATTTGGGTTAATATTTTTTAATTTTCCGCCTCTCTATCATATAAAGAAATATTAGAATGTAGAGAGAAGAGAATGCATTGTTAAAAATCATATTTTTACTTCACTGCGATACGAAGGGAAATGGATTCTGAAATAAGGAAGATTTATTATCAATGCGAGGGAAATTCAGATGTGATAAATACGGTGTTTTATGGCGTCATCTATCACGGTATAAAAGAAATTCCCCGAACTACTTAAGTTAATAATAAATAAATACTTTTCACGAGTCTTACGGGGTAAAATTATTCATTATATACTTTTTTATAGCGTGCTTCGTTTTCTAATGCGGCATCCTTTTCTCTAGTTAATTTTACTTTAATGGGAAATTAATCTTCCGATTTATATATAACTTCAATGCATTAATCATTGGCTACGGCGGTTTTGTTGGTTTTTCTCTCGAAACACTTAGCTTACGTATTTGTATGAAATCTAAGAATGCTTCATAAGAGATGGTATGTAAAGAATCAAATTCATTTATGCCATGGGTTTACTTTACTATAAACCTCTTAAAGTAAAAATGGGAAAAATATTTTCCTGCAGGAATGGAGTTTCCTGTTTCGAAAAATTTTGCATTAAAAAAGAAAATATACCCCTTTTAGAGGAACGAAATAGCAGCAAATAATAAGCAGGAAATTTATTTAAGAACTTAAGAATGGCTAAAATTAATTACAAGCTGTTATTTTTAGCCTGCAATTTTAAGTGTTATTTTTATTTTTCACGAGCTAGTTTAAATTTTTTATAATGAACCTCTGAAAAATTTTGATTCTTTCGATAAATGCAGAACCTAGTATTTTCAGATTTATCGAAAAAAGGAATGAAATAAATTTTAAGTTTGAATTTCTAAAAGGTTTTTAGAATTTTATTTTAATCTCCCGATTAAAAGAAATTATTATGAATTTAATTGGAATGAAACATTAAGTTTTACTTGTCTTTCATAACTGCTTATCAATTTTTTTAATGATCAACGATAATTCATTAAACATCAAATACCCTGATATAAGGCATTGAGGCACAAAATGCCCATTTTTATCCCATATATATATTCCATATATCCCATATATCCCCAATAATATCTCAAAACTGAAAAAAATATCAGGTTAAATTTTATTGTTAATACACAAGACCGTAAGAAATAGATATGCATATTATATTAAAAAACTTGATTACCACAAAAAATGAATAAAAATATTTAAAATAAACGGGCAATTTCTTCACAGCGCTGATGTTTTTACATTTTATCTGGATTCTGGATTTTTTTTACTGGAAAAAAAATTATGTCGGATCATCTTAACAAAAAATTTACCGTTTTGTGCACAATACATTGTTTGGAATAATGAAAATCAAATTCAGTAGATTTATACAACATCATAACTTCTTGTACGACTGCGCAGATATACCCACGGTGTCAGATTTTCACAATTAAGGCACCACGTTAAAGCTTTTTCTGGTTAACGGTTAGAGTTAGACGTTGTGTGCATACCGTCTATACAACAGCTACGGTTGTTTGAATAAATATTAAAAAAATATACATTACACATCAGAAACGTTGATATAGGGTACTGAGATAAAAAATGTCCATTTTTATTCCATATAGTAAATAATATCTCAAAAACTGTAGAAAAATCACATGTTAATTTTTATTGTAAATACACTAGACCGTAAGTAATAGATATATCTATTATATTAAAACACTTGATTACCACAATAAATTAATAAAAAATAGGAAATTACAGTGCACATATTTTTAAATATTTCCTAGTCCCTGAATTTTTTCATTTGAAAAAATTTAAGTATGGATTGCTTGCACGAACATCTTCGCCATTCTGGTTGTTAAATCTAAGCACTTTGATGTTGGATCATCTTAACAAAACATTATGCTGTTTTTTAACAATACATTTAATTAATGATGCACATTTTCAGTAGTTTTACACAGCAGCACAACATCTTCTTCGGCTGCACAGGTACACACACGGTGTCATATTTCCACAATTAAGGCAAGACGTTACCGTATTTATGGCTAACTGTTCGAGTTAGACGTTGTGTGCATACCTTCTATATACCGATCACGTTTGTTGGAATAAACATTAAAAAAATATGCATTACATATCGAAAATGCTGATTTAGAGAAGTGTGATGCAAAAGGCTCATTTTTATCTGATATAGTTAATAATATCTCCAAAACTGAAGAAATTATTGAATTTTATTTTTTTATTTTGTTAATACACTAGGCCGTAACAAATCATACAAAAACCACAATATATCATATAAAAACCACAAGAATTGAATAACATCTCTTTTCTTTTTAAAATGTACATAATATCCCTCGCTGTAAAAAGGGATTTTTTTTTACATATTCCTATAATCAGTTACAATCTCCTGGGAATGCTGGGTCTATTTTGTTGTAAAACATGGGCAGAAGTTGGACTAAAACCCTTGTGATGCACAACAGCATGTGCTAAAAGCATAGCCGTGAACAACCAGCCATTCAAATGGCATAAGACAGCGAACGAGCAACTAGGTATAATATTTTCATTTATGTGCAGTATGTAGATTAAAAAATTTAACATTTTGTAATTTTGTTTAAAATACAAGTATGTTTATGAAAATATATCGCTTCTTTAATTTTTTTTAAATTCTCAGAATCACCAAATTCTGCAGAAAAGATTTTCAAAAAGTGACTATCTGTCTTCAGTATTGGACTTCAGAATAAGAAAGCGGTATTACTGATCCATAACGTACGAAATTTTATTATACGAGTACGTTGTTAAGAATAGGCATCTTCCAACTAGTTTTGTAACTCGAGATCAGAATTTCAACCAAAATAACTTTTAAAATTTACTAAAGTATTCTTTGCTTAACATATCGTATAAACGTGACAGGTGTACTCTCAAAATATGACACATCTTCAGAGATTGAGAAAACTCTTTCAAAGTCCCTTCTCTTCCGAAAAATAATGCTAATTTTTGTTTTTAGCATATTGAATCGAATTTCCTTTCTTGCTGGGAATAAGCAAGATAGTTCAAGATTCCATTGAGTGCTTTTTGCATTAAATTTCGATATTTGGAATTCAGTTGTTAGTTCCACAGTAAATGCTTATCTTACTTTTAAAGAACTGGCTAAAATTCAAAATGAGAGGTAATTTTGTGCCATTATCTTCCTTGGCAACATTTCCAAAATTGAGTTAAAATATCCAAAATTGTATATTCTAGGGTTTCTAGAAATTGAATCTCATTTTTGTTATTGTTAGGACTAAACAAAAGTTCTGTTCTGCAGTTTTTGCTTTAAATGCGGTATTTTGAACTAGTTCGTAAGCTGCCACTATACATGTTTATTAGACTATAAAGGAATCGACAAGAGTTCTATGATGAGCGAAATTTTGGCGCTATTCGCGAAAACGAGTACCTTATAATTTACTTGTTTTACCGTGTGGCGCGTCGCCAAACACAAGATGACGTCTTTTTCACAACCGTAGACATTAAAAAAGAAATAAAATAAAACCAAAAATTTAATATAGAAATTTTTTACTACTTATTAAGGTGAAGGAATTCACCAAATGAACCCATTTTTTCCAGGAGTGACGTTTCTTATCTCTTATTGACCTGTGGTGGATATTCGCCTCAGCCAATCAGTAATTTTGTGGTCTTCAGTAATTCCGCATACAATATTTTGAAAATACTCTGAGTCCTCCTACCTTAATTGGATCCACTAAAATTGAAACAGCAAAAGTCACTTTACCTTCTGCTAGATTTACTATAAAACAGAAGGAAAAGGCAAGGCAGATGGTTAGTTGTTTTTGAGTCCTACGGTTATCTTTTGTAAAGGGAAAACTAAATTAACTTAAGAAAGTACAAAATAAAGTATCACAATTTTTTTTAAAATAATTTCGCCAAATTTGTATCTAACCCAGCGAGGTAATTTTCCCCTGAAATAACTGCATTATTCAACATTTCTGAAAATCAGAGACAACTAGATTAAAAGCTCTGCTGGTTGACGTTATTTAGTTGACCAAGTCATATGATTAGTGATGCACAAAGATGAGGAGGGAATCAGAGACCAAATTCTTCAACCTTCGCGGATATATTTATAATGAACTTTTTGTAATTTAGGGAAATCTTCATGATTTATCTGCCTTCTTGCCGATGAAGTTTAAGGCGTTTCACTACATTCGTTACGTGTAAACTACCCATGATATTTAACTTTTATGATTTCGTGTGTGTTAAGTAGAATTCCTTCTATGAATTTAATGATAAAATGTTTCTCTCAAAGCCAATGCGGATCGAGAGTTGACATTATTCATTTTCTAGTTTCAAAAACTGCCAAAGGGTGAGTAGTCAGTATGAAATTGGAGGAAAAACTTTTACTTTATGTCGTGTAATTAGATAAAAATGTAACGAACAGTGAACTCTCGCAGAAAACATAGAAGCTCGTCAGTTTCGGCGATGTTCAAGAAACCAGAACTATTGTCACTTTTTTTACTAAAAATATAGACATTGTCATTGGTTTCTTCTTTAAAGGGTTACAATTGGATCTTCTTTTTAGTTCAGCTACTGTATTTAGTAATTTTAAGGGGACAGTGGACTTTCAAAATTGTGAAATTTCTCCAAAAACTCGATTTTTTTTTTATTTTATTGAATTGTGAAACTACGGACGAGTAGGAATGTGGTGCAAAAATAATTTTTAATTTATGTGATTACTTTCCAAGTTATAGGCATTTGTATTTAATTTAGATATTATGTGGTTACTAATAGCAATAACTTTAAATGTGTTTTTCTCAAAATGAAAATTTTCATGTCATATGAATATTCAAACTGCTCCAGGCGCATTTCTAATGATCGTACTGCTTTTAAATTTAAGTTTTATATACTTAAGTTTTATATACCAACTGTATATCAAAAAAATCTTATTGAAAATAATTATGCTTCGTAGCTCATAATTTATAAATTTTGTACTTGAAAAGATGATTTATAGGTATTTTGCGTAATAAAAAGGGTGTTTTCACTATTATTATTTTTTTCTCTTTATATTTTTAATGAATGCTTAAAATAAGCAATAAGTTTCATTGGTTGTTCTATAAGGTATCCTGTAAATAAAAATTACCATATTATATGCAAAAGAAATGCGCCTGGAACATTTTTAATGAGGCCAATTTTTTATATAATTCCTAATTCCTAATTCATAAATTATTAATATTTCATCTTTAAATTTTAACCACTTTTACATATCTATGGTACTAATCACATATTCAAATTTCAAGCAAATCCATTCAAAACAAAGAATGTTAGGTTTGAAGGTCCACGGTCCCCTTAAAGTATTATCACAAAATTTCAAATATTATTGTAAAAGAATCAGTGTATATTTTTATTACTTAAATATCTTATTAATTCCTTTCTAATGAACATTCATAATTTTTTTTTTAGAATATTACATTTTGTAATTCCTATTTTGCATTTTAAAATACTTTTCTTTGAAGTCATGTTAAGAAATGTTCAGAATAAAAGTATAAATTTTATGCTAATATCAACTAAATATATTTATTTCCTTAATAAAAATTGTTCCTAAGTATAAAAAATTATTAGTCTGCTTTTAGTTATTATTTAGTATCAAAAATAAAACGAAAAATTTTAAAGCTTTTAGTTTTCAAGTGGAGAGTAGAACATTTTCATATACTTCTAAGTTTATGTTACAAAGTAGATAGGGAAAAAATACTTAAGATTTCAGTTTATTTTAAAAAATAAAGGAGGAATATACAAAGCGATACGTTTGGAAATCCATTGGTTTCTGTTTGATAGTTAGTATAACTACCTTTCTAGTACACTCGAATACACTCGTAC
The DNA here is from genome assembly GCA_907164885.2 of Dolomedes plantarius. Classification (NCBI taxonomy): domain Eukaryota; kingdom Metazoa; phylum Arthropoda; class Arachnida; order Araneae; family Dolomedidae; genus Dolomedes; species Dolomedes plantarius. The sequence goes on along the minus strand of OU015500.1, from coordinate 117,535,025 downwards.
AAAATATTTCTAGCACAATTTGAGCTTGCAAGGTGAACTCGGTATTGAAATGTGAAGCAAAAAGTTTAGAGCGTCGGAATTTTAATTAGCAGACCTATGCTTACATGTTTCTATAAACGTCTTGTATTATATACGATCTCAGAGAAAAATAAAAAAATACACTTTAAAAATAAGTCTTTATGTATGAATTAAGTTAGAGGATTTCTTTTAACTATATCCAGCAAACTGTAACTGTAGAATTAAAGGCTCTCGAATGAGATTCCTGAGTGCATCTAAAACACTTAGTCAGGTGTATGTAATAAAAATTAATTCCCTTAAACTCAAATATCATTTAATATCCTTCTAAAGCAAAACTGAAACGAAGTAATTGCAAATTGTACTTAATCATCATTTTGTTAAATTCAATTGCAGGGAATCCGTAGCCAGCTGAAATTAAATTCCCTATTAATAATCAGACCAATATTTTTCTCTGCGGACATTCGCTATTCATCGCACACGTATTTCTAATGTGTCTCTGAGGAGTACGCTGATATGGAAGGAAATGCAAATCGCAATTCCTCCTTAAATATTCATTTCTCAAATATGAATTAGGTGCTTTAAGGGGAAAATAACATTCTAAAAATGAATCATTTTATATGAACAAATCTGTGTAAATTTAAATGCATATGTATAAAAATTATTCGTCATACGAAAGGACTGAATAAATAGTACTTAAATATTATCACATTATGCAATTTTACGGGCTGCAGGAATTGAAATAATCTTCATTTATATAAGTAAATATATAAGTGAATGTAAGTAAATAAATTTCCTGGAAGTAAATAAATCCCTAGCTATAAATCCCCTGATTCATTTCTATACGTATTCAACATCAATATAAACTAATTGAAAAAAAATATAAATTTTGTGACTATATCAAAAAACTATTCATATGAAAATCTGCTAATTAGCATGTCATATTATATTAACTATAATATGAATTACAAATTATTCTGCAGTTTTCATTACCTCAACTTGTGATAAATGGTTAGTAATTACATATTTTAAAATATCTATAATGCTTTTCATTTGCAGCAGTTATAGCATTTCTTACACGAAAATGCAAGTAATGCTTATAATGAAAGTAATTTCTTACACGAAAATGGAAGGAATGCACATAACAAAAACACAGAGCTTCTTAAATGCAACGCGAAATTGTAAAAATAACAACAACTGTTGAACTGATTAAAATAGTTCAACCTCAGGCGGCCCGTCGTGTGTTTGTCTCTAGTGAAGATAACAAATGCTCAAAAATTTGAAAACTTTCAACAGAAACAGTCACGAATCTCCCAAGACTAAATGCTTTTTCGTGAGAAAAAAAAATATATTAATTTATTTTAAACAAGTTGTTATTCCTAATTTTTAATGTATATTTTGAAGATGGTGTACGTTTCTCTTAATTTTAGTAATTCATATTTGTAGTGTGGACTATACACATCTATTTCAATATGTAGTCAAAAATAATTTTTCCTGTAACATTTCTAACTTATTTCTTATTAATTTCTAATTTCAGAACTGAACAGTGTTTTTTATGTTTCTCTCCAGATGGTCCTCTGAAATGGTTATAATATAATTAAACATTATTATCAAAATATATTTGAGAGCAATTTGTCGTTAAAACCTATTTACTATATTATAAAAAGAATTACTTTAGAAGGTATGGAATATAATATTAAAATTTTGCCTATCTTGTAAAATTGAATAAGATTAGTTTAGTATTAGCGATATACAAGGTGATTCTAAACTCAACGTTCAAATTTTAGGGAGGGTAGAAAACACAAAAATAAAACAGAATCACATAGGAATGTATGACCGGAAACGCTAAAGGGCGCTGTTCAACAACGCTGTATTTTTTTTTTTTTATTGTTTCATTTGAAATCTCCTCATGCACCACAAGGTATAACATGAGGCTTACAGAAGTAAGTGAAAAACACAAAATAAGAAAAAAATTAAACATTTAAATTACAAATAAAAATTCTCAAGACAGCAAGACTTTCAACACTCTTAACGAGATCAGACAGAACAGGAGGCCAACAAATGGACAGACGTCTTAAGTCCGCCTTTAATATAGCTCGGGCACTCACATGTAATTTGCAGTGAAAAAGAAAATGTTCAACATCTTCATCAGCATCACCTCAAGCACACAGTCCACTAGTCACCAAATTAAAACGAAGCAAATAGCTCTTGAAATTTCCATGGCCGGTTAAAACTTGAGTTAAGTCAGTTGAAAAGTGCTTACACTTTATCCGCTAAAAGATAGTTGGAAAAAATCTTTTTGTCCATAATGCCTTAGACGAAGCAAGAAATTCAGTATTCCAGTCCAAGACAGTTTTTTCCCTAGCGGCACGCTTCCATTGAGACTCCGGGACAGACATCACTAAATTTATCTCATGAAAAGTCGCTTCTTTCGATCAACGCTGTGTTTGAGATCATCTTTCTCTCGTGAAGAGATCTTTAATCAACACAAAGTTCATGTATGGAGCCACAGCAACACACGATGTATGCGACCACATGCTGCCTAACAACGGTTCTCAGGGAATGCATGGGCGGGTATTATTGCTGATTACTTAATCGGGCTATACCCCTTACCAACCCCACTGGATGGCTGGAAATATCGCATTTTTCTGGCCGGTACTGCCGGTACCGGCAGGTACCGGCAGTACAGGGGGACATGTTGTACCGGCAGTACAGGGGGACAGTTCGGGAGACATGTGCTACCTTAATTTCCGGAGGTACTGCCGGAATTACTGGACATTGTTCCAATGTCTGTTCGGCGTGCAATGTAGATACACCACGATAGGGCTCCAGCTCATTATTCCCTTTATCTTACGTGATTACTTGAACAGTAATCACCTCAGTTGTACCTTGGTAGATTGTGCGGGGCGGACCCGTCCTATAGCCACGACGATCGCGTGATTTATCTAGCCTGCATTTCTTCCTGTATGGGACCGTCAAATCCATGGTCTACGAGACGCCCGTTGACTCTGCAACTGACCTCGTCACAAGAATCTCCGTAGCAGCTGCAAACGTCCGCGAAATGCCGGGAATTTTTGAAAGGGTTCGACAATCGATTTGTCGCCGTTGTGAAGCGTGCATGACTGTGGGTGGTAAGAACTTTGAGCAGTTGCTTTGAAACTGAACATGTACAAGTAAAGTCCTAGTTTTAAGTATCGCTAAATAAAAAGTTTTTCCTCCCATTATTGGCTTTTAATTTGTGCATTTTCGTTTATCCTCTAGCTGATCAGGTTTCGTTTCAGGGTCATACATTCACATGTGATTCTGTTTTGTTTTTGGGTTTTCTAACTCCCCAAAATGTCTGTACGTTGAGTTTTGAATCCCCCTGTATATGTAAAGAAGGTAGGGATGTATATCAGGAATATATGAATTAAGTTGAAGGTAATGTACATGCATCTCAGTTTTAGAAAACATAATGGAATTTCAGCTGCTAGTGATAATGCTGTATTTTTGTAATAGGTCATTCGAATAAAGTGGAAAAATCGACTAAGTTTCTGGAAAAGTATGAAGGAAATATTGCAGTTATTTTGCTACTCGAGATTGTTTGTTACTTGAAAGCGGTGCCATAGAGAAGCCATCAAATAAAACATTTAACCAAATATAACACTTAGAGACATAGAAGTAAAACAGAATAGTTGGTTGGTTGACAGATTAAAGTGCTTCAGTCAGCATTTTCCACACGAGTGATTATCTGAGGTTACTAATGGAGATACGGGAAACGTAACATGACAGGATTTCGGGAGACATGTGCTACCTTAATTTCCAAATCTTTACAAATTCATTGATTCTTTAACGAAAGAGCAAGGACGGTGCAATTTTGAAATCACTCAGCGAACTGCCGGTAATTCCGGTAATCAAAAGAAAGTATGCTACAATTTCTGCCAAGATGAAAAGAATAATAAAATATTTCCAAATACGAAATGTGATTGATAAGCATAAGAGGATTGCATACAACTTCGAGTTTTTATAACGATTTTAATATTTACTAATTCTATTAAAAGAAAATAAATTTGATTTTTAAAAAAAACTTTTGTTTTATTGTATTTTTTATTTACTATTTATAAACTGGGGGTGAAATGGCCGAGAGGCGAAATAACTTGCGGGCGAAATGATGTGGCGACTTTTCCGGATCCCGGTTTATAGAGACTAGATATATCTTTATGCGAAGGAATTATAGTACCAAATTCCTTTGCATAAAGATATATCTAGTTTAGACGATGACAAGCTGTGTTAAAGCATTGTTCTAAAATGAAAATAACAAACCTTTTAACCAAACAAAATTTCTTGTTTTAAGCATTAGGAGTAGATGAAGTTCAAAACGGAATTAATTTTTCATGTTATGAACATTATCGGGTGTTTCTTAATAGGCACAATTCCTTTCTATTTGGTTCCCTTCTACTTACTTCCTTTCTACTCTATTCCTAATTCCTTTCTACTTTCTAGTTTACTTTGATCAGTGGTCCTTTATTCTGTGATTATGTTAAAAGATTGACACAAAATTTTCTTTCAAAGTACAATGATTTAGATTTATAGAAAAAAATAGTCCTTATTGAAGTGAGTTTAAACGAAATGCTTTAAAATACGTTCAAAAATTTTAGCTTTGATCATTAAACTAAAGTGGATACTGACATCTTAGAAATTTAATTAAACATATTACGAATAGTGACACAAGTGATAACGATCAAGGGAACTAGTTAAAACAAGAAAATTAAATTCTAAATAATACGAAGCTTTAATAATTTATAGCATTTTCAAAGGTTTTCAGTTATCTTAAAATAGACGAACTCTATTGAATTGGAAGAAACATACCTTTACGAGAGTCTTGAGAAAACAAAAATGCAAATAACTTTTTATAGAACAATGGTTTATTATTTATTCATTTGTTTAATATTTGAAATTCTAGGCATGCGACTAAATAAAGCTTTTCAGTACATTTCAGGAAAATTTCTTGGGTAAACTGAGCTTAAATTGAAATATTTAGTACAATGCAGTTGTGTTAGCACGTATTATCATGAATGTAAGGAAATTAAAGCATATAAAAATTTGATTTTTCTAATAATTGACACTTAACGAAATGTAAAACTGAAATTATTTGATAAACTGCCTAGTGTAGGAAACACCAAATTTAGCTTCCTTTTTTCATGCACTTTGGTAGTCTTATCTCTAATTCTGACTATTTTGCAATAAAAGTTGAAACCCCTTAATTTTAAGTTAACATTTATCTCAAGGTAACATTTCATAAGAATTTATTAGGCAAATTGCTTAGCACAGTTGTTAAGGATATCAAAAGTAGAAAAGACTCTAGTTGAACCCTTTAATAGAGTTCTGGAATCTTAAATAAAATTATAATTTTAAAAATAAAATTTTATGCTCAAATTATATGATTTTAGATCTATTCAAAACGCCCCAATTGTTAAAAAAACAGGATTTTATAGATATTGAAACAATTCTTTTCATCCGGAATCGAAATCCAACTGAATAAGTTTTTCAACGATGGAGGTTTATGTACTACATAATAAGCGTGAATATATAAGGTCTAAGAAATGGGATGCGTATTAAATTACCGTTCAGAAAAATAAAATTTTATGGTCAAATTATATGACTGTAGATCTATTTAAAACGCAGCAATAGCTATAAAAAATCCAGATTTTTCAAGATATATAAACAATCCTTTAATCTGGAATTAAAATCGTACCTAATAAATTGTTCAACGTTTTCCACATAATTTTCGTCCGTTTAGTAGTTTAATATGCCACATAATAAACGCGAATATAGCAGGCCTCAGAAATTGAATGCGTATTAAATTACCATTTAAAAAAATAAAATTTTATGCTCAAATTATAGGATTTTAGATACATTTAAAACACAGCAATAGCTATAAAAAATTCAGATTTTTATATATAAACAATCCTTTTATCTGGAATTAAAATCGTACTGTCTTAATATTCAACGATTCCCACATAATTTTCGCCCATTTAGGAGTTTACTATGCCACATTATAAGCACTAATATATCAGGCCTCAGAAATTAAATGCGTATTAAATTACCATTTAAAAAAATAAAATTTTATGCTCAAATTATATGTCTTTAGAAATATTGACAACGCCGCAATAGCTATGAAAAATCAGATTTGTATCTATAAATAATCGTTTTTATCTGGAATTAAATTCCTACTGAAAAAATTATTCAACAATTCCCATATAATTTTCGTCAATTTAGTAGTTTAATATGCCACACAATAAGTGCGAATATATTAGTCCACAGGAATTAAATGCATATTAAATAACCATTTAAAAATTAAATTTTATGCTCAAATTATATGACTTTAGAAATATTTAAAACGCACCAATAGCTATAAAAGAATCAGATTTTTATAGATATATAAACAATCCTTTTATCTGGAATCAAAATCCTACTGAACAAATTATTCAACGATTCCCATATAATTTTCGTCCATTTAGTAGTTTAATATGCCACATAATAAGCGCAAATATATGAGGCCTCAGAAATTGAATGCGTTTTGAGACGCCACCTGTCGCATTTCGCGCTTCGAGTGTATCACTAAGATATTAATTTATGCACCTGGGTTGATATCAAATGTTTGTATAAATGCTACTTACCTTTGACTGTCATGACGGCTGTGTAAGATGTCTGGGCTGCTCCCGAAGCAACCAAGCATGTATAATTTCCCGCATGATAGCGAGATACAGAGGGAATCGTGAGCGACGAGGCAAATTCGCCCAAACTGGTCACATGTATCCCATCCCTGTGTTCAGAATGTAGAAGGGGAATGGAGTCCTTGAGCCATAAGATGTTGATAGGAGATTCTCCAGCCAGCACGGAACAGACAACCATGGTTCGCATGCCCTCCATTAATTCGTCCCCAAACATGAACGGGTTTATCACAGGACGCTCTGAAAACAGAGTGAGTTAATTTACAATGAGTCTTTTCAAGTAATAGGTTTTTGGAAGATGTGCATATAACAATAAACAAGCGATAATAAAATGAACTGCTACAATAATTTATTATCAGAATTCCATACAATAAAATGCATAATTAAATAAATACATTCAATTAAGTTGTTTCACATTCCCTTAATTTAAAATGTGTTTATTCGTATATCAGTTCTTAAATGATTTTAAATGCATTTTACAATAAAAATTGTGATCTATTGAATCATTGCAATATATGAATGGATTTACACAAAAAAGCTCTCTAAAAAAAATAAGACTGTAAATATATTTACAATGTGTAGTTCAAAATAACATAGTATCTGACCGTCATAAACGGTGTTATCTGAGTTTCGTTGAAATTTATTTTAAGAGAGTCATGGAAATAGGAAGAAATTATGAAATGTATTAATGAATTAGGAAATAGATTAATAAAATATGTCATAAAATATGTCTGCATTCGAGAAACATATTACTAGTGATACATGGTAACTATTTAATTTCATAGCAAAACATATATGAAATATTTATAGGATTCAAACGAAATGAGATTGGGAAATTTATATGCACTGATTTTTCCAAAATTACAAATCATGAGATTTTAGGAGAAACATATTACTAGTGATACATGGTAGCTATTTAATTTCATAGCAAAATATATATGAAATATTTATAGGATTCAAACGAAATGAGATGTGAAAATTTATATGCACTGATTTTTTTCAAAATTACAAATCATGAGATTTTAGGAAAACATGTTATCTGCATTTCTGTAGAAAAATATTATATAGTTACTTCAATTTTTTTTTAATCTTGAATATACTTAAGTATGAAACGTAGTTAAAATTATATTGAACTGTATTGCTATAAATTAATTGCAATTAATAAAAACTATTTCTTATGCTTTTCATCGTCAAACATAAATGGAAAAAATAGAAGACTGTTTAAATAAGAGTTTTAAGTCTAAGGGCAATTAGTCTTTCCAAGTTACGTATCATATAATCATAGGAAAGGGTATAATCTTCATTTAGGGAAGGAAGTTTTTAACAATACGATAAAATAAAAATAAAAATATTCATGTAAAGATATTAAACACTGAACAATCTAATCTATTTTATGAATATTTCCATTGTAATTCATGAAAAAAATAATTGTCATTTAATTTGTTACAAAGAATGAATGAATGTGTTTCATTGTGCTATGTGAAAACAAAGTGTGGAAATTAATGAAAAAGATTTATACCAAATAACACAATATATTTTATTTACTGAAAAAGCGTTATCTGAGTACATATTAATGAGAAATACCATGAAATTTCATAAATGAGACAATTGAGTTGTTTTCCACTAAACTATCATTTAAAATGTGTTTAGCTCTGCTCAAGAAATATTTTATTCTCAGTTTTTAAAATTTAATGCAACACTAAATAGTTCTTTTGAAAGCACACGCACAGGGTCTAGTTAAACTCGATGAAAAATAAACGAAAAGTTTTAATTGTGCTACATTTGATAAGTCACTTAGTCGCAGATAGCTGTGTCGTAATTTAAGAAGCCATTATTCGAAAAATGAATTATTTATGCTGTAAAACAAAACTTTACGGTGAAACAAACGGTTGTTATTAGGATTTGGTAAATACTTATTTTTAAAAATGTTTTTTTAAATACTTATATCACGTAAAGAAGCAATATTTATTAGAACTATTAAAGTTTCACAGCTACACCCCTCCCCACACACACACAAATTAAGTTTAAAATATATACAATGTTTGAATTGTAAAGAATAGGTGTAATTTATAATTTATATTCATGGTTTGGTAATTTATGTTTTCGTTTAATCTTTTTTGTAAAATGTATAAATTAAGACGATTTATAAAATACCGTAGTTAAAACTTGTTGAGATTATTTGAATTCTGGAAAGAACGCTGTCTCAAAATAAGCAAAAAACATACCACAGTAAAAATATTATTGAAATGGATTTATGTAACTGAGTTAGTAAAATACGCGGAAAATGTTATATCAAGCATTCATGAACACTTCACAGATTGCAAATTAAATAAAGTTGTGCATTGTAATTAGAAAAGAATTTTTAAATTATAGCCGAATGAAATACATTTCCGACAACAAGTATCATTGCAACTAAGCATCATTTGCATCCTTTTAAAAGAATAATTAATTATGTATGTGGAACTCGCCTCCAACGTATGTAAAGTTTAGTAAAATTCGAAGTCATTTTTAATAACAGAAAAAAGATATGAAGATTCATATTTTGATGTCTTTTCGTAGAGATATTATAAGCAGAAAATGCAGCAAACAAGTATTATGATGGAACATTTTATCACATCAGTAAAACAGAAACATACAAAACATAAATACTCCATAGTATTAAATAAAGGAAGATTGCAAAGAGCATCAAGTAACACAAATATAGAAAGAGGCTTGTTGGTATTTAGATTTACTAGCAAGAATTATATTTTAGGGAATGAAAATAGAACTCTATTAGGGAATCATCACTTTTAAATCTTCAAAACATCGAATTTTAATTTTTGCGTTTTTAGTATATTTGACCACTTCTGAACGATTAAAAAAAACGAGTTAAAATATCCTAATTAGAACATTCAAATCTATGACATGAAACAAGTAATTCCTACGTAAACATTACCAGTGGGGGGAATTTAAAAGCCTTTTTCTCGTAATGAGAATTTTCATGCTTGCGAGTACTGTATAAAACAAACTACTACACATATTGCTTTCAAATTTTCAGAGAGAGTGTATAAGGATACTTCCTAAAATATGCATTTAATTTTTTCTTTGAAAGTATTTTACTAAGAATATATAGCATTTGACTTGTAATGTGTTTTTACACTTTTTTAAAATATGATTGTTCAGGAGTAAACATTCTTTGGTCTTTTAAAATAGGTGTAGAATTATACCTAATGTTTTTACAAAAATGCAATAATTATTATGGAAACTTTATTAGTGTTGTGGTAAGTCCGTGCTCGGTGTATCATTATAAATTTGAAATTTACTAAAAAAGCACTAACTTCTTACTCCCTAAATAAAATTTTTATTTACTTAAAATAAAATTAGTTCAGGTAACATAATTCATAATGTTTAGAGAAGTAATACTGAAAATTTCATGCATAATGGACGATAAAAAAAAAAACATTACTGAAGTTCGAACAAACAACAAAATATCTGACTTTACTACTTGGGTAAAATCACAATGTCCCCTTAATGAGTTTTTTAACTTATCCGGTAAAGCAAATGATATGTTTAAACAAGTTTAATCATCAACAACAGGGCAATAATCGTCGTTAGCCCGTTGGATTGAGAATGTGCTCGTAAAGATACATTGAATACAATTAACTGTTGCGTTAAATTATGGACCGTCAGAAAACTATTTTAACTAAAAATATTTCTAAATACCATCCATATTAGAGGAAAAAAACTCTATCACATTCAAATGACTTAACATGTTAACAACACTTTATGCTTGACTATAAAATGACAGACCTCAGAAAGTAAAAGATGGACGTGTATATGACAGGTAATTTGGAGATTTAGACGTAAGGTTAAAGTAAATAATAAATGGAAATACACTTTTCCCTTATTGTCATTTTGAGGGAATATACATCAGCTTATCACGTGCTATAAATCACATTAACACATTATTTATGAGGCGCTGACGGCTCACACCAGAGGACTCATAATTTTTGTAATTACCTATATATTACTTTCTGAGGAGTTATTAGCCATCTAATACAAAGACAGACATTTAAAAAACACGGAAGATATTAATTTATCCAGTATGGGGCAATTTATTAATGGCCGTTTTCTCGTTTCTCGAATGGAAATTTATTTGTAACTTTATGGGGGTTTCGTACAAATTTAGAGAAAACAAACAAACACGGAAAAAAATCTGGTTTAGGAATTTAGATCTTATGATATAGTAGATTAATACAATACGATTCAAGACGATTTATTTTTTTTGATATATCAACCCATTTCTAAAATTCTTTGAGTACATCAGTGTCTTATTTTAGTAAGTACTTTCTAACTATTAAAAACTTCTTCATATTGTCCTTAATATCAAGAAAATTTTTTTTTCTACTTTTATACAGTTTACATTATACATATAACGACAGTGTGTTAAGGAAGATATATCACGAATAAGTCTTTTTCTCTGAAACCAAACCCATATTTTGTCATATAACTAGAAGCTCAGCTGATAACACAGACTTACAATTTGCCACTTACGATTGTAATTTTATTAAAAAAGAATATATCTTCCTTTGTTTAAAATCTGTTGAGTTGTATTCACATGTTATTCCATCTACTGATGCTGGTCGCTTAAAAGAGTATCTTGTATAAACAAACATTTTTAGGAGCTTTTCTGTTTCTAGTAATATGTTAATATATAGCCTACAGCAATATATAGCCTACCACCATCAACTGTCTTTTCTTCGTATAAAAATGATTTTTTTAGGGTTCCATTTCGAAAAATATATTATGTGTAAATTGTTCGGATATAGGGAGCAGAGACCTAGTACAACGTTTATCTGTAACTCGGGATAATAGCTATAGGGTGATGTTTTCAAATTGAACCGGCATATTGAAATATAGCAACTTTTTCAGTTTAAATTCATATAAAACATTTCTAAGAATGACATGCATTTTTTAGACTAAAACCGTCAGACAAAATACATTATTTGATCAATTTTACAAGACACAATTGAGTTAAATGGTATTTTAAGTATACAAGCTATTTGAATTTGTAATTTTGAGCTAAAAAATTTTAGTTTGAAAAAATTACTTAAAAATAGTAATCTGAAGCAAATTTTAAGATTTTTTTTTTTTTCGTTTCACTGGTTTTCTCGTAATAAAAGAACTAAAATTGTCAAAAAGATTAACATGTTGTACAGGGAAACCACTGAAAAACAACTAATTATTAGGCGTTATGAGAGACCCTGGAAGCATAAAAAAAAATAAAAACATGCAAATTTATTTGTCATGAAGTAATTATATTGTCAGGAGAATTATATTATGATTCAATAATTTTTGTCTTCTTATTTAATGTTTAATGAACGCTTGGGGCTTTTATTCTTCAATATATATATATGTATCTATTATTTGGCGTTCATGATATTCTTAGTTTTTAAGTTCGGCTTGCTACATCTGATTGATTTAACTAACAAGCACACACAAAAACTCATAATAGACGAATCCACATTTTAATAAAGTTGAAAAAAATTAACAATCTGTTACAAAAATGCATATGCTAAAATTTAAAATAAAATACCAAAGGAATAATAAGCCAAAAGAACAGCTAACAGAACAGTGTTCAGTGAAAAGTATACAGTGTTCAGAGCTTGCATCAAAAACTCGTTTTATATTCGTGTTGAGTGATGCATCAGTCAAGATTGACATTGATTGTTAATAAAATAATTGTTTGTTTGTGAGAAGTTGTATCCAGTTCTTGTGCTGTCGCAAATCGCCACAATTGTTCTATATAAGTCTATATTTTATGTTACGCTGTTTAATAATTTATGCAAAATTATGTTCAGTTGGTTATGTAATCATCCAGTTTTTAACTCCATGAGCGGCTTTTAGTTATAAGTTTAATGTAGCTCTCTCGGATGGTAATAACGAGAGGTTTTTCTAGAGACTTGGATACTGGCGTGAGCCTAAGATGTCGTGTTTAAAATTCAACGTAGTTTCAACTTAAATAAATATGTGTTGTAATCATAAAACGAGAGTTGTTTAAGATAGTAAAGTTACATCCTCACATAGCGAAAGGGGGTTTTGCCAATAGTTAGAATACTAATAGATTTAATTATGTACCAAAATTCTGTATCACGATAATCCATGTTTCGACATGCTACAGAAAATCACTAGTTGCTACAAATTTGTTAACCTTTAGCTTACGGGGCTAATTTCCTGATTCCCTCTTCAGAATGGAAAATATCATACGCCCTTTGTAAGTATGGCCCTTAAAGGGGTTATATATATATATATATATATATATATATATATATATATATATATATATATATATATATATATATATATATATATATATATACAGATACAGTTACAGAGAATATATACAGTATAATCCCGTTATAGCGAACCCGGTATATAACGAACTCACGGATATAACAAACGAAATTTTCGGTCCCACCGTTTTCCTATTATACGTACTTCAATTACTATTGTGTCAGTTTAATGTAATCGATTTTAGTCGATTCAATTCATTAATGATCATTTTTAATAAATTTTATAATTTTTTAATGCATCATTATTGAATACAGATTGCAACGAATGAGTTATACATTTTGTGAACTCATTTTTCTTAACGGTTCGGATATAGCGAACAAAACCTTTGGTACTTTGAAGTTTATTATAACGGTGTTCTACTGTATACATATATATATACACATATATATATATATATATATATATATATATATATATATATATATATATATATATATATATATATATATATATATATATATATATATACACATATATATATATATATATATATATATATATATATTTATATATATATATATATATATATTCATTCTTGGGATACATGCTATCCCACCCCGTAAGGAAAAGGTTAATCTGCATACAGTATAGAAGAAAATTATTCAGAGATATAGTTGCATTTTTTGAAAAGTAAAAATAAACCATGTATTTCGAGAGTAGGTATATGAATTTCAAAAAGCAAAAATAATGCGAAAAACGCATTGAAATTTTACGGAAAATGCAAATTTAAATGTCTTCAATGATACTATTCAGAACGAATTTAGTAAATTCGCAACGAGTCCATTAAAGAAATGAATATGAAAGCCTGCTCAAGGTAACCAAAAATCTTAATTACAAAAGTAATGAATAAATTAAAGAAATTAATGGGTTTAATTTTGAAATTCTTTATCCTTTAATTGCCACTACTATAATGCAATATCATTTTTACATTATAATATATCATTTAATTATTAACTTTGCAATTTATATGCTTTTTATTTGTAAGTATTATTTATAAGAATCTACGTAGAACTATAATTTCGAAGCAAAAATAAAATAAAATTGCTTTTAAAAGGAAATAAACTTTATGAGGATTTCGAACCCAAAACTTGTTTTATGTGAATGTCAAAGCATTTTATACTCGAAGTAAGGGATGTGGGATTCAATTAAAATCTTTTATTGTACTATTCAGTAATTGTATTCGAAAAATCTGCTTGTAGATTCAGGGAAACGTTAATAGATTCCACGGAAAATTTCCCATTCTGCAATTTATTTCGAACACTCGCTTACACACAAAAAAAACCTCCCTTAAACATTTTATGATAAACCATGAAATTGGATTCTTTTCATTACGTCGTTTATACTCATTTCTAAATCAGGCTCTCGAGGAAGAAACGGAGTGCAGTAAAAGTAAATATCGTATTTCACGGCGATAAAAAGCTTTTTTTTCCAAAGCAGATTCCATAATTTATATCTCCTTATTGCGACAAATCATTATTTTTAATGCGAAATAAATGTTTATGGTACTGTAGTCTCAGAGTCGACATTATTTTTTTCTACTTTATGATTTTGAAAACATTCAGAAAGAATGGTCTGAATGGGGAAAAAATTTTCCACTCTCTTGGATTCTTTTATAGTGTTTAAACGGAGACAGGCATTCATATGTAATGCCTTGTTCAAAGATGTGTTGGGAATCGGCCAGAAAGGCATTCTTCATTGTCAAAATGTATTGAGATGTGCAATTTTTTCCTGTCGGACTCTTTAAAAGACTTTTTTTTAAAAATAAATCTTTCTTTCAACTCCCTTCAGCAGTAAATTTCTATTTCTGGAGAAATTCTTGCCAAAATTTTGTCTTCTGTCGCGGAATATTAATGTTAAAATGTGCTTTTACTTCATAAGACTGATAACGTTTGATAATTCTGAAGGAGAGACATCAATTTTGTTCCGCCCCTGGCTTAAAACTTTCTTAGCTTATGAATGAAAGCTTTTAAAATGATGTCTTTCGTAACAGTTATTGGATGTTTTGACATCAATCATTGTCAAGTGCTTATGACTGAAGTTAAATGACTTTAACGAAATTTATTTTTCATTAGAAAGGCAGAATTAACGCTGCCACGGCCTTATCCACAAGTAGAATATTTTTATAGAGTGGCGTTAAAAGTTGCATCAACTAGACTCATATGAATAATTCGGAGGATAAATGGTGCAAGGTTATAGTTGAGCAAAATTTATTCTTTGAGGTTTTTAAATTATGTCAGTACCTTTAAAAAAGTCCAGACAAAAAGTTTTAATGCATCACGGAGAGATTATGCTCCTCAACATTGTTTTTTAAAAATATAGATTTTTTAAAATGTGTGTAAATATTGAATGGCGTAATTTAATCTTTTTATTGCCGTCTTACTAAAAATTCTAATAATATTTTGCATAGTACAGTTTTTTGTGAAAATATGATATTAAAAACAGTGTACTTTAAAACGTTAATAACCGCTAAAATGTCAGCCTTTTTTACACAAATTATTGAAAAGCACAAAATTCTAACAAGACAATATCTTTGACACGAATTTTCGCATTGTCATTTTCTACAAAACAATTCAGCCGGAGCGAATATTAGTTTATTTGATTTCGATAGGCACTTGCACCCCAGAACTAACATACTGCGCCTTCCTGTGCCTATCGCGGATTTTGTTGGCAACATTTATGCTCAATAAAAATACCATAATTGCCTTGTATAAGGAGACAACACGGGGACATTCATAATCCTGGCTATAGCCAGTATTCTAATTCAGGAACACAGCTTGCTGTAATTGCCATTATATATAGGCAATAATATCTGCCAAAGTACCTCATTAAGGATATAACTGATAATGATTCAAGATTATTAGATATGTAACGCATCGTAAGGATTGAGCAAAATTTATTTTCACGTTCCTGTTGGATTTTTTGTTGATAACTTTCATATCTTATGTCTCCTGATCGGAGGCATATAAAGCCACAACTTAATTCTTTCAGGGGCAACCACTTCCACCGTTTTCACGGTGCACATATTTTTCTCAATTCTTTTAACCTAAAAAATTTTGAAAATTTTTCAAATTAAAGATTTAAAATTATTTTACTTCTTTAAACTGATAACAGAGGGCAGCACTAGTCGTTTTCTGCTCATTTAACTTGAATACATTGAATGCAAGTGAAAGAAGGTGGAGAAAAATTCTTACCAAAAACAGACCACCGCCCCTGTAAGAGTTTAATACATATTAATACGATTGGTATATTGAAGGATTTGGTTTTCGAAGGTTATGCAACAAAATGTTCAACGAAACTATCAGGAAGCTGGGTTAAATTTATAACAACACATTGGACACTACAGGGTTATCAAAGTTCGTCCGAAATTCGGTTTGTTCAGTAATGATCCAAGAAAAATAAAAATTTGGGGAATAAAACGTGTTTACAAGAATGAGTCACACTTAAGTAGTTATTTAACTATATAATTTAAAATAAAATATTGTGTTCATTACAAGATGGCTGTCCAAAAACTTTCCCACAACTTTCCATATTTTATTTGGAATGATGCTCAAAATGTAAATCAATTCAAAAGAAATGTTAATTAACGAAAATCAAAATTTTTATTTGGCGTGTGACACGAACTACAGATATTTATCCAAAAAAATCCCTTAAAATGTTTTAGAATTTAGTTCGTTAGTCTGATTTTAAGCTGTTCTTTGGTTATATGTGCTATTCACTATTTATGAATTTTTGATAAATATCTACGGATGGAACTACATTTTGAAAAAAAAATCTATACCGTAATCATGGCAATTACTTTTCAACTTTAATTCACTTTTGGTTTAAAAATTGTTCTTCTCTCTACTGAATTGTTTCCAGTAATTGTTCACATTTATGATTTTGTGTCTTTAAACTAGGCATCTACAATATTAATGAATAAAAAATTTAAAGCTTAATTCAAAGTGTACTGCCTGAATGAGAAATTGCTGCATTTGCGGTCAAATGTAATAATTTTTTAATAAAAAAATATTTGATTAACACTTCCAATTCATACAGTTTTTCATAAAATTTAAAAGAAATTACATTTTTATAATAGAATAAAATTCTTAAATTATACAATCAGAAAGCAAAACACTCACGTATCTTATAAATTCCATGCATTGTATTAGAGACACCTTTATTGCCCTATAAACATATTATCAAATATTGTTTTATAAATGCCATGCTATATTTTATTATTTTAAGTAATCTTTGATTTTATGACACAATACTAATAAAATTGTTTTCAACATTTGCAAGCAAAATGTTAAATATATTTTGAGAGTAATTTGTTTACTAAGAATGGATATCATTTTGCAGTGCTCTCGTTCAATCTACATGGAATTCTGCCAGAAGTCATATGCATTTGAAACACAATGCTCTCTGATTGAATGCCCTTAATAAGATTGAATACTTACTTATACAAACAATATCAGATTTTATAAATGATTCACGCTCGGTGAGTTGTTAATGCCTGCATTGACAAAGTATAGATTTACGGAATACCGGTGATACATTAAAGATTCTCCTGAGGATTAAATCGCTAATAATTTAGCCTCCTGAATTAATTAAATTTAAAGTTTATGATCATTGAAAAATAAACATAATCAACTACGAAAATAAGCTATTTTGTGGACTGATAAATAATACATTGACTTTGATATTTAAAATCTTTTGAACACAAAATATTTGCAGTTTTAAGATTTCACTTGTACGACTTGAGAGAAGTGAAATCTTAAAACTGCTAATATTTTGAATACAAAATCAACTATCCTTAGAACTTATTAAGCCATTATGGTGTGCACTCTATAACAGACTCACCAAGAAGGAGTTGTCCGATTTTAATGGAATTTCGTATGCAAAGATGTTCCTACCGAACATGGAAATGATTAAAATTTGATGTCCGACGAATAAATAGCGGGAGCTCCAGGGCATCAGAACTGCGATTCCAGCTGGTGCATATAAGAAGATATCTGATGTTAGAACGATCTGATGTGCAAAACATCTGTAACATTTCGACTGCGGATCTCTTACGTCAACTGTAACAATGCCTCTCCAAACCATTCGTACTCATTACGAGCATATTTAACAGTCTCAAAGAAGTCGTGTCATCGGATTTAACCCTCTGAAGGTGAAACTGGCCTAGCCGGCCGAACAATGAAAAGTCCAGACAGCCGGTCGAAATTATCATAGATTGCCCCCCTCTACTGCCTGATAGGTGATCATTCTACCAACAGTTCAACGTCACTGCAGAGTCGTTTTCTTATCTGTTCGATCGTCTTTTGTTGTCTAGAACCGAATCCTGCGTACTTTATAACCTGATGCTGATAGTGGGGCCGCATCCCACAGTGACAAATTTCAGTAGAATCGTCAGTATGTTCTGTGGGGGAAGAGAAATACACTTATCGTTCTCGGCCGGAACGATATTTTGGGGTTAGCTGCAAAATAGGCCTTCGGTCGTCAGAGGGTTAAAGAAGCTGCTTGGGCAAACCGAAGAACCGCTCGACATCTAGATCGAATATATGCAGTGAATAGGCGATTCTAACAAAAGTGAGTCAACAACGGCAGATTTAAGCATCGAGACGACAGCGGTCGAGCTAAGACCAGAAGAGAACGGGAATACAGAGCGATTGCCAAATCAACTGTTACAACAGTGATTCGTCGTTATCAAACATGCGACATGTGACCCGCACACAAGTGTCCAGAATGACTATTGAGAGACTACTGAGAGAGCGGAATCTACGCTCGCTCCAACCATTGCGCCTATCACCCCTAACGCCTGTACACCATTAAGTCTGATTAAAATTTGCCTTGACTCGATCAACTTCGCTGACTGGAGACGTAGTCTTTATCGACGAGTCCCGTTTCCAACCGTGTCCTAGCAACCACAGAAGGCGAGTCTGGAGACGTCCAGGGCAGCATGGATATCCTGTCCTTACTACCACACAACACACAGCCTATACTCATGGCACGACGTATGGAGTTTTGTTCTGGCGTTCCACTTCCTTCGATAGCAGTACCTCTTTGGTCGTCATTAGTGCCACACTTGTAGCCCAGTGGTACGTGAAACACATTCTGGTATCCGTTTTGTTGTTGTTCCTCTAGCGCCACTGCGAACTTACTTTTGATAGCCCGTCCGCATACGGCACGTTTTGATACGAATTGTCTTCAAGCTTGTCGAACACATCGTTGGCTACTTAGGTAGCCTGATCTCTCCCACATAAAGTCCATTTCAGACGTGATGGGAAGACGATTGTAACTATCCCGGAATGTTGCCAATTGAGCCCGACAGTTGAAGACAAATTAGCAAGAAATCTCACAGGACACTACCCGGGAACTTGATTGGTCTATGCTACGCTAGGTGACAGCTTACATCCAGGCCAGAGGTGGACCAACGCCGTTATGACTTCCTAGCTTTGCAACGATCAAACTCTGTAATGAATCATTCAATCGTTCTGAAATTTTAATCCTTTTTTTCTGTGCATATACTTCACATCCTCCAATTTTTGTCGAACAACTCCATCTTGATGCGTCAATTTTTTTTTTGTTATAGAGTGCAAATTTAAAAAAATAGCATTTCTAAAGTCGTTGAAAATTAATTAAAATTTATTTTGAAAATTATCAAAGTGATAGTTTTAAAAAAATCAAATTTATTCCTCGTTTCAAAACCCGAAAAATGTGATGGTTAAAATATTCGTAGCATTATTATTTACAAATTGTGACAACTTAAAAGAAATATTTCCTATGATAGCAGCAATAAAACTCACAAAAATAATGTTGCTGGTTGTAACGAACTTCTATAACAAACATATATCATTATTTAGTGGTAATTATATAGGTAGGTATTAATATCAATTTAGAATGCTATTTCAAGAATAATTCAATAATGCACAATTTTCGGTATTATGAATATACAGTAAAATGAAATGGGAGAATTATTATCACCTTTTCGCATTCACATCTGTTAGCATTATTTTAATTTATGTTGGTTTCGAGTAATAAATGGTATATTTAAGAGCAGGATAAGAAATTTTTTTTCGTTTAAACGCCTCATTAATTTTCATTGTTAGTACGTGACAAACGTCTCAGGGTTATTCAACTGTATTAATATAGTTCCTTTTTAATGGAAACATATGAATTGGTTGGATTTCCGCGTGTTTAGTCCCACGTCCGAAATTAATGAGGAATTATGCATAAAATCAATTATGCTTCGTATTTCAAAAGACCCTGGAATTAATGAATTCTATTTAACGTTGGATAAATAGAGATATGATGAAATATAAACAAAATGCACGAACCTTCCCCCGCTGATTAAATGATAACAAATAAACCTGTTAGGGATAATACACTATTTCTCATTTCATAACCCCAGTGGAATATCTTAAAAGAATAAGCCGTGTTCGAGTAATTTTATGCTTATATGTATAATCTGCTGATTGGATATAAACCAGCAAACGCAATCCAGAACAATCTGTCTATTTTTCGGTTTTATTTAATATACTCAAACTTTTTCCAAGACTCTCGGGATCTCAGGAAATGCATTAATGAATTAAATATCTGCTTTACATTAAAATAAGTTTGTTATGATTGGAATACGCTATTGAATAGATTTATGCCACTAATATTATTGAGAACGTTATGCATACATAAAAATGTAAGTGAATTTAATACTAACTAGCATATCTTTAATAAACATGCGGGGAAATATAACACCATTTTACAAGCCTCGAACCTTTATTGAGGGTGGTTAGAAGAATATGCTATTGGATGCATAGACTATCGCGCTTATAAAAGACACCGAAAACAAACTCAAAATGAAATACACTGGTAAGTCCTGCCAAGTCCTTCAACTGCTGATTTCATATCAAAGTCTCTTAATCAAGCCTCTGGTAGCAAGATACTTCTTAAGCAAGTTCTGAAGCCCCTCTAAAGAACCTCTTAAGCAAGCTTCTGGTAAGCAAGCGTCTGGTAGCTGATAAAATAAACCCTCTGGTTTTCGGGTATAATCTTCGTTTCTGAAACTATCGAGGAGTGAAGGGAGTGACTTTGAAAATAGTAACATTGTCAAACATGAAATTATTTTTGCCTCTAACAAAACATCTCATTTCGAAAATTCAAAGTGAATGGTTTTCTATGCTTTTCAAAGAAAAGAACGGTGTCTCCCAAATAAAAGGCATACCGAGAGATGAAAACTCCAGCGTCAAATCAAGTTCTAAGGATATTCGTTACATCTAATCGACTCACTACTGCACAAAAGCTAAACGAAACTTAGTGAACCACTAAAAATTCTATATGTACTTGGCATGTTGCTGGAAAACATTTTTTTCATTGTATTTAGTCGTCATGTGGCTTATTGTGTGTTTGTCGAAAGCCCAGGTACTATTCAATCTCTCCAGGACATTAGAGAGATGGAAATGCTTTATATGTAGAGACGATTCGAAGTCCGTTATGCGCCTGTTTGATGTCTTATTATGGGTCGATTAAGTCCCTATTATGGGTAAAATTAAGGAAAACATTACTTTCAAGAGCATAAATTTTTCACCAATCAGGTTTTTAGATTACAATATTCCTACTTTAGTCAGATCTACGTGGCACAGGTCAGCATATCGATTATTTGAGGCGGACAAAATTTTTAACTCAAGAGACAACTTCGGCATCATTTATAATTATATCTTATGATTTCTGCGATAATGTAATGCAGTCCAGTACTGCCGGTGTCAATATAAAAGAGCGTCAAAATTAAAAGTCTCAAAGCAAGATGAGTTGTAAAAAAATTGAAGATAATGGCTTGCCATAGCTTGCTAATATGAACCCCGATTTTAATCTCGCAGAGTCCCCATCAGATACATTAAATCACATAATGCATAGTTTAGTACAAAGGACTTCAATCCCTAAATCATGTAACCAAAACACTCCCACCCATACCCTCTGATGCATTATATATAGTATATGAGATGGAAGGGTTATGTTAATGTCTCTTTAAAATTATACAAGCAGAAAAGCATTAACAAAAACCCAATCATGAGAATGTAGGGGACGTAATCAAAGGAACGTAAAAATTGTATACATAAATTATTTATTATTATATATGCTGTAAGTAGTAGAACAATTATCTTCCTTATTCCGGACTCTTGCAAATCAAGCGTGATATTGATATTTATGCTCCAGTGGATTTTTGACTGTTATATATATATATATATATATATATATATATATATATATATATATATATATATATATATATATATATATATATATATATATATATATATATGTGTATATATATACTGCTCAAAAAAATTTGGGGAGCAAGCAAAGAAGTTAAGAAAACCGTGCGAGACAGTATAAGCATAAAATGGATAGTACACGCTTATCAATGCGCAATACAGAAAAAAAGACGTAAAAACATTGTAATTAAGCTTTAATTCTTTGAAAATATGGAAAAAACATGAAAAGATGATTTAGGGCAACAATTTGGTTACATGTAACCGATAAAAAAGTATAGTTTAGAAATGTTGCAAAGATTTTTAATATGACGTGTGGTCTCCTAGAACAGCTAAGACTGCCGCACACCTGTTTTCCATGGATGCGATAATGTTATCGATAAGACTTTGGAGAATACTGTTCTACTCCTCAAGACGTGCAATCTCCAAGTTTCGGAGAGTAAAAGGAGGCCTTGGACTCGCAGCAATGCGTCGTCCGAGCATGTCGCAAACATGCTCGATTGGATTCAGGTCAGGACAGCACGCTGGCTATTCCATACGCTGTATTGTTTCAGCTTCAAGCATGTTCTCCACAAGACGAGCTGTATGAGGTCTGGCATTATCATGTTGGAAAACAAAGGAATCTCCAATGGCTACAGCGTAAGGTATGACATGAGGTCTCAGCATCTCGTCTGCATACCTTCGGGCCGTCAAAGTACCATTCCGAATGATATGCAGGTCCGTACGTCCACCTATGCTGATTCCACGTCATACCATAAAACCAGCTCGTCTGTATTGTGACCTTTCACGAACGAATGTGGGGTTATTTCGTGTGCCTCTTTCCTTCCATGCCAAAACACGTCGAGTGTCACACTCCAGACTGAATCGGGACTTGTCTGTAAACAGCACTTGGCTTCAATCATGTTGCTCCCAATTTCGATGTTCAGCAGCCCATCTTCTTCGGGCCGCACGGTGGCGTGAGGTGAATGGAATGCAGACCATTGGCCTACGTGCATAGAGACTTCCCTGATGATGCCTATTACGTACTGTTTGGCTGGACACCCTTCGTCCTGTTGCCAAGAGCGACTGTCTTTGTAGCTGAGTCGCATTGTCCGTTCTGTTTCGACGAGCTGTTAACAGTATATACTGGTCATCAATTACTGTAGTGACGCGTTTCCGACCTTGCCCTGGTCGACGTCTAACATTCCCTGTTTCTTGGAATTGAATCCACAGCCTTGCAGCGACACTTCTGACGACTCCAACAGCTTCCGTGACACTACGTTGTGTTTACCCGGATTCAAGTCTGCCTATAATACGCCATGCCATGGATTCCGGTAAATCACGCTGTTGAGACATTTTCAAGTCACCTTTTCTCAAAAAGAATAACTGAGCAATCGAATTTCACAGTTAAGGCAGTGAAACAGACGTTTCTGCAACATCCCGATTTCCGCCCTTATGTTCTTTTTTCTGGTTTTTGACGTCATGAACTTTGATTTGCATATGAAGTTTTCTTCTTTTGTTTCCTTCTTTATGTAGGCTTTAAACTATGGATGATTTATTTTATTTTACTTATCGGTGTATGTATTTGCGTAATTTCGCTAAAACCATGTGCTCCCCTAATTGTTTTGAGCAGTATATATATATATATATATATATATATATATATATATAAACTCACTTCCAAAAGTTAAGCACGGAGAGGAAAATGTTAATTTTCGTAAGTCAATCTAAATTAAAGAAGCTGAAATTTGCTGAAAATGTAGAAGGAAGTATACAAATATGTTAGGTAACAGTTAATCATGGTTCCGCGTCGAGAATATGCAAAACAGTCAGTCGTATAAGAAGCCGGCATTGTGAAGGGTTACAGGAGTTGCATGCAAGTGCTGATGAAAGGTGTTTAGAACATTCGTACGATTTGTTTTCAATCTAGACGTGTTTCTATGGCTTCCAGAAAACGAATGGAAGATTCTGAGAGCTCTCGGGCTGTCGGACGCATTGAAACAGGACAGTCCATTACAAATGTTGCTCTTTTCTTCGGCGTTCATCATTTCGTTATTTCAGGATAATGGAAACAATTTCAAACCAGCCAAACAGTTGTCCGAAGACCTGCAGCCGGTCGTCCAATGGTTACGACCCTCTCGGAAGATCGATATATTGCTTTTGTAGCCAAGCGGAATCAAAGATCGACCTAGACACGTGTGGCATCTATGGTTGCATCTGCCATTAGTAAGACGATATCTGCCACTACTGTTCGTCGAAGGCTATACATGAATGGTCTGGACGCCCGGGTACCACGAATTTGTGTTTCTTTATCCGTCCAATCCAGAGGGGCACGATTAAAGTGGTGCCGCCAGCATGTGAATTGGACTGTGTCTGATTGGGGCAACGTTATGTTCACAGATGAGTCCAGATTTGCCCTATAACCTGATGATAAGCGTGTAAGGGTCTGGAGGGAACAAAGCACACGCAATCAGCCCGAGAACATCATCGAACATCACGCATTCCGCGGTGAATGCAGTATGGTCTGGGCAGGGATTTCATTTGGATATCGCACCGACCTGCACATCTACAGGCGAGGTTCTCTGACGACTGTACAGTATCGAGATGAAATCCTAGACCCCACTGTGAAACTGTACGTTGCAGCAGTTGGTCCTTCTTTCGTTTTAATGGACGATAATGCCCGTCCCCATTGAGATGCCATCGTTGACGACTTTCTGGGGAGTGAGGGGAAATACGCGTATGGATTGGCCGGCTTTCTCGCCGGACCTTAATCCAATTGAAAATCTTTGGGATGCCCTCGGCTGTGCTGTATGTACACGTTTCCCACCTCCAGCCACGACCAGAGATTTAGAAACTGCCCTACAGGAGGAATGGTGATTACTGGACTTTCCGGGGGTTGATCACCTCGTAACAAGCATGATCACACGCTGTACACTTTGTATGAAGGTGAGGGATGCTCACATACCCTATTAATGTCGGATTATTTTTATTTATTTATTTTTTTTTTGCATTTAAACATCATTTTGTTAATGACGCAAATATGACGTCATCTTAAAATTTATGACGTCATCTTATATTTTATCTCTGTATGTAATTCTTTGTTTTGTTTCATGAATAAACATGGAGATACTTACTCGCAGCATTTCATGTCAATCAAAGCAGTACTTGTCCATTTTTTCGCATTTTATCGCTCCGTGCTTAACCTTTGGAAGAGTGTATATATATATATATATATATAATTATCGGGACGGAGTGCAGACACAAATTAAACAATTAACGTAAATAAAAATTTGTAACACATTTCTATGGTAGCATACGCAGATAATAACGTATTATCTCCTTTGAATCACTGAAGAACAAGCTATTCTATTGGAGGAATCCAAAGAACGGTGCTTAGGTGAACATGAAATGTCTTAAGCAATATTCATATTGAATAAATAGAGTTACTACGAATATTTTTCTCTATCTGCACAAACACAGAAATAAATAAATAAATAAATAAGTAAATAAATATATATATATATATATATATATATATATATATATATATATATATATATATATATATATATATATATATATATATATATATATATACATATATATATATATATATATATATATATATAGAGAGAGAGAGAGAGAGAGAGAGATGTAGAGAAGAAGGGAGATTAGTCTATATGTGGATATAATGATAACAATAGGAGAGACTAATTCTAAATTTGACCTTGGGTAAAAAATAGTTAGAGGAAAGGATTAAAAATGTGCCTCTTATGAAAAAGTAGTAAGTTACTTCCCAGACGGAGTATTTATACATTTTACAGTAAAGAAAGTCTGGTATTTAATTAGTTGTACTAACAGTGTATTATAGTAGAAAAAAAATGCTCTGACTTTTATATAACCTTTGATAAAAGCAATTGCAATAAAGGATTATCAATATGATTAATAAGAACAGGTAATTAGACTTTCATTTTTTCCGTGAATGATATTTATATATTTCTTATTAAAGAAAATCTACTTTTTAATTATTAGTACTTAAAAAAAGTCTTTGCTCAAAATAAACAATATATTTCAACTGTCCAATTACCTTTGGGTTATTACGCATAGCATTTCTTGATTAAAAAAAAAAAAACTATCTTCGGATTGGAGAATTTTTTTTATTTTTCCGACTTTGTCAAAGACTTTAAGGATAATCAAATTTTTTTGACACGTTTGTTAAGTTAACAGCATGCCTTGGGAACGAATGCTCTGGGCCGAATGCAATTCAAAAAGGTACACATTTATTCGAAACAGTTTTATTTAAACAATAATTTACTTTAACGAGTGATAGCATTTTGCATCATAACTTATTATGGAGATGTATTTCAGCATAAAGTAGACTTACTTAAGTTTTCTGTAGTAGTACTTAAGTTGTAAATGCATAAAAAGTAAAATGCCTTACCTACAACCCTTATGTACAGGGAACCCACAGCTTTTTCTCCTTGGTTGCCAATTGCTTCACAGTGATACCAACCTCCGTCTTCCTTAGCAGCCTGTGCTATTGAAAGGGTGCCATTTCTGTGATCTGCTAGTCTTTGACCTCCGCTTAAAAGAGTATTATCTGCGATGAAGAAAAGAAATTATTAAAATAAACTGCCTATTGAACAATGTTTTACAAAAGTAAGCATTAGTATGAAAATTTTTTTCAATTGAATATTTAGAAGCTACAAATAATTAAAAAATTACAATGCGAAAATTGGGCAAATACACAGAGGGAAGGGGTGGGGCTCAAAATATCAAATAATAGCATGAAATTTATCTTTGGCTGAATTCAAACAACATTGTTAATGATTATTTTATTTTATAAGATGTGACTAGTTTCACTGGAAACGTAAATTCTGCGAAAAATTTCTTATTTTATTATACAAAATACACACTATTATGTATATTTCGTGCCTGGGCGGGCATTCACATTAATCTTTGAAATTTTGCAAATTATTGAAAAATGTCTACTAATAACTAAAACGTGTAACTAAATAACTAAAAAGTGTCTACAAATTTATTATTCCGATGAATCATCCTGATTTGATATATATGGATGCATGAAAAAGAAAAGGAATTATAATTTGCTGAAATGTATTTAAAGTAAAACTTTGACTGTTTTACACATTTCATGCCATCTAATAAAATTTTACCAATATTTTTAAAAACGTTGACAAACTACTGTATACACGAATATTCAAAACTCCCGAAAAAAATTAAATTTCCATATTTCAAAGAGATCGTTCTGTAGATCAATTGATATCCGTAAACAGAAGGATAAGTCAACATATTTTGAGGTTTCGTAAAGCAATTCTGATACTTTTGAACGCATTGTCTACTAGTCATACTGTTTGATCTATGACAGATAGAAAACACAGTACAAAAATTTCTTTAGAAAAGTGGGAAAATAAACGAAAAAAATTGCATCAGTACATATATTTCTTTCTTTTCAAAAAATATTCGTTATCGCTGCTTTCCTGTAAATTTGAGATATTTACATTATCATACATATATTAAAACCCTTATTTTATACAACACCTCAAATATCCCAGTCTAAAACTCAGGAGGATCTCATCTATTAAAATTTAGTATCATCAAAGGAGGGGTCTGTAACAGTTGCTTATGACAAGAAACTTTCGGAGGAATTCCACATATATCCATATTTATTTGATATTACAATTTTGCTAAATGTCATAACATTACCAAAAATGCCCTGCTAAAACATTTTAAAATTTCCACGAAATCCTTTAATTTGTCACCTCATTCGTCACCAAAATTTGTGAAGAATAACGATTACCGTTTTGAATTTAATTGTGGAGGGAGAATATAAGAGAATAATTATTTTGCATTGGAATACGTGCTTGTATTTTGCATTGGAATACGTGCTACAAACATAAAAAGGGACATATACAGTTTAAAAAAATATATTTAGAAATTTCTTAACATTATAAACATATGCACATGAAATGAATGGAAGATGTATATATTTATACTATTTAACTATTCGTCAACTTAAACTGTTCACTATGGTAGAAACTTTTGTGCAGTAAAAGTGGATACGCATCACGGTTCACCCATGACTGAAGGACACTTGAACGTGTTAATTATGTTAGTATATTTCCCAAAGAGCAGAAAAAAATTTACGGTTTAACGTCGGTGTCACGAATAGTTATACAGTCGGTAAAACATACTACTTTTTATTTCATGAAACTTATTGGACAAGCATGAAATAGTATTGGACTAACATGAAAAAATATCGGAGTGCATATAAAAGCCAAAATTATAAAACCAATTGCAAATTTCATGTGAATAAATATTGTTTTTACTGAAAATATATATTTGTCTTCCTCATTGTCCCTTAGCTCATTCTATCACTGATCTGCAGAAATGTTCATAATATTGTACCATTCATTGTCTATTACTTATTGATACCGAATGAAGTAAATGATAAATGCAGTACTGAACACTTAGTATGAGTGTAATTCTTATGTTCAAATATTTAGTATATGATTAATCAAATACTAAATTCGAATATTTTCGAATATTTAGTATTTCGAATTCGATTCGAATATTTAGTATTTGATTATTCGAATATTTTGTATTTTGAATATTTGAATATTTAATATTTCGAAAATTCGAATATTTAGTATTTCGAATAGTCGAATATTTAATATTTCGAAAATTCGAATATTTAGTGTTTCGAATATTCAAATATTTAGAACCTAATTATCATTATTATCACTCATTTTATAATGGACGTTAAAAAAAAATAACATAAATCGATTGAGGATCAGAAAAAGTGGTTATGAAATAGCGTCATTCAGTTATTTTGTGACAACATTTCTTGTAATGAAAGTTATCCTATTGCCACCTGAAAATTTTAGAGCGCTTGATTTATATTCTACTCTGGCCATGCGTAAATTATATTTTAATCACTATAATATTTATTTTTCAGAGAAAACTCTTTACTTTTATAGGAAAAAAAAATTACCCATATTTCCAAATTTTAAAGCAATGTATAAAATTTATAATGCAAAAATTGTATAGGAAGGAGTACTGTTTTCTTTAATATATATATATATATATTAAATATAAATATCTCAAAAAGTTTTGAACACCTATTATTAATAATTATGTAATAGTTTTAAATGCATTTAATTTGAAACTTAAAAAAATATTTTTTTAGTTAATGAGTATAATATTTCAATATTGGAGATTGTTATAAAAAAAGTTATGTTTAAAAGTAATTAAATACCTTATAACGAAAATAATTTTTCTTCAGATTGTTTTCAACGTACTTCCAAATCGTAAAGAAATACATAAACTTTGCGATGCACAAATTTTACGGGAAGAGATAGTATTTTGCTTTAAAACTTAATTTTTTTTAGCATTTTTAAATATAAATATCTCAAAAAGTTTTCGACAACTATTATTAATAATCATGTAATAGTTTTAAAGGTATTTAATTTGAATCTTAAAAAAAGTTGTTTCTTTAGTTAATGAGTAAAATATTTTAATATGGGGATTTTTATAAAAAGTTATGTTTAAAAGTAATTAAATGCCTTATAACAAAATAATTTTTCCTAAGATTGTATTCAACGTACGTTTTAAATCTAAATCGCGTGTTCATTTTTATACGATAAATATGCTGCATTGAAGCAGACATAATTAAAATAAAGATTGAGGGTGAATATTTTTATCACGTAACTCTGTAATTACGCCCATCATTGCATTTATATATATACGTCTTCGATAAATATTGAAATAAAACGCGAAAACACTTTACTTTATTCTACTGGTTTATTGAATAAATTGCTCTTCTTATTAATAATACTAATTAACACTACAAATATATTGAGGCACTTTAAATAAAGTAATTAAGGTTAATTATATCTTAAAGGTTAAGGGATTAAGGCAAGGATAGATATCGTTATATTAACAATATTTTATTTGTGCAAGGAAATTTAAATAATATTATATTTAGCACATATGCTTTGATACCATCTCCTTTGCTGTAGATCTAAAGGATATGAAATATTAAATGTTTCTATATATTCTTATCAGCCATATATCTTAACGCAATTTGGAATATTTATATGGACAAAAAATTGACTTTTTTCTCGCTATGCGGGATATGATTGCCTACATAACAGTAAAATTGTAAGCTTGTTTGTTTCTTATTCAATATAGCGAAAACCCCTCATGAAAGTTTCTTTAAAAATATTGTTTCGCCAAGTTTCTTAAATACGATCTCAACGATCTGAATAATAAAAGGAAATACCAAGCTCCGATAAAATTGGATGAGGGGTTTACCGAGGATCAGAGTTTACAGGGGTAAATGTTGTTGTTACTTTTTGCTTTATATTCATTATTAACTCTTAGATGAAATGTGGCGAACCATTTTAGTTTTCGTTTCTGCCATTTGTCGGTGTAAAACGGAAAAGAAGGAATAATTTTTTAACAGTAAAACTTTCATTTTCATAGCAAGTTCTTTAATTTTTTAAGGATTTTAATCCAAATGCACACACAAAGAAAGATAAGTATATAAAAAGTTTGCTTGGATGGCAAATTAAAAGGAAATACTATTGAAAATGTCATCTTCATCGTCATCTTTGTACTATAGCTAAGTGTGAGCCAGGGACTTCATTAGAATATTTCCATTCTTCATTTCAGACCTCTGTTATGCCGGGGTTTTTCAGTTGCTTATTAATGGTATGACTTTAAAAGCATTGCATACACAGTCACACCAAATAAGTCTTGGCATTCTCCTATGTCTAGAGGCATATGGTTAGTAACTGAAAATTTTTTAAGTTATTGTAGTAGAAGAATGTAGTAAATGCATCCGGCAAACTTTATGCGATTTGTTTTCAATATATTTTACTACGTTGATATCTTTGTTTAATTTTTGCATCGGGTGCAAAAGCAGGTATACAGTTATGAGTTATGCAGAGTTCTGTATTATTTACAATATATTTTATATTATTTTATTAATATTTTATATCTTTTATTGTTTTGCATTCCTTATTTAAGATTTTTTTTTATATTCAAGAGAACCACGCACTGTTGATCATGAAACAAGCATACTGAGAAATTGATAACAATTAAAAATTAATAACAATTAAAACCTCTGTAGCAAAATGTGTTTGAGTGTAGAAACTAGACTACAGGAATGTGTTGATGCTGAACGCCGGAAATTTGACCACTTGAATTATTGTACTTTATTGTAACTTGTATGTCATCTTTATTGTGACTTAAAAAAGCTATTCTTTTTTCATAATAAAAACCACATACCTAATTTTGCTCCCTCCTCCCTGTATTTCTCATCATTCTACCTTTTCCACCAGAAAGCCTCAATATCTACATCCTAAAAGATTAGTCTAAGAATTTTTCTTTCAAACATGACAAGTTTATTTTAGTAAACTCAAGCAATGGTCCACGTCTAAAAACCATAGCTTAAAACAGGTGTTAAAATTATCTTGTACAGAAGGAATTTCGTTTTTTTAAAGTAGATTAGATTAAATAACCGTTAAATGTACTACTCGTAGCAAGAATATGATTCCTAACTTCTACATGTATATATTTTTTAAATTTATCTCTGAGCCAAGGTAAGTAAAACTATTTAGAAGTACAAATTTATAATTTGCTGTGTCAACATAATTCATATTTGTGGTTTCTTTTCGAAATGTAACTGATGGAAATTCAACAAAAGTTGTTTTTTTTTTTTTCCTTCTGGAATTTCGATTTACGCACAATACGAACAGATTAAAAATCATAAGCAAAAGTTATATACTAAAAAAAATTCTCATAGTTTTTGAGCAATGTTGAAACAGTCTTAAGTTATAAGTATTCGGAAATTACAGCGACCACAGCTTTCGCTTACACGCCTTGTTCAAACTGACGACCGGAAGATACGAAGTAAAACCTGAACACGTAGCCGAGGGTTAATTTCCCAAGTTCGGTGACATTTTTCATTCATGTAGGACCCGAGGCTAAAGTAATGGTTCGGGGTCAATTTAAGTTTTTTAATGGTTCAGAACTTATTCTTGTTTTCTGGTGCATTCCATTCGTTCATGGATCCAACGAACATACTACGGCCTTTCCAACTCCCGTGTTTCCTTTTGCACTGAATTTTATATGGTAAAAAAAAAAAAAAAAGTCGGAATAAATTGCTCAAATAATAAAACACAATAAAAACTTTCACCTATATTTCCCACTTCGAAAAATCAGGTACGTAGGATCCCAAATATACCTTCAAATCATGAGAATTTGATAAATCGAACTAAGCCGAAGGAGCTGTCATAAGTGATAGCATTGGACACAACGTCAGTAAATAACAGTTTTCAAGTGTACTTAGAGAAGACTCTCTTTCTTTACATGATATCTAGGAAAAGGGATTTTAGTATAAATGAACCGGAAATCCGTTGCCTAGGTTTATTTTATTTTCCTCGAGTGAAATGCAAATTATCTCATTTTAATTTAATACCTATAGGGGGAAAAAAATAATAATCTTCTACCTAGAAATATCAATTGTTGACTAGGAATGGTCTGTATGATGTGTAAACAGCCAGAAAATATGTGAATAACAACAGTTATTAAAATTTATCCCTCCGAGAAAAATAAAAATCCGCTTTTCGATTCAAATTAATCGATTGCGCAGGTATTGGAAATATCAGGTTAATGCCAATATCGTCATACGTGTATTTTATTTCAACTTATATAACTTATGAAGTATATAAGTTATATAAACGAGCAATAAGATAGCTGTAAATATAAGTATCACAAAATAAAATTGCAAATCCCTATATTTCCCAAATACGAAGTAACATAAAAAATTACACTATGCGTTGGATTTTTCACATACTTCATGCGTACAAAAAATTATTTTCTCTTTTGAATAGGAAATATGAAAAGATAACAGTCCTATCAGAGTTAGAATTGCATTTAATGACATAATAATTGCAATTCTTAAATTTCGCAATTTTTTATTCATAAAAAATATAAAAATTAGAGTAATTATGTCTAACGTAATTGTTATAGTATTGCTACATCATGTATAATTACAGTTTAATCCATTGAACTACCCAAGTTTAATAGTGCTGAAAAAAAAGGTGAAACAACTGTTAATTACACGCTAAGGTAAAATAACTTCAGGAACGGAACATAATAAGGAAGGAATACAATGATAAAAAATTCTTCATCATTTCTCTCTAACAGTGTTTTTTTCAACATCTTTATTACGATCGTCTTGTTTCACTATCAGACATAGTTTTTAATAGACCATTTAGAGGATATTTAGTATCAAACACATAGGTACAAAGTGGAGATTTTTTTTTTATAGAGTTGCACATTTTGTGGCTTAAATGGGAGATAAAACTATTTTTACCATGTTTTTATTAACTTGCTTTGTTGTGTGCTTGTCAAGTACAAATTTTGCAATCGATTTTTAACTAACTTCCCGACTAGCTAAACATTTGAAACTTTTAGAGTAGCTCAGAACACAATGACAATGCATTTTTTAATACTTTTAGCCATCTTTAACCCGAGAGCACTCGCGCCCAATTTCGAACACAAGAACTCGCGCCGGGTATCTCATACCCTAGTTCATTTCTGCTATTTAAATATCAATTAATATTGTTTATATGCAAACCTTACGTAACTAAATAACATAAGATAATAAATTAAAGATTTTTAGTGAATTTTAATAATACTTACATTTTTATAGACAATTTTTACAAACTACATACTGATGTTCAATACAGACATTTTTTCCATTTTTGGCACATAAACTTTGTTTTTCAGTCCTTATTACTTGGGGAAATTTAACATCGTTTATACTTTGTCTTGAGTTTTTTTGCAGGCGGTTCATTATTAGTGATTTCCAGTTCCATTGAAGGGCTTGAATAAGTTATTTTTGTTTGAGGCACCATCATATTTAGCATGTTGCTATTGAAGAGAACATTCCATGCATCTACGGGAGAAGAGACAACTCTTGAATAATTTGTATTTCCTGTAAGCTTGATAATTACGTTCCTTAAAGGCTTTCTTACATTTTGCCGGTATTTTTACTTCAGCCATTTTGTAATTTTATCTTTACCAATATAAAAATTGGCTGTTGACAGTGAACATTTATCTTCGGTTTCTGTCTCAATTTCAGTAGAAGAATCGTGATTGCTACGGTATTCTCCATCCTCAGAGGCATCATTATCTTGGGATAAAGCTTCATTATCACTAGAAACAGTCTCTA
This sequence comes from Dolomedes plantarius, assembly GCA_907164885.2. NCBI lineage: Eukaryota > Metazoa > Arthropoda > Arachnida > Araneae > Dolomedidae > Dolomedes > Dolomedes plantarius. The sequence goes on along the minus strand of OU015500.1, from coordinate 117,500,478 downwards.
AAAGATGTCGCAAGTGTTTTATTTCCTCGTCATAATTCAAAAATCGCGCCATGATGCACTAAACTGACAGAAATAAAGGAAAGATCTGACTGACGTGAGGACTCGCACGGGTATGACATACCCGTCGAAATATTTTTCTCAAAATCTATTTATTGAGCAGACTTAGTTTTTACCCCGCTGAAAGAATGTGATCTTGAATACAGCTACACGAAATTTCGGCCTAATCCGATAAGAAGAAGAAGATAACAAAAACATTGAATGAAAATGGATTGGGTATGTCATACCCGGTGCGAGTTCTCACGGGTTAAGCATAATTAAATTAATTTTCAGTTATTTTCAGTTAATTTTGTTTTGTAGACTGGTGCAGCCATCTATTGGCCGGAACGGGAACGAAAAGTTAAATGCAAGCTAACTTCCAATTAACTTCATTTTCTTTCAAGTTGATGGGATAATTCATCAAATAAATTTTAAAAAGTATCTAATAATACATAGAATTGTCAAGTTTATATGATTCAATAGAAAATTTAAAAACATGGTATATAAAAAGTTCTTTTTATCTTGTAATTATTAATTGCTGTAAACTACTGTACTCCTGATATCTTCTTACATTTCCCGAAAAGACTTTTTTTGTGTTTATTATTTTGTGTTTATTTATTGTGTTCATTTTTTCAATATGAATAACATAATAAGGTGTTGATATAATTAACTACATAAGCTTTTCGGAATGTGCATAGTCTCGGTTATTCTACCTCCTAGATCCCTGTATAACAATGCTTATTGGGCCAACTATATAAACATAAATTTTCGGTATATTCATTTCCAAAATGGTGATGCATGATAAACCTGAAATATAGGGGACGGCAGAATGAACATTCCAATTTGGAACTTCAATAACTAAAATACAAAGCAAGATAGAGAAAGAAATCTTTTATACCGGAGAAGTACACAGTATGTTATTGTCATCGAGTAAGCTTTAAATATTACATCAGTTAAATGGCGATCGTCATTTTCGGTGCAGTTTTGAAGTCTCTTTCGGAAATTTTGTAGGGATCAGCGGATCATGTTCCTTGAAATCGCTGTGATTTGTTGCGTAATTGCTGCCTTGAGTGCTTGCAGATTTCAGCAATTACGCAAGAAATCACGGCGATTCCGCGGGGTATGAACCGTAGATCCATGCAAAATTTCCGAAAGAGACTTCAAAACTACATCGAAAATGACGATCGCCATTTAACTGATGTAATCTTTAAAACTTAATGGATAACAATGACTGTGTACTTCTCAGGTATAAAAAATTTCTTTCTCTGTCTTGCTTTGTATTTTTTGTTATTGCCGTTCCAAATCGGAACGTTCTTTCTGCCGCATGCTCCACTAACCAACGTCCATGTTGTCATTTTCTATAACTATACAAATTTAAAATATTTTAATTTTTCCCTAACTATATTATCCTTTAAAGATAACTAGGTCTTTGAAGTCGTATAATGGAAGAGTTTTCTTTCACAAATATTATGTTCATTATATAGGCAGTAACTTTAGTTTAAGTTTTTAGCTCATTTCACGCTCGTATTTCTTTTTTTTTTTTTACATTTTTGACTGTCTAAAGTACACAAATGCTTTCACAGCTAATAAACGGCTAATCATTTTCCCAGTCAAAAAAGGTAAGTTTCTTTTTCACATGCTTTGGTATCCTTTAAGACAACAGTTGCTTTTCCTTTACTTCAGTTTTTGTTTTTGTTTTTTAATGTCTCTGATTTTCTAATTCTTTCTTCAGAATGACGCAAGGTTTAATTCACTAACGGAAAACCTTTCGAGAATAATACTTTCTAATTTCACGTTTTCCAATAAATATTCTATAACACTGTTGACTGCAAAATTACGATGACCCTTAATATGGGTAAATTATAAAGGGGAAAAATGTAGGAAAATCTAAATCTTTCCTTTGGACGATCAGTGTATGATCCTCTAAAAAAATTAATGAAGTCAGTACCATAATACATAATAATAAAGCGTTTAAATTTTACCACACTGGTCAACGGATAATTTCATATTATAAAAGCAACATTTTGTTCAGTTATAACGAATAAATTTTTTTTCGTTTTCTTCATTCTGATCGAATATTCACTCTAAGCTAATGTTTATTAAGGTGTCATCTTTTTTGTTTTTGTTTTTATAAATCACGTGGACTGCATCTTATGCGAATAAAAGTCATTTATGCCCGACTTTTTACATTACCTTACAAGGTAATGTTGATATTGAACCTATTACAATTTTTCTTTTCCTACAACACTTTTATTACCAAAGAATATGCTGTGTCACACGCTCAGTCACACAGGTTTATAGTAATAAATGACGTTTTTATAAACTTCACGTAATGCTTTTATTATCTTTGCATAATTACTCATTTTAATTAGAATTTGGTCACAATTTATAAGCCTTTTAGTTATGTTCTTAAATAGAACAATAATAAATATTTTTATTATTTTTTTATGATTTGTAGCTCAATATTTTGCCATAAAAAATGTATCTGAACTAAGTGATGAGACTTCTTTCTAAATTGTTTAAAAGGTTGATACCTGACAAACTGATCTGTTATTTCATAATTTAAAGAAAAGAAAAGAGAAATAGCGGAAACGTAGACAATTAATTTGCTCTGTTGCAATACACGTATTTGACGAATGAGGAAGAAAAATAACGTTTTGCTTATAATCACAAAGTTTAGAATCAGACTAATCTCTATTATAAAAAGGCAAAGTTTGTGAAATAATTACATGTCCCATAATTACGTGGATTCCTTTGAACATCTTTCATGAATAAAATAAAAACATTCATTTGTATTTAACTATTAATTTTTACACCCTAACGCCAATAAACCTTCACATTTATCAGTTTTATTTCTTGTAATCTATATATATAAAACAGTTCCGTAACTGACTCATTCATTCATTCATTCATTCACTGACTGACTGACATACAACGCACAGACCAAACCGCTGGACCTAAAGGGCTGAAATTTTGCATGGCGATTCTTCTAATAGTGTAGGGGTGCACTAAGAAAGATTTTTCTAAAATTCTTCTTAGATTTTTTTAAATTAAATTTTTAAGCTGTTTTTTAAACTTTTTTACGTTTGCATTTAAAATAATACATTGCGGATTATAAAATTTATATCACGAGAAAGATCATAAAAATTCCTTCAAAATGAAATCTTTTTCGAACCTTTACCCTGATTTTCTGATTTTTGGTGAATTTTTAAAGATTAACTTCTAGAATTTTATTTATTAAATGTTGATCACGTGATTTCTTTTTCTGGTACTTTAAATAAATTTATCGTCACGTGCATAACAACTAAATAGACAAAAATGATATTCTTTTTCTTTCTAATGCAGCAGACGATTGGATATTATCCAAAAAAATAAATATCCCTTACGATTTTTTTATAAATATATATATATATATATATATATATATATATATTGGCATTAATTGCATACATTGACCGTTGTATTTCATTTGAATGTACTCCGTAGCGAAGCGCGGGTTTTCAGCTAGTATCCTATATAATTACGTCACATATCAAACACCGATATATTTTTTTCTTTGTAGACCGGTTTGTATATGTGTGTTATAACATTTCCAAAGTCATTGAAGCTTCACTAATTATACATTGACTTGTGTAATCTTGAGATGAAAAATTAGGTCTGATCTTTTCTTCTGCTCTTCACGCTTATTTGGCATGTCCAGTATTTTTCTTTTGTTTTCAAAAACAAATGTTTTATGAGCCGCTGTACTCAAGTCTCAGAACGGGGAAGTGCTTTTGAGGTTCAGTTATAACCGTCAGCTGGCCTAATGCCAGAATAGTTCCATCTTCCGTTGGATGGAGTACAAAAAAAAAAGTTTGACGGATCACAATGCTTATATCTCTGGGAGAAATAATGAAAAAATGTATGGAAAGGGAGTGAAACATCGTTCCTTTTTTAAGTTCTTCTGTAGGAGCCTTTTTAAGATATTTGCAACGACTCGTTGACTCCAACGCTAGATTTAACAGATTTCAGGCCTTTGTTGTGAATTGGGTTTATTCCGTTAATTTCAATTTCTTAAGTGTTCCAAGCTCGGGATAAAATATCTGGAGCGTTAAGAGTACATTTATTTTTTTCAATAATGTTAAATAAATTGCTATCGTTTTTTGGGGTAAATTTGATTAGGCTTTTCGTCTGGGATGTATCGAAAGCTAAAACACGTAATGGTTAGCTGCTACGGCTGTAAAAGCGATTCTGATGAAAATCGGTGTTTTATCGATATATATTCTATATGTTTCAGTAAAACGTGAACTGAACAAGGTATTTATTACGAATTGGCTTTCATCAGTTGAAACATTATTATCGGAAAATACAAGATATTGAACCATTACATTAAATATCGGTGTAATTCACCTGATAACGGAAAATAAGTATACCAATTACTATATTGGAGTATTGACCATTGTTTAAACATACTCACATACACCCACACCCGCACCCACACACACGCGCACCCACATGCACACACACACACACACACACAAACACAAACACACATGCACATATATACAGTTGGCTCTCTGTTTAACGACGCTCTACTTAACGACGATCTCTATTTAAAGACGATATTTCCCAGTCCCGGCCCCTCCGACGTTATGGGAAATGTCATATTTTCACAAATTCTGTTTAAGGGCGATCTCTATTTAAGGACGATTTTTCACTGTCCCTTGGAAGTCGAACAGAGAGCCAACTGTATATATATAAAACAGTTCCGTAACTGACTGACTCACTGACTGACATACAGACCAAACCGCTGGACCTAAAGAGCTGAAATTTTGCATGGCGATTCTTCTTATAGTGTAGGGGTGCACTAAGAAAGATATTTTTAAATTAAATTTTTAATCTGTTTTAGTAACTTTTTTTAAATTTGCATTTAAAATTATAATTTGAGGGTTATGAAATTTATATCACGAGAAAGATCATAAAAAATTCTTTAAAATGAAATCTTTTCGAATCTTTACCTCCATTTTCTGATTTTTGGGGAATTTTTAAATATTAATTTTTACAATTTAATTTATTAAATGCTGATCACGTGATTTCTTTTTCTGGTACTTTAAAGAAATTTGTCGTCACGTACATAACAACAAAATAGACAAAAAAAATTTATTGCTAATGCGGCAGACGATTGGACATTATCCAAAAAAATATTAAAATACAATAAAAGATATTATATTCCTCCAACTGTACCATATTAACTGTACTATATTCTTTAGTATGTCCTGTTACATTTGATTTGAATATTTTTTCTACACTATTTTGTCTATAAAAATATCCCTTATGATTTTTTATAATTTTTTTTTTACATCAATTGTATACATTGATCGTCGTATTTATTATAAATATATATATATATATATATATATATATATAATAAATATATACATACATAAATAATGCACAAATTATGCATAAATAAGGATTGAATAGTGTACTAGCAGTGAAAGAATTAGGAGGAGGGGTAGGAATATAATATTCTACCAATGATCGGAAGGGAATGCTTCCCACGCCAAAATTGGCGCTCGGAAGCAAAATTTCGTCAAAATCACGCCTGAACTTTCAGGATTTGGCACTACAGCCTTTTTTCTCCTTTTTTCAGATTTTACTTGTATTTTATGCAACTTGCTCATTCTATCTGAGTTTGAATGTCTGGAAATTGCAATCAAAAGCACGATGCACTCGCTTTCTACGTTATTATAATGAGTGCTAACAGAGTCCTGATGGTGATTATTCTTTTACATGCAGTACCATTATATACCCATAATTCAACGACAATGAAATTCAGTTGCTTAACATATTTCAGACTCTACTGGGCGTGATGAACCCTTTTGAAAATACGTTATTGTTGCAAAAACCGTGGCCGACAGAAGGACAACTCATCTTTTCATCCCAGAAACTGGTTTCAGGACCAAAGCGTTAAGTGGGGTGGATTCTGAGACTTCTTACAAAGCCTAGTCAATGGATTCTGTTGTTGTGAACAGTGATAACAAATGGTATAGTTTATCTTTGTTATAAAATTACCATGTTGTGTATTAGTTACATCGTAATAATGCTGTCTGTATTGAAATGATAATAAACATTGAAAACTCTATTTTCAGATCTCGAAGAATTTGCTGTTCCTCAAAACTAGATGGTGTTAAGTTGCAAGATCTGCTAAAAAACCTAGAAGCACATTTTTATATTTCTAAAAATGCTCGAAAAGGCGTAAGTATATCTTCTGATATGGGTTTTACAAGAGGGATAAGCAATACCAAAAACAAAATAGAGGTGCTTTTTATAGCAAAATCTAGAATTCATTCCAGTTCTTGTGCAACTAAACTTTCAGCTACGTGAGTAAGCGAAATCCCTCTCCGCAAATAAAATAAAAAGTAAAATAAATAAATGAAAATAAATAAATAAAAAATAAAATAAAAATAAATTATTCTTATGTGTGTTTTGAAGGAAATCAAAATTCTTAAAATCTATAGGTTCAAATTCCTGTGTAATTTTTAAAAAGGTTATTTATTTATTATTTTTTTTACCACATTATTTTTTTACCCCATTTTTTACATGTATTTTGTCATTCTAGAGATAATTTATTTGCATCTGATGTTACCATCTGTACTTATACTACAGAATATAATTTTAATTTTATTTTCTACTGCATTGTTTTGATAAGGGTCTTTTTTAATCAAACGAAAAGGAATTATATTATGTCAAATATTAAAATATATACATACAATAATTAATGTACATGTTACAGTCGTGCATGTATGTAGTAAAGCGCTTTTAAATAAAAAGCTGGCTTTATTACATGTTTGCGATAAAGGTCGGAATCAAATTTAACGCCGACAGATAATTATAGAGTTGAGTGGGGTAATTTAGGACGTAGCCGGTTGCAAGACAGTTTTATGAGTTTTTGAAGAGGGGAAGGTCTGAGATGGAGACACAGATAAGGTGACGGAACCAAACGATGACGTTATAGTTACAAAAGCCTTTTATTGTTAGATTTATGGTAGTACGGTTCGTATAGGAGTCATTTTGAAAACCAGGTGGTCGCGAGGATAAGCAAGTGAGGGCGTAACGTTTTTGAGTTAAGAAGCCAATGAGAAGGTGAGAGAGGGAGTACAGCAAATAAAAAGTTTTCGGTGGCCGTATTGGCTGATGGAAGTTTATGAGAAGGTGGAGTCTTCAGTATGAAAGGGGGATAAAAATAATATATTGGAGAGTTTTTTAACCCTTTGCTCCCCGGTGTTCCATATAGTGGAACACCAAAATTTACTCGCTTCTAAAATCGTCAAAATTCTGCGAAAAACTAAGCAATTAGCTTCATTTTTTACTTTGATCTACTCTTTTTGATAATACATGGCAGTGTGTCAGAAGCCCATACATACCCTCGTTCCAGTGGCGTTATAAAAAAGAGCCATATTTCAGAGCCATAATTTAAAAATCATTTTTAAATACAAAATAAATTGCAAGGAAAAAAATTTCTATGTTATTGTATTGGCTATACTCTAAACTATATATTCTATATTATTTAAAAAAATTTATACCGAAACCATAGCAATAACGAAAGATTTTCAAAAGGTGTTCCATGATATGGAACACTGGGAAACTAGAGCAGTTTGAGCAGTAGAACACGTGTTTCTCTCTGGAGAACTCTCTGTCCAGCTTAGCCAGTCGAAACCGGTTCAACTTCTACCGCATACCACGAACAAAAGCCCTATGTCCAAAATCCTGTGCAATACTAGTCCTCCGGGCTCCTCGTTGTTCGTCGATTGTCTGGGCAGCATCCTGGCATCCTCGAGTTTACGAACAGTAAACTTAACGACCTGCAATGTTGGTTTTTGCTTTTTTCAGAAGGGACTGACGTGCTTCCAAAAATATCGCAAAGCAAAAAAATAGGTTAGTGACAATTTTTAAGTGTAGGAACTGCTTTTGTATATAGGATCTGTAAATATTTATTTAAAATCATATATAATCAAGTTTATTTTATTGTGTTTTTCTTTGTGTGTTTTTTGTATATAGGAACTGCTTTTATATATAGGAACTGTAAATATTTATTTAAAATCATATATAATCAAAATTTTTGTTGTATTTTTATTTGTGTGTGTGTGCGTTTTTTCTTTTGTTCGTTTCACCGCAATACTCGCTTAGCCGCACTTTTCAAAGCGCTAGTTTCCCAGTGTTCCAGGTCATGGAACACCCACAAAATCGAAACCGGAAGTGCAATCTTTATGAAATTTTAACTGTGTACTCTTTTAAGCTTAAACAGAGTGCCTACAAATTTTTAGGTCATAATTTCAACTTTTAAGGGTACTGGGAAGTAAAGGGTTAAAAAAAAGGAGAGAGAGAGCCTTGATCGGGGAGGCTATAGGTCCCCATCTCCAGCAGGTCTTAAATAAACGTAAGTGGACTTGAGGAGTCCACATAAACCAGTTAAGGCATCGGAGAGACTGCGTTGACCAAGTAAAATAAAGAGGTCCGCACCCAGAATTGCAGACGAGACAAAGAGACTCAGCTCCCGTGCCCCAGCCGAGAAGTTAAACGACGAGAAGAGCCCCACCATCCCGTTTCACGACGTGCAAAAGTACCCAGCGCCCGTGCAAAGATAGTGAAGGTACGCGCCAAGGAGAGCCCAACTACAATTGATCGACAGTAAAGAAGTGGTAGTTCACCGTGAAAGAAATAAAGTTTGCCCCCTGCCCGGCGTAGCAACGTGATCCCTGACCGTAGGCGAGGCGAGAAGGCCAAGAGAGCACCTTGAATTGATGAAGGTTAATTGGGTGAGTGTTAAATAAATGATTTTGATTTGTTCAGTTTCGACTTAGGCAAAGTGAATTTAGTTTTGTTTTCGTGAGCAAGGAGTTTTTTAGTGAAAAGGTTTAGTGTTGAACGTTTAGTAAAGTATTTAGTTCTTGCGCTCGGGACGCTCCCTAACCTTAGCAAAGTGATTTTAAAATATAAATTGTGAAAGATAAAAATTATTATTGTGCATTTGGTTTTTTGGAAAATGAAAGATTCTTTTGTTACATGTAAATAGTAAGTGTGTAAATAAACTAAATTTTCTTATGTTAAACTTTTTAGTCTGTCTAGATTGAAAGTTGTTGTTGTTAAATTACAATAGTCTAAGATTGAAGATAATAGTTAGTTTTGTTCGGTTGCTAAATTCGACATCCAGAGCTTTGGGTTGGATTCAAGAAAGTAAATATAAAACACAACGCACCCAAATAAATCCTAAGACCAATTGTTCTAACCCAAATAAATTTACGATCCGAGCCCAATTGACTTAAAAACTGGATGTAGCAACACGACAATGTACCAACATTCATGATTTTTAACATTAATCCAAATTAACATTTTCATCGCAAATGGAAATTTATCTGATGCCCAAATTTACGTTTAAATCATTGATAATTATCTTACAAAGATTTCAACTTACATGCTGTAAATATCATTAAAATTAGCCTGACAAATTTTCAGCATTGGAAATGTTACTCTCTGCGTGTAAATATGGTGTAAATATGTCAAATTCATGAGTAAAATTCAAAGTACAAAGATAAAAGCTCGGGGAGTTGATATCAGTTGCTGCAGTTCCATTAAATACTATTTGGCTACTTTTTAGCTACGTTACTAATTTACGACCAATTGCTTATTTATCTGAAAAAAAAATCATTGATATAAATCTAATGAAAATGATAAAAAGGGGATATGTGGCGAATAGGAACCATACCTATGTATAATTTAAAAAGTAAACCATAGAAATAAACAAAATTAAAATTCAAGCATAGACTGCCAAATCACTATAACATAAAACATATCCTGCAAAGAAAACATTTTCAATAGAGGATAGCGCAGAAGCTTCATATCCCCATAATGAAAAAACAAATAAATAATCCAACATATATAGATAAAAAATTATACTAAATTAGACAAAAACAAACAGAAATCAAGCATTCTGGGCATCCACGCACCAACGGCAAGATTCTGCATAAGAGCCGGAACTGAACCATAAAACGACAGAGGTAATCGACAGGTCACGTCATCAGGGGGCCTAACCATGTCAATTACCTCAAGGGGAACTTTCTGAATAGGATGCAGGTAATCCCTAAAAAACATCCCAAGGCCCCGAGTTCCCCAATGAAGCAACCATTAGGATAGTACTGGCTGCTGTTTCGCTATAACCGTCACTTACGGAATTAGGGTGTGTAGGCACCGTTTATATTGCATTAGGATTTTTGTGTGCTTGCTTGTAAGGTGCGTTGAGCCCATACAGTAAGTTGTGTTTGTCTTTTCATTTGCTTCATTGGGGAACTCGGGGCCTTGGGATGTCTTTTGGGATTACTTGCATCCTATTCAGAAAGTTCCCCTTGAGGTAATTGACATGGTTAGGCCTCCTTATGACGTGACCTGTCGATTACCTCTGTTGTTTTATGGTTCAGTTCCGGCTCTTATGCAGAATCTTGCCGTTGGTGCGTGGATGCCCAGAGTGCTTGATTTCTGTTTGTTTTTGTCTATTTTAGTATAATTTTTTATCTATATATGTTGGATTATTTATACCTATGTATAGTGATATTACAAACAGTAATTTTTTTTGCTTTCGAGTGTGGGAAGAAACGGGAACAAAAAAACTATTTTATTTTCAGAAAATTGACGTTAGATCGGTAAAGGGACTATATGATCGGCAAAAAATATGAAAATATTAAAGTATTGTTTAACTTTAACAAATAAAACTATAATGGGCATGATTTTCTAGTATGTTCACAAATAATACTGATAATACGATCACGTGGCTTCTATATATCAACGATAAAACAAAACGGTTGCAATCAGTTTCAAAGTAATTAATAGTTCTTCAGCAGGTTGAGGTGCATTAGGTCTTTAGGTATAGCATTAGGTAAGTGCTTAGGTGCATTAGGTATGTAGTATCTTAGGTGCATTAGGTAAGTGCCTTTTGGGACAATTCGCAAATGCTAAGATCATCAAAACCTTTGATATTAGAGGCAGACACATCCAAGACTACAGAAGAACGTCTAGGGAGACGCTCGGTAGAAGTGGATAAATGAAAGGCAAAACACTTGATGAGACAACAATGGAGAAATATTTTATGATCAAGACCGTGCACAAGGGATACACCATTAAAGAAGCAAACAAATGAAGTAGGAATTCGCAATAAAGACAAGGGAATAAAACCAAGAAGACGAAATTACGAAATGAAATTAAAATTCAAAGGAATAACATTAAACGATTAGAAAAAAAAGTGGAGAGGCTGGAAAAAGTACTGTGTTTTTTTTTGCCTGTTTGTCGTTTCTTCTGTGTCAGTTAAACAATAATGTCAATGCTGTTAATTTAATTAACATTTGCATCATAGTACAAAAATTTACAGCTGTTTTTCAGACAGCAAAATATACTAAAAACTGTGTTTGGATACTGTCCAAAACAATTTTATTAAAGTAAGAAAAAAGCACGATAAGAATTTTTATTAAGATATTAATTACACCCTAGATATGACGTTTAAGTCGAAATGACTCATTACGAATAAGAAGTGCTTAGATGATATTAAATATGAGTGCCTAAACATGCGTGCATATGCATACCGTATAAATATATGAATTTAAAATTTTATAAAATCCAAAGTCTTAAAAAAACTTAGCATGTAATCAAAATGATATGAATATAATATATAATTTTTCTTCACCAAAATTTCATTATTGAAGTGATGAGAGACAGAATATATTAAAGAGTAAAAGAAAAACGTTATTTTTAGTAACTTTTTAATTAAAAAACGCGTTTCATCAGTATAAAGACTACATAAGAATGTCATTGCAGTCTTATTGATAATATCATATGTAAGAAATTCATTCGAATTAAATTAGGAATATACGCCATTAGAAGACAACGATGAAAGTCTTCTCGGATATAATGAAAGTTTCCTTCGAAATAATAACAGAAAGATGACATTTATTAGATCCAACATTTAATTATCCTTTTAGACGTGTCGTATTTCTCAGAAATAATTAAAACTAAACAAAATGCTATTGTATTTCATATGAGAGAAACTTTTAATCAATTTTTATCTTTTATTCTTCTTATAAAAGGGGATATTGCAACATATATATATATATATATATATATATATATATATATATATATATATATATATATGCATATATATATACACTGAATGGCTAAATTATTATGACCACCTTCTCAATACAATTTTGGACCACCTTTTGACCTTAATATTGCAGGAATTCTTCTTGGCATGGATTTTATGAGATGTTGGCAGTTGGTATGTGGAATTTGAGACCATATCTGATGAACTGCACTTTCCAATTCCTTAAGATTTGATGGTACTGGACGCATCTGCCTGATGTCCCGTTCAATTTCATCCCACAAATTCTGGTGATTGTGCAGGCCAACGTAGCAGGGTAAATTCTCTGTTATGCTCTTCGAACCATCTGAGGAAATTGCCAACTTTATGACAAGGAGCATTGACGTCTTGTAAGTATCCATCTCCGCAGGGTACACCATTAACCCGGCAGTAGTCGCTCGTTGGTCGATTCATCCGCCATTTTTCAATTGTTCCCCTGTAACCTCCCTCCTCTTAAACTTGTGCTGATAAGATTCCTGGTGACTGACCTTATGCATTATTCCTACCCACGTGTGAGATACTAAGATCCTCTCCCGATTTTCTTGGAAGTTATTGCTTTTAAAAAAATGAAATCGACCGTTTAGACCGCGTCGCGTCTACTGAGTCAGCAGGTTTCTGCACCTGGCGGCATACTGTTCTCAAGCGCATTGTGATCGGACACAGAACGAAACGTTTCAATGAACAACTGGTTTACACCTGTTCCTTTAGCCAAAACATTTTTTAAGGAGCATAATTTGACAATAGTAGGAACATTAAGGAAAAATAAAAAGGAGATCCCACAAGAATATTACCTTTAAGGGGACTCACTACCCTTAAATCTTTTAAACATTCGATTTTTTGAAAAAAAATATGTTAAAACCTGATCATTTCTGAACAAAATAAAGAAAACCGCATGAAAATATTCCGCTTAGTTCCGGAGATATTGATATTCTAAATATTTAATTGCTGATCCTGTTTATGGTAAGAAAAATTTTAAACTCATTTTTTTCTGAAAATTTAATTTTGCATCATTCCCCAACTGATATCTCAAAAACTATGAAACATAATTCCATGAAATTTTTGTCACTGCATAATCATGTTATTTTATTGCGTCTGAACTAGAATTATTGCAATCACTGCACATTTTGTTATTTTTTGGGGGGTAAATTAATGCAAAAAATTAAGGAAATTTTAAGTATATTTCAATTGTATTTTGAATTATTTATTTTAAATAAAAAACAGGAATTATACATTTAAGTGTAAAATAAATTTCATAGTTCTGCACGCAAGCCAGTATACAATAAAAATGCTTAAAAAGCAAGGTATATCTAAAGCATTTAAAAAAAAAATTATTTAAAATTATTTGGAGAGTTAAATTTGTTTATTAAAACAAATATATCAATTTATGATATGCATAAAATTTGGAAAAATTGGGAGTAAATTGAAATAGTTACAAAGAGTCAAAAAGTATGAAAATATGCCTTATTTCCTCGACTTAAGAGTCGTGAGTCCCCTTAAAGCAGAGAGAAATATTTTCCTCTGAGTTTGTATTTCAGAGAGATGTGACTCTTGTTTCTTGGGTCCCCCCAGAAAATACTGCTGTTTTATTGATTTATAAAATGCATAATGATAATTATACTGATAACCCAGAAAAAAAGAAACCAGAAATAATTAATTTCTATAATGAGACAAAAGGAGGTGTGGACGATGCAGATCAATTGAAAGCCTCATATTCCGTATCAAGGAAAAGTAATAAATAGCCACTTACTATATTTTTCTCTGTTATGAACATTGCTGGCATAAACTGCTAAATTATATTTCAAAGAAATACGGGAGATGCGATGTCACGTCGTCATCTTTTGAAGAAACTTGGACTTGAATTACTGAAGGAGCACATAAATCAAAGAATACCTATCTCTACCTAATCCTTTAAAAAGAAAAATTGATGAATTTTGTTGAGAATCCCCCAAATAGCCCTACGATCCCCCAAAGAAGTACGATGTTTCTATTGCACAACAAAGCAAAATAGGAAAACGAAGCAAACATATGATAATTGGAAATATTGCTCATATATATGAAAACAGCATCATTCAACATATGTGTGAAATGTGAAAAATGTTCAGAAATTGATTCTGATGAGGATTAGCAAACTAATAATAAAAGAAAATAAATTTTTTGGTAGTGTGTGCTCTGCTTATACATATGATGTTTTTGGTAAGTACATCACTTATTCTTTTTTCTTTTTCTTAAATTTAAACCAAAAGAAAACAATTCTTAGCTTTTAACTTTTCAGCTATATATTATTGATTTATATTTAATTTGTAAATATACAAAATTGTATCGTTAGTATCAGCTGTTATATAACGAAAAATATGTTAATATCCACTGAAAACTATTTTTATATCTATGTTTTACCTCCCTTGCTAACGCGGGGAAATGACCGACACGCGACTACTAACGTTCTAAAAAGGGACGCGGCTCCATTAGAGTTAACATAAGAGGATGTACTTGATCTACAATAACACTTAAATACCCTTGGACATTCAAGCGTTGTTTCACATGAATCAAAGGACCCATAAAATGCCAATAAAACATCCCCCTAACCATAATATTGCTTCCACCAGCTTGAAGTGTTGCGGCAATGCAGTTAGGAGTCAATGCTTTCGTTCTGTTTTCTCCATATTCACACACTGCCATCTGCTTGCTGTAATTGGAAACGCGATTCATTGGACCACATGACCCTTTTCCAGTCATCTACTGTCCACTCCTTGTGCTCCTTTGGGAACTGGAGACTTCTGATCTTGTTCAAGGCAGTCAGTAGAGGCTTTCGAACAGATCGTCAACTTCCATATCCTATACGGTGCAACGTGCAGCGAACAGTTCGTTCAGAGACGTTCGCATTTCTCCTTGATTAAGATTCTCCGCTATATGACGTACTGTTGCTTTTCTTTTGGACTGGATAATTCTGGCAAGTCTCCTTTCAGATCGAGTATTCAGAAGCCTGCGACGGCCACAAGCCTGACTCTGAGACCCGGTTTTCAGCTTGGTAGTCCACTCTCTGTAAACATTAATAACTGCTGCTCTCGAACATGTCACAAGTGCAGCCGTTTTGCTGATACTGGTTCCGACTCTTCGAGCGCCTACAATCATCCTGCGTTCAAATTCAGTTAGTTCACGTTTTTTTGCCCATATCTTCGCAAGCAACACGGCGGAATTGATGGTTCACTTCATACTGCAGTTGATTCAGTTCATACTGCATTCCCTTTTTATAGCTATCTCGCCCTCTAGCGGCATCACTGTGACGCCATAGCTCATTTGCATAAAACTGTCAGGTGGTTATAATAAAATAGACTTTCAGTATATATATATATATATATATATATATATATATATATATACATGCATATATAGATATATATATCTATATATATATATATAATATATATATATAGTATATATATATATATATATATATATATATATATATATATATTATATATTATATATATTTATATATGTATAATATATATATATATATATATATATATATATATATATATATATATATATATATATATATATATATATATTATATATTATATATATATATATATATATATATATCTATATATTATATATTATATATATATATATATATATATATACATGTATATATAGATATATATATATATACATGTATATATATATATATATATATATATATATATTATATATATATATACATGTATATATATATATATATATATATATATATATATATATATATATATATATATATATATATATATATATATATATATATTATATATATATATATATATATATATATATATATATATATATATATATATATATATATATATATATACAGTAGAGCCCCGATTATCCGCGAGCGGATTATCCGCGGTGCTGATTATCCGCGAGTGCGAGTTCAGCGAAAAAAAAAATTTTAATTACAAACCTCAAAAAAACCAATTTTAATTTTTAATCCAAGCCAACTTACAAGGGAAATACAATAGACCCTGTACGGAGGTGTACGATGTGTACGATGTGTACGGAGTTGTACGATGTTTAAGAAAATAAACACAGTGGACTGTAAATAATATAACATAAATTTAATAGCGAGGCATTGTTTGCCATAGTAAACTCCGCTTGTTGCAGGAGCTCCGTGCTAGACAGGTACAAAGTTCGTTCTGATGCATTCTTGCAGCTAGAGGGCGTACATAGACAAATGGGTGGAGACGTTACGACAAACTTTACGTAACAGACGCTGCAGTGCGAATGTCGAAAATGAACGTCGAAGGTGAGAATGTCGACGAAGAGAACATAGAAGAGTGGCTGGAATGCGACGCAAGTGAGTCGGGGTTTGAACGACTGACTGACATAGAGATAACGAACAAAGCAATGGGAGTGAACGAGAATGAAGCACAAAATAAAAGTGAAGACGAGGCGCCTACGCGGATGACACACGAAACTGCTTTCCAGCACGTAGACGGATTGCTTCAATATTTAGAGTAACAAGACGACAATGCACATCTGGCAGAAAAAATCATGTTAAGGAAAGTACAATTTAGAATAAAGAAAAGGTGTTTTCAAAGTAAGAAGCAAAAAAGAGTGACTGATTTTTTTAAAAAGGTGTAACTGAACACTTTTTGTACATACAGTATGTATATATTGTTTTTGTTTACCGTTCTTTATATTAGTGATTTAGACATAGAGCAAATGTGTCTGCTGTACTGTACATATGTAAGTATTTTGAAAGTTTTGTTATGTTTTTGTACAATAAAACATAGTTTTTATGTTCAAATATGTTTTTTTCGTGTTTGCAACTCATTTTTAGACATTTTCGGGTTATTCGCGATTTTTGTTATCCGCGGTGCCCTTGACACCCAATTCCGCGGATAATCGGGGCTCTACTGTATATATATATATATATATATATATATATATATATATATATATATATATATATATATATATATATATATATATATATATATATATATATATATATATATATATATATATATATATATATATATTTATATATATATATATATATATATATATATATATATATATATATATATATATATATATATATATATATAAATATATATATATATATATATATATATATATATATATATATATATATATATATATATATATATATATATATATATATATAGAGAGAGAGAGAGAGAGAGAGAGAGAGAGAGAGAGAGAGAGACATGTATGAGTGCGCACGAGATTGTAACAATACATTTAATATTTACATTAATTTATTTTACTCTCAGAAGTATTAGTATTTCATTCATATTGAAATTTCCCATTTTACTGTAATTATTTATGTGAGCGAAATTCGCGATTTTCAACCATTAAAACAGTAAAACGACTACTAATTTTAAAAATAGTGTAAATGCATTTTGCGCATTTGGAGTTTAACTCATTGAATGATTTTGAGGTTGAAAAGCCATCAGCACATGTCATTATGTCATGAGACCTGTTAAATGGTGTCATTAAAGGATTATCCCTATAATAAAATTTTTGATAGATTTGAGTCCATGCTGTTATAAAATATAGTATTAATTAAACGAAGTTGCAGCTATTTTGTAATTATATTTCGCTTTTACGGGGGTAGTTACATTGGTAAGTTACAAGTTTCACTTAAATTATATCTGTAAGACACACATCTATTTTTTACTTACTGGACAATTTATAAGGTTCTTTATAAAATATGATCGATCTTGAAATGTTTCTCCAAGCATAGTAAAATAAAAATATCTACTTTTTCATTCTTAAACATATTTTACCATTCAATCAAAAAATGCTATCCTAATTCTATTTTTTTTTTATTTGAATATGTTGCTTGTAAAAATACAGAAACATATCACATTTAAACAATCGAATTATCAATAACAGGAAAACAATGCAATATTTAATTACCAGAAAATATGCTTTTAGTTTGTTTCAAAACTAAATGAACTCGATTTCTTTATAAGAGCTTAAAAGGTAAAGGATTAACAGGTTGTCTATTATTTTCTGAATCTTTTTTGAGAAAATAAAATTACAGGTCCTTGGTTGTTCATCAAAAATTTATGCACAGAGTATGTCAAAAAGAAATTAAATATAGAGATAGTCACTTTATATTTTAAAGTTTTTTAATGCCGACTATAAAATTTGCATGTAAACCCCGAGTATTCTAATGATAAACATTAGAATGGATTAAAAAAATGTTACGTAACAACCCCATTATAATTATAATTATTTCAAAAACTGTTTTGAAATATTTTGGAAGCCAACAATCATTATGTACAGGAAATCCAGATATAGTATTCAAGTAGTACAGTGTATTTTTAATAGTAGCATCAAACTGCTTTTTAACTTTATAAATTTTTTTATATTTAATGGAAGTTTTTTAACAATTGTTTTTCAGATCACGACCAAATCGTAATATCAATATACAAGTAGATAAATAGACTTACAATGTATTATGCTTTACTTAAACTCTCACTTCTCAAGAGGATTGATTTTAAATAACAACTTTCAATTATTTCAATTGTGTTTGTCCCACGTGCTGCTTAATTTTGTATGACATATTTTATTGGTATATTTTTGCCTTTCGTCGAAGTCTTATTTTCAAAAGTTATTTTTGGAGTCATGTGTCATGAATTGCTCAGCTAGAATTGAATAGTTTTGTTTTGGATCTCAATCTATTTACATTAAAGGTTTGGATTTTTTTCATTTATTTATTCACAACTACATTACAGATTTAAAAGTAGCGCATCGTACGAACTTCTATCTCTTTTAATTATTTCTTAGACTAAATTTGCTTCTATATCATGGAGTTTCGTATTTCCCAGGTCTTAAATTTGTAATTACGTGGCGTATCTAATAAATTGAATGTGACTATACCGTTAACTTCAAAGCATTTCTAATGACAGTCGGCTGGAAACAGTGTTCAGAGCTACATATTCTAAACGCGAGAGCCAAGTATTTTAACAGCTAAACAATTTGGCGGCTTGGGGAATATTCTTGTAAACAGTTGTATCTATTGCTGAACAGTTTTAAATTATCTTTATTAATCTTTAACTTATGTTTCTTTTGTGTTAAATACCATTTATGTAGTGCGATTGAACTTTAGATTTCAATATGTGGTCCTTTGGCGAAATTTTCGAGAATTTTGGCGATCTTGTCGACAAATATGTCGACTTTGTGGGTGTATAGAGAACACATTCAATTTAACCCAGGTGGCGTGATTTATCGAAATTTTCCAATTCTAGAACTTCCGAGAATGTCGCCAAGGGTATATAAGTCGGCCAAACACGGCTCCAAAAGATGTTGAGTCATCCTGCCTTTTATTTTTTAAGTGTTGTCCTTCTTCTAATATAAAAAAATGCAAAAACCTGACTTTCCAAGGCAAAAAATATTATAAAAGCAAAAAATAATGGTAAAAATATTTGTGTTCCTATCCCTAAACTTTTTCTATTACATTATTTCTTTTACTTTAGCTTATTTCTAACCCTCTCTTAAGTGTGGGGGATGGATCGGCTCCACAATTAAAAGAGATTGCTCCCAGGTATAGAGATTGCTTCTAGCTATAGCAATTGAACTGAAGGATCCTGAACCTAAAATCATTCGACCGTGCTAACCAATCATCTTTTTCCAATTTCTCCAATTGGTTACATGCGTACAGCGACAGTAGAAACAGTGTTAGAGGGCGTGGCACAGGAAACTCTGTGGACCCTCCACTACTTATGGTCTGATTGCCTCCTAAATAGGCCATTCATTCATTTCTCAGCTTAGCTCAACTTCTTTGTGGGAAATGTCGGCCTGTTATTTTGCCTCTGTATATTGCCAAATCTAAAGGGTTTTGCTAAATTCCGACGTAGTCTTTAGTGACTGTTATACTGCTGGCCACTGTAAATGCAACACCCTGAAGGAAACATGCAAATAACATGAAATTTGCAACATGCATTAGCGGAGGTGAGATATGCAAATGATTAGAATTTCAGAGCAGACGCACATCACGCGCGCCTGTGGCACTACTTCAAAGCGCTATTTAAGGCTTGGAGATTTCGACGATTTCAAGTTCGGCAATTGTGTTTTTCTTGTGGTTTTTTTTAAAAAAAACGATCAATTATGCCTCGTCGAAAACAGCGATCATCTTTTGATCAAGTATCCGAGTTCGACAGAGGAAGGATAGTGGCCTACCGAGATTGTGGATTATCTTTCAGGGAAATCGGTAGTCGTGTTGGACGAAACCAAACATCTGTAATGCGGATATGTGATCGTTGGATGCAGGAGGGTACGACGGACCGGCGTGTTCGATCGCATCCACCTCAGCGCACCACTTCACGTGATGACAGGCAAATTGTGCGCATGGCAGTGACGGATCGCTCAGTCACATCACGAACCGTAGCACAGCACATGCAGTCTGTACCGCATCATCCAGTGTCTGCGCGTACCATTCGATGCCGTTTACAGCAGAGTGGTCTGTCCGCAAGACGTCCATTGCTTTGTCTACCCTTGACGCAGAACCACAGACGTCTCCGCCGCCAATGGTGCGATGACAGAAGGATGTGGACGGCAGAATGGAATGAAATTGTCTTTACTGACGAGTCACGCTTCTGTCCGCAACACCACGATGGTCGCATTCGAGTCTGGAGACACCGTGAAGAGAGGATGCTGAACAGCTGCGTTATGCACAGCCACACTGGTCCTGCACTGGGTATTATGGTATGGGGCGGTATTGGATATCACTCTCGCACACCTCTAGTACGCATTGCCGGTACTTTAAACAGCCAGCGCTACATCTCCGAGGTGTTGGAGCCAGTTGTCCTTCCTTACCTTCAGGGCTTGCCCACAGCCATATTTCAACAGGATAATGCGCGACCACACGTGGCACGCATTGTCCAACGGTTCTTCGTCAATCGCAAGATTGAATTGCTTCCCTGGCCGCCTCGCTCTCCGGATCTTTCGCCGATAGAAAACATGTGGTCCATGGTTGCTTTACGATTGACCCAGATTCCATCCCCAGCTGCCACAGCAGATCAACTTTGGCAACGTGTGGAAGATGCTTGGTCTGCTGTACCCCAAGAACTCATCCAAAGTCTCTTTGAATCAATGCCGAGGCGTGTGGCAGCGGTGATCTCCAACAATGGCGGCTACTCTGGCTACTGATTTTGGCAGGAACCACACTTCACAGAAGTCTATAAATTTAATCATTTGATACTTGGTCAACATGTTATCTACAAAATAAATTTTGCTGTGATATCTCTTGTCTTTCTTGGTGTTGCAATTTGGGTGGCCAGCAGTGTAGTTATATTTGTGATCTGTTTTAGAATAGACAGCAAAGAAACTTGTATCGTTATTATATCGCTGATACCTCGAGTCGTCATACACAAATATCATCAGGAAAGGATACGCAAAAATCTGTTTCAAATTTATAATAGGATCTCATACAATTAAAACCTATTTGCCACATAGTAATATTCGAAGAAAAATTTCTATCATTTTGTATTTAACCACTATAAGAATTAAACTACGTGTACTAAGAAACTTTAATTGGATTACTTAATTATTAATAACACCCATTAATCATTACATGTACAAAGTAATTACTTAATAATTAATATTATAATGAATATTAGTTTAGAATTAATTATGTTATATATTAAAGATTGGATTCTGTTTAGAACTCTTGAAGATTTTTCCCCCACATTTTTAGCATTGTTAGTTTAGAATGTTCAGAAGAAGATATTTTAAGAATATAGTTACATATAAATATTAAAATTCTAAAATTTTGAGCTATTCATTTTTTAATGTTTTTTTCTTCTTTATTTCTCATTCGCTAGAAGAATATCTACAGAGCCCCCTAGGATGTTTGAGAAAATATATTTGAAAGTTACTAAATCATTATTAAAGGGTTTGAAGGAGCATGAAGGAGAAAAAAATCACTAAATATATTTCAAAAATCCCTTCAATAGCTGAAAAATGTTTTTTCTTGCATAGAAACCTGATTTGAGTGACAAAACCATACGGATAACAACAAAAAAATATTATATTTTGTATAAAAGTTTGTTAATCTCTGCCGAGCCGCATAGGATGCAATATATCATTTTTAATGTATTATGAACAAATATTCATTGTTTATATGAAGAAAAACATAATTATTTTTAACATTGGAATTCTTTTTATACATATGACCTCTGCATCTGCTCAAAGTTAACGGTAGTTTGTTGTTAAGCTATTTCCCGAGGGAAAAAATTATTTCTTAGTTTAAAGAAAGTTTGATAAGATATTATGGATTTTTGCTTAAAAGACCAGAAAAGATTAATGATACCTGTTACGATTTCTGGCATTTAGTCAATGCTTTTTTACTATTCTGCGCTAGATTTTTCTCGTATGCCTGGAAAATTGCTTTGACGAATATGCTGGCTTGTACAGCTTACTAATTTTTTAAATATCTCCCTATAAATATGCTCAAGATGCATCTCTGCCACTAATTTATGTTCTTCAAATTTCATATACAATGAACCGAACCGCTCTGTGGCGGCCAGTAATGGTTCTAAAAATGTGGCCGTTTTGAGGGGTAGCAGTCGAATTCAAGTTTCTTACATAATAATTGGCTTTAGGGAGCATTTAATCAGTTCTGTTCAAAATATGGCCGTCTAGAGGGGTGGTCGTCGAATACGGGGAGGGGGATGGCTTGTTAGAGAAGTTTCCCAGTAAATAAAACTACGCTATGATAGAAATTAATTAATATATGGATTCTCAACCTTTTTTTATGGTCTGTCCCTCCCCCCTTTGGAAGCACTGTAGCCCCCCCCCCCCAAAGGCATAAAAAATGCAAAAAACTCTAGTAAAATATATTCTGTATATTGTTACGAATTTTACGAGTCTATAATCTCGCGAAATATGAGAGTTATCGCCAAATTAGCGATGGATTTAGGGACTTATTTTTGTCACCAAATTTGACGATATATCACCAAATTTGGTGATATGGCGCCAAATGATCGTCAACATTCTAGGCCATTCTGGAATGTTCCAGTTATTGGCCAGCTGGTTGGCCGATAGAGGGCGGTTTTTTTTTTTTTTTTTTTTTTTTTTTTTTTTTTTTTTTTTTAATAAAAAAAAAAAATACACATAAAATTCCCGTGTACCACAAAGTATCACACGGGACTTACAGAGGCAAGTATAAAACACTAAGAAAACATAAGAAACAGACAAAATAAAACAAATAAAAGAAACTAAGAAGAATTACAAATATTTACAATAAATTTACAAAATATAGAGGGCGTTTTGAAAGTCTATAAATATACCTGACATTGTCATTTTCAGTGTTGCCAACTTGGGGGTTTTGACCCTAAATTTGGGGGTAAATTAGATGAAAAGAGGTGTTTTTAGGGGACACATTTTGTTAGGGGTATTTTGAGGGGGGAACATTTTTTTAGGGGCATTTTCTAGGGGGTACATTTTTGGCTCATTTTTTAGAAGTTCCCTTTTTTTAGAGGAATTCTCTATGGAGGACTTTTTTTATGGGTGTTTTTAGGAGTGTAGATTTAAAGTTCATTAAAAGAATATTAGAAATTAACTCTTCAGTTCAATTTTAATCGGGTTAATTTCAAGTTTACTGCCACTTTTTCTCATTAAAACGAAATAAAATAAACAGTCAAAATACAACCGTCAACAAATTTTATCATTTTGAACGGCAATCACGACACGCGGGTCGTAGCAAGTGGCGACTGTTTTGTGTTACTTTTACTGTGTTTTTCAGTTTTTCTCTTTTGTGGTCTTTCCGGAAATTCTACATATTTCATTCGAATATAATTATTATAAAGATAAATTCGGTATTTTTCGGTGAAGAAAAGACAAGTGATCACAACCTTGTACAGATTAAATAAAATAATCGATGCTGATGCAAAAACAGTGCACAGTGCCATTAAAGTTCAATTAGAACAAGATGGTTTGAGGGTTGAAAACATGGTCGGGATCGGCGTCGATGGAGCGAATGTCATGGTTGGCAAACATAATTCAGTCACTGCTTTGTTTAAAAGCGAGATAAGCGCCGTAGTCGTCATGAAATGTGTTTGTCATTCGCTCCATTTGTGTGCAGCGGAGACATTGCCTCGCCAGTTAGAATTTCTAGTACGAAAACAGCACAATTGGTTTTCTTACAGCCCTAAAAGGTTGGAAAAATATAAGTTGCTGTACGGAACCATAAATGGTAACGGAAAGAAAAAAAATCCAAGGTCTTAGTGGGACTCGTTGGCTTGCACGATCCGAGGCTATTAACACAATACTAGATCAGTGGGAAGAATTAGAACTGCTATTTTCAATTGCTAAATCGGAAGGCAGCTCTTATATGGCTGAACAATTGCACGACATTATGAAAATATTACCATTCAAAGCTTTTTTGGTTTTTTTTAAAATTTGAACTAAAAAGTATAACCCGATTGAATTTACTTTTCCAAAGCGATCACGTGGAACCTATTAAATTGCTCGAAGACCTATTTCTGATGTTCAAACGCTTGCTTCAAAAACTCATTGTGCCATCTAGTCTACAGAAATTGGGTGACAGCGAATTAGCGGATTTCGATTTTCAGTCCCATGGATGAAGAATATTATTCCTTCATACATACATCAGCGATATATTTTGGCTTTGAGTTTCATTCTATTGCACAAAATATCAAGGAGAAAGAATTATTAGATGTGAAAGAGAGATTTAAGAAATTTCTGTGTACTTTCGCTCAAGAAATTCAAAAACGATTACCAGATAACTTTTCTGTTCTGAGAACGATGTCCAATCTTCATCCTAAAGTTGCATTATCTCAAGTGAAACCCAGTCTCAATGACATTTTTATGAAATTCCATCGAACTCACTTATACGGCAATAAAAGTGATGTAGAGTCAGAATGGAATCAATTGCAAAATAAATCGTGGTCAAATGTAGCTAATTTTGTTGAATTTTATTCAGAAGTATTTGAAGATTGTGATTCTACGGGGAAAAAACGATTTGAAAATATCGCTAAATTTTCAGTGGCGCTAATAACACTACCAATTTCAACCGCAAGTGTCGAACGTACATTTTCGACATACAAAGTAATTAAAAATAATTTACGGAATAAGTTGTTCCTCGAAGTACTTCAAATTATTATGATGGTGAGGTTTACTCTACAAAAGAACTGCGGTTCATGTGTCAAATTCGTTCCTTCCATCCGTATGCTCAAATTGTTCAACGTCAATATATATGACTTTAAAAATGCAGGCAATAGTAAAGCACAAAAAGAGAGCCAGGCGGATGTCTTTGTTATGAGGGGTACCAGAGATACCCCTTTGCGTTGTGTAAATTTAGGGAGGTGAACTCCAAAGGGAACTATGCGTTTATAAATAAAAATAACAACATTTATTATACAATATTTTACAAGAAAAGGTCGGGTTTACATATTATATTTAAGATCTTGGCTATACATATTTTTAACCGAATTAGGGCATACTTCATCCGCTTCCTGCGGCATAACCATTACGGGTCGAGTGAAATAAAAGTCTCGTAATCTCTCAGAAGGCATGAGCACTATTTAGAGGGGGAATTTATGACCATTCTGGGGAGTTTTGATGAAACAGCAGAGCATGGCATCGTTGAGGCACTTCTACAGGAGGAGGCTTTAGGCATCGGGCAGAAATTCATGTGGCTCTTCACTGGCGGAGGCAACAGGATTCGGCGCTGGCGGTTGAAGACGGGTATCTCGCTATTTTACGGGGGCGTCTTTTCTTCCCAGGCTCACTTCGCAGCTCGCTACCTCGTAAATCGGCCATATTGGAACTGCACCAATTTTCCAAGAAACATCGCACCCCCTGAATTCCTCAAGACGGGGGAAAGAAATTCCAGGAAATTCAACGGACTTCCAATTTTCTTGGAAATAAGCGTACCACGTGGGTCAACCATGGGAATGTCAGAGCATCCTGCCCTCGAATAAAAAACTCGAAGAGGCAATAAATTTACGTGAATAACTAACCTGGGGAGGGGTTATAATGAAGAATGTAGGAGCCCCGAGTGTGGGAGAAAACGACGTTCGGAGGGAGAGCGAGAGAGCGTTTTGAGGTAGCGAGCTGCGAAGTGAGCCTGGGAAGAAAAGACGCCCCCGTAAAATAGCGAGATACCCGTCTTCAACCGCCAGCGCCGAATCCTGTTGCCTCCGCCAGTGAAGAGCCACATGAATTTCTGCCCGATGCCTAAAGCCTCCTCCTGTAGAAGTGCCTCAACGATGCCATGCTCTGCTGTTTCATCAAAACTCCCCAGAATGGTCATAAATTCCCCCTCTAAATAGTGCTCATGCCTTCTGAGAGATTACGAGACTTTTATTTCACTCGACCCGTAATGGTTATGCCGCAGGAAGCGGATGAAGTATGCCCTAATTCGGTTAAAAATATGTATAGCCAAGATCTTAAATATAATATGTAAACCCGACCTTTTCTTGTAAAATATTGTATAATAAATGTTGTTATTTTTATTTATAAACGCATAGTTCCCTTTGGAGTTCACCTCCCTAAATTTACACAACGCAAAGGGGTATCTCTGGTACCCCTCATAACATATATTGGTGCCGTGACCAGGATGGCCGATTTATGCCCCGTAATCGTGTTGGAAGAACAAAATGGCTATAACATTGGAAGGAGTTCAAAATGTCCAAATTGTGGATCCTTCACAACAGTCTTTGATGAAATACTCTATAATTATCCTGACATCGATGAAATTTAAAATTAGAAAAATCGACAGTAATGTACAATCGAGACGCGTTTTTATACTAGATTATAAGTTCCATACATATGTCAAATATAAATAAACCTCCATTTCATTATGTAAGTGTGTATTTTTTATTTATTTCAATTTATCTCTCAAACAGGATGCCTATTTGGGACCAGAATTTCTTTTAGGAAGGTCTAGGGGATCTCAAGTTGGTGTTAGGGGGAAACAGGGGGATTTCGAGATGGCGCTAGGGGGAAACAGGGGGATTTCGAGATGGCGCTAGGGGGGGCTGGCGCTTTGAAAAGGTTGGCAACACTGGTCATTTTAACTCAGTGTACTTTTCTGCTGCGTATTGAATGTATTGAAAGTGCGTTAGGCATAAATTGTATTGGAGACTCTGTTATCCTGACTTGTATTTTTACAGTTTTCTGCTGCATAGAAGACAGTTGTTGCATTTTTTCTGTTGAATTTCTATATGCGACTGAAGAATTTTTCAGAAAAATAAATTTTATTTTGTGTGCACTTTCTGAAGAGAATTTATTCAATCTCATCGAACCCAGGAAAACGGAAAAATATATTATTTTGCCATAAATCCGAGCCTCTTCACTTCCATTCCTGAATATCTTTCAGACCTCTCTAGAGGGGCTTGCCCCACTCCCACCCCGGGTTGAGAACCCCTCAGTTAAAATGATCTTCCATGTAGAAAAAAAAATCAGCAATTTATAATTTAATTAATTTCAGTGACAATGATTTATTTTTTATTTTGTTATGTCAATACTATCATCGACGTACGCATTTTCATATGTAATTTTACCACCTTTTGTATAACTGAAAAAAAATAATAAAGCTCCAACTATTTTAATTATATTCACTTTTCTGCTATCCTTTCTTTTTACTGATTTAAGAAAGTTGTATCGGAATGAGAAACGAATAAATTGGATTAAAATTCATCATCATAATAAAATTATATTTACTTGAGAATTTTGAAATTCATCGCTTTGTTCTTTATTTTATTATCTTCTAAAAGTAACGGGACTAAAGCTCATTTTAAAAAAATCATCTGCAATGTATATTTTCTTTTTCTAGAATGAAGTTTTATTGTCCTTTCATCTCTTAGGTCCTCCGAGTTCTTAAAATCTCCCAGTCTTTAAAACGTAATTAATTATTGTTTTATCTTTAAAAAAAGGAGCTAAGTTGTAATAGTTTTAGAAAGAATGCAACCTCGAAGAAAAATAAAGTTGAATCGTCCTTTGAGGAACACGTGCTTCGTCAACCATGAATTGAGTGTCAGATTTTTTCTCTCTCTCTCTTTTTTTTTGTGTTTTAGGGGGATGATATCGAGGCAGCACCACAACTCATCCAAGTCGAAGAAACAACCTTTCAAAATTTACACTCGCGCCGTTAGACATTGCACAAAACGCTGCAGTGTTGAGGTTCAACGAAAAATGCGAGATATTTGGGAAATCTCCTTCCCTTTTTTTCTTATTCTTTCTGACAAATGTGTTGGATTACCAGGAAAACTGAGGCAGTCATTCGGAAATACTAGCTGTTCTCTTGTATTCAGTTTGTGTTCAATATATTTTTTACCGGCGGATTTGGACTGAAGGAATTTCAAATAAATCCTGCAGTACAAGATATAAAAGGTAAAATATGGTATCTGTGAAAGCGATTTTTGCGAGAATATTCGCTATCGTTTACGAGCGTTGAAATGTATATATATATATATTTATAGCAGCTTCTAAAACCCATACCATTAAAGACCACTGAAAGGGAGTATTTCAAATAGTTTAGCATTTACAAAATCCTACGTATAAGTGACTGAATTTTAATTTAACCTTGAACTGGTCACGTGTTTAAAATCTGCACGCATGGTAGAGTGGCGTCTGATAGACTCCACTCTATCAAATATAGGTTTTAGTTATTCTATTTGCAAAAATAAATATTTACTAAAGCAGTAAGTTAAAGAAATGAAGGATTTAAATGAAAACCAATGATTTTTTTTTATTAATCTTATACACACTTTTTACAATACAGTAAATGAAAGCAAATAAAAAAATTATATTTCTATAAGCAACTTTTACAATAGGATAAATATAATAAAAGCAAATGAAAAAGAAATGTATTTTCATTAGCAATTTTCATAAATTTAGTGAAACGCCAATCAGGTTTTGCTATATATCCGTTTGCAATAAAAAAATGATAGCATCCGCAGGAGTTTTGTTTGTTATTTATGATTTATATATAAACACTTCGAAATTACTGACATCTGCTGGGCATCAACACGCAAAATGTAAACAAAGTGGTATTGGCGTCTATGAGACGCCGCGCGATTAGTGCAGGGTTAAATGAGAAATTCGCCATCGTATAGTAATTATTCGATACGATTCTCACGCGAGTCAACTTCCATATGATACTTCAAACCAGGATAATTTTCTACGTGGTTCAACACAATAAAGTAACACACAACAGCACTACAGCTCTAAAAATTTATTATCTTAATTAACTTAGGAATAATAATAAGGAAAAATGAACATTCATTAATATTACACGGTCTAACGTATATGTAGTTTTATTAAATAATGTGTCAATATATATTTATCAGTGTGTTTCATTTGCATATGAGAATAAGAATTCACTTCAAATTTCTTTGCTGCCATCTATCGGCAAAGCTGACCACGTTGTACACTAAGTGTGTAAAACTATTGATTTAAAATGTTAAGTCTAATTTTGTAGCAAAAAACATAGATTAAGAGTTACAAAAAGAGAATATTATTAAGAGATGTTAAGACAATTGATAAAGTTAATTCACTTTTATTCTGAATTGAGATAGATTTACAGAAAGGAGTGGGAACATTTTAGGAAGATATGAAATAAACCAAACATGGTTTCATCAAAATTGTTCATTACTGAGCATGGACAAGTTATACGAGTGACAACTATTAAGCTATATGAAATAAAAAATCAAATTTTAAAAAAACAATACGAGTTAAAAAAATTGATTGAAGATTTAGTTTAAGACCATTTCGATATGCTTGCCATGAATGGCCTTGATGTGGCCTTGATGTGGCAAGAGAAAAATTGAGCAAAATTCGCTAAAGCGTCGATACATTGATGCTTTTGATGAACTCCTGAATGGCTGTTTTGAGCTCAGCGATGGTTTCGGGGTTGTTTTTGTAAACTTTGTCTTCAATATCGTGCCACAAAAATTAATCAGAAGGGTTGAGATCACGAGAATATGGATGCGATTCCCATTCCAGTGGCTTCCTGGTACCCAAAAGCCAGAATGCGTCTCCAAAGTGCTCGTCGAGCCCTTCAAACTCACTATTGGTCCGATGGAGTAGGACATTCAACCACCAAGTTTTCACTAAAACTCGCCAATGGTTCAAAAATTATCAATTTGTTTTCATATAGCTCAATATTTGTCACACTATCTATCTATCTATCTATATATATATATATATATATATATATATATATATATATATATATATATATATATATATATATATATATATATATATATATATATATATATATATATATATATATATATATATATATATATATATATGTATATATATATATATATATATGTATATATGTATATATATATATATATATATATATGTATATATATATATATATATATATATATATATATATATATATATATATATATATATATATATATATATATATATATATATATATGTATGTGTGTGTGTGTGTGTGTGTGTGTACTGGAGGTTTAAGTCACTAAGTCACAATTATTAAATTTTAGAGGGTAGCACAAATAAATTCATGTAGAGCTCTTTACTTCGATACAATGATAGGACAGTTTGCCATTTTCAACTGGCAAGGTCTCTTGTATATAAATATTCGTGTTAGAACTTTGCCCCACTGAACTTATAGCAAAAAATATGAAAGAATAAAGATAAACATTCTACTTTTTAAAAATGAACTTCGTGCCTTTGAATGACTTCTCAGTAAAAATACAGACCACTTCGTTCTACTCTACTTAATTTCCTCTCCTAAGCATTAAATCCCGACATACTTGAAAAAAAATGAACATGTGGAATGAACTCTGTGACAATAATAATAACCGTTCATCATTTAATCATCACGGTCAAATGATGAATAATTTCTAAATTTAAACAATTATTTTATACTCAAAATATTTCCACGTTTGATTACTCTCAAAATATATTTCCTCTCTTCTAATTGACACTCCAGAGGGAAATGGAATGAAATATTGTCCAGGTTTCACTCGAAATTCAAAAAGGAATTGAAAATGTAAATTTTACGTCATGTTTGTCATTTTGTTTAACTATCATTGTTTCTTTTTTATGATATACGCTTTTCACACATTTCTATCATTATACACTTATTACTCATTAATATTTTCGCTATTATTCTAAGACGGTACATTTCAGCTTCAAAAACCTGCTCGAAAAAAAAAAAGAGTAGCCAATATAACGTAAAAGGATATAACACATTTTAGGATATTCTATCACCTAGAGCATCCCCATTTCCTAGGTGATAGAATGCCCGTTTCGTTCTTATCCCATAAATTCTGAATTTCTTTAAGAGGAAGGAAATAGTGAGATTATATAAGAAGTGTTACGAAGCTGATTTTGCAATGGATTTGATCACGGCGGAGAGAATCTCTTCCTTTGGAATATTCAGCAAATTCTTTAAGATATAAATGGAATACTGAATGATTTTCTTGGCTCCTGAGACCGTCGAAATATTTAGATATTTTGGGGAGGAGAGTTTCAGTATAGTTATAAGAATCGATGTTGTACTCCAATACCTATCTATTCCTTCATTTAACCAAAGATATTATAAAATGTGAGAATCCTGTTTCAGAAAAGCCTAGACTATGTCAGAAATTATGGGCATCGGTCTAGTTTTATCCGCATTTCTTAAACTGCAATTAGTGCACCACAGTAGTATGTACGATGTAAACTATATGGGAAAATATTTTTGCATAAGTCAGCAGCCTGAATTTATATCTAAATTCCATACTCTGAAAATTCTAGGATGTGCAGGTTAGCCATGTTTTTCAGAGATGTCTCGTCTTACAAGGGTGTCTGTTGCTAAATCGTAATTTTGTGTTGTATGTTGTTTAGACCTAAATTATGGAACTAATAATATAAGAAAGGAACTTTTGTTTTCCAACTAAATCTATGCAATTTAAGCTTATGAAGATTACCATATATTTGTTCAAAATTCTGTGCATGAAACCCCGTATGAAAACGAAGCTAAGCAACTACATAAAGTTAAAAGGCTGTTCTGGTGGTAAAACTGAGGGGTTACCTAGGATCTTATTGTAAGGTATAATTATACTTTAGAGGTTTTAACTTAAGTCTATAAACATAATAATCAAGTATACGGAAGGTGTATTATAAAGCTCTAGTAAATTTGAAATTACATTTGACTGGTCCGGGGGTAAAACCACTTTACAGCCATTTTTACGAAAATGAGTTAGCACTTCCATCTTAAAGCTTTTAAGGTGTGCATTCATATCTGGGGCAGAACCACTTTAAATCCGTTAAAAATAGCAATAAAGTTTCGGTGTGGCGGGGAAGAACCACTTTACTCTAACTTTCAAATTCGTTTTTCTCAAAACGAAGTTTTTTAGTAAAGTGGTTTTACCCCTGGACCATTCATTTGGGGATCTAAGTCTATATCCATTTAAACATTTCCCCCTAAAATATGTGTTTATTTTGTTTGTTCTTTTTAGGTTTCAGCAGCTGTTTTAAATTTGACCACATGTATATTCTGATGAGAGGTGTTTTCCAGTAGTGCATGTATAGGTGTGAATCCCCGAACCTTAAAAATGTTATATATTCCGTGAACGTCACTTTTCACTGACGACGTTGCTTACTGAAGTCCTAACAATACTTATGTGTATTCCTTCCTATATATATATATATAACGATTAATCAATAAAATTAAATGGGGGCTTCAGGATAATTTATTATTTGACACCGAGCGCCATCATTTTCACAGAGCTTAGTTTGAAATGCTTCGCGTAATTTAGGAAAGATAATTCCTCTTTCAGATGTAAACTTGACACGCGTCTGTGGTCGGGCGAGCGAATGTATTTTTAGAACAAGCATAGGCGTCGAGGAGTGAAACTTTTACATAATCCCAGACGTGGAGTGAGTTCTAGAAGTTTTCACAGGGCATGCGCGAAGATTTTTCGCTTAAGTTTTAGCAAAAGTTTAATATAGCGTTCTTGGATTCCGAATTGAGACGTAGCGCTCGTCACGAGATGGAGAGATAAAAAATGGCACAGATTGAATCGTCTTATTAATAAGTAATTTAAATAAAGGATTTAGTTGTAAATTAAGTGTGTTTGATTCCACAGGCATACGATTGTACTGACTGCATATAGATTTATTATAAGTATTAGTGGGAACGAGTTTGGAGGGAGTGCGAGAATTTTAGCTCGTCATATATATACAGTGCGTGAAATGAGTTTTAAGACTGGGTCCGTAAAAAGAAATGGAAACAAGAAATTAATACCTGTTTTGATTTTTTATTCAAAATAGGACCCTCCGGCTTCAATGCACTTTTTACAGCGATTTATTAATGAATCGAACGCCTGTTGTAAATCACTTTGTCGAATGGCCTGCAAAGCACGAGTCGAAGCTTCTTGTATGGTCGAAATATCCTCAAAATAACACCCTTTTAACTTCATTTTAAGTTTTGAGAATAAGGAGTAGTCACAGGTTGCTAAATCAGGTGAATACGGTGGATGGTTCAACACACAGAGATTATTTTTTGCCAAAAATCGACGACCAATAATGGAGGTGTGACTGAGTGCATTGTCGTGTAACAAACACCAACTGCTTTCAGTCCTATAGTCTGGACGAATGCGACGAATTCTGGCCATCAAACGCTTTAAAACAGCTAAGTAGTGTTGACCTGTAATTGTTTGTCCAGTTGGAACAAATTCTTTGTGGATAATACCTTTACTATCGAAGAATGTCATGAGCATTGTTTTGATTTTGGATGGAACTTTTCTTGTTTTTTTTGGCTTGCGGTGAATTTGGTGACTTCCATCGGCACATTTTCGCTTTGTTTCAGAATCATATTGGAAACACTAGGTTTCATCACCTGTAACAATGGACTTCAAGAAGTTTGGATCGTTTTTAGCGGCTGAAATAATGTCTCCGTGATGTGCACTTCTCATTGCTTTTAGTTCAGGGGTTAAAGTGTGTGGAACAAAGTTAGCACACACTTTTGTTTTGCCCAAATCTTCATGCAAGATGGTTCGATTTGTATCTTTGATGATATTTAAAGATCCTTCCATCATTCTCAGTGATGCACAGCGATCGTTTGTTACGAAATTTCGTACTTTCTCAATAGCTTCAGGTGTCCTAGATGAAATTGGTCTTCCAGTACGCTGATCCTCTTCTACCGTATCTCTTCCGTCCAAAAAACATTTGTGCCACACAAAAACATTTGATCTACTTAAACAACAGTCACCGTAAACTTGTTTCATGAGTTGGTATGTTTCCGAAGCAATTTTACCAAGTTTTGAGATAAATTTAATTTCAGCTGTTTCCTCGATCTCAAAAAATCAACATGAAAAAAATCCACTTCTGCAATAAACGATCGACTTCTCTCAACTACTTAACGAAATGCGCACAACTTGTTAGCAGTGTACCAGTAGACGATGGACGTTATGACGCATGCGCGGATTTACACTAACAGCGCCTTTACAACCTGCGCTCTGGGACGAGGCTTAAAACTTATTTGACGCACTGTATATATATATATATATATATATATATATATATATATATATATATATATATATATATATCCCTACCGGTTCCCTTTAAATATATAATTTTAAAATTTACTTTCTATTCCCCATCGTATTTTATAATAAAATTATGTACTTGTATAAAAAGAAAATGAAATTGAGTATTCGCATTCTAAATCTGCAAACTAAAAAATAGTGGGAAAAGCAGTGATAGCACACAGACATGTATTTAATTGTTTATTCTGGCACACTCCCTATTTTGTTAGATATTGTTATCCTTTTTCTGCAGTAATTGGTTTAACATTTTAGATAAATCTTGATAAACTTGTATTTAGATAGACAAATGGAATTTTTTTTTGCTTTTCTAATATTGAAATGAGAAATATTAAATACTGCAAATTTACAAATAATTAACTTGTATTCTACTTGTTTTATCCTTTTAAACACTTTAGAAACGTATAAGAATTGCATACTTTTATTGAAAAAGGAAGCCTTCGTTATTAATCGAATGAAAATTGGATACGTATAAGATAAACGGACTTAGGGACTTCTAATGAGGTAATGTAGATAATTTTCATATATAACTGAATATACTGAAGGAAAATGTTTGATAACTGAAATCTTAAGTCATTGAATGGTGCATTTTTCTTTGGGATTTTAGTTAATGAGGATTACATTTAGTTTGCTTTATTGATCAACAAATTGAAATATCTATTTCTAGGTTTTTAAGGGATGGAATTACTATTTCCGGCTATTATGCATTGCTATAAGAACACCTATATGAACAAATTTTATAAGGACGGAACTGTTAAAGGGAAATTTCATCAGGTAATATCATTACATATTAAGCCTATGACTTTATAAATGCATATAACACATACTTTATACCTGGAATGAGTCATACCTGGTACACCTTAACTGTTCAAACTTTGTCAGCTGTAATTTTAGTGATACTTTTAATCAATGTAAAATAACTGCTGATATTGAACTGTGGTATAATATATTAAAAAAAAAACTCTTTCAGAAAATGCATTCATTTTGATTAAATCTTCCACAGAGATGTTACATTTTCTGAACTCTTTCCAAAGTTAGTAGTGGCTTTTTCATAAATTAACGCTTAATTGTATACGTATTAAACAAACAATACTTTTATAAAACTTTCATCTTTGCCTTCTCATTCAAAACATTTAAAGAAAATTCGAACATTTAATTATTCATGAACGTCTTATTTTTAAATCTTCTCTAGATAACAATTCTTAGATTATTGCCTGGCAGGATTGCTTCATAGCTCCATCCTTATAGAATCACATAATATTTATTCACTTCCAGTTTTTAAACTCTCTGATCCTTCCCGCTGTTTTTCTTTTAAATTATTGAAACTTCGATATCAGAATGTGATGTCAGTAAGACATTAGAGTAATCCTGCAGAAAATCTAGCCCTAATAAGAAACTATAACAATATCTAATCTGGTAATGCAATCTTAATTGGATTGACATCACAAGCTAACCTATTCTATTTTACCAATTTTTCTAGTAAGCCACCTAAATTGCTGTGATATGTTTTGAGATGCTTTAAGAAATGGATGGATCTTGTTTGTTTGTCAATGCGGGGTACTTGTCAATCAAGACATTCGCAAATAATCCTCGAGAATCACTGGTTGTTTTCAATGGGAGAACCGTATTTATAGACAAACCAACCCTGGTGCCACCTCAATTTTGACCGAGATCCCTCAGGGGCGACATCTGGGGGACATACTTTCCCCACCCACTCACCTCAAAGAAGATTTGGTTTGGTTTGGAGAGCTACGGTCAACTTTTTGTTACACGAGGGCTAATTAGCTCTCGTGTAACAATCTCGTGTAACGCCCGGGACCTACAGTTTAAAGCCGATTCCGAACGGCTTCAAACATCCATGTCAACACTGGGACTCGAACCCACAGGATCTGAACCGAATGCCAGCGTCCCAGCCATTCGGCCAACTCCTGGCCTCAAAGAAGGACATTACAGTCTATGTATTTAACGTGCCCATATCCGGCCTATAGCTATTTAATTGCGATTGTCGGGATTCGATCCGAGTACCAAAATCCGACGCGCTACCACTAGGCAACCTCTAGCTGAATGGATCTTCTATAATCCTTCTAATATCTTCCTTTTATGTGTTGTAATTATAGTTCCGTTATTAAGTTTTTCTTTTCTGTTTTTACTACTCCCAAAGTTACCTTCACGCATTCACATTTTCTGACATCTCATACGTTTTGACTGGTATGTCGCAATCCCCTCGGATAGCAATGGAATTTTTTTTCTAAACATGATGTTAAAAATAATGTTCAGTGTTTAAAAAAATAATTTGCTTTCTTAGCTTTTTGCCGTGCAGGATATTCACAAACAGTGGTTGCATTTATTATAATAATTATTATTATTTTATATCTCTATTCCAAAGCGTAGGGCTGGAGTCCCCAGATGTGGCAGTGCGACTCCTTCCCAGAGCAATCAAGTTTAATAGTGATGGATTTTATATAAGTTCAGGTAACGGCGGGAGTAACTATGACTCTCTTGGGAGAGTGGTATAGTCTATGCGTTTCGGTTTGGTTTGAAGCGCTGCAGTCAATGTTTGCTTAACGAGGGCTAATTAGACGCGACTTACTGCTTAAAGCCGATTCCGAACGGCTACAAATGTCCATGCCAATAGTAGGATTCGAACCCACAGACTTTGGTACCGAATACCAACGCCCTATCCATTCGGCCATCTCCGCCTTAACGGCTGTCCAACACTAACCTTTCAATCTCAAAAAAAGAACATCGTCTATTTGAGTTCAGCGCTGGTTGTCCCACCTCCACGTGGTACGACTGGAAACTGGACTTGTCCAGGTAAGAAGGAGCAGGGATTTATGAGCTAGTCTTACTCCTTGTTCAGTATGCACGACAGGTTACGAAGAATAAGACAGGTTGCAAAGGTGTAACATGTTACAAAGACTCTAAATTAATTTCCAAATCAGCGGGGCTTGCGTGTGCGGGACTGCGTGCAGCGATCGTTTGTTTTCAACCAATTACAGCATTCTTTCTGGTTGGTCGGATTAACTTCTGGATACCAAAACGTTTGAGGGGATAGAACTATTAATCTTTTCCTTACGGGGTGGGATAGCATGTACCCCAAGAATGCGGACCCAAGAATGAATATATATATATATATATATAGAATGACAGAGAGATAACCATCTTAATGGCCACTCTTGCAAATGGCCACTGTTAAATTTCCCGTTCTAAAGAGGGAATCGGAAAAATGACCCCGTAAGCTAAAGGTTAAGTTGGTTAGCTTATGGCTTGTATTGTTGATGCCAGGATTAAATACATGTAACATGTTAATCCTCAGTCAAGATATCTGAAGAATAGACTTAGATTCGCTATGGACAAGCATTATAAAATCTTACACTTGACAACGTTAAGTTGATTCCTTTACTCTGTGTTTAAGTCAAGTTCCAGATAGAAAGACAATCAGAATAATATCAAATACGATTTACTTTAAAAACTCTACGATTACTCAAGATTAGTACATTTCAAAAAGAAGAATAGACGTTTTAATAAAAAAAGTTATACCTCTTCAGATTTTTTTTTAAATCAGAAGGAAAAAAAATCAGATTTCATTTAAAATGAACTGGCAAGAAAGTCTACCATTTCAAGTAGCATGAAAGGAGATAATAGATCTTTCTATATAGAAGTGACTTTATGGATGAAATACTGGGACAACCGAACATAAAGAAAAATATTGTCGCTTATAAATCTGTATCTCAAATATCAGGCGGAAGAATTCATGGAAAGCTCGGGATATTGTAGAAAACCGAGTTCATGGTGAATAAGCTGTATTGCGATCAAATATCTAAGACTTATCCACCCCACATATTTATTAAATTTCGGAAACTCCTGATATCTGTTATGCGAATTCCTACCGGCGAATTATGTTCTTCCATATAAATATCAAAATAATGCCATCATCGTCTCCGTTTAGAAATTTATTAATTATTGATATTTTTCTAGAAACAGGGGTATAAACAGAAAACTTTTCATTACTTATTATAGACTTACTTTCAAAATAACATAAAAAAAAGTTAAAAAGCCAGAGATAAATTGTCTTGAAGATGTAAAATGATGTAAATTAACATTTCTTTCTGAAAGAACTTTTATAATTTTTAATTCATTTTCTGTATTGCGGAAGCTGTAATGTGTGCAAATCTGTAAAATATCTAACTTTCATTTAAGAATAAAACTTTAGTTCGTAGTCTACATTTATCAAAGGTAAATTAACTTAATGTATTCTACTTCCAAAACATTCTAATCTATAATACAAAACTATATTATTACTAAACATAGAATAATACAATAGGATTTATAATATAACGGGTGGCCATAATTAAACTGACAGTGCTCACAGTGTTCTGTAGTGCGATCTATGTGCGAGAATGACGCCACATTTTGTAGGAAGATTAAACAAGACGGGGGACGAAGGATTCCGCGAAAAAATAAATTTGTTCCAAAAGTCACCGCTAGGGGAATATTTGGCGCTGTGTAATAGAAAATAGAGTGTTAGCAAATGCAGATTAATACGGAATAAAATTACCTTTTATTATGCACATTTTCTTATTTAGTTCAAGTGCAATATGGCAACACTTTTAAAAATGCGTAAAATCTACATAAACACCGATAAAGTCTCGTGATCTGCAATATCACGTACGCTGAGCAGAAGAAGTTCTTTATTCAAATTTCACGTTACATCCATTGGCACAGTGCCAGCTGCTTGGGTTTTAAAAGGCAATGTGTTACGTTTCGAATCAATCGGATTGAAAGTTTATGTTCAATGTCTCCTTCTTTAGTCGAGTGTGCGTTACTGGTCAAATTCTTTTACCTCAACCAGTGCAACGCGTCAGCCGCTCTTCGTGCTTTTAGAACGCACAAAAAATGTGTAAAGGTAACGGTCCTGTGTCAGTTAATGGGCTAAAAGCAATGGTTGCGACGTTTGAGAAAACAGGTTCTCTGAAGGTTCAGTCAGGCAGAGGACGAAAACCTGTACCACAGGATACAATCGAAGCAGATGCCACGGCGATTGTCGACAGAGGACCAGACAATATTGCTGCCACCTCTAGCGCTCGTGGATTAGCTCGGAATATGGATATGCCTTACAGTACGGTATGGAAAATCTTACGAAAGATTATCAACTTCTATCCGTACAAGATCAGCCGTGTACAGGAGTTACTGTACCCCGATCATGATAAGCGATTGACTTTTGCTCTCACCTTTCTTGCCAGAATGGAGGTGGATGATGCTTGGCCGTTGAAAATCTTATGGAGAGACGAGGCCCACTTTTACCTGCATGGAACTGTGAATACCCAGAACTGCCTAATTTGGGATGACAAATCACCACATGCAGTCACAGAAATTCCCTTACATTCACCAAAGGTAACTGTTTGGTGTGGGTTCACAGCGGAATTTATCGTAGGTCCATTCTTCTATGAGAACATTACCCCGACAGGACCGGAAACCTGTTCTGTTACCGGAGAGAAATATCGCCACATGTTGAACAGCTTTGTCATTCCGGCACTTCAGCAAAGACAATGCCTGGGGGAAATCATTTTCATGCAAGATGGAGCCCCTCCACACGTTGCTGTACGGGTGCAACAGCTGCTACGACAGAAATTCACACCAGAAAGAGTCATTAGCCGCTACTTTCCAATTGCATGGCCACCTCGGTCGCCTGATCTTACCCCATGCGACTTCTGGCTATGGGGTTACCTTAAGTCCAAGGTCTATCAAGGAGTGGTCCAGGACCTGGCTACGTTGAAGGATAACATATCACGGACTGTACGGGAGATTCCTGCAGACATGTTACTTTCTGCTGTTGTGCATACAGTGCACAGAATGCAATATGTGGTCCACAACAACGGCAGCCACATTGAACCTCATTTGAATGCAAAATAAAAGGTAATTTCCGTATTGATTTGCATTTGTTAACATTCTATTTTCTATTACACAGCGCCAAAATATTCCCCTAGCGGTGACTTTTGGAACTAATTTATTTTTTCGCGGAATCCTTCGTCCCCCGTCTTGTTTAATCTTCCTACAAAATGTGGCGTCATTCTCGCAAATAGATCGCGCTACAGAACACTGTGAGCACTGTCAGTTTAATTATGGCCACCCGGTACATGTAAATGACGTTTAAGAGTATTTTGAAATAACGCAGGGCAAACTTAATATTTCTTAATAGCGATGAGCACAGTAAAAGTACATATCCTTGGGAAGACATAAGTGAAAAACAAATTCCCAGAGCATGTATCGTGTTGTTATTAAATATAAATACAAATGTCTTCATAATGCACTCATAAAGATATTCCTTGCCAATTTAACTTATACCTGTATATTCGCGCCCCCATATATATATATATATATATATATATATATATATAATCACAAGTAGATTTTATATCATTTATTTATGATTACTTATTAATCAGGAGACGATAAGAAAATAAAATTGATTAGTATACTAATTCCTACAGGAATTGTAAGAGAAATGGTAATTCTCTTTCTAACAAAAATGCAAATAAATTAACTCCAGAGCGTATTGAAATATATAAAAAAATGTTGTGTATTTATTCGTGTGTTTTACCACCAAGGTGGTATCTCGTCAGTGATCGTAGTGCCGACGCGTGCATTGAAGCAATTAAGCGGTTTATTGCCAGTAGAGGAAGGCCCGTTGAAATTTATAGCGGTTTTTTTTTATTTTTTTTTATTATTAAAAATACACATAAAATTCCCGTGTACCACAAAGTATCACACGGGACTTACAGAGGTAAGTATAAAACACTAAGAAAACATAAGAAACAGACAAAATAAAACAAATAAAAGAAACTAAGAAGAATTACAAATATTTACAATAAATTTACAAAATAAGCCGAAAGCACACTTCCCAGAAACGAGCAGAGAGAAATTGGGAGGCCAGTTAATATTTAAGTCCTTAAGAGCCAATTTAAAAATATTTCTCTCCCTGCGGTACTTCGAACACAAAAACAGAACATGTTCAGCATTTTCCTCGCCACCAACGCTGCAATCACAGGGGGTCGCCGAACACAATTTGAATCTACTCAAATAGCTCTTAAAATTTCCATGTCCTGTGAGGAAATAGCGGTTGTGGCACAAATTACATCGGTGCAAGAATTTTTTTTAAAAGTGTCCCAAATAGGTAGGTAGTTACCTGGCCGATGAAGGAGTAAACTGGAAACTTAATGTTCCCTCTGTTCCCTATTTCGGAGGTCTATGGGAGTCAGCCTTGAAAAGCATGAGATTCCATATGAGACGGGTCATAGAATCCCAGATCCTCTCACAGGATGAGTTTTGTACAATTCTGTCCGAGATTGAAGCGGTGTTGAATTCCCGACATTTGGTTGCGACATCTGAAGATCCAGGCGATTTTCTGTAACTACTCCGGGTCACTTCGTCATATATACTGAGCTCAAAGCAGTTCCTGAGACCGATCATACAGAGGATGAAATCTCCATCCGAGAAAGATGGAAACTAATTTCACATATTTCGCAATCTTTCTGGAAATCTTGGTCGAAAGACTATTTAATGCAATTACAAGTACGCAAAACAAAATGGAGGAAACCATGTGAAGATTTGCGCGTTAACGATTTAGTGTTAATTAAGGAGGATGACTTGCCACCAATGAAATGGAAAATGGCAAGAGTGATTGACATGTTCAAAGGAACTGATGCAAGAGTGAGAGCTGTGAACTTATAAACTGCTTCATGTGAACTACGGAGGCCAATACACAAATTCGTCAGACTGCCTGTTCATAAACAATAATTGTATTTTTTTTTTTGCTTTCTTCCTTTCATTTTAGCAAAATTTAGTGTCCAAAATATTTTAATAATTTAATAAGTAGTGCTTTATCTGTTGTCAATGTTAAAATTTTCTTTTAATGTTTCATCTTGATATTTCATACTGTACTTGTTAAACGATTTGTGGGAAGTGATTATAATTGAACTGATGACCAGGTTAATGGGGCCCAGGATGTTACGATGGTTTGCTGTGATCACCAGAGGGCGTTCTTTTACGAGATTTCGTTGTCCTTCTTAAGTGTATTTTGAGTTAATCTGAAAACACCTGTGAACAAATAAGCTTCTTTTCTGTGGAGTTTTTATTCGACTAATTCAAATGTTGTGATGGTCATCGAGAACAAAACTCATTTTTAAAAAAATGTATACGATAGGCGATCCCAATTCAATGGTGTTAGAGCGGCATGCCTAAAGCGAAAACAAATGGCTATTGTGGCTAGAGCCCCTAATCTCATCTCTTTTCTTATTTAATACATGCAAAAAATCAGCAAAAGTATGGCCCCGTACTGCAACACTATGTTTAATTAATTTAACGTTATCGTTATAATTAAAGCTAACACGCGATCAATCAAACTGAGAGAGAAAAGATACAGCACATACGCAATATGAGAATCCTGAAACATCAAATGTATTATGGTAAATAAAATTTAAACAAAGAGTCTTAAATTTTATGGGCAATACAGTATTATACAGTATAGATTTTAACAATGAAGCTCTCTTGCTCCTCTAAATTAAATCTTTACTATACTGAATATTTCTTGTTACTTTGAACATTTATAATATCTGGAAAAGGCTGAAACGTTGAAAAAAATATTTTATATGCCATAATAAATAAGAAGTGAATAAATGGATTTAGGAAAATCATTATTAAATTAGTTATGAAGAAGAAAATAATGTTCTTTAAATTATGTGATAACTTATAGAAAATGTAAGAAAATTGTTTTTTAATAAGTGTAAAAATTTTATTTCCGCAAGTGAAAGGAACCAAATTTTAACTAACAAAATTTATAAAACTTATTAAGTTAAGTTGTATGTTGTTCAAAAAATTAAATCTTTCTTCTAGAGAAT
Organism: Dolomedes plantarius; assembly: GCA_907164885.2. Lineage (NCBI taxonomy): Eukaryota > Metazoa > Arthropoda > Arachnida > Araneae > Dolomedidae > Dolomedes > Dolomedes plantarius. Next base: position 117,456,790 of record OU015500.1, on the reverse strand, counting down.
TTACAATAAAATAGTTTAAAGCATCAAGAAAATCTTTACAAACTACAAAAAATTAATATTTAATTCACATAGAAGTAATGATGTAGCGTGTTATAACTGTAGTAAAATTCTTAAGGGCACACAGAACATCTCGACAACAAAAATAGAGCGATTTTAGTGAAACAGTTATGATCATGTATTTAATCGCAGACTACTGATATATGCAAAATATTTATATAGCAGTAAATACATACATTATATTTTATATTCAAAGAGAAATGGAAGAATTATGTTAAAACTTTATAGCAATTTAAAACTTGTATTAAAAACTTGTTGTTTATTGTAGCAATTTAAAAACTTGTTAAATGGTTGATACCATTTGTCAGTTAGGTAGACTTTTCTAAAGCTTTAATGAATTTATCTCTTCCAAATTTGGTATGGTGACATACAATATATTAGTTGACAATAATACGAAGTATTTTGCTTCTAGGTGTAGTGAAATCGAAAATAACAAAAAAATATGTAATTAAAAATTTATGCTTTTTGAAGTTTTCCACTCTCCAATTTAATTTAGTTATTTTCTAACCTAGAAGCAAAATACTTCGTATTATTGTTAACATATATATTTTATGTTACCATACCAAATTGAAAAGAGATAAATTCAATAGATTTTTAGAAAAGTCTACCTTAGTGGCAAATAGTATCAAACATTTAACAAGTTTTTAAATTGCTACAATAAACTAAATTTTTAACATAATTCTTCCACTTCACTTGAAATATAAAATATAATGTATGAATTCACTGGTATACAAATATTTTGCATATATATGTATTCTGAAATTAAATACATGCTCATAAACATTTCACTAAAATCTCTCCATTTTGATTGTCGAGATTTTCTGTGTGCCCTTTTAACTTATGTAAATTAGTTGCTCTTTAAAAAATAATATGTGTATGTTGTTGTTTTTTGAAGGCTTATATTAATATTCAAACAATGAATAAAACAATTTAACCCTATTCAGTACGTAGAAGTAAAGACGAGATACACATTACAAACCACTTGTCAAAAGTAAAATAAAATCTGAATAGCTTTTGAAGTATTAATCATTAAGATTGTCCTTTTTATAACAAATCTTTATTCAACAGAACAGTTTTTGCTAATGACACGTAAAACTGATCTTTCAAATACCAATAATTGGCGAACTTTTATACCCTCTTTATAAATTATTTTCGGGCTCCACAAAAATGATAGGACCGGTGATTTATGTGAAAACGTGTTCAAAATAATTCCCCGAGGATTAAAAAAAATAACTGTGATTGCCTAAGCCGTAATAGCCCTGGATACGTAGTTAATCATAGGAATTCAATTTGTAAAGGTATATCCTGTTACTTTATTAGTTTGACCGCGGCTGCCTTTCCTCTTCTTTTGCCGGCGTGGCAAAATCGATACGAAATTTTTCACTTTCGCGTTGCTTTATCTTTCTCGCAAACTAAAGCAAAAATGACGTGAAACCCGAAAATCGGGAATCCTTTGGGAATCCGGACATCGTGTGTCTAAGCGAATTATTGAACAAAAAAAAAAGAAGTATCATTGATTTTCTTGAGCCCCGATATCAAAACTTTTTCTCTAAAGAGATAAGGTAAGTTCTTTAGTTTGTCTTTTGTCTGTTGCCTCGGATTGACAGAAACATCTTTCTGTTTTGCGCCTTTCTTCGTAATTGTTCCTTCGATTCCTTTCTTGATAATGCCAAAATGAAATGAAAAGTTAAGCGGCCTGACATATGTCATATAATAGCATCGGTTAGGGTTGTTTTTTTTATACTTCTTTTCTGCCTTTTTTTATCGCATTTCGTGTTTGATATTTTTTCGGATCACGTTTCGAAAAGCCGATTGAGACTGATTGTATTATTTTTGCTTTATGGATACTTGGAAAGATATTTTTATTTACTCACGTATGCATAATTGCTTTTACATCTATAGAACATGTTTCTACATTAAATAATTATGAGTTTCTCTAAACTGCATTATATTTTCAGATGCCTCTAAAAGAGTTTTCGCACTGAAATTACAGAACGATATTATTTGCATATACATGGTTTTCGTACTGGTTTTGAAAAACTGGGTTTTGAAGATGATTTCTGATGCCACCGTTTAGCATTAAGTTGCTTGATATCCTCTGTGTATTCAAATCCCTTTAAAAGCGTAACCCAGTGATTTTCAACCACTGTGCAACTGCACGTTAGAGTACCGTGAGATTCTTGAAATGTGCCTCTACTGCGAATACCCATGTGTCAGACAAGTAGTTCCACCAGATCTACCTTCGTGGCGGGTAGTGGCTGAACCAATGAGCATGAGTATTACAGTTCTGGACGGGTAACTCTTGACAATTACAGTTCTGGAGTTCTAAATGTGGACCACGATGTGAGAGTAGCATTATCATATTTACGCCCAAATATAAATGAAATTATCAAAAAACAACAATTTCAAATTTCGCATTGAATGTGATTTATTGTTATAGAAACATTTTGTTTGCTTTGTAATGGACTTTCATTTTATATTTCAATGAAAATTTTTCCGTATGCAATTTTTACAAAATATATTACAGGTACATCAATGAATTATCCAAGTAAAATTCTTTTTAATTTATCTTATTGTTAGTGTGCCGCCAAATTTTTAAATTCTTACAAGTGTACCGGGACAAAAAAAGGGTTGAGAATTACTGCCGTAACCTGACCGAGATTTGAGACCAGTTGCCCAGTTGGTCAGGTAGAGGCAAAAGGAATCAGTTACTGGAATCATTCCGCAGTTCTCCAGAAATATCTTGAAGGAAAAGTGACAACGGACACTTCAGACTCTCGTTTATTACATTTTTATTTACATAGATAATTGCAAAGAATTTACCCACATTACATTTTCTTTTTGTCATTGAAAATTTGTACGAGAGTTAATAACCTCTGTGTCGACTAGTAATTACAACTGTAGCTATAAATCTACACTCCCCAGAATCAACGATAGACATCTTTGTTGTAATCAGGAACGTACATGTGTATTTTCGCAGCAACTGTAGTATGTAGAAAGCATGCAATATATATATATATATATATATATATATATATATATATATATATATATATATATATATATATATATATATATATATATATATATATATATATATATATATATATATATATATATATTAACATGCTAAAATCTATAAACATCGCTGCTTAATTTTATAAAAACAATACAAAATAATGTAATTAATGTGATATTAGAATAGATTGAATAAATAGGAAATGTATTACAAAATAAAAGTAAAGAGCATACATACATGCATAACGTGCTCTATATTAATATGTGAATAATTTAGCACAAAATTTTGATTTCGCTATCTGTTAACAATTGTCAAATATATTTTTATTAAGTTGTATGTTATTATGGATTTGGTTGGTGGGGCTTACTTCCCCGTAACATATGTAATCTATAAAAATTAAAATATTTAATATGTAATTTTTTAAGTTTAAACTCAATGGTGTTGACTAAAATGTTCACTGTGAAATCAATAATAAAATTTTGCACATGGACAGTTTGTAGCAGGGTTACCATATCTACATTTATAGATATTTCATTTGCTATGATATGATATTTTTTGACAAACATTTGTTAACGAAATCTATTTTTCACTGTTTCTAAAAATATATATAATTAAATTTCTAATTATTTTGAGAATAAATGTTTTAATATTAAGTTTATTAAAACAGCTGCTATAAACGTAGAATTTTAATGATTATATAAAAATTTCCCCGAATTAATCTTCTGTTAAAGTAATTAAAATCATTATATTATTATTCTCCTAAAGGTTATACAACAAATAATGTATCGCATTTATATTTATAATGTGTTCTTTTTCTGCAGCTGACAATGTATTCTCTTTAATTCAAATAATGTAAGCTTGTATAAATATGAAAGCAAATTGACAACACCCAATTTACACCTAACAAATGCTGAAACTAGTTATTAAAATTACATTCTCTGTTCGCTACGTGCTCATTTGGGGGTTCATAAATTTTTCTGCTGTGTAATTTGACAGCTGTGTTAGCTCTAGGGAAAATTTGACTTGTTAGTGAATATCCACTTAAGTTTGATCCTTTGAAACTACAATAACATATAGAAGCGAACAAGCCACGAGCCAAAGATAATAAATTCCCAGGAGCTTGGGAAAATGAGACAGGCGTTAGTATCTCAAATATTAATTTTTAAATAAGTATTATATTTAGCGCACTACTCTTTGAAAATATTTTAATGGTGGCAGAATTACTCACTTTTGACAGCATGTTACTTTTAAGTCGATGAGTATGAATGAGTATGAAATTAGCTAATTGTTAAAATAAAAAAGGTGGAGAGTAATGCATGCGTTCATTTCTACTTGGAATAATTTGCTCTAGCTTAAGTGAAACTGACGTTTTAAATTCCTAGAAGATTAACAATATGTTTGTGATGAGATTTAGATTTACTCTTTATAAGGAATGCGCGTATATGCTATATTATAGAAGGACTATAAAATATTTTTCTAGGCAATATATTATAAAAACGAATATAAAACATTTCAGATAATCTTGCAGTTCTTTACATACATCATTATATTATTAATCACTTCATTGCTTAAGTAAAGTAATAAACTGATTATGAAAAAACTATAAAAGTCTATTACATTTCTTTTTAACAAGGTACACTTATTCTGCATTTTCCAATTTTGGCTAAAAAAATAGAATTATTGAATTTAAAACATTTAAAAAGGATTTTTAAATTTTCTCCCAACCTTAGTTTGTTTTGTTTGATATTTTAAAATTCAGATGGTTGTAAATTACTTGAAATAAAAACTGTATTTCTTCTCTTGAATAAATATGCCGGAAAATTTAAATTTAATTTGTCTGTAATATTGTAAGCATCACAAACGTTTATATTCGCCCCTAAAATTTAAATAGACTGGTATTTCTGTTTTCATCATTAAATATGCTGATAACAATCTGTGCTAAAAATAAAATTTGTTACGTAGAGAATTTTTTTCAAAAATATCGCCCTATAAAAATAATTTAAAATTTTCTACTGAATTTCGGGTTTCATGGTGGAGAAGAATTTATAAAAAGGACAAACCAATTAGAAAATAACGTTTAATCGGTATAAAAATCTCATTAAACCCTAAAGATATGAAATAAATTTCAAGTAATTCAAACAAGTCCTTCTAAACATAATGTGTAATGATCTACATGTAAGCTAATTTCATGTATACTTGGGAAATTAAATTGAATAAGTTGCAGTTCTATTTCCTCTTAAATGATTTTAGTTTTTACTTCGCAATTACCCGTTAATCTGGTTGATTGCTTTCGAATTCATTTATGAGGGTCGAGCATGAATAAATTTTAAATTAGTTTTAGTTTAGGTAAGAAAGGAACGTCAAACAGTTTCAAGAAATTTAAATATTGGCTTGTTAAGGGAAATTTATACAGCATACTTCCAGAAATACACTGGATAAATACGCTTCGACTGTCACTTAAAGGTACAAGTGCTATTCAAGAACCCAACATGCTATGTCTCTGCATACGTAAAGATTATTGATCGAACATTCCTTCAGAATTAATTGAAAGTTTACCAGTGCTGCTTAGGATAAATGTTGGTTTGTGTATTCTATCATCCAACTCCTCTATATTTCCCCAGATAATAGGCGGTCGCGGGGATTCGACTTTTTACAGGGCATGGATGTCTACTTGCCCACTTATGTTTTAACTCTAGAAAGACGGCTGCCGTCATTTTCACCGTTTCGGTCATACTATTGGGAACTACGTCTGTATTTATTTCTTCAGGCTTCTGAAATTTTATGACTTTTTCTAATTTTACGCGAAATATAAACACGCAATTACAAAATTATATTCGATAGTAAATAGGGGGAGAAAATGCGTTGCATACCTACTAAGACTGAAAGCCGTTAATTTGACGGCAATATAGAACTATCGGCTTATAATTATCCTCTTATTTTCGTCTCTTCCCCCTTTTGCAAATAACAGAAATATTGGCTCTTCGGAAATATTGGTGTTGAAAAATAATGACTGCACAAACCATGCATACATTTTTACGGATAAACCATACCAGGTTGGCAGCTAAGCATACCTGCATAAAAATTTATCTAAATATATACTAATTTATTATATATTGGTATGAAATAAGTTCAAAATTTAAATTATTTAACCATTTAATAAAGGAAACATTAAGTATTTGAAATTTTGATTTTATTTTTAACCGTCAAAATGGCGCCGTTCTGTTTTAGCATGAAAAAAATTCCCCCCTTTCTAGTAATTCCCATCTTCCGGTCGAAAACTGGTTCCTCGGGCCTCTCAGGCCCGGCGCGCGTGCTGGTGTTATAGGTTTGTCACAACACCATAAAAGATTTATTTACTGTCATGTCACTATATTTGAGTTTCGAGGAAGAGACAAAGCGCTTACGGGCTATATTGGCCTAAATTTCAACGAATGAGGAGTCTACAGTTGAAGAAATAGATGACAATGAACAACATAGCGACCATCAATCGCCATCTGAAGAAGAAACTGATTCCAGTGATGAAGACGATTCCCCCAAGTTTCATTCGTAAAGATGGGCTTATAAAATGAAATAAGCAAAAATTCCGACAAAATGTAAGAGCCCCATCTTGCAATATTATCACCAAGCTTCCCAGGAAATATTCATGTAGCCAAAAATCTGTTTCCTCTACTAGATTCTTGGCAGATTTTAGTTGATGAAACAATTTTGCGCAACGTTGTAAATTGCACGAGTATCTACGCTGATAGCATAGCCAGTAATTTTCAAAGAGATCGCGATGCTAAAAAAACTACTCTGGCTGAAATCAAAGGTAGAAAATCAAACCATTTGTGCCAAATGTGAAAAAAATGTCTGCAACGGACATGCTTTTACTGTATGTAAATTATGCTATTGAATGGGAAGTCAATATTTTTTTTCTGAAACTCTTGTCTAAAACTTTATTATTTCTAATCATTTTCATTCATAATGTTTAAAACCTAATTAAAATCCATTTTTAAGGATAAAAAGTGCAAAATTGATTGACCTTGCCTCTTCGACCCGACGCGCGTCCTCGCGTCAGTGTTGTCTGCGCGCGTCTTGACGGGTTAAAATTTCTATAATGTTATTTATGCACCTTGTTCAACTCCTGTCGTCCTGTGACCGCAGAACATCTAAACACGTGCAGTGCATTGAAGACTTATAAGAGCAAAGAAAAAGATATTGGGCGAGACATTGCTTAATCTCTGCATTTGTGAAAGACCCGGTATTGCAGAAATAATCAAAGTGGAAGTTATTTTATAGTCACTGTTTAGAAATGTTACTCAAGATGACAAAAATTAGGTATAAAATGACTTTATATATTTGGGAGCTGCAGAATGAATGTTTATCAAAATGTAAGACTATTTTTGAGTGCAAAAAGAAATAGCAAAACTATTGTATTTTTTTTTTGTGATAAACCATTTCTATAGCCAATAGAAATTTCTATTCACAACAGATTTAAAACAAAATACTGTAGAAATGCATCTCTCTTTTCATATTTACAGATTAATGCAGGGACATTTTCTTACTCTTTGTAATCCCAGTGTTATTTTTCCTAGTTTCTCTTAGTAAATCTATTTGTAATGCAACTGCTTAGAAAAAATATTCAGAACATATTTTAACTCACACACTTTATCCCTTTCCTCCCATAATGGAATAAAAAAGGGAATTTTTACCTGTATAGAAGAACTAAAACATTTCTTTTTAAAAATAGATGGGAGTATTCCATGTATGATATATGAAAGACGCCAAAGGTAAACATTTTTATTCTAAATTACGCAGATGTCGGAAGAAACTGGAGAAAATACTTTAAAAATGTGCAGTCTATTCAAATGATTAGGTTTGCATTTAAGGTAAAAAATATGTTGTTACTGATTTTTCTGTGAAAATACCCAAAATGAATATGGTAGGGAAATTTCAAACCACAAATATGAAAACGTGTATTATAGTACGAATGCATAGAAGTGCTTATGATGTAACAATGTACATATTGGTCATCTCTTTGTTTTCCATATTTACCGCGTTTTTATTAACTCGCTTTCTTGTTTGCCCAGTACAAATCTTGCAATCGATTTATAGCTAACTTCCCGACTAGCTAGACATTTGAAGCTCAGAACAGGATGACAATGCAATCTTTTAATACTTTTAGCCATCTTTAAGCAGAAAAATCCGTAAGGTGGCGATTAGGTCGAATTCAATGCTTGCACTTTTGCGTAACGGCGTTTGAAGATTTTGAGAACAGAATCCATGTGAATTTAGTTTTTTTTTTTTTTTTTAAATATTGTGTGTAAAATTTAAAAAAAAATATAAAAGTTAGCAGTTTATAAAGTCTGTGGATAGTGGAAACGACTAAAAAGTGATTAAAATTAAATAAAAGAAAGTGAAAAAGAATAATTAAGTGAAGGTTTGTGCAATTAAGAGAGAAAAGGAGAGAAAAATAAAAATAAATACAAGTGAAAAATAATTAAATAGGAAAATATTAAAATTGTGATTTGGCGGAATAAGAGGTCTTTTCAGTAAGTTTGGAGCAGTCAAACTCGTTGATGCGCAGTCCTTCCAAGATTCTAACTCGGCTTAATGCGATGTAAGCTTGTCCCTTGGCGAAGAGTTTTTTTTCCAAGGTACTGAACTGCGTGGTTCACGGTACATCCTTGCATTTTGTGCACAGTGCAGGCCGATCATTTTCTTGCAAGTTGATGAGATAATTCATCAAAAAAAATTTAAAAAAGTATTCTTTAATGCATAGAATTGTCAAGTTTATATGATTCAACAGAAAATTTAAAAACATGGTATATAAAAAGTTCTTGTAATTATTTCATGTAAGTTTGCTATCCTTTTGCTAAAATTGTACTATTTACATTCTTTCATTCACCTTGAAGTTTTTATTTTCGGAACAAAGAAAGAAATAAAAACAGCCATGTTCAAATTAGAAGCTTTGGCGTCGACAAATCGAGGGAAATATTTACAGAAGAAAGTAGTTAGCTCAAGAGACATTGTGTGCTTTCCTATAAAGCGACAGACATCATGCATGGTTAACTAAACTAAGTATTTCCGCAGAATTTCTATGAAGGTCGTAAAACCATCAAGTTATTCAAAGGACAGTTTAGCTGGAAGGCTCAAAGACAAGTAAGTGTAAAGATTAGTAAAAGATGATGCGTTGAATGAGATACTGCAATTAAAATAACTTGAATTAAAATTTAGGTACTTAGTATTTTTAACCTTCAGTTGAAGTATTTTTACACACATGTCCACATTTTCACATATAACTTACTGTTCACAGGAGTAGTATAATAACTTTAATTTGGTATGTAAATAATAGTTCAATTTTGAACAGAAATCTCGTTAGCCAGGAATTTCATTTTAACTCCTCTATTTCACTGAATGAAATATTAACCTGTAACTCATAATTTAGGTTCTACATGAGGGATTTTCATAAATATTAGAAATAGCTGAACATAGTGTATTCGTAATTTGGACTAAATAAATTAATTAATAGCGCCGACATATTATTGTTTAAATCAAAGGACGGCAAGAGGCGATGTAGAGCAAAAAGTAAATTATGTACTACATAACTGTTATTTAACTATGTACATAAGCAGAATATATTTACGTCAGTAAAGAATCTCTTTTGAATAACAACAAATATTTAGCTACATATACTAATAATTACAAAATAAAAAGGACTTTTTATATATAATGTTTTTAATTTTTCTGTTGAATCATATAAACTTGACAATTCCATGTATTAATAAATACTTTTTAATTTTTTTTTGATGAATGATCCCATCAACTTGAAAGAAAATGATCAAATGCGTAATAAAGAGGTATCAAATGCGTAATCAATTGCGTTTAACTTTTCGTTCTCGTGCCGGCCGATAGATGGCTTCACCATTGTACAAAACAAAATTAACTGAAAATGAATTCAATTCTGCTTAAAGATGGCTAAAAGTATCAAAAGAATGCATTGTCATCGTGTTCTGAGCTATTCTAAAAGTTTCAAATGTCTAGCTAGTCGGGAAGTTAGTTAAAAATCAAATTTCAAGATTTGTATTGGAGAAACACACAAACAAACAAACAAGAAAGCGAGTTAATAAAAACATTGTAATAATAAAAAAACAATAGATATACACCAATAATGAAATTGGTTGCAGTGAACATTAATTAAAACAATAAAACTAGATATATAATGCTTATTAAAGTGTATGCAAGATAATTTAAAACCTTATACAAAACTTCAAGTAATGCATAAATAGTTATAGAGTTTCTACTAAGGGGGCACTTCTACCCAAACTTGGGTGTATATAATTTGAAGTGGCACTCTATTTGAATTTGAAGCAAACACAGTTTATACATGAAACAATGTTTATTGAATTCGTTGCACATATAATTGGCTTTTACAGCAATAAGCATGCGTACTACTTGTACGGAATGTATAAACACAGCTTTCAAGAACAATATATTTTTATACTCACGAACAGTAAGTCAAACCAGCAGTACTGCCATGTAAACTTCTGACCCGCTAAGCACTAGCGCAGGATAACACCTTTTCAACCTTAACAACCTCCCCTTTCTTATCTTAATGACGCTGCGTGGTATTTATACTAAGAGCGTATGCCGAAATTAGCATATCTGAAGCAGCTTCTTTAATTCATTAATTCAAAAGTTCGATTCTTGTGAATCGAATCTTGTGTATACCTTACATAGTATTTGAAAAAGGTCATAAAATGAAGTTTTCTTCATTTTTATTTAGAACCATAAACTTCGGAAAAAATGAACAGCTGGTTAAAACTCAACACCTTTCTGTGTATCAAAAGAAAGTTAAAGTTTTATTCTTATATTCTTTTAAGAGGAAAAAAAAATATTTAATGGATGTATAAATTCGATTTTCTTCTAATTTCACGTAGCTAATGTCACCAGCAAAAAAATATGTTACTCGAACTGTGTATCAGAAAATGACAGCATAATGATGGAAAGATTCTTCTACCGGCTATTAAATAAGATTCGAAAAATCAATAAAGTATTCCATGGAAGAAGAGTAAGAAGAAAAAAAGGACAAATTTAGAAGCTCCAGTGTTTCATAAAGTTCTATTTTTATTCCATTTTTAGAAATACGCTTTTCACGAGGTAAGGTGGAAGAGCCAAGGCATCATTTGGAGAAAATGTGAAAGAGATTATGGGACATTTCTTCTTTTTTTATACTCTAATTCTGTTTAGCTTCAACTATGGCTTCGAAACGTAAAAGTTGAAATTTTAACTTCAGGTATTCATATTGATTTTACTATGTTTAAATGCATTAAGTTAGAAATGTTTAAATAATATAAATTTGCATAAGATTTTTCTTTTACCAAAGCATACACTTTTGCAGAGACTGTCATCATTTATCATCATTTATATTCTTTCAAAATTGTTCTTGTTATGTCATTGATTTTCTGCTTTCTATTCTTTAGAAACTCTTTAATTAGACAAGAGACATAGGCAGTACCCCCACGCGTTTATATATCCACACATACATACATACATCTGTTCGTCAACTTTTATCACAAAGAAAGAGTTGTTTCACTTCTGGGAAGTTTTGCATATGGGTATATTATCATGGAAAATGCAAATGTTTAAAATGCCAGCTGTATGAAAATGCAAGTATGATGTCCGCGCAATTCAGATTGAAATGTGACTCGTAGGATATAAAAGTAAACACTTAGCACGCTTCGCTGATATCAGACCACCTGAGATATAAAGTAAGGCTTCAAAAAGCAAATCCCAAACATCGTGACGGTGGGTAGAAGTGCATAAATATGTCTCGCAAAACGAGACAGCATTATGAACAGCTGCGAGAGAAGCAAGATTATCGCATGGAGAGATAGTTGTTTAATGTATCATGATATTTAAACACGTGTTGGGCGAAATTTTAGTAAAGTTCTTCTGAGTCAAAGGCAATGGACAAAATACGGCTGTACTCATCGCCTCAAAGGAATATAAATAATGCAGATTCAAATATAAAGAATTATGGGTGCATGTCGAAATTGAGTTGAAATACTTTTAACTAACAGAGGTCCAAATTCTTTATCACCGAGAGCCACGACTAGGATTTTTGACAGCTAAAGATGGCCACACAAAATAGTGATTCTAGCATATTGCACTTTTGACTTACAGATCTGTTATTTCAAACATTTTCAAACTGTACCACTTGCCATTGCTTATGTAAATTTTATTGCGATAACTGGAGACTCCGTTCGTGTTGCAAATTCAATGACACAAACACAAACAAACACACACACACACACACACACACACACTGACGTATACATACATGCAACATGTTCCTTAAAGAGACACTTTTTTTCCATCTCTTTTTTTTATAATTTTGACAATGCAAAGGCCACAGTGTCCTTGACTGAGAACCACACTTAAATGTTTCTAAAGTGTAGGTAACCCCTTAAAGAATAACATCTTTTTAAAGTTAAAAACTTTAAAGTTAAATTTCCTATAAAAATAATGTTTACTATAGTTACACATATATGATTGATTAGAAACTGATAAATCACCTTTTTTCCATCTTATACTTTTTAGCGGATGTCCAGAAACGGCACAGTCTACGTTAATTTCGTCCCCGGTCACCACAGTTACGTTATCCATGGGGTGAACATAGGGTGGTCCAAAAACTGACAATCTGCCCGAGTGACTTATTGCACCAATCTCATTCCTTGCGTGGCACGAATATATCCCACCGTGTTCCGGGGTGACGGAAGAAATGTTGATGAAGCTCATTAGTAATCCTTGTGAATCAACAAAGTCTCCGATCCGGATGCCGAGCCCTTCGACCACTGGTCGACTGTAAAGTCGCCATGAGACTTGAGGAAGTGGATTCCCGGTCACCAGGCACCGTAGAGAAGTTTTCGATCCAGGACGGAGTAAGTGGTCGGAGAAAACTTCTCTGAATTCAGGGGGATCCTCTGAAAATAAAAATAGATGAGACTTTAGACTATTTTGTAATTTTATACACATATTTAAATAAACCATTTTATAAATGAGAGAAAGTGTCTTCATGCGGTATTTAGTGCGAACACATGATAAATATCTTACGAATAAAAATAGTTTACAATTTAAATCAAACTAGTTTATTAAAATGAATGCATGCACACCGAAAAGTAGCAAATCCAGATTACATTTTTCATGGGATATGTAGAAACTGAAAAAAAAATAATCTACTAAATTAGTTTTCTCTTAAACTCCTTATTATCTGTATTCGGCAACAACGTGACATCATTCAAAACAGAAAAAAAATGCATGCTACTCATTTTTAAACTACTGCAATTTTTACTTGAGATACACCTACAATTTTACAGAAAGTATTCTAGAAACATGGGGTGTTCTTCATTGAATAGGCAACGGCGACAAGAGACTGATATTTTCTCACATAAATGTCTTCTATTGAGGAATGGAAAAGGAAATATGCATTGAACTTACGAAACGCTTTTTTGAAGCTTTTCTGTGATACTCAAATTGCAAAAGATCTTTGTTCAATATGCATGCCTACATAGAAATACATATTATGTGTTTACAGAAAAGTTTGTAAGATTAATCAGGAGTCTGCAATATATTTTTAAATTAGCAGATGCTATATCCCGTGAGGTACACTGCAAGGCATATTTATACTGATATTTCTTTTACTCATATTAACATTTTCTTTAATAGCAGAAGCACGGGATGAAAGATAAACATCGGCAATCTATCGGCAATCTATTGCTTTTTTTTAAAGAATTTTTAATTGTCTTTTTAAAAGATCAGTTGCCATTAAATATGTTTTACAAGTTTGGACTTGAATAACTAATTTCCAGATGATTTCTTACAAAATCGAGCTATCCCAAGTTAGAAAGGCATTTTAATGAATTTTATCAAAGAATCGTTAAATAATCTAATACGATCATTTTGAATAAATTTTAAAAGGAAAATATCTATTAATGTAATCGATAGTTTATTAGTATTCTTGTGTAATTGTAAACACATAAATTATGTAAAAAATCAAGCAATGCTCTGAACAGCAACAATTGGAAATTACTGACAGAATTTCAAATAGTGCAATCTGGTGTTAAGAAATTTTTATTCAGCTATTTGGGTTATTGAAGAAAAGATTGAATCTTCGATAAAATATATTGAAATATTTTTAGTGTAATATTTTAAACCTAAGATATTGTAAATAATAAACCTAAGATATTGTAATATATTCGCTGAATAATTTAAAAGAAATAAATAATAATCATCAATAATTCTAGAGTAAATTTCATATACGTAATTTTATGGTCCTTTCAAGTTGATATCATGAATAACTAATGGGAAAATATTTTATACAATTTCCCTCAGAATAGCTCGATAGATTTTATACAAATATAAGGGGATAATGTTAAATTGTGTTCACTTATCTAGTAAATTAGACTGAGTGTAAAGTATGATCTCTATAAATTCCATAAAGAGATTCATGAAGAGAAAACTGATAATTGTTTTTTCCTAATTCACGAAACGCAATTTTTCAGCAAGAAAGTTAGTTTTTTAAATCATTCTTTATTAATTATGAAAACCCGTTAGAGGGACATATACACTGAAGAGCCAAAACATTATGACCGCCTATATAATAACGCGTCGGCCCACCTTTGGCCCGCAAAATAGCTGCAACCATATTTTTGCCATGGATGCCATAAGTCCTTGGAAGATGGTCGGAGACAGATTGCACCAGATGTTCAAGCAGCGGTCATACAAATCCGGGATATTTCGACATACTGATTTTTGAGCTCTGAGCTGCCGTTCCATGACACTCCTAATGTGCTCTACCGTATTAAAATCCTGTGAGTTAGGTGTCCAGGACATCGACTGGAATTCAGCATTATGTTCCAGGAACCACTCCAGTACAATTCGAGCCATGTGACAGGGAGCGTTGTTCTGCCGATAGACTCCATTTTCAGTTGGGAGGACAAACGCCATGTAAGCGTGCAACCGGTCCGCAATGATGTTCACATACGCAACAGAGTTCATGGTGTGTTCTACCACAACCACGGGTACCGGAGACGTCCATAAGAACGTCCCTCAAAGCATAACACCGGTCTGTGTATGACCTGATGTACATTGGTGGAGCAACTGTTCGCCTGGAAGACGGAGTACCCTGACACGGCCATCTACGTGTTGCATGATGAATCGTGATTCATGCGACCAGGCAACGCTCTCCGACTGATCCATGGTCCAATCACGATGTTCCCGGTCCCAGTGTAGGCGTTGTAGGCGATGACGCTTAGTCAACAGAGACATATGGGTGGAATATCTGCTGCGTAGTCCCATATCCAACAGTGTCCGATGAACTGTGTGCTCCAAAACAATTCTACTTGAACCTGCATTGTATTGGGTTGTTGGCTGACTCACTGCCTGGAGCCAATTTTTCTTCACCAAGTGGGACAATCTCCAACGTCCTTTTTACTTGAAAACGAGTGGAAGTCCAACTCCATGGCGTCTTCTGCTGGTTTCACCGACATTCATCTTCTTTGCATAAGTACTAACAACGGCAGGTCGCAAACAACCCACGAGTCGTGCAGTTTCGGAGATACTCGTTCCGACCGTCGGGCCTTTGCAATCTGCTCTCCATCAAAGTCGCTTAGATCAGCAGACTCTCCTATCACACGCAAAAGAAAGGGCAAGAATGATTCCTCAGACTCACCAGCAGCATTTAAATACCATTCCTACGTGATCATGCGCCCTCCACGTCATCCACAACAGTTCATTGCAAAATGTCGGGATGATCTTCTTTGCTATCTAAGAAAAATGTTTTTGGTCTTATAATGTTTTGGCTCTTCAGTGTACATATTTATCCTATAATACATATTTCTCCTAAGATATATTAAATCTTACCTCAACTTTGGAAAATTTAATCCCAAAAAATCGAGTTTATTATTAATCTATATATAAAAAACAGTTCCTTAACTGACTGACTGACTGACAGATAACGTACAGACCAAACCGCTGGTCCTAAAGGGCTGAAATTTTGCATGGCTATTCTTCTTATAGTGTAGAGGTGCAATAGGAAAGATTTTTGAAAAATTCTTCTTAGATTTTTTAAAATTTAATTTTTAAGCTGTTTTTGTAACATTCTTTAAAGTTTGCATTTAAAATAATAATTTGAGGGTTTTAAAATTTATATCACGAAAAAAATCACAAAATTCCTTTAAAATGAAATCTTTCTCGAATCTTTACCTCCCTTTTTTGATTTTTGGTGAATTTTTAAAGATTATTTTTTATTAAATGCTGCTCACGTGGTTTCTTTTCTTTTTGTAATACTTTTAAATTAATTTATCGTCACGTGCATAACAACGAAATAAATTGACAAAAAAATATTAAAATACGGTAAAAGATAATATTTAACCACTAGATTAATTGAGACGGAAGTTTTTTAAGAATTTAATTCAAATTAATATGTTTTATGAATATTAAACGTACAAATTAATTGCATACATTGACCGTTGTATCTAATTTGAATAATTCCTTCTACATTATTTTGTGTCGCCCAGTGGCTAAGTGGATAAGGCATCAGCCTGCCACGCCGGGGAGTGGGTTCGATTCCTGCATAAGACTTGATTGTATTCTGGGGAACCGGTCAGTCTTCCGCCTGAAATTGGAACCCCGTCTAGAAAGGGGAGCTGCAACCCATCGTCCATCGCCGGTGTCAGCGTCTGTCAATAAAATTCTTCTGTGATTGTGTCATTTGTCTGTTTCTATGTCTTATATTCATATGTACACCGGACTGGGGTGTAATGTTGTCATCTCCCAGGGACATTAGCCACACACACACATTATTTTGTCAATAAAAATATCCATTATAATTTTTTTCTAAAAATTTTTTGCCATTAATTGCATACATTGACCGTTGTATTTAATTTGAATGTACCTACTCCGTAGCGAAGCACGGGTATTCAGCTAGTGTCATATATACACTGAGAAAATCCACATTATAGTTTTCATACTGTTACATTTGAAATTAAAATGAGTAAAATTTTCATCCTTTAAAAATTTTTATTATAACTTTAAGACAAGCAACCGTCGCTATCATATGGCTGTTAGCGTCATGAGCTTTCACAGCGGGGACTCGAGTTCGACTAAGGATAAGATCCATACTCTATCCAATTTCTCTGAGGAATGCTTGTCTATATATATAAAACAGTTCCGTAACTGACTCATTTACTGACTGACATACAACGCACAGACCAAACGGCTGGACCTAAAGGGATGAAATTTTGCGTGGCGATTCTTCTTATGGTGTAGGGGTGCACTAAGAAAGATTTTTGAAAAATTCTTCTTAGATTTTTTAAAATTAAATTTTTAAGCTGTTTTTTTTTACTTTATTTAAGTTTGCATTTAAAATAATAATTTGAGGGTTATACAATTTATTTCACAAGTAAGATCATAAAAATTCCTTTAAAATGAAATCTTTTTCGAATCTTTACCTCCATTTCCTGATTTTTGGTGAATTTTTAAACATTAATTTTTAGAATTTAATATATTAAATGCCGATCACGTGATTTCTTTTTTCTGGTACTTTAAATAAATTTATCGCCACGTACATAACAACTAAATAGACAAAAAAAATATTGTTTTCTTGCTAATGCGGCAGACGATTGGACATTATTTTGTCTATAAAAATATCCCTTACAATTTTTTTATAAATATATATATATTTTTCTACATCAGTTGTATATATTGATCGTCGTATTTTTTATACATATATATTTTAATTTTTTTGGCATTAATTGCATACATTGGCCGTTGTATTTAATTTGAATGTACTCCGTAGCGAAGTGCGGGTTTTCAGCTAGTTCATTTATATAAAGCTCCCACAATGAAGAAGCTAATAAAAATTACGATGAGTGTGTATAGACAAGTTTTCGGTTTTACAAGATCTTTTCGGTCTTCAAAGTCTTAAAAAATCTTAATAAAATCGAAACATCCTTAAAAAGTTTTAGCTTCCCTAACTTTTAATTAAAAGTCCTTTCAAAAATTGTGAGTAAAAGCAATTAAAATGCGAAAAGCAGAAAATTTTTCTTGGTTATCAAAGTGACTGCTAAGGACAAAAAAATATCCTTTACATAAATTAGAGCTTATAAAACCTTCACATATTAAGAGATGGC
>OU015500.1:117158541-117436041 GCA_907164885.2 Dolomedes plantarius | reverse complement strand
GTACTTTTTATAAAATACATGGTTAAAATTCAAGATATAGACGCTGGTAATGAAGACTACGAATGAGCTACAAAAAGGGATGGTTTTGAAAGTTGAAGTTAATAGTTTTTCCAGTACGCATTGTCTGATTCCATAAAATGCTATTTTCTTTGAAATGTTTTTAGATTTATTCTTTTGAAATTAATTAGTGTTAAAGGAAAGGGGTTTAAAATTGGTAAACTGGTTATACTGAATATTGTGTAAAAGGGAATCGGAAATACATTACAGCCATTTACCTTGGTCAAAGATCTGAGGTTTAATTACATTTCAAGTATGTAAAAGGAATACTAAGTAATGTTTTCGTAAATTCACGGGATTTGAAATATCCAGAAAATTACACTGACACTAGATTATAAAATTTTAAATTTTATAAATTTAATTCGGATATAAATTTATTAATATAGTTGAATAATAAAACTAAAATTTTACAATTGTAGTGTCTGTTGTACAATTTCAAACCAAATTAACACATTAAAACGGCTGCCATCATTTTGACTGTTTCGGACATACTATTGAGCATTATATCTGTATTTATGTCCTCAGGCTTCTGAAATTTTCTGACTTTTTTAGTTTTATTTTACGCGAAATATGCAAACAAATTTACAAAATTACATTGGATAGTAAAGGGGGGGGGGAGGAAATGTGTTGTATACCTACTAAGACTAATAGCCGCTAATTTGACGGCAATATAGAAAACAGGAAGAAATATTAAAAATAATACCGGAAAAATGTTAGTTACTTTTCGTCTCTTTCCCCTTTTGCAAATAACAGAAATATTGGCTCTTCGGAAATATTGGTGTTGAAAAATAAGGACAGCACAAACCATGCATATACTTTTACGGATAAACCATACCAGATTGTCAGCTAGTCATACCTTCGTAAAAATATATCTAAATATATATACTAATTTATCAATATATTGGTATGAAATACTTCAAAATTTAATGTATTAAACTATTTTAAGAAAAAAGAATTTAATATTTTAAATTCTTGATTTTATTTTTACCAGTCAAAATGACGGTGTTCAGTCTTTTTTGTAAGAAAAAACTCCCGTATTCCTATTGTTAAAGCAGACATGTTTTCAAATTATGGTCTTCTAATTAACAATATATACGATGTTAAGTGTAAAACTTATTATTATATGAAACAGTCCAGATCATTTAAAACAGAAAATGTGATATAATATATTTTCAAACATAAGAAGTTCTGGTTAAATGTCAATGCTTGTTTCAATTCTTGTAAAATTTATTTTGATTTTGAATTAGATAACCTTAATAAAGATAATAAACATAATATAATTAATAACTGACATGATTTTAGTAGCTTTATAATTTAGAAATCTAGTTTCAGGTAAGTAATTTCAAAAAGTCAGAATTCCTCATTTCGAAACAGCAATTACGAAATTAATAGCTACAGTATCCCCTTTTATGTAATTTTAGATAGTTGTTATGGTGGACAGATTGCTACAATGAACTGAATTATGTAAAGTGATAAATTAAAGTTATAACGAGTTACGTGAAGAACATGTTATTAATGCTAAAAAGACTGATTATGAGTGCTTATCATCCAATAAAAATGAATATTTATAACCGACATACAAGCATGCTGAAAATATATTATGTGCTTATAAATTTTTATTATTCATTCAGAATTTAATGTTGATGCATATTGTATAATAAGGTAAAATTGCTCTAAAGGAGTCATGTTATTTATTATAGCTAGTACAGGTTTCCGATTTTGTTTAAAAAATCGCATACATTTCAGTTAAATGAATTTTTGTGTTACTTAAAGTTAGTAGAAACGTATGTTTTTTTTTGTGATAATTTTTTAAGTATTATTTGAAAAAGAAATTAAGTTTGGAAAATATTTATCAGAATTAATAAATATTTTTATTAAATTTTTTTTAGAAAGGGAGAGATAAAAAGTATGCTTAAAACGTTTTAAAATACACATCTACAATATGTTATTTTTAACTAACTATGCAGACAATCTCTAAAGCATTGATATAAACTTTTTAGTATGGAACTTTTGAACCATTTATAGGTACATGTAATTCAAAAGTAAAATTATACATAAAAATTTATTTATCTTCAAATACATGATTAAAATAAGGAAGTATTTTTAAAGGAAAAATAATATATCGAATATGTTCATGTGTAATTAAATTACCTTAAAATAACCTTTTCCTCGTAATAGGGTTTTGAAATCATATTATAATATATTTATGCTTCCTTTGTAGTTGTGTTATAAGAATATTAAATATGATACTAACTGTATAATTATATAAAATAATGAAAATGCTATAATCATTCCGATATATCATACTAGATAATTTTGGGAATACAGTGTCTACATGAATTTTAAATATATATGTTTAAAATTGCAAAAGGATATAAAGAAATAATTTACTAATAACTGAGCGACTAAAAATATGACAAAATGGCGCCGGTATCAAATTGTAATTTGTGGATTCAATGTCCACGAGCGATATACGACGGTGCATTCTTTCTACTTCAGTTTTAATGTACAGACCCATGCATATTTTGTTCGTACAGACAGACGATCATGACACCCAAAATCAGTACAATACGTTTGCACAGGAATTCATTAGTTCAGATAAGTGTACTGAATATTTTTAAACCACAAAACATAAATGCGTTTTAATGCTTTTATATATATACATGGAAATAGCTGTAGTCACTAATACCGATTGCTTTTTATGTTCACGGTATAATCCCTGTTTCATTGAAAAGGAGTTAAAAGAAGTTATTATACTCAAAGCCTGACTTACAGCAGTAAAGTGATGGGAAACATAAAGAAACATAAAATTGAATCGTGAGTTAAGAAATTGTTTTAGATCTATCGTATCTAATATGAATTCATTCTGTTAACGTTTCTAACCTGAACATTGGACTTCACGTTATTAATAAAAGTTATTTTTATTCTAAATTTAAAACATTATCTAAATTTCACCAGATAATTTCATGATGAAAATAATGATTAGTAAACGCAATAATAGTGGACCCATGATATGGTGGGGGTTTTGGTTTTTAAAGCAAAGTTAAATTTTCAATTCAAAGAAAAGAATGTGTTCTTGTGCTGTTTGATCAATCATGTACACATGATATTTTTATGATGATAACATCCTTTTACCATCCAAACCATCTTTCGAGCTAATGTTGAACTGGAGTTAGGAAAACACACTTGCAAAGTCTTCCATAAATTAGGATAGGTGTAATGTCGGGTGTACCCGGGTGATTTTGATTAAATATACATTAAAAGGAAACTGAAGAAAAAAATCTTTAATATTTTTCACCATTCATGTACTGCACTCCTTTTTTTCTTAAGCAATTACTCCATATACTGGAAAGAAAAACTAACAGGAAGCACGCTTTAAATTTTAGAGATAATACTGGTGAATAAAATTGATGAGTAACATAGATTAATAGTTGAATTTATCTTAAAAGATAATGTAACAGAAAGCTAAAGCAGTTCTTCCTATTCACACTTGCATGTTTGAAAACTTGAAATTTTTGTTATCACCTGCTTGTTTATTATTTTAGGATATTATCATCAACAATTTTTTTGGTGTCATTTTATGTTTATTATTTAGAAAGGACATAAATCTTTCAACATAGGAATAATTAAGCTCTAATGAGAGTTTCAAAGTGTTTTATGTTCACTTAAATTATGTTGAATAAAATGAGATTTAAGTCGGATATTTAATTCGATTTTTTGTTCTGGAACCTATAATTTTTACATAGTTTATTGACTAGGTGTGAAGCATAGCAAGTACTTTTCAAATATATTTTACCATGTCTTTAGAAAGGAAGAAAATAAAATGTCCATTTTCTGAAAATGTTTCCCAAGTTTCAGAGAAAAATCAGGAAATAATATCTACAAAAGTACAGCAAAGTCTCTCAAACCATAAATCTTTCTGTCTTGCAGTACTTATTATCCTAGTAAGGCATGTCAGAGGGGTGGTCTTGTAATATGACATATTGGAATACAAGGACACATAATTATTACTCTCAGGAGAGCTCTTACGTCATATAGAACTGTCATCTTCCATCTTTAGCAGGTTTAATATTGGTACTTGCGAAATCCATTAATTCTAACCACATCGCAAGAGTGAAGAGCTTGCACCTTATATAAGGTACTCTTTATTAACAACGAGTATTAATGGAAGATTTATGCTTTATGTAGAAAAGGAGAATGAAACATTTGGATAAAAATTTAGATACATAAGTATAGAAAAAAAATAAGGATAATGCTAAGAGATTTTTGTAGTCCAAAATGTACACATCTTAAAGATTTATAAATCATAATCATCATAAAAACAGTGTCATATAATGTTTGTAACTTTTTCTTTATAACAAAAAGCATTAATTGAAAGTTATGCTATCAGTAAACCATTACATATTTACTTTTTCGGATGTAACAAATCTATAAAATTAATGATTTGTTCACAAAATTGTCTGAAAATAAAACAGAAGTTTTACCAATTAAAGAGACTGAAAAAATATGTACAACATAAAGAGATAAAAAACTGTCTTTAGGAGTCTTAGTTTTGAAATCCTATTATTAGAAGACTTTGTCAGAAGTTATTAAAAATGCACAGAGCTATGCATTGACTAGTTTCTGTCAAACTGCTTTGACATATTTATAAGAGATTCTCAGATATCAGACTGAAACCATTAATTGATAGATCTTAAATAAAAGTGTTTTATTTGAATATCAAAAGAATCTATAGGGCTATAATATAAATGTTTATACTGGATTCATTACTTTGAAAATAAGTACTAAAAGTAAGGTAAATATACGGGAAATAAGTTCGTAACATGTTAAAATATTAACGAACATAAAGGTATATAGAGGTATTAGATTTTGGTATTAAGTAACGAGCATAAAGATATTCAATTTTCAAATGCTTCTATTAAATGACGTCTCCAGAATTTATAAAAACTGCATAGAACCATGCATTTTCTAGTTTATATCAAACTGCTATAACATATTAAGAGATTCTTAGATATCAGGCTAGCACCATTTATAGAAATATGTGAAACAAATTTGCTTCATTATGAAAAGAATATATAGGTATAAAATATATATGTTTACATTGCATTCATTACTTTGAAAATATATACTAAAAATATCACAAATAAATAAGAAGCAAATTCGCAATGTATTTAAATATTAACGTACATTAAGGTAATACTGTAAGCTTCAATCTTTCAAAATGCCGAATGAGGTATTTGCTATATATCCTAGGAACACGAACTCGAAATAATTTCGAAAACTGGAATAAATAGCAAAAAAATAAATCTCTTTATATTAGAGTCTAAATGTAGAGATGTATCAATGATACCGAATAAGAAAAATCAAATTAAATTTGTGGCTTTTATGAATAACTCTACTCTTCAAAGGAAACTTCTCCGTATATGATACAAAGATCAATATGTATTAATGAATAATTATTATATTTTTTTCTACTTCGGTACACATTCGAAACAAGAATTTATACTTCCCAGTGGATAAATATTTAATCAATTATAAAATTAAGGAGAGTAAATATTATGAGTTTCTTTAACTAAGTTTTGTGAAAGTAAATATTTGAACTTTCGTTAATTAACAATTTCTAAAGCAAGCTCTCGCATTTCTATTAAGTTCATTATTTAAAAATTTATGGAAATGTTTTGATAAGCAGAAAACTTTGAGTTTCTAAAATATTATGGAAATGAATGATTTGCATGTAATTCCTGATATTTCAATTTGTAAAGAATAAAACAAGCAGTTTTCTAATGAAATCAGTAATTTTAATCCATAATATATAATTATCTTAAATAATGATACGGTATCTACAGATTATCGTTATTTTCTAATACAAATTTCACACCTGTGTTTATAAATACATACACAGATATTATGCATACGCATTATATATATATATATATATATACATATATTTTTTGTATATAATATACTATATAATATATATAGAAAGCAGAACTGAACTCTTAACTATGAACTGTAAACTTCCTAAAATGTTATCTGTAAACGCATATAATGTCTGGCGCAAGAGGGCGCCGCTAGCACGAACATTATCACGAACATTTCAGTCTCTTTAATTGTTCATTGTTATTTATGATGGTTGTTAGTTTATGTTGTGGATGGTTTTATTGCAACCCCGCGCCCCACAACATGGTGTCAGAAACGGGATTAGGTACGAATTAAAAAGTAATCAACGAACACACGACGTGAATCCCCAACAACGCATTACGACGTAACGGACTCCGAACTGAAGTAAGATTCTTCTATTTTTATGAATTACGATAGTGACTGTTTTGTTTCTTCGAATTACGACTAATTACGATAATT
Source organism: Dolomedes plantarius (assembly GCA_907164885.2). Classification (NCBI taxonomy): domain Eukaryota; kingdom Metazoa; phylum Arthropoda; class Arachnida; order Araneae; family Dolomedidae; genus Dolomedes; species Dolomedes plantarius. Next base: position 117,429,624 of record OU015500.1, on the reverse strand, counting down.
CTATTTATACAATTTGCGAGCATTATTTTATGTTTACGAATAATTACGATTTTTGCTACGATTAACGATTGTAAATGGAAAAAAAATTAAATTAGCTGATATTCCCCGAATCAAAGCAAACTTGAAGTCTGCTTCTGTTAAATCTATAAAATGTTTGCATAATTTTGTTTATGAAACTCAAGGTGACCGATTAAACCGGAAACGGTTACGAGAATTTTCTGTCTTTGACTACCAGAAAAACGACGAACATTATGAAAAGAAATTAACTTTTGCAGTGAAACACGTTAGGCTTGCGGATTTAATTACAATTTGCAATATTTTATATATTTATTCTGACGGAAATGAAACTGTTCTCGCTACTCGAATTCTCGATAGCCTATTAGATATTAAAATGCTTAAAAATGATAATTTTGAATCTGATAGCGACGATTCTGATGACGAACACGTGAATGAAGAAATTCGTAGCGAAGTTAATGAATTAACCCGTGTAGAACCAACAGTAGATAAATTTTCTAAATTTAATATTTCCTATCATGATATCGAAGACAGTTTGAGAAAGTTTGACGGAAAGATAATTATTCCGCCGATAAGTGGATAACTGATTTTGAATAAACTGCGGGTATTTGAGCATGGAATGATCTTCAAAAATTAATATTCACGAAACGATCATTAACTGGATTAGCGAAACTCTTTTTTCAAGGTGAATCTGGCTTAACTTCGTGGACTAAGCTTAAATTAGTTCTTGAACAAGAATTTGCCTCGAAGTGCACAAGCGCCCAACTCCATAAAATGTTGACGAAACGTCGTTTAAACAACGAAGAATCTCTGCAAGAATATTTTCTGGTCATGAAAGAACTAGCAAGCAGAGGTAACATCGAAACAGAATCATTAATTCAATATGTTATAGATGGTATTCCTGATAATCCGCCTAACAAAGTAATTCTTTACGGTGCGAACGATTTAAAAGAGTTCAAGGAAAAATTAGGTATTTACGAAAAAATACGAAATCATACTACGATTCCAACTGAACCAGAAACGATAAAAAATGAAAAAACATTGCACTCCTCTTTCAGACGTGTCTCCCCGCTTTCAGCGTTGTAAAAACTGCGGTGATAAAAATCATAGTGTTTGCCCATTTAAGATCGCGGAAGAAAATGTTTCAATTGCAACCAGTTTACGAATGACCACGTTTCTGCTAATTGTCCGGTGAAAATTAATAAGACCCCGACTCAATCGCCGAGTTCCCGCAGAGAAAAATTCTCTTGTACATATAAGCGTTAGGTTGAACGATAATGAGCTGACGGGTATTTTCGACAGTGGTTCCAGTTTGTATGTAATACGACCCGCTTGCTATGAAAGACTGTGTCTACCAGCTGTTTCTCCCCCCGCCATAAATCTAGTAGGACTAGGCTCTAAGAATGTGTTTACCAAGGGTTCTTTTATGCATAGCGTGGAAATCAACGGCCACTCCTTCGAATTCCTGTTTCACGTAGTCCCGAACAAAGCGATAACTTTTGACCTTATTATTGGTACCCCTCTTTTAGATTTCGCTGACGTTATTTTGAAAAAATATTCTTTAATCATTCAGAAGCCCTCCAACACGAACAACATTTTATTGTTGATGGAAAATTTACCCAACTTCGTTTCTAACGAAATAGATTTAAACCACATTAAGGATAAGCAACGAAGAGACGCTATTTTTAAACTTGTATCTAAATATACGCCAAACAAAACGGAAACCGTAGATATTTCTATGAAGATAATTTTAAACGACGGTATTCCCGCGTATCAAAGACCCCGAAGTTTAGCAATTCCCGAGAATTCATTTGTAGATCAACAAATTAAAGAATGGTTAGAAGCCGGAATAATTAGACCAAATTTCTCTGATTATGCAAGTTCGATTGTTCTGGTTAAGAAAAAAGACGGATCTACGCGAGTATGTGTTGAATGTGTAGCATTAAATAAGAAAACGATAAAGGATCGTTTCCCTTTACGGTTAATTGAAAACGTTCTGGATAAATTACAGGGTGCAAAAATATTCACAACGATTGATCTCCGAAATGGCTTTTTTCATGTCGATGTAGAAGAAAATAGTCGCAAATTTACTAGTTTTGTAACTCCTGATGGACAATATGAATTTTTGAAAATACCTTTTGGTCTCTCTAACAGCCCCAGTGTTTTTCAAAGATATATCTTTCACGTATTCCGAACTCTCATTAATGAAGGTATTGTTGTATTGTATATGGATGATATAATTATTCCGTCAGTAGATGAAGAAGGTATTCAACGATTACGTCAAGTTTTAGAAGTAGCCTTTCGATACGGATTAAAAATTAAATTGAAAAAATGCCAGTTTTTAATGCAAAGAGTAGAATTCTTAGGTCATGTCATCAAAAACGGAACTGTTAAGCCATCTCCGTCAAAAACAGCTGCTGTGCAGAAATCTCCTCAGTCAACGACAATTAAGCAGGTCCAAAGCTTTCTAGGCCTCACGAGATATTTTCGAAAATTTATCCCTGGTTACTCTACTATCGCAAACCCGTTGAGCGACTTGCTTAGAAAACCTGATAAGTTTATTTTTGGTTCAAACCAACAAGAAGCATTTTTGCGATTAAAACAATATTTCGCTACTGAACCCGTTTTGAGCATATTTACACAAGGCAGAAAACTCGAAGTGCACACTGACGCTAGCAAACATGGATACGGGGCTGTGTTATTGCAAGAAGATGAAAATAGAAGATATAATCCCATCCATTTCATGAGCAAGAAGACGTCGCAAGCTGAAGAGAAGTATTGCTCGTACGAATTAGAAGTTCTCGCAGTCATTCAAGCATTAAAGAAATTTAGGAATTACTTGCTTGGTTCCAAATTTACAATTTTAACGTACTGTGCCGCTTTCCAGATGACACTGGGCATGAAAGATCTTTCACCGAAAATTGCAAGATGGTCATCATTCCTGAGAGAATTTGACTATGAAGTTATCCATCGGTCAGGAGCACAGATGAAACATCTTGATGCGCTAAGTCGCAACACTGTGCTAATTATTGCAAATACAGAAGACGACGTAACCGCCAAAATTAAAATTGACGAAGAACGAAATGAAGACATTCATACGGCCAAAACCCTAACCGAAAAAGGGAAATACGAAGAAGATTTTTCGACCAATGGTGTATTTCATAAGTATTTTAATGCAACGATGAAAAAGAGAGAAAAAATGAAGGAAGAAGAAAGAAATAATATCCTTAAGATTCAAGACGAAAACCAGAAATCCTTTAAGAAGAGGAAAAAATCATGCAAGATAAGAAAATCATGTGCAATTAAACGTACGCAGTACGGAACAAGAATGACATTAAGACCGAAATTGACCGATGTGGCCAAATTATGTGATATTACGCCACATTTGGCGATATTGCGCCTAATGTTCACCAACTTGCCAACTAAACCTTTCTGGAAGCTTCTAGAAATATCTAGCTGACTGACCGATAGGTGCGCTTTGTAAATCTATAAATATACCAGGCATTGGCATTCGAACGCAGTACAATTTCCTAGTGAGAATTGAATGTGTTGAAACTGAGGTAATTGGCGTATATTGTATTGAAAATGCTGGTATCCTGACTTGTGTTTTTAGAATTTTCTGCTATATATAAGTCAGTTGTTACGTCTTTTATGTTAGAATTTGTGTATTCACCTGAAAATTTTACAAAATAATAATTTTATTTTGTGTGAATTTTCTGAAGAGAATTTATTCAATCCTAACGAACCCAGGAAAACGGAAATGTGTATATATATATATATATATATATATATATATATATATATATATATATATATATATATATATATATATATGTAATATATATATATATAATATATATATATATATATATATATATATATAATATATATATATATATATATATATATATAATATATATGTAATATATATATATAATATATATATATATATATATATATATATATATATATATATATATATATATATATATATATATATATATTCATGAGTGTGTTTTTACAGGTACTTCTGTATAAAAACACGTAATTGGATATGTACATAATGGCATAAATTATATAAAACTGTTTTTAACAGACACAACGATGAACAATTTTGTTAGTATAGTTTCTTCATTAGTTGTGCCAGCTAAACATAAAAAAATAGAGCTCCTTATACATTTGGTTTTGAAATAAACAAACTTGGGACTGAAACATATAAAATCTGATGCAAAATAGATTCAAAGTAAAACAGCAGAAAAAGCTAAAAATAACACAGATACGTTTGTTGGCAAATAAATTTGATATATCGTAGTCGTGTGAGAAATTTATGTGAACATTTTAGACATTAACTATAAGGGTTGAAGTAATTTAAGATAGAGTTAGGAAAGTATCATTCATAGAACTTTCTTCTTAACGTGAACAAATTTCTGCATTCAATAACCGTATTACGAGAAATAAACTGTGAGAGACTTAGCATAAAAATTGTACCAAAATTCTACAAATATTGAACAACAACTCAATATAGACAGTTGTAATGATACACACATACAGATAGCTATGATAAAAAAAATTAGAGTTAAATATACTTCCACTAATCTCTGAAGCAAATACATGCTTATTATTTGATTTATTTACATATCGGGATATCTATCCTAGTTAAATAATTGAAGAAAAATCATGAATGGTTTTATAATGAACGTAATCGCTTTGCTAATTAGCCATTTTTATAAGTATATTATTTATTACGGGCAAAACAATACGATTAATAATTTCGATAAATATTACGACAAATAATTACACATAACTATAAATACGTTACTTACAAATATATTTTAAATCTAAAGAATTATCCTAAACAAGGTAGTGTAAATTGTTTAAGATTTATAAGAACCACAATAAATGGATTAGGGATGTATGCTAATAGATTTGAGAGATCATAAATAAAATTTTTATGTGTCTACGTGTAACTATTCTTAGCTACTATTTTATCAAATGCACGTCTGAAAACAAGGTACTTTACCCTTTTAACCATCTGTCGCCAACGTTATGTGAAAAGTCGCCAATTATAATACAAAAAATTCACCAATAAAATAACAGAAATACAAGAAAATACTGACTTTGCACACCGCATTTCCACTTTTGCAAACTACATTTTAATGTTAAATTTAAAAAAACCCAAAGGAATAGAAAAAAAAAACACATAAAGATTCTTACATCACATATTACCTCTTACAAAATACATTTCTACTTTCGGAGGCATATATTAGCGAAAATCCCCTTTCACTATGTCAGGACTTTACTTTCTTAAACAACAGCCGTTTTATCATCACAACACATTTTTATTGAATATGATAAGTTCATTACTTTTAAAAACGCGGCCCCTCTATCTCATGTCGACATTCATAGCTTTGGAACAACCTCTCAACGTTGCCATCTGAGAGCTCAACAATAAACTTATTAAAATTAGTCGTCTCTCATGGGTTTAAAATTTGGCTACTACACATATTCATTTCATGCGAGAATTCCGTTTACACGAAGAAGTGTATGCACGAATTGGACAGAGCTACATCAAAACATTAATATTTAAACTAGTTGGTAAAACATGACGAATGGTTGGTAAATAAACGTACTAATACACAAATTATACTCAACACATCATTGCCAAATGTTGAAAATCATATTATTAAGAATAGAGAAATACACTTTAAAAAACTACTTTTTAACCTAATAAATATAAATACGGTTACACAACAGTGCAATATAAATAATTCCCGTCAGGTTTAATTCTATATATAAAAAAATAATTAAAAATAAAAGTGGCCAACCGATTGCTAGAGAGATTCCTCGGAATAAACAAATTAATGTGTTTATGCGGCCTCGTGCTTAGTGACTATCTAAAGCCATATTTAAAACATTCACTGGGCATGCGCAGAAAGAAATTTTTAGTTGTAAATTAACGCTAATTAATAGAAATTGCGGTTGCAAAAACCAAATGTGTCACATCTATAGATTAAAAATCTTTCGTTTAAGACCAAAATGAAGTAAATTGATGCAGTAGTTTTCTCTCACGGACTGCCCAAAGAATCGGCTTAGCAACTTAAATATATAGACTTAATTTTCGTGTATATTTCTCTGTACTACTTACAAGATCCTCTGTACTGTTTAAATGCAGTCGTTTTATTCGTAATGCTGTGATGCGGTGGTTACGTCTCCGATTTTTAAGTAGATATTCCAGAGATCAAACCCTATTCTCTGCAAGCACGTAAGAAAAGCTTTTTCTCGCCAAGAATCGCAGTTGGTCAAGATGTTGGCGACAGTTCGGTATAATGGGAAAGTACCGAACAAGTAAATTGTTATTTTAAGGCTTAAATTTATTCTCCTAAAAATATACTTAAAAACAATTTGAGTATTTGTCTTCAAAGAGAGTACACCTCTGGTTAAGATGAAGAATATGATACGGTCGCCAACCTGAGGCGATATGGCGCCAATGTGACATTACAAATCGAAGAACCTTGTGGTGTAAATTAACACTACTCTTTCTAGCAAACCCACAAAACAAGCCAAATATGTTGCAAAAAAATCTGCTTGGCGGGAAACCGTTTCATGTTCTACATATTTACCGATACCTTAAAACTGGTTATATCTTAAAGAATGAGCTGTTTTTCTTAAACTATAAAATGTGTATTTTATCAAATGTAGTTATTGATATACTATTACATGTATTATTCTTTGAAAAGACATTTGCTACAGTGATACTTTATATGAGTATTCTTAATTGAATTCTTTAATATATTAGTTGCACATTTATTAATACTAAATGCATAAAATGAGTTGTATTTTAAAACAAAAAAATATACATATGAATTAATTTAGGAAGTAATGGATGAATATTTACTAAAGATTTAAAAATTAGGGTAGGACTGCAGTTTAGGGTGCCCCTTGTTCTTTTGCGGCCAATAGTGCCCGGACTTTGGTCGAATAGTGTTAATTTTTTTAAATAATTTAAAAAATTATCACTTGGCATATTTTTAATTATTAAAAAAATAATTTAAAATTCTTGATAATTTAAAAAATTGTACTCCATGCGTTTACAAACGTAAAAATTTGGTACAATGCAATTGTGCATAAAATTTTTCTATATTGCGTTTTTTACTATTTTAATACTCATAGTTATTGCATTTGCATTGCTCTTATGGATGTTTATCGTAAAAAAAAAACAAGGGGCACCCCGAAGTGCTTTTTTACTGCACTTGAGGGTGCCCCCGGAATTTGGTTCTTTCTCTGTCTTACTAAACGCCAAGTGTGTGAGTTGTTTTACGTGTGCGTCAATATTGTTACAACTGCAAATTTCTGATGTGTTTGTCATGTGATTATTTCGTGACGTATATATCACGATAGATATTTATCACCGCCAACTTAAATGGCACATTGACACTCCTGTCTCCAAAAAAAAAAAAACAATAGGTACCCTAAACTGCAGTCCTACCAAAATTAGATTGCCAGGTTTAATGCAATTTCACAAACAATATACGGCGCTGCAGTTTTAAAAGTTCAGACTCTATCATTTCCCTGTTTAATTTAGAATACTTTTTTTCCCAAATCAGCATGAGAAAATTTTTAATAAAAATCCAGTATTTATTTTTGGGAAGAATCTTTACTTTTATCAAGAATTTCAAGAACATATAATTTTCGTCCAGACAAAAGTAAGAAGAACATTCCTCCGTAAAATTGATGCTGCCAAATGACAGGAATGTATTTCTTGTAATTATCGTCCCTTCCCCCCAAAAAATCACCGTTTGAAAAATACAGTTAAACACAAATGAATAATTGTCAACTGAAATGCAAAAATAGAGACGGAATTTTCAGATTTGAAGACTATAACGCAATTTTAACGTTCCTCAATAACGGTCCTCCGGAAAGGAAAAAATTCAGAATCCGCCTCGTTGTATAATTTTGGCAATGCACCAAACCCAGTAGCAGTAAACATTTAAACACAAAATTACCAAAATGCGCAAAAAAAAAATGAGATAATGACCGATAAGTAATCCTGCGTTAATAGCCCGCGGTAGTTTCGTTAGAAGAGTCAACCTGAAATATTTTTTTGCTAAAAGAAATTTATAGATCTGAAACCCTTAATTCTATTCCAAATAACTATGTCTTTTATTTTTTCTTTAGCTAAGTGATTTTGAGATAGTTAATATAACAGTGTGCTCCATTCGTATATCTTATCATTTAATATATTCTTGTAAAGTTCTGAAAAAATTTGTATTGATTTTTAATTATTTGTTTTTCTCAATTTTCTGTTTATTTTTTGTTAAATACCATTCATTTACAGTCCTAAGGAGCTTCAGGAAGAGTAGTGGTAACTACAGTATATGGGCCGATTTACAGTCAAATAGCGTTACATATTAATATGTATCCCTTTGGGTACACTTTCGAGAATTTTGGCGACATTTGGCGACTTTTTTGGTATTTTGAGATCCAATTATATTTCTCTTAGGTGACGTGGTTATCGAGTACTGTAATTTTTCCTTTCTAGAACGATCGAGAATATTGCAAAGGGTATATAAGCATGCGAAATTCGGCTTCTAGGGCCCTTCATTCATTTGTATCGCGAAGATGAACTGTAGGCCTGCTAATTATGGTTCTGTGTGTATGGTGCAAAATTTCTATTCTTTTGCTAAAATTTGGAGTCCGTTCTGGCTACTTGCAATATCTCTGAGAGACTAAAAAGAAAATAAACTTTCGATGTTATATGAAGTCCTCATTCACAAATATAGTCGGACACAATACCAGATTATTAAGCTTGATGACGTCAGTTTCAATACCGACTAAGACGTGGACGTTTAGAAGTAATCCAGTCATAGGAAGGGATGTTGACTCACCTACATTTTGCTTTCGAAAGGAAGAAGCCCAAAAACTTCAACGAGTGGAATGTCAAAAAGTTAAGTGTTAGAAATGAGTTAAAAAATATTAACTACATTATGAGTAATGTGAGTTCTATGAATTACCCCTATGTTGGATAAAATATTAAAATTATGGATGAGTCTTATATTCATTAGCACTGAAACAAGGGTATTCATAGGACATTCGGATGTTAGTTGATATACAGGGTGGTCATAAAAAAACTTTGCCGATATATGGACCTCTAGCGGCTGTTCCATTCAACCGATCGAGATGAGAATTTAGATATAGTTATTCAAAAGTATGAGCTCAATATTCTGTGAATGGCAACCAAGTGGCGCTCACAGTTACGGTTATAGGTACAGAAACTCGAAATTTTTGAATGGCAACACCCACTTTTTCCCATCGCAAAATGTTCAGCGCATTCGAAAACCCTATAGAGCGTTGGAACTGTACGCATATCACAAAAAATGGACGCGTTATGCACGCACAAAAAACAGCTCTGCGAAAGGCCTATGATGGCACCCATGTGAAAAATGTGTAATCCAAATAAAAGTTTTCTTTTGTCAGATCTGTGTTATCATCGGTGATTGGTGTCTTTCCTCTGTCATATGAAAATTTTTTCCGTGCACCCCGATCGTGTTTTTGTTGGCCATACGCAGAGCTGTTTTTTTTGTGTGTGCATAACGCGTCCGTTTTTTTGTGGTACACGTACCGTTCCAAAGCTCTTTAGGGTTTTCACATGCGCTGAGCATTTTGCGACGGGAAAAAGTGGGCGTGGCTATTCAAAAATTCGAGTTCCTGTACCTATAACCGTAAACGTGAGCGCCACTTGGTTGCCGTTTACAGAATCCTGAGCTCATACCTCTGAATAACTATATCTGAATTCTCATCTTGATCGGTTGAACGGAACAGCCGCTAGAGGTCCATATACCGGCAAACTTTTTTTTTCACCACCCTGTATTAACAAGGTTAGTCGTAAATTTCGGACTAATAATTGGGTAAAAACATCTGGCTGCAATAAAAAATATTCTTGTTTTCATACATTAGAACCTTCGATTAACGGATCCAGTATAGGGAACTTTGCAAATGTTTGAATTTTACTTAATTTATGGAAGTCTGTAAATTCAGGCCACTGAATTTTTAATCGAAATTTTCCATTAAAGTTCCCTGTACTATTATTTTACCAACCGAATAGTCCCAATGTACCTATGAAATCGTATTACAGTAATTAAACCTTGATTTCTAAAGCCCTAAGTATGCATTAATCGCACGATTTTTATCTTAAATTTCTAAAACTTCATTAACTTTTGCTCCCACCGATGCATTAAAAGAAGAAAAAAGTTAACCTTAACAAGACACCATTCCGCGCGGTTATCAAGCAGCAAATTCGGAAGAATGCCGTATACGAGAGAACTAATGCACGATTAAATAGCTACCCTCTTTAAGAACGAGTTTACGCGTCGAGCCCCGGCATAATAACTACAATAATGTCTCTTGCGTAATGTGTTTAGAGACAGCGGACACGCTCGTTAACGACCTTGCATCCTGGAAAACCTTATTCGAAATTTCATGTTGCTCTAGCTGGTAATTGCGAACAGATAATTTGTCAAATATTCGTAGTGATACTTTGTTTTTGACGTTAACAAAGCTTCCTTTTCTCACATTATTAGCGAGCGGGCAGCGTCAAAATTGTGGAATTCGCTGCATCAGCAGATGTCGCCAGTTTAAAGGTATGAGCTGCTTCCGTTAAAGAATTTAATCACGGTGTTGAGTAAAGTAGAAATAAATAAAGGGGCTTTACACGAGGAATTGTCGGGGTTTATTTTGAGGGTAACGTCTTTCAATTATAAAGTTATCTCCGACTTATCCTCAAAAGGTGAAATGCAGTTTTATTGATGTAAAAAAGTACAGTGCGAATATTTCTCACTTTCATGTTTAAATATGATTTAAATAATTTTATTTTTATTCGGTGACATGATTTATTCTGAAAATTGTGCTGATGAGCTGTCTGGATTGTATCATCTTGAAATACACTCATGGACAAAAAAATTAGCACACCAAGAAATAATTTCGGGATCGTAACGAAACTTGCAATGAAGGTACATGTCGGGGAGATATGCAAATGATTAGAAATGCAGCGTGATTGCGCATTACGTATAGCCGGTAGAGGGCGCTGAACATCGTACTCTGTGGAGTATAAAACAGGTAACCAAAGCTTGTTTGAGTGTGCTGAATCATTTACAAAGGAATAGCTGAGATAGACATGCCATTACGCCGTGTTCGAAGACAATATAAGCAGTTGTCGCAGTTTGAGAGGGGGAGAATCGTCGGGATGATAGAAGCTGGGTGGTCAGCTAGGCGAGTAGCTCCTCAATTAGGCCGCTCTGATTGTGTTGTGAGGAGGTGTTGGGACCAGTGGACCCGAGAGATGTCATGTACACGAAGACCAGGCTCAGGACGCCCTCGACAGACCAGTCGTCGAAAAGACCGCCACATCGTAAGAAATGCACGCGTACAGCCAACTGCTTCATCGACCGCCATATCCAGGCACAGGTAGCACCTTCACTAGGGGCCTCTGTGTCTTCTCGAACCATACGAAGGCGCCTGGCTGAAGGACAGTTGGTATCGCGGCGCCCATTACGTGTGCTGCCATTGACGACCACCCATCGACGCCTCCGTTTGGAATTTTGCCGCGCACGAGGAAACTGGACTGCAGCGGAATGGAACCAGGTCGTCTTTAGCGACGAATCCAGATTCAATCTGGGCAGTGATGACAATCGTGTTCGTGTGCGGAGAGCCCGTGGTGAACGCTTCAATCCTGCCTTTGCTGTACAGCGACACATCTCTCCCACAGCTGGTGTGATGGTATGGGGTGCCATTGCCTACAATACACGGTTACCCCTAGTATTGTTCCGTGGCACCATGACAGCCCAGCGGTATGTTCATGAAATCCTGCAACCACATGTGTTGCCACTCATACAACGGCTCCCAGGAGCCCTGTTTCAACAAGACAATGCTCGGCCTCATACGGCAAGGGTGTCACAAGACTGTCTCCGCACTGTTACTACCCTTCCTTGGCCTGCCCGATCCCCAGATTTGTCTCTAATCGAGCATATATGGGATCATTTGGGACGACGAGTTGGGCATCCCACGAGTTTGAACGAACTAGAGGCAAGGTTACAGCAAATATGGAACGAAATGTGTCAAGACATCATACAGAACTTGTATGACTCAATGACCGATCGTATCGCATCGTGCATTCGCGCTAGAGGGGGTCCAACGGAGTATTAACTCCTCTGTTCTTTTGCCTTTTTCTCTGAAATAAATGATCCTTTTTCTTTGATTTTCTTATCATTTACTTATATCAAAGTAGTCATTACGTATGTAAAATTTCGTTTCATTTTGACGACTCCTTCTTGGTGCGCTAATGTTTTTGTCCATGAGTGTACAAGGTCTACATATGATGAATTATGAAGCTACTCAAACGACATGTAAAATCCTCATCATTAACGACAATCTTTTCACTTTCACCTTTAATATGATTTAAAACTTTTTGTTTTCATCCAATCCCATAATTTATCGGGAAAATTGGGTTAATGAACAGAAGTGGGTACCCCATGGTGCTGTTTGGTGAAGGTTTCAAAATTCGCCAATTCATACTAAGCGACAACGACCATTACTACAGAGAAGTTCATATGCAGGAAGATGTTGAAATCCTTATAGAAAAGGGCTCTTGTAAAGAAGTGGGTACCTCTTGGCACGGTTTGGCGAAGGTTTCAAAAATCGTGAAAATCACACTAAAAGACAACGGTCATTACAAAGAAGTTCATGAGCAGAAAAAATATGAAATCTTTACAGAAAAGGGTTCTTGTAAAGAAGTGGATACCCCTTTTCACGTGGGCGATAAATGTTGAGAAACTATCGTTATCTTATATATTTACAAGATTGAATGCAGAACAAATAACATGCTTGTATTTAATGGATTTATCTCCAGCGACATAGATGACAAGTGTTGATTACTGTCAGCCTAAAATCAACCTTTGACTGGTGATTTTTTTTGGCACTTTCATGTTACACCGACACATCGCCAACGTCATGAGAGAGGTCGCCAATTATCTATACTTATATATAAAGAGAGAGAGCGATTTTGTACGTGGAGGGTAATCTCCGGAACCACTGCACCTATTTGAAAAATTCTTTCACTGTTTGAAAGGTACATTATTCCAGATGGACATAGGCTATATATTATGTATATCTGATCAGTAGAAATAAAGTTAGGGGGAATACTCTAGATTTGTGTGCACTGCCGCCATCTTGGATTTTTCCGCCAGGGTTTGGCGCATTTCGCATGGCGATAATTATTGCGTTCTGGTAAAAATAACCCAATGTCAAATTCTCTAATTTTAAGATCAAACAGTTATTTCTAATGTGATCTTTTAATTACAGTATAATAATTTTAGGTCAGATCTTGGCCTTGACCTGGAAATCTGAGTCAAATTGACTATACTCAAAGGAGTAAATTATTTTTAAATCTAAGAGTCCTTTTGTTGAAAATTTTTGAATCCATTATCAGTTTTTCGTTAACTTATTAAATTTAAGTTCCCTTTAATTTTGTTTATCGATTGTCAATTAGTATACTATAATGATACAACATTTCATTTATTTGAAGTAAAAATTATCTGCCATCATTTTTTCGCAAAATGTAAAATACAGTAAACATTTTAAATACAATATATTTTAAAATATTTTATAATTCCAAGTTGTAGTGGATTACAAATAAATTTAAATAACTGAAGTTCAACTTCTCTCTCCCCAGGAACCTAAGTTAAAAAGTTAGTTAAGGTTAAGTTATTGGTTTAGGAAAAGGTTTTTTTTTTCTTATTTCCAACACAGCAGGATAAATGGTCAAATAATCCCTGTCCCGATTTTATTGTATGCACCAAATATTTGGTTAAGGTCAAATCTGAAGTAAAATTTCATTACCACAATGCCCTAACCCCCCCCCCCCAAAAAAAAAGAGGATCTGGTTACTCACCATAAATTTATGGGTTCATAATTATTTTACATTTTCAAAGCTGAATTTTAGATAATTTTTAAATTGCAAGTTATTTAGGTGGTACGAAAATGCTGTATTTTTTTCTAATTAACAATATATTGGCATAATATTTTGGTGATTCATTGCTATTAGTCAAAGAGTTAGGGCAAACTGAATAGATGGCATTGAAATTTTATCTGTAAGTAAAATTCATTTGACCAAATTTTTCATACGGATTATAATTTGAAAAGGTAGTTTTTAATTAAAAATGACAAAAAAAAAATCTCAGTCCAACGATTAAATGATTGTTCAAAAATATTTCTAAGTTTCACAATTTAAAAAGGACGTTTTTATTAAAAAAGCTAAAAGAAAAACCCAAAATTTCTAATATTTGAGAATGATTTTTTCAAAAAAGTGGTTTTTATCAAAAACCCAAAAATAAATCTAAGTCCAACGTTTAAATGATTTTTCAAAAATTTTTCTAAGTTTCACAATTTAAAAAGGTCATTTTTATTTAAAAAGCTAAAAGAAAAACCCAAAATTTCCAATATTTGAGAATGATTTTTTCAAAAAAGTGGTTTTTATCAAAAACCCAAAAATAAATCTCAGTCTAACGATTAAATGATTTTTCAAAAATTTTTCTAAGTTTCATAATTTAAACAGGTGGTTTTTATTAAAAAAGCTAAAAAAATTCAAAGTCCAGCGTTTTGAAAACACCGCTTAAAACACATTGGCGAGAAATTTCCACTCCTCAAAACACGGTAAAATCGCCAAGTTGGCGCAAAAAAATCCAAGATGTCGGCCGTGCACACAATTATTAAGTAACGTAATATTAATTTGAATATTAGTTTAGGTGCTTAAAATAATTAAAAAAACATTCTTTACTTAAAATCCTTTTTTTATTTTTTTATTTTTATTTCATCTCTTACTCTAATTTTGAGATATCAATGTGTATCTATACTTCTATAATCTATCTATATATATAAACAGTTCCGTAACTGACTCATTCATTCACTGACTGACTGACTGACATACAACGCACAGACCAAACCGCTGGACCTAAAGGGCTGAAATTTTGCATGGCGATTCTTCTAATAGTGTAGGAGTGCACTAAGAAAGATTTTTCAAAAATTCTTCTTAGATTTTTTTAAATTAAATTTTTAAGCTGTTTTTTAAACTTTTTTTACGTTTGCATTTAAAATAATACATTGAGGGTTATAAAATTTATATCACGAGAAAAATCATAAAAATTCCTTCAAAATGAAATTTTTTTCGAATTTTACCTCCATTTCCTGATTTTTGGTGAATTTATAAAGATTAATTTTTAGAATTTAATTTATTAAATGCCGATCACGTGACTTCATTTTCAGGTACTTTAAATAAATTTATCGTCACGTGCGCAACAGCTAAATAGACAAAAAAAATATTTTTTCTCTTTCTAATGCAGCAGACGATTGGATATTATCCAAAAAAAATGCATATCCCTTACGATTTTTTTATAAATATATATATATAGATAGATATATATTTTACATCAATTGTATACATTGATCATCGCATTTATTATAAATATATATATTTATTTTTTTGCATAAATTGCATACGTTGAGCGTTGTATTTAATTTGAATGTACTCCGTAGCGAAGCGCGGGTTTTCAGCTAGTAATAACATAAAGTCGCAAATTAAAGAAATAAAATGAATACAAGATAATACGCACTTTTCAATCACATACCATATATTTTTGAAAATTAAATTGCAAATATCGAAAACTACATTTCTATTTTCGGCGCCATAATTTTGTAATTGCGGTACTTTCCTATTATACCGACCAATTGCTAATGTTACGTAAAAAGTCGTCAATTAAATAAAGTGAGTACAGGAAAATACGCACTTTTCACACGTTATATCCACTTTCGTGAGCTACATTTTAAATAAAAAAAAAACGAAGGAATAAAATAAAAAAATATTACTGACTTTTCATATCATATATAAATTTTTGCAAACAACATTTCTACTTCGATAGCATATATATCATTATTCTTTTCATACGGAAATTCCGTTTTCATTCCTTGTATTAAGAAGTGGACAAAGCAACTCTATTTCAGTGGGTGTAAAAAAAAAGAACACAGCTACATCAAAAAATAAATGTAATTTCCATGTATATATATATCTTTCAACTTCTTACATATATTTAAACAGAATTGTTTTTGGGGTAACACTGGGATGTGGTAATTGCATATACGATTTGTAAGTAGATGTTCCAGAGATAAAACGCCGGTTTCTCTAAGAATACGAGAACGGTTTTTCGTCAACAAGAGCCGCAGTTCGCCAAGAGGTTTGCGACAAGTCGGAATAATGGGAATGTACCAAAATGTTCTTCCACTACCAGGTAATAAACTTCTGTACTAGGTGAAACCTTTAACCTTCCGTTTACTTACCAATAACAAATTAACAGACGCCTGGTGTAAAATCTGGTATAATATAAAGTCACAATTTTTTATTACCAAGGAACAGTTAAAATTTGCTTGTCTTTTAAGAGAGTTACGTTAAAAGCTCATAGCTCCGCTTGTTAAAATACCTCTGGACAACAACGTTTTTTTCCAATGCGGGACTCAAAACCTCTCATTTTGTATTTTATCCTTTTTTCCTTTTTTTATCTTACTCAATAAACGTACTCAGGTCGAATAAACGTAATTTTTGCTCAAAAAAAAGCTATATGATACGGCGATATTTCAAGCGAAAGGAATGTGAAAGAGTTGGTGATAAGGACAGATATGGGAAGCGTAAGATATAAAAACCTCCACTTAAAAGGTGACAAAAATAATGATAATAAAATAATCAAAATTGATAACCTGGCACAGACAAAAGAAATAAATAATAGGTACAATTTTAGAGATGAAGAGAACACAACGGCACAACAGACTGTGAACTAGCAAATTAATTGAGTTGTACAGTGTTCTATTAGTTTCTAGCATGAACGTCCAGTCAGTGTCGAAGCACGCAGAGGCTTCTTTAATGCGAGTTTGGAATAATGTAAACAAATGAAGATATCTGCGAAGACTATTTTGGAGGTGAGCTGCTTCCTCAATACGTACGGAGTGATGCAAGATTTGGAGACATATATCTCATTTACTAGTCAAAGATATACATAGGATGGAGCTTTAATAGTGGCAACTAGGTTGTACAAAGAACACATAAGTGTGACAGGGATGAAACTTTTATAGCCCTTCAAATTAGTAAGCAGCATTGATTAGCACCCGTTGTCAATATTCTGGAATCTACAGGATGCCGTTGGCAGCACCTGATTTGTTGATCCTTTGAATGGCGCCGTCTACAGCCTGCAAAATCTCTGGTGGAATCCACAGAGCGGTTCCTTCATCTTGGGGATGTGATCAAAGTCACAGGGGCTTAAGTTGGGTGAATATTGGAGATGGTAGATCACTTCCTAACCCCAACGAGCAAACACATCAGCCACAGTGTTCGCACAAGCATATTCCTTCAACCAGTACGATACAACAAATTATTTCGTACCATAGATCGGTAACTAAAACATGACTGTGTTCATCCTGTCACTGTATAGGCGTATGATGTTTGTGGGGTAATCCCATTCGCTATGAGGAAAGAGACGTATATGACATACGTGTGGTGTAAGTTGTTTTCCTGGGTTATGCTGCGTGGGAGGGGGGGTTCTAAAACATCGTTGCCACTATAAAAATTCCGTCCCTCATATATCTTATTTACTGGTCAGTAATGCATTTTATTATTCTAAAGATATTTATATTGAGGGAAATTTATTCAGATTAATGTTTTCTTTTTTCTTATTTCAGAGAAAATAACCTATGGTCTGAAACATATATTTCGAAATAGAAATAATATTAGTCAGACACATACACACACAACAAGCTAGGCCATTAAAAAGATAATCTTCCGTTGCATATATTTTGCGTCTTTGAACATGAAAACTAACACTCGAATACTTGTGGTAAAAAAAAATAAGCTAATTGGTAGAAATAATATAAGAACTTTTATGTTTATGCTAATATTTTCTCAATTTTAAATCGTAAAATTTTCAGTTACATTCAGAAAATTTAACGATAGAATGGAACGAAACTGAATTCAATGCTATTCGAATAAATATATGAAGGCCTTATATCAATAGTGGTCCAACTCCATTATTGTTCATTTTGAGATACAGAGCCTTAAAGTCTAATGAGTGCTGAGAAATGACTGCTGAAGTCTGATTTGTAATGCCCTCTGTTGGCAGCAGAATAAATCTGGAGGTATACCAGTTTTAAAATAAGATAGAAATGACCTGTATGAATGAGAAAGGGAGGCTCACTCAATATTTTTTTAAAGTGGAGTTGGACCACTATTCAAATAATGCCTTCATATATATCTCACTCAATGATTAGCAATTTTTTTATCATATTAAAGTGCTGGACATATGATATTTTAATGTTAGTTTGTGAGGAATCTATCACAATAATATTTCTAGGAACTGAATTTAATAGTACCGTTAACTGAATTTTTATTCGTGATCAAAAATTACTACATAAAGCGAGATCCTCGAGCTGCATAGAGTTTATCACAACATAAAATGAGAATGAAGCTGAGCAGAGTTTATCGGGACATAAAATGAGAAATAAGCGCTTAATTTTACGTGCGTAATAAACGCGCGTAATCATGCAAAACGCTTGGTTAAATATCAACATTTCGTGCCCAGACGCAAGAATGGAATCAACAACTTCTCCCTAAACACAATATGCTTTGTTTAAGTGGACAACCCTGTTAATGATCCTGCTTTCAGGAGTATTTTATTCAAATATTCAAGTCAGACATGTCAGTGAAACTACTAATTGCTAATTAGTCAAATTTCCTAAGTGCGTCTAGATGAGCTCGTTGTCAAATTTTTGAGGAAAAGTCTTTTCATTAAATTTTGGGAATGCTTACATTTTCGAAATATACAAGTAACAGTTCAAGTTATTCTACGAATTTTTATATTTTTGGTAATATCAAAAACTCAACTTTTTAAGCCCGAAGATGGAAAGACATGGGATTTTTATGATCTATACTGAATTTGCTTTTGTAGAAATAATATTTTTTAAAGATACTTAATAGTTAGTTATTAGTTTATTTTTATAACAACATAAGTTATTTTATGATCTTTGGATTATCGATACTTATATTATTCATGTTATGTTATTTTTTTATGAAATATTTTAATTATAATGATATTTAATCCCTTTAAGTATATTTAGTTAATTCTCACTTATTTTGATCAGTTATATAATTAAATAAATTACTTTTCTAAGGTGACAGCTAAGCCTGATTTCATAATCTCAATATAATCACCATTTTTACCTACAAATTTAAGCAATATGATGAAACCGACAACTTTGTTGTTGTTGCAAATTATTATTAGCCGGACGTCCCTGACAATGTCCGATTAGGATTACCGTGATGAAGAGTGTGACTCTGGTTACCAACAGCACCCTAAAGCTTGGAGTCCATCTTAGGTAGGTGCCATCCCAATTTCGACCGAGCATCACCAGGGGCAAAATCGGAATCGTACATTCACCCCCACTCTCTGACATCACAGAGGGACTTTCTAGTCTATGGATTTAATGCGCACATATCCTACCTAGACACGAAGGTATTTAATGGCATTTGTTACAATTCGAACTGAGCATCTCCGTCGCTGAAAACCGGTGCGCCACCACTACGCTCTCTCAGATTTTGTTTCCTTTTTTCAAAGAATTGTTTGTTCCTATTATAACATTTTCAAAATATCATTTTCAGGAATAAGAAAAATATGGTATCTCTGTGTTCGAAGAAGTTGCAACGATGTTTATGCGATCTTTATTTATTTATAATATATAATAGTAGATATATGTAAAGGTTAGCCAAATCCCGCAAAATCTGATTCACTATAAATCCTCTCTAATCTTCACGGCAGTAATGAGACTAATTATAAATTCTTGCTGGAAATCTTTTAAGGAACTTTACAACGTGAAAAAGTTTAAAAACTGAGAATGAAGTGTAAACATAAGGCTAAAATAACGATATCATTTACAATAACTTAAAGGAATTAATCCCATATCAAATGTTTGCAACAATCATAACAATGATATGGGAAAAAATATGCAAAAACTTGTGTGAAAAGCGTTATGTGAATCCTAAAGAAAAGGGAAACGGAAATAGAAGTTTGATATAATATATTGATAAATATATTTATGATAAACATTTTAAATCTCGTCAGGTCATATTTTTAGTTGCTTACGAGATGCTGTGTTTCCATTTCACAAATGTTTGTACAACAATAACTATAACATAAAAGAATGCAGCTTTAATAAAAAAAAAATTATACATCATATGCTTTAGGATTTTTCGCAGGTCGGTTAGGATGCAAAAATACAATTTTCTCCAACGAAGAAAATGATTATGTGCTTTAGAAATATGTTCCATTTTTATTCTTTCATAGAACTTTCGAAAGAAACTGTTATCTCTCTCACACCAGAAAGAAATTTAACTCATCTGCATACATTTTTTACGCATATGGTCTTTTTTATGCTTATTGTTTTTTTGCTGAATTTAAAATGACTTTTATTTATTTTAAGAACATTTTTACTTTATTATATTGGTTTAAATTCCATTTTTTTTCTTATTCACTTTAGTATAATTTTTTGCTTATATTTTAGCTTCAGTTGAATTTCCCGGGTTATGATACAGTTGTTTAAAAACCCTTTGGATTTTATGTAAAATGCATGTACAATGCACATAATTTTGTTACAGTTACACCTTTTGACTATAGTCTCCTGCTGATACGTAGGTTTTGCTTTTATTCTAGAATGATTATCTATAACTAGAAAGTAACCCGTCTTTTTGACGTCATACTACTAATAATGACGTCATAAAGGAAAAAGTATATGAAAGTTAAAAAATATCCCGAATTATCTAAATATTTTATCCCCGCCTTGTAAAAGCAAACCCTTTCATTATTTTTTATTTATTTAGTTTTTCATGCGATTGGAGTAGTAGACTGCCATCCAACCCGTCATTTTGACGTCATAATACTAATAATGACGTCATAATGGAAAAAGTATATGAAAGTTAAAAAATATCCTGAATTATCTAACAATATTGCATTTAATCCACACCTTGTAAAAGCAAACCCTTTCATTATTTTTTATTTATTTAGTTTTTCATGCGATTGGAGTAGTAGACTGCCATCCAGTTTTTTACAGCTCACTACGCGATATGAATACTTGAGCTACTTGATTCATTCACATTCAAGTTTGTTTACTTCCAGAATTCATCGAAAAAGTAAACAGATTTTTAAAAACTGTTAAATATACAGCTAAAAGCATCCAATTTTCTTTAGTTCTGAATGTTTTATAGAAAAATAGGCTGAACAAACGTGATTTGATGGAGAAATTATTAGTTTTTAGGTAAGAAAAAATTCTGATCCACATCTGAAATTGAAATTAAGCCTAACTAGCTGTTTGTTTACTGAGGGCTTCAATTGAAAGATAAGTACTGCCCGGAAGTGTTATACAGAGTCAACGGCTATTATATATATAATTATTCCAAGTGTATTAAGAAGTTGAATGTCCTGATTTATTTGTAGTCCTTTGACGACGAAAGGAAATATTACATTTTAGGGTTCGAGACCACATTTTCCTATGTTTTACATTTGATTTAATACAATACTGCCAATAAATAAGGCCAATAAATCAAATCTTTATAAAATCTTTTCTCGGGATTGGCTACTCTCTTTTACTCAAAATGATGCAACAATTCATGACTGGAACATTGAGTATGCAGTACTGAAGATTATTCAAAGCGATAGGCATAATTCACGAAACTACGTAGTGCCCACTTTATGGTGATATGGCACTTCCAAACTGGAGACTAGTCGTCCCAAAATGGAGACCGACAACACCCAGTTCCCAGTGCGCAAATCAAAACTAACTATTTTCCCGTATTTTAGCTCCCCCAGAGTGAATCCTTCCAAGCGAGCAACCTCCATGCTTCTTACTTACTTACTTACTTACTTACACACACACACACACAAATATATATATATATATATATATATATATATATATATATATATATATATATATATATATATATATATATATATATATATATTTAT
Organism: Dolomedes plantarius; assembly: GCA_907164885.2. Taxonomy (NCBI): domain Eukaryota; kingdom Metazoa; phylum Arthropoda; class Arachnida; order Araneae; family Dolomedidae; genus Dolomedes; species Dolomedes plantarius. The sequence goes on along the minus strand of OU015500.1, from coordinate 117,407,509 downwards.
ATTTATATATATATATATATATATATATATAAATATATATATATATATATATATATATATATATATATATATATATATATTTATATTATATTTATATATATATATATATATATATATATATATATATATATATATATATATATATATATATATATATATATATATATATATAAATAGATTGATAGATAGATATAGATATAGTACAAATAGGAACAGAATAGTCCGGTACTACATCAACATTAGAGATTTACAATAGTATATACAATTAAGGCAAAACATCTTTACATGACACTTGGTATAGTAGAGTATTTGCGACATAATATTAATATCCAATTTTACAAATATTCCAGATCATAATTATACATGCGCACCCAAGAAAACTATAACTATACCATCTATATGGATACCACCAGTGGCTCACATAGCGATAGGCATAAATACAATACCTGCGCAGTGTTTTATATTATCATATTTTTATAATGGTGCGTTGATGATTGCACTGTCAGGACATTTCCTTTTTGATTGCCGCAATTTAATATGAAGTCTTAGGGCCTATTCCCATATCAGTGTCAGCGTAACTCGTATTGACATATTTTAAACCAATCGCAAGCCTTAACAATTTTGGGGCTAATCGTTTGGAGGTTTGTAATTGGTCAAATATATTTCAATACAAGTAACGCTAAAGCTGACAGATTCTATGTGAACTGGCCCTTAATCACAATTATATAAGGCCTGCGTAATGTAACCTCGATCAGCATTTTACACCGCGAAGACCCAGGCCTAATATTTTCCCCGTTTGATTAGAATAGGGTAAAAGAACTTTCCTTCAACAAAATTAAACTTAACAGCTGTATTCATGGTGATCCGGACTTCGAGACTGATTTTTCAAGCATTAAATCATAATTTTTGAGGGGAAACTTGCTATTTGTTTCTGGTGCGCATTCTTCTGCCCCGGCAGTTGATTCTACGGTTCACAAACTAAAGCTCTTCGATATGTTAAGTCTAAGGATGAGATGAAACGGTTTGACACCATTAGAAGAGCCGTGAATCGATAAGATGTCCATAAATAAAGATAATGAAGAAAAATATGATGATAAACATTTGGGTGATGATCGATGTTCGAATTAAAGATCCCTCTGAACTAATATTTGTTTGGGTAAGAAGGTTTTGAGTATGAAAATACCTGCAATATTTTAATTGAATAATTATTAATTTAAAAAAGGTAAGGGTACAAAACTCCGTAATGGAAAGTCTTGTTAATACAGTCGAACCTCCATATATCGAACTTTCACATATCGAAATTTTCTGTATATCGAACTCTTAACAAATCTCCATGTTCATTACATAGAAAAATTGTTTCTACATATCAAAAAAATCTCTATATATCGAATTTTTTTTCAAGACAAAATAGGAGATTTTATTCCACTTTAGAATAAAATCTCCCAAATTTTGGCATTTGAAACAATATGTCGTGGACTTCAATTCACGGAAAATTATTAAGTTTTTAGTGGACTGAACAAATACGAACATTTCTTTGAACTTTCCGCAAAACTGGCTGTTCAGCAAGATATTCGTAGTTTTTTTAAAAGAATGTAATTGTGATCATTGTAACCACTGTCTGGATTATTGTTTTTTTTAAAGGTATGTAGTACTCAATAAATCTTCCATGTTAATTCCTTTTTTAGTTATTAACTTTCACTTAATGGGATTCGCATATAAATTAGAAATGGAGTTTCGTATACGAAAATTAGCTTTAATTTTTTTAGGAGAATTATGATAAAACTAAGCTCAACTCTATATATCGAAATTTCTATATATAAAATATTTTTCCGGCAATTTGCTACTTCGATATATGGAGGTTCGACTGTATGTGAGAAATCCTCTGGAAATATCCTAATATAGATAAAAAGAGATATTTTTGTGAAATAAATAAATTAAACATGCATACTCTTATAAACTGTAGGGCTGATAGGAACCACACCACAAGAAAAAAAAAAACATGCAAAAAGAAAAAGAAATTTGATCCCATGTGCGAGCATTGAATAACATGGTAGTGCTATCGACTCTTTCGTTCGAAAAGGAAGAGGTTCAAAAACAGTAATGCATAATATTACGTCGTCTCGGACCGTCGGTCTACACGAAAAGTGTCAAACTGGAGACCAGGGAGGAAGAACCTGTATACTCAGCACAAGATTGATTTCCTCTGTTCGGTGATGTTTCTTATGGGCCTGGGTGCCGCACGGACAGTACAATTCTGCCGACAATTGGGGCAACCCGGGGCACTTTCAAAAACAGCAGGAAATATCACCGCCGTCCACACCCGAAGGTTATATGGCCCTTCAATAATTGAACCTAATCATCCCGACGGCATTCCAGCCCAACCGGGTCCCACAGGCTACGGAGTGAGGGCTTTACTCCCCCACCTCCAAGCTGGTAAACAACCATTTCATAGCCAATCAACAGAAATTTTCCAATATCTCTGGCAACACCGGAAAGAAAAGGAAGCACAGATTTTTACAAAATACAGCTTACGCTAAGATGCAACATATACTATTTCTACATATACAACTTATAATATACCATACTCTATATCAGGGATAGCGAACCTTTTTCTAACGAGTGTCAAAAAACGTCTTGAAATCGGAGAAATTAACACCGCGTGTCACTTAAATTCTTTTCGGCCTTTGCAAGACCTTCGGATATTAAAACAAAATTATATGATATGTATTTAAAACAAAAACAAATTTAACTTTTTACTATGATTTGTTTAAAACTATCAATACCAGGAAGAAGATAAGTACAGAATTCTCGAACTTAATGTAACACTTGTTGTATTTCGGACGATAATTTATTTATACGTGGTTCGATTTTTGTAACTTTAAATCGTACGCACGCAGCGGACAAGTCTATGCCAAGGCGATTTCTATTCTTACTTTTAATAAAATTCATTGTTGAAAAAAACTTTTTGCAAACGTAGATTGATCTAAACACTGTCAAAGGAACTCTTGCTAAGCTTTTCTTCGACATTAGCGAATTAGGCAACGAGTTCCGTTCAGTTAAAATAATATTTTCAGTGCTTGTTGTTGAAATATATTCGTCACAATTTTTCAGATCTTGTAATTTTTTTATGAAGTTTACTGTTAGTTCTGCAAATTTATTCGTCCATACATCACTGTTTTGAAATTCAATCATTTCCGTTTCTAAGTTATCAATTTTAAGCCAATCGAAAGAGGATAATTTAAGAAATTCAAATTTAAGTTTGTGTGGTAAAATGGCAAACCGTAAAGTTTTCTCCATTTCACGAAATTGGGAGAATCTTTCGTCAAATATATATTTTTCATTCACTAATACTGAAGAATAGTGTTTTAAGACTTCTGTTTGGCAAAAAGAGGAAAAAAATAAATTTCAAACAATTATTTCTTTAAAAATTATTTCTAGTATAAATTAGATTATAGATCTCTCAGTCCGACGAATGAAAATAAAAATTTGAAAAGTTAAATTAAACTGATGTTAAAACAATGTGATCGCGTGACGTCTAAAATTGCTTCCCGTGTCACTATGTGACCCGCGGGTCACAGGTTCGCCATCCCTGCTCTATATCATAACAACTATATACCACCTACAGCGGCCCACACAATATGCAGTTAACATTATACCAGAGGTTCTCAACCTGGGGGGGGCGTAGAAGAATTTCAAGGGAGGCGTTAGTTTTAAAAAAAAATAAAATAAAAAGTAAAAATAACTGTAATTTATTGTACTCAATTTTGCGGTCACAATGTAACCGTAACTTATTTTCGACACACGAACACGATAATTGTCGTAATTGTAAAAATATGATAATTTCCGTACGGCTGGATGTTGAAAGTGACCCGAGGTGTGCTTTGTCACAGTTAAAACCTAATATTCAAAAACTTGTCAAGGGGAAACAGTGCCAGCTCCCTCATTAAGGTTGTGAAAGTGACTGGTATTACATGCCAACCTCACCTAGATCCTTGATTACCTCAAATATATTTGATCTGTATTTAATTATTTGATTTCATATTTTCTAATAATAATACGTTGCAAATTAAGATATGTGTAGTAATACATTTTGTGTATGAAATTATCTATTCTATATTTTCATTTAATAACCAGCTTCAGTTTCAAATTCCGATTGTACTATACTTGTATTGACCACATATGGTGGTGGTGGGGGGAGGCGTAACCTCACATCAGTGTTCAAAGGGGGGCATAGAGCCTGAAAGGTTGAGAACCCCTGCATTATACAATATGTACAATAACTTTATATACAGCTTATGCCTCTATGTGTTAAGCAGATTAGTTTCTTATAGCAGATCTTATAGCAGATTACTTATAGCAGATTAGTTTCATAATACACCCTACGCTTTCTTGTACCTTACACAACATATTACTTATACAACATCTTGCAATGTGTGCTTACAATTCAGTACAATGTGTTACATATACCTTCATTATTTGATTTATTATCAAATCATTGCTTTCACTACCGTGCGTTTCATTTTTTTAGCCTATTGTATCAACCATACTTTCAAAAATAGTGAAGGGGGAGGGGCAAAAGTCATGAATCCGAGTAATGGATGGGGGCCCTATATTGTGAATCACTCCAATATCGTTAAGAGCATTCGCAGACTGACTTTTGGCATCTTCACACTGAATCCGGCGCGTTGCGTAGAGCCAGAGTTAAAATTTTAACCAATCATAAAGCTTAGTTCACTGACTACGTGAAATGTCAAACCATTCACAGGTCATGCCAACATTCTCGGCGCTAACCTAGTAACGTAACGCAACGCTCCGGAATGCATTTATGTGAACAGGCCTAGGTCAGCTTTCTCTGTGGCCCACTACTTTCGTAATGTTAACTGTTTTTCCAGGCTGCAGTGCTTTGGCAACAAAGAAACTGGTTTTTCAACAGGGATTTGGCAAACATCCTCTCGCGTTCTAAATTGAGAAATTCCCTTAACCTAACACCTTTAAAGGTTGAAATAGAAAAATAGAAAAAAAATGGAAGGGGGAAAGGAGAACGAAGTATCCTTTTTTATGTATTATATCTCATATATATTACATTTATTACGTTACAATTATATTAAATAAATATATAATTATAATATCTCCTATTGCAACTGTATTTAGCCGTCGTGCTGAATAAATCACCTATATTGAAACCATACAAACAACTGACACTTTTATCCTAGATAATAGTAATTTGATTCATCAAATGTATGCAAAAAACAGATTCTTACATATCACAAAGAACCAACGTAATCGAAGCTAATCTGAACAACGATGACATTATTATCCTAGAAAAATTGGCAGGATATTTGAAATATGCTGAATAAAATATGCAAGGAAAAGTTACGGTGATCACACAAGTTCTGATTAAAGTGTATGTTGGTTAATGTTTTACGTAACTTGTGTAGAAAATGAAGTAAAATAATCAAATTCATCAGTAAAATAATTTATTTCATTAAAATTACTTTTATTTACTATTTCTATGAGATGAAAATTTCTAAATGGATTGCTCGACGTCCATTCTGTCTCTTTGCCTCAGTGTTCCAATTCATACACAGAGTTCATTTATGAATGGCTGTTGAGGATCTATGGATAATACTTTTGGATATTGTAAGTTGTAATAATTGCCAGTGTTTCAGGATGTCTGAAACTAAATTTGATACTTTTTCTTTATCATAAAGTGCAGACTTTAAAAAACACTGTTTATTATGGTTCATATGAAACTATAATTTAAGAAAAATATTGACTCGGATCGTTTAGAAAAAATAGCTTTATCTTATACAAGTGTGAATAAAGAAAATAAGATTCATGCTTTGATTATTCAGTGTAAGGATAATAAAGATTTGATATAAATATTTATGCACCACAGGAGACCTATTCCAATTTCTTTTATTGAAAAATTGTATATTAATACGCAAATTACTATGCTGAAGATTACTTTTTTACAACAAAATTTTAACTCACTATGGATTTGTAATGTTAATATATTTCCTTTCCCCAAATTCAAATTTCGATATCTGCGGTACTTTGAAACATTTATTATGTGGCGTAAGTGACGTTCACAAAATATGGTCGGCAAGCAGCTTCAAGACATTGGGGAAATAAACTTCAAAATGAAGAGCTTTTAAGGAAGGATCAATAAAACATTTTAAATGAGATTCTACATTAATAATACAGTATTGTCCTGTATTTTCCTTTGGGAAGCAGTTAATCAATACGATAAAATACATACGATGTCTTGTTTTGCATAACTGTCTTTGAAATTTTGTTTTTTTAAAACGTATTGTATTATTTAAATGGTTATTAAACGTGCATTAAATTACATATCATGACAGTTAATATCGAAATTTTCCCGGTTTTAACAAGTTATTTGATTCTCTGGTATTTAATATTTGAAAATAAGGTTTTAAATTGGCAATAACTGGAAATAATTCCTTTTTTATGTTTGTAATTCAAATCTATTCTAAAGTAGACTTTTTCCTAACTTGATGTCTCTATGGTTTAATCATCTCACATTTACATCGACATAGTAGATCATTTACTGACTTATAAACTGTACTTCTTTAACTGTAATGGTGCTTTAGGCTCATGTATTAGTTATGTTGTTTGTGGCACAGGAACAGAAAATATTGCTCATTTGCAAAACTTTTGACACATTATACATATAAATACCTAGTAAGTTTGTTTCTCATGGAAATTATTTGCTTAAGAATTCTTGTTTCGCATTCTCTTTCTCACAAAATTGAAACCAAAGGTAGAATGATAAATTGGAACATATGTGGAAATATCTTACTATTAACAGCTGAAGGTAAACAAATGTTAGTTTGTTAGTTAGCAGACACGGGGACGGGCTAATCTCGCGAACCGAGCATAGCAGGATATCGCGACTGGTACCGATATACGCGGACGGCCGAGACGCGTGCACTGATGCTATCCTCAACTTTAAAAAATTTAAACTTTTATAATTATTCAATTAAAACCGCCGAACTCAATAGAAGAGGACAGCAGAAAAAGTTGACATTCCGGGTGGGCCAGCTCCTTTCCGTTTCTCAAAGTTCCGTTCACCGAAGTAGCGGTGGCTCAGAGGTATCGCTCCTAACGTCTAATCCTAAGGTCCCGGGTTCGAAACCAGCCGCCGTCGGGTGCAAGAACATATTAGAAGAACATAATTGAAATAAATTTGAAGTACCAGAAATAATTTTAGTTTTAGGAAAGGAGAAGTTAAAGCCTTTAGAATTTTTTTGTAATTGAATGAGCTTTTTTGTTTAAAATGCAAAATTTGAAAAAGGAAATTTTAAATAATTATTTTTTTTAAATCTAATATATTTTTAAAAGGGAACAAACAGTTTTTAATCTTTAAGATATGAAGCCATTTCATTTTAAATCAAAATAAGCAACACATCGGGTTGCCACTCAGCTAGTTAAGAATAAAACTGGATAAAAATCCCCTGAAACGAATTGAATCTGTTAAAATTATCGAAATAATCCTTTAAGGTATATATATACTTCAAAAAAGACCAACCATTTAATATTAATTAAACTTTAATGAGAAAATATTTCTTCATGTGGGGCACACTGCAGATTGAATTTTTTTGTCAAACGAATTGTTTAAATAGAAAATCTTCTTAAATAGACTAATAACAGCCACGTCTTATGCTAGCGACTAAATACACTCCAACTGAACGCAGCAACGCTGTACTCGCAATGAAGATTATACGACGCGATATTTTTCAGGCCTACTTGTAAAAGTAACTACATGTGCTTGCATTTTAACTGCTCTTACGTGCTATTTTCCTTTTACGTTTAAAACAGACACTCGAGTTAATGATTTCACCTTTCTCGAGATGCAATTCAAATTTATGCATAGAACGAAACAGTAATTACAAGGAGGTAATGAGTTAGACTTTCGCAGATGAAAATTTCTTGTAGTTTGAGTAGCTTGTATTAGATAAACTATTTATATGTTAAGGCAGCTGTTAAACAACTGAACTGTTTCAATGAAAGGGTTTAGAATAGCATTTTGTATTACTAACATATTCCGGCATTTTTCTAATGTTCTTTGGCGATAGAAAATGTAAAAATATCTGCAGTCATATGCTGGACATCCTATAGTGTGGAATCGGAATTCTCTCTATCTGTCTCATACACACACATTTACATGTGTATTATATATATTTATATATATATATATATATATATATATATATATATATATATATATGTATAAAATAAAATTATTATTTTTCTCAGTATTGTATCTCGTTGTAATAAAACTGGAGATGAATAATGATCATAACAGTAAAATAGATTACTAAAATAGACTACTAAAATTCCAAATCATCTTTTAAAAATTAACATTGAAAGAATTTAGTTTCTCAGATTATAATTATGAGACCACAACTGACGAAATAATTTTTTCAATTCCTAATTGCGAAAACCTTTTTTCTCATTGGTGTGTTTAGGGGAAGATACTTTAATACTGACGAAACTAGATCTAAATTTAAAAAAAAAACTTTAATACATAAAATACAACATGTTTGCATTAAAACATATTTGCATTTTTACTGTGCCATTTCAAAGTATTATGCTATTTATTATTAACTTATTTTTTAATAAAATATCAAAATATTTCATAAAATTGGAATTAAGGGTAAATTGGAAAACGAAGTCATGAATTTGTTTTTTTTTTTTCGTTTCCTTTATTTTATACTACAACTAAACTTAGAAATACAATTTAGGTTAATTATACTAGGGTTTATTGTATTCTACAGGGTGTTAGACTACTAAGTTTTATGTAATTATTGTTTATTTTATTCTTTGAAATAATGCCTCATGGTTGTATAACTTTATGTTATTTCAGCTCATCTGATCACCAGGCATTTTCTCACAATCTGCCTGCAGTATATGTTTGCTTTGTTTCGAAATAAATTTATCGGATTACAACGGTATATACCAGGGGTTTCTAACTGGCGGCCCGTGGGCCGCATGCGGCCCGCGAAGACTTCTAGGAAAATAATTTGCAGCATCAATTTATATATTCTTAGTTAACGAAAAATGTTTTTGTAAAAATCTTTATTGTTTTGAAATGCTGTTCATTTACAAAAAAGATTGATTTTCCTCGAATTCCATGAAAAGTAGGGTGTTCACTCATGTTCTATTTCCTACCCCCCCCCACTTATTATTTGACCCACTTCTTATTCAAATACCCACTTCATATTTGCCACTTCATATTTGTGTCTGTGTAATTTAACGAAAGTTGGCCAGTTATAATCAAGGTCGTTGTTGGAGGTTAATCCTCGAATTTTTAAAAATTTCATAGTACATACTATACACAAATCCTCCAAATCCCCCTCCGTCAAGAAAAAAAATCTTGGGTATGGTCCTGATTAAATTGCGGCCAGCCACTAGACAGGTGTTTTCGATTGCGGCCCTTGGACACTTGTAAGTTGGAAACCCCTGGTATATACTCAGTGAAAAATACAGACGTTAAAAGAATATTATACACTACGTGGATCCTCCATTTTGTCGGTCATATGAAATATACCTGGTTTTATTTATATTATACTCACCCTTCTTTCTAATGATCCCAAAGGCAAAGGATCTTTATTATTCAGTGTGATTTTGTTTTAATAAAAAATATATACTTCTTACATAAAACCCATAAAAATGTTCCCCTAAACCTATACCACAATATTTTCTAAACATGCTGCTAACATTTAATCCTCTTTAACTGAATCCTCAATTATATTTTTCTCATAAAAAATTTTATCATTTATTTAAATTGCCTCGGCAATTTTAGGTCACATAAGGTTTATTTTACATTTTAAATTTAACTAAAACTCTTGAACTTTTAAAACGTAACCAAAAATTTGATGTATTTATTTTTCAAAATTGAAACAATCTTTGATAATATTCTTGTATTTAAAAGTTTTTCACTGATATATTCATATTTTTATGCCATGTGGCAATTTCAAAATTATTCTGCACAGGATTCCAACAGATCTTTCATACGGAGAATCTAAGCATTTGAAGCAATAACGTATTTTTATGTAACTTGTAAGGTATACACAAGATTCGATTCACAAGAATCGAACTTGTGAGTGAATGAATTAAAGAAGCTGCTTGAGATATGCTAATTTCGACATACGCGCATAGTATAAATACCATGCAGCGTCATTAATAAAAAAAGGTTTTTAAGGTTGAAAAATGTTGTTAAGGTTGAAGGAAGGTTGTTAAAGTTGATAGATAAGCGAGAGGGCGCTACGAGTTAAGCAGCTCCTGGTGTTATCCTGCGCTAGTGCTTAGGGGGGCCCAAAGTTTACGTGGCGGTACTGCTGGTTTGACTCTCTGCTGGTTTGTGTGTATTGAAATGTGTATTTCTATTGAATGTTAATATATATATTCCGTACAAGTAGTACGTATGCTTATTGCTGTAAAAGCAAATTCTATATGTGCAACGAATTCAATAAACATTGTTTCATCTATAAACTGTGTTTGCATCAAATTCATTTAGAGTGCCACTTCAAATTATATACACCCAAGTCTGGGTAGAAGTGAGATATTTGCTCTATGAACTGCATAAACAATTTTATACGTTCGTCACACGATAATGAATAATATTCCTTTGATATATCATTCAGTTCTTATTACAGACATCATTTTGTCCCATCCTTTTAAAACAAAATTTCATGTCAAACTTTCCAGAATGGAAATGATGTCAAAAACTTTTCATTTTACTTCAGTGATGTCCATTTTCTAGCATTGTCACTCGTATCTACATTGTCATTTACAATGCATTGAAATATTTTCTCTAAAGTTAATTTCCCGGTAAACTGATGTATTTGAAATTGTCTCCCTATGTCTATTCAAATTAATGCATCAATTATTTATGAACGCAATTTTTTAGCGTTTCACTGTGCATTCCATCTCTTGTCTACAACTCAATTTCAGTAGAGTCCTGAATTAAATAATAATCTTCTTTTTTTCCCTAGACTCTGAGAACATTGCGTCAAGCAAATTAACGAGTTATCAGTCTAGTCTCTGACATCAAAGAACAATTTGCAAGTAATGTTCTGGTGATGAGCGCTAATGCGAGATTAAATAGCTTTCGTTTTCAAGAATCAGCATACCAAAGATGTTTCTCCCCGGATACACTGCCTGATGCATATTATTCTTTCAGACAGAAGCCGACATGTTAACGATCTTCTTGTTAAGTAATGCTCGGATGCCGCTGCATTTCAAAATTAGAAAATGGAAATAGTTTGGAAAGCCATACTGTTGAACTAGACTTTGTAGACTATGCAGTTTTGTTAGTTAGAAACAACATATGTGGTAGTCCCTGACACTCGTTAACATATATCATTATTCAAATAACATTAGTTTTAGTATGATGCTACGGAAAAATATAGTTTATGCAGTTAGAAAATTGGCGCATTCAAATATCGTTGTAGTTTATTTAAGCAGCAAAAAAAGCTTAATTAGTATTCAAACAATTAAATCTTTTTGGTTAAAATATTATGTAAATAATATATCACAATATAAATAAAATATATATTTATTGTATGAATTTTGTACCTATACGAAATTATTTAAATGTTAAAACTAAGAATTAAAACTAAGAATGAAATGTTAAGGAGCAATTTATTAGGGCAATTTTTTAATCTTCGAAAATGTTCAGTTAGATGCGTCAATCTCCAATCAAGTCCGAAAATTCATAAGAATGTAAATTTGGCGAACTTCGCAAAACTGAAATACAGAGGTTTAAATTCCTTAAAATTTCTATCTTCATTTTTATTTAAATAAATATTCATCATTCCAAAGGCATCACAGACTTATACACAGTGTATTTTCCACATATTGATTCTAACTATTTTCTTAGAATATTAAATATGAAAATGCGTTCAGAATTTGACAAAACGAAAATGGCCATAGAAAACCTATATAAAATGGTATTATTTACGATAAATGTCTTAAAAAGGAAAGAAGTTTGATTCAATTAAATACGTTTTATTATCATTTAGGTATGGGCTTTGTTTGAAAGTTGATGATTTTAAAGCGATTGAAATTCATGTCTTTATTAGCATATGTTTACATTTCAATGCATAGGAAGCATATTTTCACATTTCAGTATAATATTTTACTTTCAAAATCTACCATTTGTTTCGTGCAAAATGATGAAATTATGTCATAAAAAAACAATTTCCTAGTTTTCAACATATAGTAGATCAAATAATAGATTTTTCCATGTAAACAAACTGTGGGAGACAGTAAATGACGTATTGAGATGGATAGTAAATAAATCATAATTTATTAACAGTTAATATTTTACAAAATACTTCATTTTTTTAATAAATTTTTCATAATCAATTTTTTTTAATATTTAAATGGTTTTTGTTTTCATATGTATGCTGTTCTTAAATAAGAAATCTTTGGTCATCTAGAACCAATGATACATTTTTTGCTCTAAACGGTATAATACTATGCTGCTTTTTATCTAAAAAGTGTAATAGAAAGGATTATGACGTGAGTTTAAAGTCTAGTGCCTGAAACATGGTCGCTGAAAACAACAGTTTTAGAAATTGATTTATTTACAAACAATTTATTTAAGTTTGATGATATGTTACACAGAGCAAGTCAGATATCCATGACAGATATTTTGAGTCGTTATCTCTATTTTGTGCACTATGAAACAATTTGTAGCAATTTTACCTGATATTGTACAAATGGAACAAAGCAAAGCTAAACCATAAATATTTTCCTTAGAGAGAAAACCTGAGCAGTAAACATACAATAATATTTAAGGGGTGTGGCACAAAATTTTTTCTTTATTTTCTTGTCTTTATTTAAAGATCATCATGTATGTAAAATATTCTTGTAAAATAATAATTGTTCAGAAAAACTAAATTCATTTCAAAATTTATGTAACGTGTTTTTATTTTGATACATCTGGAACTTTGATGCAATTTATTATGCACTAGCATTTTTTGTGTATATTATTCTTTTATATATACCTCTATTTCGGGCATAGAAAAGCTTTCTAAATAGTTTAGGAATAGGATTTATATTAATTTTAGATGTTAATTTTTTTCAATAATTTTAATAACCAAAATTTATTATTTCTCTAAGGTAATTTTTGCTTAAAGGAAAAACTTTTCAGAATTTGCACTTTTAATAAAACGTCCCGTAAAGGATTAATAATGAAATAAATCCGTACGGTAGTTTTATATAAGTATTTCTGGGGATTTTAGATATATTTGTTTAAACATGGCGAGTCATTAAAAAATATTATTTACAGGTAAATTGATTGATATTACATATGAACAGCAGGGTAATCAAATAGAGTTCAAGACGAAATGTGGTATCTGTCAATGTAATCATTCGAGAATCATGAGGTTTGTGCAATTCATGGTAAGTTTTCAGTCAAGAAAATAAATTTTGTTCTCCTTTGAGAATATTGCCATTCCTTTTTAATTATTTGATTTGCGATATTTCCATTAAAAATAGACAAATCATTAAACTTTCATTTAAGGATAAAATGAGATACATTAAAGATGCAGACATGGTACAAACGAACAGTACAGTTTAAAGCTGCTGTATATGATAGTACAATCCTCGTATCAACGTGATTTGGGTTATTTTGTACTGAAATCTCTAAAATACATTTTAGTATCCCCCCTCCAAAAAAATGCTTTTTTTTAAACAAAAATTTTGAGCTTCGAGCTCGCTTAATGTAATAAAAATTATTTTAAATTCCTTAAATGTAGATAATTCCTTAGTTTTCCTGAAATATTGAAGGAAAAATTAAGCAATAAGCCCTAATATTTTGAAATACTGACAGAATATATTTTAATTCCAAGGAAAAAATATAATTTAAAGTTTCTTTAGTAAGATTTTGCAGGTAAAAATTTTAGTTGTCTTTCTTGATCAACAATAGCAGAAAACGACGTTAATAGTAGAAAGCTACACTATAATTTAATAACTATTAATTGATTTTTAAAAGTAGTAGTGACTCTGAAATTTTAATTCTTAATTTTTTTACTGTTTGTTTTTATACAGAATTACATTATATGTATAAAACAGTCATTTTTTGCGTTTAAAATTTTTTAGAATATGGGACAGTTCAAGAGAATTTGGTTATTCAGTTAAAATATTTCTAAAGATACACGCTCATGAAGTTTGAAATGATTTTAGAAAATAAGTTTAAATTACAAGTAGGCGATGCAAAATTTTCTCAAATATTCCATCTTCAGACATCACTATTAAAAGTCATTTAGAAAAAGAGCAATCAAAATCAGATAATTTTTCAATTTAAATCTCCAAAATGTTGCTAAATTTTTGCTTCTAGTTAATTATTTTAATAAACAATGTAATTTACTGCAGTGACACAAGCTTGAATAAAATTACAGACGTTCCCTTACCTTAGAGAAAATTTATGCAGTGCTTATTTTGCAAAAGTTTCTCCGTCTCTCCATCACTGCTGTTTTAAATTGAAATGTAGGTGCTCCTCTAATTAAAGGTTAAGAAACAAAGCTGTACTACACGTGTGACATGCTTTCTCTAACTACTGGTTTTGTATTTCATTGGACTACCTGTTGAACACTACTCTTTCTAAGATATGAGAGCCTTAAATAGGAAATTGTATTTATTGTTTTTAAACATAATGCACTGTACAATCCAAACAGCAACTAAACAGCATCCAAACGTACACATCAAAATGTGTATATGGCGCAAATTCCCATGATGAAATTCTTATGCACATGTGTATTGGATATTATCTGGAGGCAGAAAAGACTGGTAGATCAAATATTTGCAACTAGTTTAACTGACCTATCAGTCACGGTAATCAGTAAGTCAGTTATGGTACAGTAGTCAGTTACATTGACCATGGTAACTGATATTACCTAGGCTAAATTGGTGGTGGAATATCTCTTGAGCATCTAGACGTTATTTACGATAGTTGCTTATCTTTGACTTCAAATAAAAAAAATGCCATTAAAGGATTACAGTCTAGTGGAGGCAATATAACAAAGTCACTATTTGTAACAGCTTAAAAATTAATAATTTTTTAGAGCTATTTATCCTGGAGAATGTTAAGATAGGTCAAGCCCCATCTGCAGAAGTATTAGGTATTCTCAACTCTAGGAATTGTTTTAAGTACCCATCCATAGCCATTCGTCACAAAGGTGCATCGCCTCAGAACGAGCTACTCATCATTAAGCAGAATGCCAGGATAGAAAATTCATTCGTGATTAGTAATTTCCTTGCTGACTACAGGAGAAGCGATTATTGCTTTGGAGATTACCCTAGAAAATGAACTCATGTGTAGTAATTTAGTATATGACTACGGTAGAAACAATGATGAATTATCCTATTTGCCGTCAGAAAAACTTTTGTTTGACAGTATTGAACTGATCATTGTATTTAAAAACGAATAAGTTTTCTGGTTTTTTCCTTGCTAGTATGGACTAAATCGTATTTCTGAGCACCCTAAAAGAGGAAGTGAGGAATTTAAGTAAGCATTCTTTACAAATTATTGGGCCTGACTCCATTTCTGTCTATAACAGTGTATGATTCGATATGGTTTGTAGAACAAAAGTTATACTGGACGGCTCTCAAAGTTAGATTGCCAGATCTCAACATGATCGGAAGCATTTAGGAGATGCTAAAATGTCGAAACTGACTAAGAGTTATTGTCCCAAGATGGCTTTATTCGTGGAATTGTAACAGTTTTGTTAATATATATATAGGGAAGATCCGTGTATTATGGACCATCGTGTAATATGGACCATGTGGAAATTTATCTGTTCACCACTAGATAGCAGAACAATCCCATTGCCATCAGTCAATATTAGTGTTATCCAAAGCAGGAGGTGACTTGTACATGTGTGCCTGCATTTTGACGATTATGACATTGTGTTTTTAGTTTATATGATCATTGATGTAACAGGTATGTTAAAATGAAAGTACTACTTTCTGCTGTTAGGTAATTTTAATATAATTTTCAAGTTAATAGTAGCAAAAGTACTTATTTCCTTAACAATCCATACATGTGTTTTATGCGTTAAACCGTACCCTCTTTTGGTAAGATGTCAGCCATCCAAATGGACCCACGTGAGAGGGGGCAACTGCATATGAATTTTATGGTTCACCGAGAGATGATCTAGCTGGTGCAGAATTCCCCCTAAGTCCTATTATGCTGCCTCTTCGTGGCAGGAAGGTGTCACTGGACGGAATGGTTGATGTACGTCGGGGATTGTATTCCATGTAGGGCCACCCTAGGCGTGAAGGTAATCCCGTTATGTCCAGCTAATGTTAGGAGGCACTTAGAGCTGAGTCATTCTTCTACGTTTGGTGCTCCTGGTCCTTGGCTAACAGAAGCTGTCCCTATTACCCTACTTGTAATTTCGACTTGTGATTTTGCACTAAATCGGTAGAAAGCTTGATTAATCGAGTCAATACAATCGAGTCAGACTTGGAAGCAAAGAGCGAACCATTCCAGAGGTATTTTCTTATTTTAGCTTTTAAGTATGAATGTTTTAACAAGGAATTCTATAAATACAGTCCTCTCCAGGTTTTATTACTGTGAGAGTGTTTGAAAAAAGGCAAAGAAATCAGCGATCTTAAAGATGTTTCTCTCCCTTATCAAATTTTAATATTCAGTCTTTCTAAACTTTTTTCCTATGGAACCATATATTTAATGCCGGTATTCCAAGATGAGCTTCCAGCTGGTTTCACAAACAAAGGTGTTCCCCCCCCCTCTCCTCAACGTAAACCCCTGGGAACAATCTTGTAAGACCTGAAATTGCCTATTTTAAAAGACCATTTTACCACAGTATAATGCTTATATATAAAAACTAGTAAACAATTTGTTTATGATCATGTATGTGGGACATTATATGCATATAAACAGGTGTCAGTTTCTTTCTGAATATGTCACATACCTTATAGTTAAAAGAAAGAAACAACTTTAAGTTGCTCACAACTATTCTGTAAGCATTACTGGGAGAAACAAAACTGTTTGATCTAAAGGAAACAGTCAAGATAACTAAATGTTATCGAATTATATTTTATACCTCTCAGCTCTACCGTTCATGTGATGTAAGCGTAATGAATATTTGTACCTTACATTTTTATAATTGCCGCATATTTGTCGGAATGTTTTATTTTAATAAAATGGCGAGAAAAGAATGGAACTCAGGAACAAACAATTTTAATTTTTTTTCCTGAAATAAAGAGAAGCTATTTTTCAAAATTGTTGGGGCATTTATATTTTCGTAATAACATTTTTATCGCTAAAATGTTCATAGATAATATAACCATAAACACTTCAAAGAAATTTGTATTTAAGTTATTGATATACAGCATATTCTCGAGAGTGAGCTTATGGCTTGCTGATGAGCTTGAACGATACCTAAAGCTAATCTTTCATAATTTTCCTTTTACGTCACTTGACACCTAGCACTATACCACTCAGATAAACATAAGGCTCTAGAGAGAAAATAGATGGCTCCCTTGACACAACCAAAGAAAACATAGAAACAAATTGATGTATAGTAAAAGGTGTCTAAAGCAGAACGTATTTCATAATTAGAGAGAAAGAAGAAACTGTCTATGACGGTAGGAAACATTTTGTATAATGCAGGGAGGGGGGAAAAGGAGGCTGAAGGCATAAAAACAACATGGACTCATTTGGCATCTGTGTTTGATTTATACCATGGTAAAAACCATGATAAAAAATACAATTTATAGTAATATGAAACATGCCTGTCTTCTTTCCACCGCAACTTTTAACTTTCCTTTTCTTCTGGATGAAAAAATTCAGCAAAGGAGTCTTAAATGTATTGCAATCAATAACCTAGTGTCAGTGACGCCTTAACTGTAATCGCTACCATTGTGTAAACAACCGAAAAAATATCCATAAAACAAAAGTCAAGAGAAACCTTTTGAGGCTTTATTTCAGATGGTTTTATTTCTTTTTATGGTGTTCTTGGGACATAGCCAGCTACGTTTCTTGATTTATTCATCGATTCTAGCGGAGGTTGCCGAGAGAAGAAAAAAATGGCATGCAAGAAGACCAGCATAGAAATATTAATTGCAGCGTGCCATAAAGATGTTCACGCTTCGTTCTTTGTGATCATCTTGGATGTGAAATATTGTAAACAACGAGTCATTTAGGTCATTGATCATATCGCGTAGTGTTTGTGCTTCGAAGAAATAAAAGAAGTAGTTTACAAAGGAGTCCATATTTTGTGTCTCGGTTTATAAATATTTAATGTTGCTTTTGAAAGACACTTTGTATTCAGAGCAGTAATAGAGCAATAAATTTGAGTAATGACTAATGTAAACTGTAAGTGCTTCAGATTCGGGGAGATAACACGAGGCGCTTTAAAAGATTACATGTTAATATCTTCATTTTGAAGGATAGTTTGGATTTAAAATTCAAATCAACATAAATGAGAGCAAGATAAAGTGAAATCATCATAAATTGGTAGAAAGGAAACTGTACCGAGATAAAGGTAGTCTGTTTAAAAGTGCTTGTAATGCATTATATAATGCAGACAATTTATAATTAAAACTAGTAGGAAGGAGATAATGTTGGTTAAGTTTGGGGATATCTCTTTGCTAATAACATGGGATAAAATGTATAGTCTTGATATTTCAACACTGTAAAGAAGTTTTAAACAAAATTAAGGTAACTAATACTTATATGTTTCTATATATTCAGAGGTTCTTTCAAGAAGTTTTTTTGTGCATTTCAGTGAGACTAATCTCAAAAAGCATATTTAGGTAGTAAACAACATAATGTATGGTATTTGAAAATAATATGAGATTAATATTCACCACGCACTTCTGATACAACCATTTATTAAATAAATTATAATTCTTAAAATTTAATTTATTTAAATGTAAATATATGAATATTTATGAATATTTGAACTTTGAACTTTACAGTTAATTCTAAATACAAATTTTTATGATTTTTAAAGAATGATTTATATCATATACGTATATCTAAAAGACAGAAAACAGAAGAATAGAAATTTTGGGGTTTTTTTTTTCAAAAAATTAGTTTTCATGCTTTTCTAATGGTTTTAACTAATAGAAATGTCATACATAGAGTGATTTTAAATAGAACCTGAATACCTTATTCTTTAGAAAGAAAGTTTCACACACGGTTAGAAGAATCCAAAAATCATTCATCCTCTCGGAATTTAAGTTAAATAAATAATGTTTAATTAATTTTAGGTTTCTGAAATCATTTTTCAAAATATTTATTGTAAAAATGGAAGGAAGTAAAAAGTTGATTTTCAGCAAGTGAAATTATTTTTCTTGTTTCAAGTCTTATAAAATGTACCATGGGGGCTGGCAATTCTTAAAGTCAATAGTAGATTTGTTTCTCAAAGAATTTAGCTTTATAATTACATTTTTAATCTAAAAAATACCCATAAAGAAGGAAATTACATCCATTTTTTAGAAAGTATTTAAAAAAAATAAATTGAATCATTCTTTCAAAGAGCTGAAAAATAAATTTAAGAAATTTTCCAAAAGACAGACTTTTAAAATGCAATGTTTGATGAATTATACTTAAAATAACACATTAAAACTGACATTGCATTCTTACATAAGGCTGCTAATTGCATTTTTAATTGCAATGAGAGCATACATTTTGTCTCTGGAACATTCATAAAACTAAGTTAAAATTCAGAGATGACTTGAACCATAAACTACACATTCTCAATGCAGGAATTTATATACAAAGAATGATGAGTTAATGCCCTAAACATGAACAAACATTTCAAACCACATGAAAAGCTTTCTAAAAGCAATATCCGAATATAAAGTATATGTGTATTTACCTTTTATTTACCTAACATATTAATATCAATAAATTGCCTAAATGAAGGACATTACATCCATTTCTTTAGAAAGTATTTCCAAAAAAATAAATTGAATCATTCTTTCAAAGCACTGAAAAATAAATTTAAGAAATTTTCCATAAGACAGACTTTTAAATTTCAATGTTTGATGAATTATACTTAAAATAACACCTTAAAACTGACATTGCATTCTTACATAAGGCTGCTAATTGCATTTTTAATTGCAATGAGAGCATACATTTTGTCTCTGGAACATTCATAAAACTAAGTTAAAATTCAGAGATGACTTGAACCATAAACTACACATTCTCAATGCAGGAATTTATATACAAAGAATGATGAATTAATGCCCTAAACATGAACAAACATTTCAAACCACATGAAAAGTTTTCTAAATGCAATATCCGAATATAAAGTATATGTGTATTTACCTTTTATTTACCTAACATATTAATATCAATAAATTGCCTAAATGAAGGACATTACATCCATTTCTTTAGAAAGTATTTCCAAAAAAATAAATTGAATCATTCTTTCAAAGCACTGAAAAATAAATTTAAGAAATTTTCCATAAGACAGACTTTTAAATTGCAATGTTTGATGAATTATACTTAAAATAACACCTTAAAACTGACATTGCATTCTTACATAAGGCTGCTAATTGCATTTTTAATTGCAATGAGAGCATACATTTTGTCTCTGGAACATTCATAAAACTAAGTTAAAATTCAGAGATGACTTGAACCATAAACTACACATTCTCAATGCAGGAATTTATATACAAAGAATGATGAGTTAATGCCCTAAACATGAACAAACATTTCAAACCACATGAAAAGTTTTCTAAATGCAATATCCGAATATAAAGTATATGTGTATTTACCTTTTATTTACCTAACATATTAATATCAATAAATTGCCTAAATGAAGGACATTACATCCATTTCTTTAGAAAGTATTTCCAAAAAAATAAATTGAATCATTCTTTCAAAGCACTGAAAAATAAATTTAAGAAATTTTCCATAAGACAGACTTTTAAATTGCAATGTTTGATGAATTATACTTAAAATAACACCTTAAAACTGACATTGCATTCTTACATAAGGCTGCTAATTGCATTTTTAATTGCAATGAGAGCATACATTTTGTCTCTGGAACATTCATAAAACTAAGTTAAAATTCAGAGATGACTTGAACCATAAACTACACATTCTCAATGCAGGAATTTATATACAAAGAATGATGAGTTAATGCCCTAAACATGAACAAACATTTCAAACCACATGAAAAGCTTTCTAAAAGCAATATCCGAATATAAAGTATATGTGTATTTACCTTTTATTTACCTAACATATTAATATCAATAAATTGCCTAAATGATAGCACAGAAATCCCTTTGTCTCTTAACATTAAGAAATGGGGTTCCCAAATCATCGACTTCCATTAAGGGTGGTATAAGCCGTAATTTCTCAAGAAATTTTACAGAAATCATTTATTTCAATTTAACATTCCATTCTTTTCATTTATTTCTCCACTGATGTTCAGTTCACGCTTGAAAGAAGTTTAAAGCTGTCTTAATCGTTTATCTGAAATTGCTGCTGTTGATGCGTATAAAACTTCTACAGTCTTGTTTTTAAAAAATACATAAGAGTGCCTTATAATGCTATTGTACGGTTTTTTTTTTAAATTGAGTATGATGGAGAAAAAAGTTTTAGATAACGTTGCCTTTCAATTTTTGTTATTTCTTTAAAAAAAATCATTTAAAAAGTGTAAACAAAAACGCAATAATGGAAAAGCATTATTTTACTTTTATCAAAATCTTTCATGATTTACGTTGTTTCATAGTAAACAATATGTTCCAATAAGTATTCATAGAAGACAATAAGCTCTCGTATTAATGATATTTTTCTTTTGTTTTATTTTTTTCTATTCCCGGTGTAGCTCCAATGAATATTTGCAATTATTTTCTCTTTGAAGCGAAAATATGTCAAACGTAACACAGAAAATAGATTTCGCGTGAATTCAATTAACGAAAAGGTTATGGAATTTTCGTAAGAACGTAAATGTGTAGGAGTAGGTATCTTTCAGAAACTTACGTAGGATCACAAAAAATGTAATTTAATTTTTAACTAAACAATTTTAAACAATTTTGATTTCAGTAGTAAACGTAATTACTCATAAAAAAGTTTACTCATACACATTAGTATCGATTTTAAAAGAGTAAGAATAAAGAGTTGCCATATACGCAATATACTGTAATTTCCTCGATTAAACTTATCACTTGTATATGAGAGATATTATCAAGCGTAAATATTTGATTTTGAAATGCCCGAAGTATCACCGCTACTTAATTAGTTTTCTCCTGCTTTCACGCTTCGACGTGTGCATGAAGCATTTCCCTATTTACCCAATTCATCACGGAAGAATACGTTTCAATAATACAAGGTATATGGGAAAATAGACCCCAAGATATTTCACAGAAGATTTTAAGAGCTAGGTAAAAAAATTATTACTAAATAGCTTTGTTTTTTTAAATTCCTACTCTCAATAGATCAATATAGGACATTATTTCTCCTATTTTTGTTAACCCTTTCACGACGGCAGTTCCGATCACGCGCTTTCCTCTGAGGCCGGAGGTTTTTCTCGTGAGCGTACCCTCCAGGCCGGCGGTTTTTCAAGCGCTAAGCCTAAATTTACGAAAAATTCCAAAATAGTAACATTTACGAGCAAATCTATTTATTTAAGCTATATATGGGTTACTTACACATACTTTTATTATTTCTCCACTAAAAGATTTTTGTTATACAGTAAAATATTTTTTGCTGGGACATACTGTCGAAATCCTAGTCGCCCTTTCCATACTAAGAGACTTTCATCAACTGATATATTCCTATCAGGAATATATCAAGAACTCTGAAAGTTTTGAATGATTAAATCTAAAAAAGGTTTAATTTTTTCAAACTTTTTGGCATCAGAAGAAGTAAAATGCAAGTATCGAAGAATTTTGATGCACTGGTCCCGAGTGATAACCTTACTGAAAAAAGGTGTTGCAATCATGGGATTCGTTGAGTAGTACATCTTAATTTTCATTTTTTTTTCACAATACCCATCAAAATTGTCAAAGCAAATTAAACATTTCTTCTTTAGTTACAGGCAAAAAATACTTTGAGGATGAACTCTATTCACTTTCCGGGTTTACGTACCTCTCATACGCATTAATTTGGTTAGTATAATATAATACGCATTAATTTAGTTATTAAATCCATTACAGTTTCATAAAATAAAACCTAAAAAAATCAAATTCATTTGATACAACATCATCGACTTTTATTCCACATGCCACTGTGAATGTTAGTTGAGTTAAATCCCTTACACGAGAAGACCACGAAGAAGCACCGTCCTGTGATATACTCAGAATAGAAATGTCTGATATATCTTCATCATCACTCTGATCTCGGTGCTCCAAATCAACAGATTCACCCCACGAGATTCACTGGAAGATATCACTGTCACTACTTTCAGAATTTGTTTCAGATTCCGACACATTTCTCATCAATTCAGAAATTTCGTCTTCTGTCAAATATTTTCTCCTTTTCGCCATATTAAATACTCAAAGGAAAGAAATCTCACTGCAACAGGGTCTGATTCTGACTCAAAACTAAACGGTGAACCCATATACCCAATGCTGCAATCCCACCGCAAAAGAAAAACAAAATTGCTCGTAAACAAAGACCACGTGCAAAGTTTAAATGCCCTACCCTCTGACAGCCAGACGCAATACATCCCTTCCTCCGTTTGTTTACATAAAACGATAGTCAGCATGTGATTCATACTAGTCTTGTTTTCGAATAGAAGGTCCCAACTACGTGTACTCCAAATTTCATAGACATGCGGTGCCATCTTGTGCCCCAAAAATTAACTAATAAAACGTTCCGAACTACTGACACGGATAGGTGACGGTCGGCCAGAAACGCGGATAGCTGCTGTCGCGTATACGTGACGATCGGCCAGAAACGCGGATAGCTGCTGTCACGTATACGTGACGTTCGCCGCGAAAGGGTTAATGAAAGCAGAATATCGAAAAGCCTATTAATATCTCAGTAGGGGAAATATGCTTCATATAAAATTATATCAGAGTTTACTTTTTTAAATATTTTTACGAAATAAATATGTAAGATATCATTCAAAAAGTTTATCACCAGTGTAGTTGTATTAAATGTTACACATATGCCTTTATAAACAAGTTTGTGTGGCTACGATTTTTATGATTTATTTGAATGCATATAACTATACTGATATAACCGTCTACAGTGTCATAAGCCTCAAGATTAAATGGCTACAGATGTGTAATAGATGAACAACTAAACACCTCTTTTAAATTTAAATCAAAAGAACTGATATGAGTTAAAATAATAGTGCTTGTCATATAATAATAAAATAGATATTTTTGATTTATAATATATAAAAAAGAACAAAACATTTATGTAATAGTATTTATAGTAATAAAATATAAATTAAATTTTTATTCTCGTTACGTTCCATGGTTGAATTATAACTCTTAACTATTATTCTATGCGGTGTTTAAAAACAAACCAGAATTTACCATAGCATTTAATACTGTACGAGTAGATGTCATGTAACTTCTATAAAGCACTTCCTTACATGATTGGAACAGACGTCATAATTAATTATATATAGTGCGAAAATGTTTACGTGAGGCTCCAATGTATATGCAGGATTCCTGGAATCATATAATTGACAACTCACGCAAGTAAAACCGCGGTTATCATATGTAATATGTATACAAAGGTATGAATACGATTATTTGTCAGTAATTAAGAAAATAAACGACATAATTTAATAGTGCTTCCACGTCAAACTCACAATTAGAAAATCGAAAGAGCATCTACATCTACAAAAAAAAAACAATCACACTTCAGGGTGATTTAACTTATAACAAACTCTATCCACTCATTCATTGTAATGAAAAGTTAAAAAACAGACGACATCATCTATCTCCAAACTAGTTATGTTGCTAACACCTCAATTTTCCCTTCAAAATTTATACTCTAAAGAGATTTGGCACCAAATCTGTGCAACAAGTCTGGAAGGTATCCGCATTATCTCCAGAATGAAAGGACTTAAGAGATAGTCATCAGAAGGAAAACAACTTTAAATATGTCAGTATGTTCTTCAGAAGCTACAATTTCTACCAAAGCAACTTTTAAATCACGATAATCCGCTTTATATTAATAAAAAATAATCATATTCGATTCAGCAAATGCTTATGTTTGCATAAATTAAATTACACCTTATCCTCTTAGAACATGTAATTTTTGTGGCTAGTATACATATGTCAAAAGCTGGATATGTGTTTGGTTATTTTAATGCTCGGGTAGCAAATTAGACCCATTACTTATGTATAAATTTGCATGCGTTTGAGATAATTTTATTCCACGGCTGTTTACCTAAAATGCTTTAATTCAGTTTGTTTGAGAATGTTTCATTGTTAAATTAAAATAATTTAATTTGTAAATAAAAGTACTAGGAATTATACTTGTCAGTTTTCATCAAGGAATTTGGTTTCAAAACGGTAACAAACATAGCACCGAAACATTCAAATAAATACAGCCATAATTAAAAAGTATATTACTTTATTTGTAGGTAAGAATTAAACTGCGAATTATGCAATCCAGTACACAATTTTTGCAAAATATGTATGGAGATAATCGGACAAAATTGTTCAGGTTTCGTATCACAGATCTTGGAATATTGGCCAAAGTAATGGTATAGGCCCTAAGGAAAATGTTTTGTGCACTGCAACTATTTACTTACAAAACTACGCCCATACGAATATAGCACTTAAACAGCCGTAATTAGCAATGAATTTCTGAAAGCTAGATGCCGAGGGTGAAACAAGAGCAATTTATTCTAATTTGGATGTCGTTTTAAACATTCCTTTTGTGGATAATTTCTAAGAATTCACAAAAGTAGTGTAATAAAAACGATTCTGCTACGGATTTCTCATCCAATTTTAACTAGGGACTAAATCCAATGTTTGTTACTTTCAAAATTAATATTAAATCATAGAATGTAAAATAATTATTGTAATTTAATATTAATGTTTTCATAAATATTTAATATTAAATGTTATTAAATATTTAACATAAAGTATTATACATCATTAATAGGTGAAACATAATTGTGAGTACGGTAACAAAACGGTAACAAACATAGCACCGAAACATTCAAATAAATACAGCCATAATTAAAAAGTATATTACTTTATTTGTAGGTAAGAAGTAAACAACTTACTTTTTACCTACAAATTCTGTCTTCACCCGTTAACTGAAAGCTTTAAGTCAAGACTAAAGTAACTAAATTAAAATCTCAAAGATTGAATTTTATGAATCTAACCAAATGCTATAGACAATTTATCCTTTATGATATTCACCCTTTATGATAATCTTAGCTTTTCTCCTGTGATTTTCAGAGGACCGAAATTTAATTAATTGGTTTATCTGGATATGATGCCATACCTGATTTGGAAATTGCCAACTGAACTAAGGATAATGTAGATTTGCTTCCCTTTAATCCTCTTTTCAATAAGTCATGCTCTTCTTTGAGTTAATCTGTCTATTTGGTTAGGCGATGTTTTAAATGCGATTCTGAAAGTTTAATGTTAGCACGCGATCCATATACAATAATAAAAATTATTTAGAAAGAAGTGGATGTTATCTTGATATCTACCATGTTTACGACAGCCACTTCATGCGCTTGATATTTTTCGAACACACTGTATATGTAGGATACGCCTTGTAAAGAAATTTTACTGTGATTTTTTTGTCAGTTATTGGAGATTTACAGCGCTACAGACAACTTTTGTGACAAGACCAATAAGCCGATTAAGACTTATCACTTGAAGTCGGACTTTCAGTTTTAAAGCCGCCAAGTTAAACGTCAAAAACGAGAACCAAAAAATATCTCAGCAAAGTAATTGGTTGAGCCGTTAACTGTTATATCATGTGGTATTTTGAAATATCGACTTTAATCGAAGTATGGACTTTTTGTCGAGGACCTGTTTCAGAGATTAAGGCAGATGCAAGATGCGTTTTCATACAGTAGAGAATTGTATGAAAATATTGTAATGTAAAATGTATATAATATCAACAAATTGCGATTACCCTTTACCTTGTATCGTTACTGATGGAGCCTTTTTTTTCACAGGGAGAAATTTACAATTTTGTCGTTATTACATCCTAACTCTGCACAGTTTAAATACGATCATAACTTTTACCGACTTCTTCATAAATGCTCAAGATATAATAATTATTTAAAAAATAGCTTATGTCTATACATTTTAGTATATCTCCCCAGAGCTAGATACCACACTGGTTGAACCACTGATTAGCGAGTTTGAAACTTTAGTTTTTGAATTGTGTGATTTGAGTCTTGTATTTATAAATTCAGAACAAGAAATCACATACACTATGCTTTTGCTGGAAGAGATGTGAAATTTAAAAAAAGAATAAACTGTAGTGCGAAGAACTTTATGATTTCGCTACAAACATCTATTGCCCCTCTACCTTTATATCATATTTGCTGAGCCTCTTTAGAAAAGAGAGAAATTTATGATAGACTCATCAAATTCTTAATGTACAGTTTTAAAATACACTCATAATTTCTCCGGAATTTTATCGTAATTTCTAAAGATGAAAACCGTACATTTTTATTTAAATTGTCTTTTACCATTAATTTAAAGTATATGCCTACAATGACCCTCTAGAATCTATTTTGAAGATTAGTTTAATGTAAAGCGGCAGATTTTCCTAAGCACATTTGGTGTTCAAACGCTCTCGTTACTTTCTTAATATATTTATTTTTGACTCCTAATGAAATTACTTTTAGCTTAATGCTGGCATTTAAACATTCTTCAGGTCAAGTATATTCTCCGCTAGGAATGTGAATGTTAAATTCTGTTTACAACTTTCCGTGCATTTCAGGAAATTACATGAAATATTCAACGTTAACATAAAGCGGATTCTGCGTGAGATGCATGATACCAGACATAGGTTAAAGTGCATGTTCTTTGGGTGTTTAAAGACGCCATAGCTGAACTTATGATTTTAGGAATAAAATTTTTTTCAACTTGCTAAGGGTTTACCAGGATTATTTAAGTGAAGAATCATTTATAAAAATTAAATATTGACAATTCAATTACTTATTTTCTGTTTGAGATTCTTATGGTGTTTAAAAATATATTAACTTTTTATAAATATATTTCAATCCAAGGAGAGTAAATTTAACTTTCAGGTACTATGGTTTTATCAAAACATAACATATTTTTTCAATGCGGCAGACAATTTTATTTGATAGTGGGTACTTCTCTGACACTGTCACATGATGTATCGTGATGTTTTGTTGAATATTTTATTATGGAAGTCCCATTTTGTTAAGTCAGAATTCCTCCCTATGAGGGGGAAGATACGGAAACGACCAAGCCTTTTTAAGGATTCGAACCCAAGCCCACTGGTTTGGAGCTCAGAACGCTAAGCACTATGCTATGTGGACTCAGCACAGAACCTTTAGTTATGAGAGTAACTGGAGCAACAATCCTCGTCTTAACCCGGGAAGTCCCAGCGGTACCGTTTGGTACCAGTAATCACTACTTCAAGAATACCTCTTTTTTTTGGGAAAAACTTAACGTTCTGATTTTTAGTTAATAGATGGCACCACTAGACAGTCTAAAGAAGAAATTATAACAGTCAGATGAAGTAGTTAAGCACGTGTCTAGGAGTCTATTAGTCTCAAGAAATTTTAGCGTCTTGAAAACAAGCGAAAAAATGGCTCGTCGTCAAAAGTAAGTGCATTTTATACATATTTAAATTTTTTAAGTGAGTTGATGAAATGTGTATTTTTATTTAAATTTGTATGCTCTTTTGGTAGGCCACATTTAAAAAAAAATCTGTCTTATTATATACGAAAATTTTTTTTCTCAAATTTGGCTGTACCGTATGATACCGCTAGGCTTTCATATTAGCTTTTCATAAGTTATGTAGAAACTGTGTATTTATTCCTTTTACTCATGTTTCTGTGACTTAATAAATAAATTATTTTTTTCTTTATTTTGAAGTAACAGGTATATTTGTTTTTTACATTTTTAAAATTAATTGACGTATTTTATTTTTTTTATTATATAATAATAATAATAATAATAATAATAATAATAATATAATAATAGCAGTCATTATTATTATTATTATTACGTTATATATATATATATATATATATATATATATATATATATATATATATATATATATATATATATATATATATATATATATATATATATATATATATATATATATATTATTTATTTATTTATTTATTTATTTATTTCCTGAATATTATTATATCAGTGAAAGCTTGTTGTAGTCAAACTTACAAGCTAATTTGAGGGACATTTCATATATATAATTTTTTTTCTAGACATTTAACACTTGAAGAGGCACTTTAACTCTTTGAACTAGATTCTCATGATATTGATGAAGTTTATATTGAGCCCCCCCAATGCTGCTGAAATCACTGACGAAGATTCTGCAGAGGAAGATGAAGGAGGTCTTTCAGACAATTTGTCTGGTAACCAGTTACGGGCAAATGCCGAAATAAGAATGAAAGTACAAAAAAATTGTGGCGATATTGAAATTTCAGATTCCGAAGAAGAATTAGACACTTCCAAGACAATAACTGATGGGCCACCAAGTGCAAAGAAACAACGGAAGAATAAAAGATCAAATTCTTCTCAGAGAAAAGAATATGGGTTAATAAAAATATAAAAGATTTTAATTCATTTTTCCCACAAGCAGATTATTCAGACTTTCGATCAAAATCACCACTTGGAATTTTTGAAATGTTTTTTGATGATGATATAATCTCACTTTTAACATCAGAAATAACAAAGTATGCTTTATTTACAAATAATTCTGATCCTCAAGTGACACCTGAAGAAATAAAAGTTTTCATTGGAATTCTTATTCAATGGAATTCAATGGAATTCTTATTCATCGGGATTCTTATTCGTTGGCTGTTTCATTACTTTTCATACAAAAAAGTAACTTTATTTGAATATGTAATTAAAATTTTATGTGGGAATTAAAATGTAATCTGTTCTTCATAAAAATTGCTTTTGTTTCTTTAAAAAAAAAGAATTTTGAAAAAAAGCTGATTTGATAGTGTAAGAGCCTAGCGGTACCATATGGTACCAGCAATTTCTGACTAAAATAATTTAATTTAAAAATAAAAAAAGCATTTTATATTATCCTAAGGAAGGCAATAAACATATGCTAAAGAGTAAAAGTAAATTTGAGAAAAAAAATTAATTCAGGCTTTGCCGGGTTAAGAGAGAAAGCCCGTTTAGCCGTTCTGAAGTGAGGGTTGGCTTCAAAGCGATGTTGAACATTATCTCTGACCTGCTGGTTGGATGTCACTGCTTCGTTTCGTGATCGGGTCTTTTTCAGGATTGAACAATGCTTATACACTAACAAAGGCCCTCAGCATCCATATTATCTTAACCAGCTCGCTTTGGAAAAAAATCATAAAATTCCCGGAGGCGCGTTGCAGATTTATATGGCAGCAGGGGTGATGGCGCCATCTCCCGTAGCGTGTTGTATTTCAAGCAAGGGAATGCCATTAGGACATGTAGGTGAAACTCCAACTACTGTTCAGTTTTTCGGGTGGAACTCATAGCTTTTGAGGAGTCTTTGAATTATTGTGTCAATGTGGGAGTCAATACAGACATCTGGATTCTATATGATAGCCGTAGTTGTATTCATCACCTGGCTGAATAATGGAAAAAATGTTACAGAAAGACAGTAAACATTGTTCGGCATTTGGGCTACATGAGTACCCATAATAGGATATTTTTTCAATGGTTATCGCCACACGTGTATATTTACGAGGTAATGAGGTTGCGTATGGATTGGCCAAAGAAGGCAGCCTTAAGGATTCTTTCGACAGCGGATGTCTTGAGCTTTCTTAGAACTTGCTTCTCGGGTCAACTTGAAATCAAATTCTGTTGGAGTGATGAGTGGTATGATTGCAGCCATCCTGGTACTGCTTTAATTGGGGCAAGCAGTAGGGGAGAATACACAGCTCTGACCAGGCTCCACAGTGGTCATCTTTGAGCTCTAAAGTTTGTGTCGGGCTCTAAAGCTTACCCCCTTTGCCCGAGATGCAGTTTGGCTCAGGCCACTCCTGCCCATATCCCATAATGTTAAGGTTGCCATAGAAGCCAGCTGTACTCCCCACTTTCTATTTTCCTTTCTAATTTCGTTTTTTATTGATGACTGAAGTTTTATGCATTGCTATATCATCCTACAGTGGAGGGCACGACCCATGTACTGTAGTTACCACTACTCTTCCTAAAGCCTTTTGTTTTAAATAATATGAATATACAAGAATTTCTCTTCATTTCCAAGATTTTGACATTGTCTAAAAATGGTATCGGAAAATTAAATAAAAATATCTGTGTGAGAGAAACTCAAATTTGATTTGCTTGAAAAATACTAGAGGCATTAAAACTTTTGAAATTAATTTTGAATCAATATAATACCATATATTTTAATTCCATGCATATCCGTTCATTATACATCTGGATAAACTAAAATTTATAATTTGAGGGCTTTAATACTAAAAATATGATAATTTTTTTCTTACTGAAAAGACTGAACGCCCTCATATTGACGGTTAAAAATAAAATCAAGAATTAAAAAAAAATATATTTAATATTTTTTAAATGTTTAATTTTGAACT
This sequence comes from Dolomedes plantarius, assembly GCA_907164885.2. Classification (NCBI taxonomy): domain Eukaryota; kingdom Metazoa; phylum Arthropoda; class Arachnida; order Araneae; family Dolomedidae; genus Dolomedes; species Dolomedes plantarius. The sequence continues at coordinate 117,375,788 of OU015500.1, read as the reverse complement.
ATTTCATACCAATATATAATAAATTAGCATATATTTAGATATTTTTTCAGGTATGCCGAGCTGAAAACCTGGTATGGTTTACCCGTAAGAATATATGCATGGTTTTTGCAGTCCTTATTTTTCAACACCAAAATTTCCGAAGAGCCAATATTTCTGTATTTGCAAAAGGGGGAAGAGGCAAAAAGTAACTAACATTTTCCCGGTATTATTTTAAAGATTTCCGCCCGTTTTTTATACTGCCGTCAAATTGACGGCTTTCAGCCTTTGTAGGTATGCAACACATTTCCTCACCCTCTCTACTACAGAATATAATTTATTAAATGTGTACGCATATTTCGAGTAAAATTAGAAAAAGGCATAAAATTTCAGAAGCCTGTGGACATAAATACAGACATAGCTCTCAAGAGTATGTCCGAAACCCTCAAAATGACGGCAACCGTCTTTCTAGTGTTAAGAGGTGGTATATAACAATTAGCACAAGCAATCGATGAAATACAAGACACCTAAATCCTCCATCTCGAAATGCATGCCGTAAAAAATAGCTCTATCATTTCTTTCGAATATTACACACTGTTATTTAATTTCTCCGAAATGCGACTGCGTTAAGTGTAGAACCGCTTACATGATTAATGGTCTGGAAATTTTCAATTTTTTTTGAAAGAGTAATGGTTTCTACTTTGATAAAATACATACTTTGTTTTGAAATTACAACTGAAACGAGGCATGTTTTCGGAAATACAAACCATATTCACTGTAACAACTTGAGAAACGAGGCAGCTAAAAGAGTCGTAAATAATTTTTATTCCGAACTCGCTTTCTTCTGTTCCGGTTTGGGGAGGCTGGCTATTACGTTTTCAATTCAACGTAAGTGGCAGTTGGAAGTCACCATGCCGTGCAACTCGTTCAATTAGTGTAATGGGACAGTGTTGGGATAAGTGCTTTTGGTGGGTTATTCCATTATAATTTGAGGTTTCTAGATTTTAGCTTTATGGGTAGCAGTACTATGATGCGGAAGTGGTTCTGTTACTACATGGGAAATAAAATCAAGAAATCTTAATGTACCTATCTAACTTTTATCTCCAGAAACCCCAAAAAGGACTTTTTCTAACGTTTTTTACGCAGAGGTGTCAAGATATTATGTAGATAGTGCTGGACATTTAAATTATAAGATAAAAACTCATTGTTATAATGCATTGTAAAGAATTATTCATCTCTGGATCAATAAAAATATTAATTAAAGAGTAATATTGTGCAAATGTTCCCCAATTCCTGCAAAATATCCATAAACCTGGCATAAATATGAAATATTTTTGGGGAATCAAATTCAAAGGTGGTAAATTCAATTATGCTTCACCAATCTATTGTTCTCTTTTCTTGCTGTATTCTCCCTATGATGTGTACTTCTTGATGTCAACTGTACAGCAAAACCAAGTTGACACGTAAGGCTGGTGTGTACTAACTCTATTGGATACGTTCACGTCAGTATAACCCTGTGGAGAACATTTGTCTATTATTTACAGCAACATAAATGCTGATAATCCAATACAAATGGTATTTTCAGATAGCCTGAAATTTTCTGAACCTTGCAACATGATTCATTTTATGAATTTCGTGCACCAAAGGAATTTGTGAACTTTTAAATTTCACTGTACCAGATTTTTTCCCCAAATAATTTAAATTTTAAAATATTATTTGTGTTTTTTAAACAAAAATACCTCATGGGGTAAAATTTCTTTCGCTATGACGGAGTACAATTTAAAAAAAAAATCTTTGTCTGTAATCATTTGACAAATTTTCTCTATAGGTCAACAATGAGGTCAGCGAATCCAATTGGGTTAGTAAACAGCAGGCTTAAACACGATATCAAAACAATGCTTTTAATAAGTTACAATTCATAAATGTATTTCGAGTGCACCTTCAAACGATCTAAATTTTCAAAACTGGCAAATTTGTTAATTGTTAAATCTTCGTAGAATGTCAACACCGCAATAAATAATGGTGACTAATTTCTGTCTGTCACACATTTAGCTGATAAACATCTCAGGAATGAAAGAAATCTATCAACAAACTGATTTATATGCTATAGAGATACGATGGGTGCCGTGTCCTAAGCATCTTATTAATTATTCCTTATTTGAAATTTACGTCAGGATATGAAACATGAAGCTAGAAGAGCAGAAAAAAAAAATAAGTGGATGCAAAATATAAAGTGAGTAAAATCTAGAAGCTGAAACAGTGGTAGAATAAAATAATATATTATAAGAACAGAATACAATTGCGTATTTCTTAATATAACAAAAATTAGAATATAGATGTAATGGACAGCTTCAAATGTGGCACGATGTTTTAAATGGTGTATGTCAAGAGATTGGCTAAAATTTTAGTCATGTTAAAATTTGAGTTTTTTGTAATATTATTTTATCTATTTTGAAATACATTGCTTACTCGCGTCTATAAAAGTGTTATTTTAAACAGAATCTTACCATAGTATTTACTCACGAATTTATGCATTCGTTCATTACTGCATAGTTTAAATGATAAATATACAGGGTGTCCGGGCTAAAGATATCTGAAAATCAGGACTTATTTTTATGGAACTACCCTTTAGAATAAAAAAAAAATAAAATAGAAAGAACATCTCACCAAGTTTTTATATAAATCATAGATTTCGATCATAGTATCACAGATTTCGATGTGTGCACCTTTTGTAGCACGTCAGATGTCTAAATGGTAATCCAGTTATCTCCAAGTGTTTCGTAGCATACCAGGAGTTATCACACGAATTGTTTCAATGATGCGCTTCTTCAACTCATCGGCTGATTCAATTTTTTGTTTATACACAAAGGATTTAATCAATTCCCAAGCATGAAAGTGTAATAACGCCTGATATGCCACGAAACACTTGGAGAGAACTGGATTACAATTTACACGGCAGACGTGCTACAAAAGATGCAGACATCGAAATCTATGATTAATATTAAAACTTGGTGAGATGTTCTTTCAATTTAAGTATATTTTTAAAAATTCTAATGGATAGTTCCGTAAAAATAAATCATGACTTTTGGATACCTTTAGCCCGGGCACCTTGTATTACCCTGTTTTTCCCTAATTTCCCCAAAATTATTCTGTACTTTTTAAATATTCAATTGCCGTAATATTGCGGTTTAGCTGATGGCAAAATTAATTCATTTTACTTTATAGCTGAATACTTTATAATAAATAATAATTTAAAAATATATAGTAAAATTATAATACTTTATAATTTTACTATATGTTTTTAATTTATTACATTATTTCGTTATGTTGTTGTTGTTGCTAATGCCCTGTGGCCAAAAATGTTCCAGACCAGGTCCATATAGGCTTTACGGACTGAGGAGTGCGACTCCTGTTTACAATACCACCACAAGCCTGGGAGTCTGTCTTAGATTACACCTGAATTTGACCCCCCCCCAGGGACAACATGTAGGGGTGTCGTACCCTCTCCCGTCTTCTGTGATGTCATAGATGGACTTTCTAGTCTACGGATTCAACGATCCCATATCCGCCTATGCACGGGGGTATTTAATGGCGCTTGTCGGGTTTCGAACTGAGCACCCTCGGTGCCGAAGGCCGACGCGTTACCACTATGCTACCTCGGGCCCTCACTATGTTATTTATTCACTTATACATTATTTTAAACAGATATTAAGTTGGTAGATTATAAAATATAAATAATTTGTATTGTAAAAAAAATGTTAGAAGAATATTTTTTCCCTTTATTCTTGTAATTACAAGGATCTTCATTAAGAATGTAAGGTATACATAAGATTCGATTCACAAGAATCGAACTTTTGAGTGAATGAATTAAAGAAGCTGTTTGAGATACGCTAATCTCGGCATACGCGCTTGGTATAAATACCAACCACCTTGATTAAAGGAGGTTGTTAAAGTTGATAGATAAGCGAGAGGGAGCTACGAGGTAAGCAGCTCCAGTACTAACCGACGCTTGTGCTTAGGGGGCCCAATGTTTACGTAGCAGAACTGCTGGTTTGACTCTCTGCTGGTTTGTGAGTATTGCAAAGTGTATTTTTATTGAATGCTAACATATATTCCGTACAAGTAGTACGTATGCTTATTACTGTAAAAGTAAAATCTATATGTGCAACGAATTCAATAAACATTGTTTATGTATAAACTGTGTTTGTATCAAAATCATTTAGAGTGCCACTTGAAATTATATACACTCAAGTCTGGGTAGAAATGAGCTATACTCTATAAGATCTTTGATAGATAATATAATCATGAAACAAATGTTGTTATTTTTAAATGTGAGATATTTTTAAAATGTTCATCCTTCATCCGTAGATTTTCTAACTGTAGAGGAAAATGTACTCTGCTGATTTCAAATATTTGCAAACTTTTACTTCTTAGAAATAAAAGAATTCTATAAAAGATTGTTTCTATTTTAGGAACGTAAGATATTTTCTTGGAATCATGTAAATAAAGTTTTAAATACCTCCGAAGGTCACTTTAATTACAAAAATATATTTTTTAAAATGTCACGTCACGTTTTAGTAGAGAGATTGTAAAGAAAAATCCCGTGAAAAAAATATTGGTTTTTAGTTACCTCATTTTATCTTTAAACTTTTTTGGAATATTATCAATAGAAAATTTGTTTTCACCATAAATAAGATTTTTCTTCACACAGACAAATTTCTAAATTATTTCATCCGAAAAAAAATACTTAAATTTATCATTTAAAAACGTATCACTCTTCTTGAGTATATAAGGCATTTATCTTCTCGTTACTAGAAAAACATTATCTTGAAAAAAAAGTCCCGTTCTATATGATCGTTACCTGACAAATTCCAGCAAATTATTACTATAAATGATCTTCTATTTTGTATCATTCTTTTAAAAAATCCATTTCAAAGAAAACGTACGGTCTCTCTTTATCACTTTTCCAGTTTATTGATTCCGAAAAATCTATTATTATCCTTCAAAGCTATGATAGTCTCCAGGAGAAGTAAACAGAAAGGGATACAAGAATCAATCCCCCGGAGTTTTAAACTTATAGGGGGGGAATTTTAATCAAGCGTTTTCTTAAACGTACCGCAATAGAATGGAATAAATTCTAACAAAAGGCGTTAAAAATCGAAAATAATTCATGACCTGCAAATCCATTACTAAAATAAACCCGGAGCTCGTACAACGATGTGAACGCACTTTCAGAGCGCATTGATTCGGAGATACGAATGTAAATTACTAAAAGCTCTAGCAGGGAGTACCTGAAATAAAGCGCGCCGTACTCGAGTTTGCTGAAATTTCACGTGTATGCTAATTACAGCGAAGCATGAACTTCTGCAGGCTGTGCTGTGTGGAGCTCAAAATTAAATTTGGATTCTAACTCTCGCTCGGAAGAGAAATGGAATTTGGATTGAAAAGTTTCCCGTATCTTTCCGCTTTCTCATGTAAGGGAGGGGGGGGGAGATTAAAGGAGCATTTTGTGCAGTTCACGGAAAGTTCTTAAATTTCATTTGGATCTTTTTTACTGCCTTGGGAAGTTTAAATAAGAAGTGTACATGAGTTAAAAATATGCCTTTATTAATTCAAGACTTTCAGGAATTTTTCGTACTTATTTAAGAGCCCGCTGAAAGTTTTGTGTTGAACGAAACTTTTTTTTCTTCGAAGTTTTGTAGAATGCGACGCTTGAGGGGTTATTTTCTTTGTCATCATTGCGTTTAGGAGAAATGAAAGGAAATATTTCCCGTGGAGATAAATAGGAAATCTATCTTAGAATGTATGCAAAGTATTAGATGCTAGGAAATATTAATTTTTCTGGGACAATATCTTTAATCTATATATAAGAGCTAAAAATTTACAATCTAATTTATAAATGGTATTTAGGTACACACAGAAAAAAAGAAAACTGGTTGGTGATCGGATTTATCTGGGTTGAAATCCATTTCACAGGGGAATCCATTATAGTGAGTAGTTCAACCTCCATTCAAAATTGGGTCCTAAAAACCAGTTTCGCATTTACCTGCCTTTGCTGGTTAAAAAATGGTTAGTTTATTAAGCTACATGCACGGTGAGCCTATATATATATATATATATATATATATATATATATATATATATATATATATATATATATATATATATATATGTGTGTGTGTGTGTGTGTGTGTTAGTTAGTTAGTTACTGCTTACTCTATTAATTATCTCAACTTATAACAAGTTATTTTAGTAACTTTTTTTCGGGCACCCGTCATTATGAAAACAGTAAAATATATAAAGGCGACATTCTTTGTCCCCAATAAAAAAGAAGCAAAGGAAATTTCTCAAATTTATTGAATGTATACATTTTCAGGTTGTACCACCCACATCTTATAGCGGTTAGCGTATCGGAGTGATCTCGGGTTCGAATCCCGAATAAAGGAATGGGTCTTTACGGGCTGTCATCTCATAGAGAGCAGTGTTAACTGATATACATGATACTCGAATAAAGTATCCAAATTTGTGTTACGGATGCGTCAAAATTCTATGGGCAAAGCCACTGCCGCATGGTAAAACAAATCCTTAGGTTGTTAAAAATATATTATTGTCTGCATAAAAAAAATACGGAATATTAATTATTTCTCCTTAGTATAATCAGATTCAATACTTTAAATATAATTAGATGATTATAATTACCTTTTTCGAAATTATTGCTAATCTGCTTAACATTAGAACTAACCAAATTAAAATATACCTTTTTTGCATCTATTATTAATGTGCACTATACGGAAATTATCTTACAATTTAAATGTTATACTCTCATGAAAATATGAGCCTTACAAGTGGAATTACTGTACTATCGACTTAAAAGTTGCATAACACACAATAAACTTGTTTTTCATAGGTATGAATATGCTTGTCAAGAATCAGGCTATGCAATACTACTGAAAATCATAAAATTCGTCCTATAAAATTATGCACATTCGAGTAAGCCAACTAAAAGCTGTAACAGTCCAATGAACATCATTTTGCTATCATTTCAACCTCGGAGTTCTAAAATATACAATAAAAATTAAATTTTCTAGATTTTATCTTCCTAGGAAAACTAACATACTTTAGCAAATAGTAAATCAGAAAACTATATTATTTCATTCCCAAGAACATTGTTCATAAATTGTAAAAATAAAATACATTTTTATTTTATAGATTTTCGAACTACTTGAATTGTAATCTATTCTACCTAATTGATACAAAACTTTTAAAACTAAAATGTTTAAGAATATTTCGTATAGCGAAATTATTTCAATCACTTGATTATAAATCGTGAAAAATATTGTTTCCATTATATATAATGCCAAGTACACTTTATTAATAAAAAATCACTGAATTAATTCCATGTTAAGGCATATAAAACCCTAAATACTGTTAAAGGCTTTTATACTCTCATGACTATTAGGATTAAACTGCTAAAAAACACTTTCTTGTGTTATTAAATTGTATTACATAAATGTTGTTAAGACATACACAATTTTGAAAACTATAAAAGTTTGAAAACTTAATAAGTAAATCTATATAATTTCACTCTCATGATTATCAGAAATAAAGAGTAAATCACAAAATATTTTATAATAAAAATTGAGCTTTGTAAATTTTTTTAATCAAGTTAAAACATAAGAAATTCTTCATGGCAAAAAAGAGTAAAATATTTCTTATACCTGTATAATTACAACTATACGATTGATAGATATAAATTGTAAAAGGCAGTTTTTTAACCGTAAAATTGTACTACATATGTTTCATTGTTAAGGTATAAAAATTTCTGAAACATTAAAAATATTCCGTACTCTAACTTTTAGTTAAAAACTAACTATAATAGCTGGAAAAAAAGTTTCAGGCATCTAACCTCGCAATTTTTACAATGAGAAAGGTTAGAGAAAATCTAATTTATTTTTTCGATCTTGAGTCAAGTTTTATCGATACTTTAGAGCTCGATATAAAGACAAATGATATCTTAGAAGTAAAAGAAGAAAGAAATACCTATGGAAAAAGTTGAAAGAAGTGGAATAAAATAAAACAGACATATTGCAGCAGAATTTAATTTCTGATATTCAGGGTACTGTACCGTTTTTTTTCTAGCTATTCTATAACCAAGATCTAACTACATTTAACTATAACTGATATTATACGTGAAATAAATTATTATCTATGTTGTAATCATCATCAAAAGAACTTAAATGTTTTCATCTATTCCCTTTAAGATAGGGTCCACTGAATAGTTGAATTTCATTTTTTTGCAAAGCAATCCAAAGAACTTTGATATGAGTAGCTTCAACTCTGATATGAGTGGCTTAGGCAGAGAGGGTTCACGTCTGAGATCGAACACTACACTTTACATTACATATCGTGTGGAAATACCTGCATTATTAACAACATCTAACACGAGCTACCCATTGAATTGTTTTAATTTTCTCATTTAATAATTTCAGGCTTAAATTACGACTGGATAATTGACTACCATACATTAACGTTGGAACGACTAGAACGATGTTTTCTTATTTTCCGTCTTACAAAGTTTTCCTAATACTGTTTACCAATTTTACAACATTCTTACATTTTTATTACATTTTTTGGAAGAAGAACATAATGAAATTGTATCAAAATGCGCAAATTGTAAGAACCTATTCACATAGAATATGTCAGCGTCAGCGTTAAAGATTCCGTTACCGCTGATTGGTTAAATTGGTCAATGATTGTTATAGGATTGGTTAAAATTTTTTTTCTGTGACGCTGACGAAATCTGTGAACAGGCCCTAAGTCGTAGTGTTATTATCACGCCTTTCTCCTGAAAACGACTAAAATAATTTCCAGTATTTATCACCCTGGGCATGGGAGTGTATATATATATATATATATATATATATATATATATATATATATATATATATATATATATATATATATATATATATATATATATATATATATATATATATATATATATATATATATATATATATATATATGCAGTCGAACCTCCATATATCGAACTTCTCTATATAGAAATTTTCTATATATCGAACTCTTAGCAAATCTCCATGTTCATTACACAGAAAAATTGATTCTATATATCGAAAAAATCTCTATATATCGAAATTTTTTCAAGACAAATTGGGAGATTTTATTCCACTTTAGAATACAATCCTCCAATTTTTGGCATTTGAAACAATACGTCGTGAACTTCAATTCGGGGATAATGTCCCTGATGAAGATTTAGTGGACTGAATAAATACGGACATTTCTTTGAAGTTTCCGCAAAACTAACTGTTCAGCAAGATATTCGTAGTTTATTTTTTAAAGGAATGTAACTGTGATCATTGTAACCACTGTCTGCATTATTGTTTTTTGAAAGATCTGTAGTAATCAATAAATCTTTCATATTAATTATTTTTTAGTTATTAACTTTCATTTAATGGGATTCGCATATAAATTAGAAATGGAGTTTCGTATACGAAAATTTGCTTTAATTTTTTTAGGAGAATTATGATAAGACTAAGCTCAATTCTATATATCGAAATTTCTATATATAGAATTTTTTTTCGCGCAATTTGCTACTTCGATATATGGAGGTTCGACCGTATATATATATATATATATATATATATATATATATATATATATATATATATATATATATATATATATATATATATATATATATATATATATATATATATATATATATATATCATTTGTATAAAGTTTGCAGATACTATAGCCATATGCATGGCGCAGCCTAGCAGCTAACACAAAAAGAACAAAAAGACAGGTGCATTTGCACCCAAAGATAGAAATATAGGTGAATGAACCCCCCAAAGACAAAAAGTCAAGCAATTAGACTGAGAAAAGTCAAAAAGATATCAAGAAAATCACCTGTCTTTGCTTGGCTCATCAGCCGTGGGTAAAGCAAAGAAACATAATCAAACACATATAAGGTGCGCATATAAGGTATAGACGAATATGTTCGTCGTTTCTAAGTCGTCTGTTCTTTTGTACGAGCTCTGAAGCATGGATACGAAGATTTCTATTTAAACGCAGTTTATTCTGGTATGACTTATCTTTTTTCGTTTATTTGCAGGTATACAAGTGGTCCCGTGGGGTGGTGCTCATATTTATTTTATAAGCGGTTATTTTGTATCACCTACCTACGACCGTCGTGTCATAACAATTTCTTTTAGATTTTTGTCATCTGATTCAGCCATATTAATTATAAAAGTTTTTTGAATATGACACCTTGGCGAAACCACTTGTGTTTGATTGTGTTTAATTATGTTTCTTTGCTTTACCCACGGTGGATGAGCCAAGCAAAGACAGATGATTTTCTTGATATCCTTTTGACTTTTTTCAGTCTAATTGCTTGACTTTTTGTCTTTTGGGTGTTCATTCACCTATATTTCTATATTTGGGTGCCGATGCACCTGTGCTTTTGTTCTTTTTGTGTTAGCTGCTAGGCTGCGCCATGCATATGGCAATAGTATTTGCAAACTTTAGATAACTGATGTATTCATGCTTTGTGGTTAATGGTTGCTTTAGCGCATGGCCACGAAAGCTATTTGTTGTTTTTCGTCGTGTTGTGTATATATATATATATATATATATACACACAACACGACGAAATACACCGAAGAGCCAAAAAACTGGTACCATTTCACCAGTGTACCGTGAATATCAGGTACCCGATAAAACAACAAATCTCCGTCAGAGAGGTGGCCGGAAAAAGACCTTAAAAGTCCGGAACCGTCGACCACTGACCAGAAACCTTAAAAGAGATAGACTTGCAACACTTCCTCCAATTGCTGCGGATTTCACTGCTGGGGCATCAACAAGTGTCTACGTGCGAACTGTTCAACGAACCCTCATTGATATGGGCTTTCGGAGCCGAAGGCCCATTTTTATACTGTTTTTGACTTGTATATTGTACTCCTGGGCGAGCCAACACCTCCATTGGACTGTTGATGATTGGAAATACGTTGCCTGGTGTGATAAGTCTCGTTACCAATTGTATAGAGCTGATTGACGAGCACGGGTATGGAGACATCCTCATGAATGTATGGACTGTACATGTCAACAGGGGACAGTTCAAGTTGGTGGAACATCTGGGATGGTGTGGTGCGTGTGCAGTTGGCATAATATGGATCCCCTGATACGTCTAGAGACAACTCTCACAGGTGATGGGTAGATAAGCATTCTGTCTGATAGTCTACACCCGTTCATGTCCATTGCGCATTCTTACGGGTTTGGATAATTCGTACATGGCAATGCGTCACCCCACACATCGACAGAAGCGACCAAGTGGCTCCAAGATCACTCTTCTAACATAGACACTTCCATTGGCCACATAAATCCACAGACATGAACATTACGGAGCATATCTGGGATACCTTGAAACGTGCTGTTCAGAAGAAATCTCCACCCCCCTCGAACTCCTATGGATATGGGGACTGCCGTGCAAGATTCATAATGTGAATTGCCTCCAGGCTACCTTTAGAGAATAGTCGAGTCCATAGTACGTTGTGAGGCGGCAGTTCTGTTTGCTCGAAGGGCCCCTACATTATATTAGGCAGGTGTACCAGTTTTGGGGGCTCTTTAGTGTGTATACACATACAAACACACACACACACACAGATATATATATATATATATATATATATATATATATATATATATATATATATATCTGTGTTTGTGTCTGTGTGTTTGTTTGTTTGTTTGGGTAAATTTGTGTGTGTACACACTTCATTCTTAATGACATCTTCCGTTTTTTTAATGAACTAAATCAAAACATTTGATACATTCATAGTTCTTCGGATAGAACGATGTGTATTTCTCACCTCCTAAAAAGCTATATTTTAGTATTTTTTAAACTTTCCTAAGTTCCATATAAATAATTTACCATATAAATGAGTACCTTTCTTGGAAATTGACGCTTTTTTAACCATTATACTTTAACAAATACCTCCTAAAAGTTTATTGGAAAAATGCAAATATGGTTAAAGCATATTGTGTGAAGGAGGTCTCCATCTCTGGGCTATCAAAATACAAGAAATTGGGAAATCTACCTCCTGAAATTTTCTCGATATTTTCATGAGCAACCTAGGCAGAGAGTATTAAATGAAATTTATAAAAAATGTTGAATAACCTTAATTAATAATGGAATTCACTCTAAATTTTAAAGAAAAGGTAATCTGCCTTTAAAGTTTCATTTTATCTATATATCAATTTACGCTACCAAAAGGTATATTGGCTAGTGTCGTGAGCTTCATCATATTGGGCTTTGGATCAATTCCCGAATAACTCTTGATCTTTAAAGTTTTGTCCCCTCAAAGGCAGCAAACCTGGCTTACCTAAATGGTGCTCCCACAATTAAGTCTCCAAGGCTTTGCGGTGAATATCAAAAGGTGAGTGTCTTACGACAAGTGCTTTCGTATCAGAAAAAAATCTACTTTTATATATTATTTATTTATATATCTTTATATATTTTATTTACTAAGTTTTCCCTCGTGAAACAAAACAACAGTCTTTGACCTTTTCATCTAGGAAGAATCCCTCCAATATACCCCAAGATTTGACAATTACAAAGTTTTTTTTAATAAGTATAACTGATTCTTTATAATAATACTCATTTCATACTTCTTAACACCCATTTTCACTGGGATGGTATGTCATAATCCACCCAATATTGTATGTACCTATTTAGTCCGACAATTACAGTATACCTGTAATGGGTAAATCATTTGCCAGTGATATCTCCAATATAGATATGCTATAAAGCTTACATTTATAGCACATCTGTAATGGATATTTCATTTTCCAGTGATATATCCATTAAAAATGTGTAATAAGGGCCAATACCGTCTCTCTAAGGACCCTGTACCCCGTTACAGTACCGGAAATAATAGCTGAAAGTATGCGTTTTAAGCCATTTTCTTTCTAAATCAAAAACTTTTAGTTTCATCTTTCGTGTTGTTTCGTGATTCGTGTGATATTTCTATGGAAGTTGTGCTTGATGTGCTATGTATGATTTATCTCTAGAGATCTAGTTTTTCACTCTAATTAAAATATCGTGTTACACTATCTAATCAAATTTGATATTTATTACTATTTTCAAGCCTTTTTAGGTAATACGAGAAAATCGTCATTTAAGTAATACTTGTTATGATTTTAATATAGTTTAATAAATAGAATTTGAGTTAGATTTTTACTCAGAAAATTTACGGAAATATTTAGATAAAGATTATTAAAGGGTTATCATATGCTGAAATAAATTAATATTGTGAGCCCTTTTTTAACTTGTCTTAAATGACTTTAGTTGATTTTAGGAGATATTTCTTGGCACTAGAATTTAGCATATAATAACTCTTCATAAATCTAGACTATTATACAGGAAATAAGCCATCTCTTAAAGGAAGTTATTCGCATTAACCAACTGACAAAATAAGAACACAAAACAGTTTCTTGGTAACACAAACTTAGGGTTAAATAAGTTCGCCTTTCAATGATATTTTCCGCTAAAACCGGGCTCTGAAAAACATTTTTATGATTCCCCACAATCAACACATTCAACATTAAGAATGTTTTTTATTCAATAATTTATACTGAAAGAGGATTACATTCTTGTGAAAGCGTTATATATAAGGTTTTAGATTTTTAAAAATTCTAACAAAGGTATCTTAAAACAATCGCCCTTAGCCGAATAATAATTTTTTTGTAGGGATACATGCTTTATGTAAAGTAAAACATACGAAACATAAAAGAGGTAAAGATTAACATGTCCAAAATTCTCAAAATTGTCTTTTTTCAGGCAAATTTTCGTTTCACTCATGTGATTTATTGCTAAAAATAGTTCATGCTTTTAAGAACTTTCTATTAAATATACATTATTTTCTTTATTTGATTTTGAATGAAATTTTCGTTTTTTAAACAATTTTTGTCTTTCGAATTAAAAAACACTTTCCTTTTATTTTGAACCCCGTACACTGTCGCTGATCTTTGCCACTCAGAGGCAATATGTTAAATTCCGTTTGGCTCTTAGTATTACTATATAACACTTCATACACTTTCATTCCGCATTTTTTTTTAAATCCAATTGCAATATGCGTTTGCCTTAGTATATTTTTACAATTTTATTTTTTCCGACAACGCTTAATATTCCTTTCACCATCATTATTTATCATTTGCCCCTTAATGGTGCTTTAACGTTCTCAAAAAATGGTTGAACGGTAGATAACGATCTTTTTTCGGGATTACTTTCTGAACAGAATCTTATAACTCGAGGATGGTATTTAAGCTAACTGATATATCTTATAATTTAAATTTTTTTTTTTCAAATTATAAGAAATGAATTTAGTTTAACAGCTAAAATTTTATTATACTGATTCTGGTATTTCGATTCAACAAATTTTTTTTAAAATTTTTTTTGCAAATTTTTTTTAAGTAGAACCGTAATTTTTATTATATTCTAGCTGCACTAAATACTCTATACCGAAAACTCTTAAGACACTGTACCGTAGTCAATTATAAAACAAGACTTTCGCTTCAACTATTTACTACGATACGTTAAACATACTACAGCTACTACATTTAAAGCAAGTATGTACAGCAAGATAGAATATATAGTTTGATCATCAAGTTGGCTTTTCGATTGTCAGGTTTCCAAGTTGACTTTCAGGCTTCTTTTCAATCCATTAAAACAGTGAGAACATGTTCTGTATGGATTGACGAATCCAGATACAGTGGATTGACGAATCGAGATTTAGCTCCAGACTGATCCTGCTTGGGTAAGTTGCAGGGTAAATCGCATTAAATTAGATGCCTCAAATTTTAAGGTAGCAATTATTTTGTTTTAGGATTTTTCATGTTTCATGGTCCCAACCATTTGGATTTGTAGAAAAAAAGTGTTAACGAGGAACTACTCATGCCATCCTTGGATATCCTATCCTACCAAGTACAGAACCAACTGTCCTACTAAATATGCACCAATTATTCGTAAGTTATCCTTATTGTTACTTGCATGATATTGGACTTAGTCCTAAGGGAAGATCAGTTATACAACGGTTTGAAGCTTTTGCTGTACCATGATTTCACTGAAACCATGATTTTCGCATGGTTCCCTGGTGTCAAGGCCAATTCTTTGCTATAGAAAGAACTAGATTGCAAAACAAATAGCATAACTTTTTTTCACTCAAGTTCAGTTTAGTATACATGATCATGGCAAAGTAAATGTTAGGGTTGAAACTCCTGATAAAATGCGTGTCATTCTACCATTGATTTTCAAAAAACATGCTTACAAGGTTTACTTCGTTTTACGTCCAAAAACGGGCTTACACTATACTAATATATCTCAATAAATTCCCTTTTGTGTGTGTGTGTGTGCGCTCGTCAATAAATTGCATTTGTTTATTTTTCTAAGCTATCGTCCACCTAGTATGTGTCAGATAACTATTTGATGGAATTTTTTTTTGTTGAATTTGTATAAAATGAAAACCTTGAACCATTTTCTTGTAATTTCGTATTTTCAAGATCATAACTTTATAAAACTTAATTATAAGGGCAAAATTATGAAACGATTTAAATTTAAAACATTGAAGGTTTTCTTAATAGTTTTGGAACACCATCATATTTGTTTTAAATTATTTTGACGTTTCACATGTGTCGAAGTAATTAGGCAAATAATGTTAATGTAGGGATTAAAAAGAAAAAAAAAACAACAAACGGCATCATACAAACTATTTTGAATCTCCATTCGGATTCTTCGAATGGCATAATAAATCACTGGTGTCTGCTTTATGATCGATGTTATTGATGTACACATCATCTTCACTATCGACATGTGAATCATAATCTCCAGTGCCATTAATCATGGGATGTCATTTGCTCTATCATCAATTTTATTGCTAATGCAGATCTTCTCAAGTATCTCGGTGATAATATCAGTTGGTATACATTTTGTATTTCTAAATTTATCTTGCTCTTCGCGGAAATCTATTGATACATTTCAGAAAATATTTTCAACTTTTGTATTTCATTTTAAACCGAAATTATTCATGGAACATTACTTTTATACAAAATTTACTGTGCAATTATACTTTTTTAAAAAATAACCTGTTTTTTTTTAATATTTTATATTCTTCATATTTATCAGAAATAAACTGAACTAGTTTTTCAGGTGGCAAAAAATGTTTTTCACAAAAACATTTTTTTATTTCATATATTAAAACATTAGTTTGGTCATACTGAATGTTTAATTCGAAATTTAGATATGTCTTAGCACGAATATCATCCATATTTTTATTTAAATGCGTTATTAATAATCTTAAATTCAAAATAAATACCCTTATTATAAATGGACATTAGCAACAGTAAATATAGCATAGATATCATAATAAACTGTCATCGACCATAAGTAAAAGGTACCTGACCAAGGGTAATAGGTATCTGAAATGAAGTATGCTTGATCGACTTTAATTTGAAGGCTTCGGTATTGACGTGGCACTTCATTGAGTGGTTTTCTACAGAATACAATTTATGAATTAAACGAAAATAGACTAATTTTTTACATTTAAATGTGGCAAGAAATGCCGCGTTCCTCACATTAATGAATTTTCCCACTTTGTCACCACAGTACTGAAACGTATTTTATTCACTGTGTATTGGATTTCCATTGTAAATATTATTGGTAGGTAATCATTCTCTAATGAACTCCTAATGATACAGTTTAATGTTTTTTATTATAAAATCCACAGCATTTGCAATGCACATTTATGTTTCAAAGAATAACATATTATTATCTAGTTTCAGGTGAATTTGAAATTCATGTGCTGAATATTTCTTTAGAGTTAATGTGGTTTCTCTACTTAACCACTCAAATCAGAGAATTAAAAATATATTGAAACTAACTACAGCGGGTTGATATTAAGTAAAAATAAAATTGTATTATTTCTGATGAAATCTTGTATTTGTCTTTCAAGCTTTCGGGAAACAGTAATATTAAATACCGAAACATTCATGTTCGTTACGACAGTGTAAAATATTTCCTTTATTTACTCATTAATATTCATGAGAACATTAAATTCATATTTTGGGATCTGAATGCAAAGACTCGAAGCTCCTTCGCTTTACCTGTTTATCACGGTAATAAAGATTACACTAATGATGCTTGTTGCAATTCTTACTAACACTAATGTTTTCGCCTTATATATATTTAAGGGTTGCCCAAATGAAAGCGAGACTTTTGCCTTTTTCTTGGAATGGTTCATTGGTTGGAATATGCGAACGTACAGGAAGTAAGAGTGATACATAAGCTACATATCTGATACACATAGTCGCCTTATCGGAACAATCAAGTGTCCTGCAGATTACCAGATTTTGGATATCCTAAGCTAAGAATGTCTGTTGTCGTCTGCAGAACTAGTCTTGAATAGTTCCGAACCTCTGCTTCGTTAACAAACTGGACTTTGAAAGCCTTTTCAATGGACCGGGGATGGGATAGTCAGCCGCAAGTAACAGGTTACGGTTACAGGAGGGATGGCCAATGATCTTCCCGAGGACGACCCACACCAAATCTTGTCAACTGCAGCAAACGATTCAATGGTGATGGCCAAGTGTACTTTAACAGATCTTAGCATGCCCCGTGCTCCCACGTAATTTACGAAATTCCCTAAACTATCTGCACACAGTACACTCACTGTAACAGACCCTCATGCCTATAAACATCCCCGGAACGACTATAAATTTCAGCTACACTAACAGCTGTTCTCAAAAGTTGAATTACTGCTCGCTGGCCCTGTTTGGACCAATCCACGTCCCGACCATACATAGTCATGGTTCTTAAACACGTTCAAATAGACCGGCGACACTTTACGAAGATAGTGGCTTTGTTTTGTAAGATACAACGTCATCTACGGACGCAAACGCAAAGATCAGAGTAATTAATCACTCCCGCTAAAACAAAAGTCTCACTTTTCATGTGGGCTACCCTTATATACCCTTATACACACAGTGAAGCTTCTCGATATATATATATATATATATATATATATATATTTATATATATATATATATATATATATATTATATATATATATTATATATATATATATATATATATATATATATATATATATATATATATATATATATATATATATATATATATATATATATATATATATATATCGATTTTTAGAACGACTCGTAAACGGATATAAATGAATGTGAGTAACAAATATATATTCCATCCGTCAAAAGTGATAGATTAATTTCCAAAACGACAACAGATATCTTTGGCATATTGTTCTCATTGCGTTTATCTAGAAAATAGATTATCAGTAAAAGCCATTTCCTTAAGTTTCGTGTTCTAAAAAGATAACATTTCCGGATTTCTTGCATTGCTATCACGGGACTAATGGAAGAAAAAAAATTAATATTCTGTCATTTTTAATTAGTCAAGTAAAATGAAATGCCACTAGAATGTTTTAGAATTTGAAAGATAACGATTATTTAAGGCTAGGAAATCAAACAAAGAATTATTCATAATATATAATTTAAATAATAAACATCCACATTTGGTAGATAATTATTAAAATCAATATCGAAATGGAAAATTCATCTATAATAGCAAAGAACTAGAATCATCAAATAAAATTGATACTGTTTAGTATTAACAATATAAACTATGAATGTTTAATTTTTAAGCAACTATTTGATGATTTATACTTATATCTAAGTTAGGTAAATTTTCACTTTTAAAGAGGACATGTCCTCTCTTTTCTCTACCGATCTTTTTGTTCACTTTCGTTTTTAATTCTGAACGTTTTGGGTCATCTTTTTTCCCCAGTTACTGTTAGTCCAATCAATTTTTTAAACCGAAAAATTTATCAGTCTTATTTTTATATACCCGTACTTAATGGAAATGTAGAGCTATTATTCTCGATGACTGGAACACAATGGAGAAAAGAGAGAAATTGTATCAACATAGATAGTGTTAAATCAGTTTTTCAGTGGAATCTAAACATAAAATTATTAACAGTAAACAATTTTATGGTGAAATAATAAGGGATAATAAATCGCTATCAAAATTTATTTGCTAAAAAAATGAAACTGTGAACTGTGACGGAGGAAATTTCATTATGAATTTTTAATCATACAAATATTAGTATGAGCTGTCAGAAATAAGACATTGAAATTGCTGTTTTGTTTTTATCTAAAAGCGCTCTTTCCCCAAAATTGTATTTTTATTTATATAATAAATATAAATTATTGTTAATTAGTGTGAATAAATATTATATTCGCCTATTTCATCTTTGTTCATTTTTGCTCTATTTTTTTTTCATGGCAAAGTTCTTTACATATTTTCAGCTTGTGGCTATTCTACTTTCATCACAAACCCTATTTTGCAGGGTTTAGAGAAGATGACTATGGCGGACAAGAAATGCAAAAATAATAATTTAAACTTTTTTGCGGGCAACTTTTTTCTTTAAGGGGACAGTGGACCTTCAAACCTAACTTTTTGTGTTTCGAATGGATTTGTTTGAAATTTGAATATGTGATTAGTACCATAGATATGTAACAGTGGTTAAAATTTAAAGATGAAATATTAATAATTTATGAATTATGAATTATTAATTATATAAAAAATTGGCCCAATTAAAAATGTTTCATGCGCATTTCTTTTGCATATAATATGGTCATTTTTATTTACAGGATACCTTTTAGAGCTAACAATGAAACTTATTGCTTATTTTAAGCATTCATTAAAAATATAAAGAGAAAAAAATAATAATAGTGAAAACACCCTTTTTATTACGCAAAATACCTATAAATCATCTTTTCCAGAACAAAATTTAGAAATTCTGAGCTACGAAGCATAATTTTTCCAATAAGATTTATTTGATATACATTTAAGTATATAAAACTTAAATTTCAAGGCAATACGATAATTAGAAATGCGCCTGGAGCAGTTTGAATATTCGTATGACATGAAATTTTTTTTTTTTGAGTAAAACTCATTTAAAGTTATTGCTATTGGTAACCACATAAAATCTAAATTAAAACCATATGCCTATAACTAGGAAAGTAATCACATAAATTAAAAATTCTTTTTGCAACACATTCCTACTCGTCCGTAGTTTCACAATTCAATAAAATAAAAAAATCGAATTTTTGGACAAATTTCTCAATTTTGAATGTCCACTGTCCCCTTAACCCTTCAGCGAGCGCGCCCATGTATAAAGCGAAACATTTTCATAATTTTGAATGGTTTGTTTTTACATGTAAGGTTTGAATGTTCTAAGCAGTTTCTATTTATAGCTACACCCTTTCTAATACAGGTCTGATTTTCTGACCCATGTATTCCTTTCCATTTATTTGTTAGTCGTGATTTAACTGTGGTAAACCAGCGATTATACTGGATTGCAATACGACAAAAGCAGGAGTTGATGTAGTTGATCAAATATGCTGCTATAACACGGTAGCCCACATATCACGAAGATGGACAATCTCATTGTATTTTAGGTTTTTGGACATAATAGGAATCAATTCGCAAGTTGTCCTTCGATCCAACAAATCGGACAGTTTTGAAATAAGGAAATTGCATCTCCATTTTTTGGCTTTTAATTAAAATATATCTCAATATTATCAACATTTTATATCTTGTCATAAAACTCAAAATCATTATTTTCAATTTAGGGGGCTCACAACCTTTGAAACTTAAAAAAATCGATTTTTGGTTTTTGTTATATTCGGATTTTTGAGACATTTCTGAACAATATGCATAAAACCGCATAAAAAATTTGCATTATTTCTCGAGTTATGAGAGTTTATGTAAAGCTCACTCTGTTTCCATAGCCATGTTATTCCAACTTTAACTTCAGTTTTCTCAAATATGTGAATTTTTGGATTGCGCGCACTGTTACTCCCAAACTATGTGTGCTAGACACACAAAATTTTTATCAAATTTGTATTATAAGCTTCTTTACACACTAAAACCAGAAAAGTTTAAAAAAAAATGTAAAAAAATTTTTTACACTTGAAAATGTTTTAAAAATTGATAAATTTTAATTTTTTTAAAACTTTATGTAAATTTTTCAATTTAAACTATATTTTTGTATATTTTGGGTTTTACATTAAACTTGAGTGTATTATTAATTTAATTTGACCAAAAAATAATTTCTGTATGCATATTTCTTAATTTTATGATGCGCGAAACATCCAATGATTTTTTTTCCCTTTTTAGTGTACATTTAAAAATATGTGTACATTTAAAAATAAAATCTAAAAATTATTTATGGCTTTAGAAGTTCTTTATTTGTATAAAATATAACTGAAGACTTGTAATTTTGATATAAAACAAAAAATTTATATATATATATTAATATTATTGGAGTTTCAGTAGCTCGATTTTGATCATGTTTAGGGTCATTTCCCAGTATTCAAAGGTTGTGAGCCCCCTTAAAAAGAAACAAGTTCATTACAAAAGGAATAATCAAGGTGAAATGAGACGTTGCACTTTGAGCCAAATGCGCCTGCTGGTCTTCCAAAATTGGCGTGCCTGCTGAAGGGTTAAGGAGTTGCTTTGCGATTTTTAATGATTCTAAGTAATCAAACAGTGGGATTTAAGATAATAACTTTTATTTTTTTAATATACATACATAAGAATTGAAGGAGGGAAATATTATTAGTCGGGCCAATTTTATAACTATATTAGTTATCATTTTTTATATCGATTACTCTTTAAAAAAATCTTACTCTTCAACTAATATGTATATTTGATCTATAGATTTCTGAAGTACAAATGACGTATTAAGAGCAAAACAACACAAAAACTTACTTTTATATTTGGAAAATAAGAAATTTCAGGTCAAAGCTTATACAGCAACAGCGAATTGCGAGACAAATTGTGTTGTGTAAGGCTATTTCAGTATCTCGTGGAAAAGTTTAAAAATATATGTATAGTAGCACGATATTGAATAGGGAACTATTTTTCCCATCAGTGTTTTAGTTATGAGAGAAAATATAGCTGGGAATTACGCATTCCATGAATATATTTGAGAAGACATTAGATGGGAACCCGACTCCTCACGGTCCACGAAATGCTTAAAGTATAAGTAAGTATTTGTTCTTACCTTCTAGTGTTAACTGCGCCCAACCTTGAGCAGAATGATCGTTGCTTCGCACAAAGCACTGGTACATTCCTTTATCTTCTCTTTGAACGGAGTATATTTGTAGCACCTCAGAACTTATAAGCTTCGTTCGAGCAGAGGTTATTATAGGTTTTAAATTTTTAGTCCATACTAATGACGTTATCTGCGGTCCTGTGACATTGCAAGTGAAAGTCACGCTGATTCCTTCTTTGACAATCAGTTTGTCGGGATAAACAGATGCTCTTAAGTTTTCTGAAAAATAAAGAAAACCAAATTAAAACATTACGTATTATCAAAGTGATACAACTTTTTATTATTGGGTATCATATATCAAAATAGTACAATAATTCCTAGGTAGATAAATATATCAAAATACACTGCATGAAATAATGTCTACCATAATAATACACTTTTTCTTAGGTAATGAATATGATAATCTTTAATTATATTGTGTCGTATAATATTTTTACAATTTCTTTGTAATATAATGTTGTAAAATCATTAATTGTGTAATGAATATTATAATCTTAAATTATATAATTACACTTAATACAAGAAAAATATGATTCCATATTTATCTTGTATATGTCGCGAATTATTTCCAAATTTTTACATATGACGTAAAAGGTGAGACCTCAAGCAAATTTATTAGAATTCACATTTGTAACATTGCAGACATGAGATTAATTTTCCAAACATTCAATATTCAACATAGAAAAGAAATATGCGAAATTCTACAAGAATAGGAAAACAAAAGATAATGTTAATAGTACCAAATTTCTATACAAATATGTGTGTTAAGGTAGTAAAATAAACAATACATCTCTAACCATGCTATACATCAAGTGTATTATAAAAGACTTTTGATTGTGAATATAAAAGGAAGAATTTAACAATCATTTATTTACAGTAAGTAAGCAATTACATTATAATTTCATGTAAATCAAAGAAATTTGTATTTATGAGATCATGAAACGGACGAATTCGCTTTTAATGCATTTTTATAATTTCCACAAGTATATTTCTAGCTTAAGGATTCTAGTTAAATGAAATAATTTTAAATTTTGAAATCAGTCTGCAATGACTACAAAACGTTTTTAATCATGAAAATCTGCAATTGAAAACGAAAATAATAGGAAAAATTAAATAATAAATTTAAAATAGTATGACAGAAAAAAGTTTATTCCTTTGTTAGTCTATTCCATATTTTTTTTCTGAAATTTGTTTCAGGAGATTGATAATTATATGCAAACGGGTTTATACAGATTTCATGGAAACGTTAAATCATGCTGACAGTAGAAAATGAAGTGTTAATACCTTACTAAGGAATCGAATGAAAATAAATTCTTAACTCTACTGAAATTTAATTAAGAAATTTTAAGCTTGATAACAAGGAAAAATCAGTAAAACTATCGCAGTCATTTTACAATCACTAAAAAATATATGTTATGCGTTTATAGACATACAGGCACTCAGACACAAACAAACACAAACACACACACACACACACACACACACACACATATATATATATATATATATATATATATATATATATATATATATATATATATATATATATATATATATATATATATATATATATATTCAAATGTACGTATGTATAAAGAGTGAGAGTTTCCTTAAACATGAAATAAATATGTTACAATGCATGTTTGAAAACACGGCCGACAGTGTATCTTTTACGAAATGCGGTTTTGAAATAGCTCAATTATTAATACCCTGTATAGAGATGTATGTCAATATTATCACAAAAAAAACACGGATAAGTTTAGAATTTTAAAGTACTCAAATATTAATGGAAGCTCTCCCTTTTTTCGATGTAATGTGAAGCATGCACTTTTCTGTTATTCTCCTAAAACCACTTCATTTTATTTCTATCATATAAATACGTGTATAACAGAGAGCTAACACCATAAAATCCTCATGAATATTCAAACACCCTTCCCCTTTTGGACGGATAAAAAATTTCCTCGCGCATAAAGCAAACTACTTTAAACGTAGAGCTTTTGAGAGGTTGTAAATGCCCTGGGAGTTCATTAAAGCAGTCAGCATTCAAACGCTATTATGTTATGTTCAAACATCTTTAACGCGGCGGAAATAAAATTTTTTGGTTTCCTCTGCGGGAAAAGATACAGAATAAAACTAAAGCATCATCGCTTCCATTTGTAAACCCTCAAAAGTTCGATTTGGTGCCACGCTGGGCCAACAATACAGTGCAGATCTTTTGTTGTGGGGAGAAGGGGGGGGGGATTGGAAGAGAGATCAACTAATGGACGTTCTAATTTAATCGAACATTCCCGCGTGCTAAGTCTGAGTTAACAACTTGGGCACAATCTAGCGACCCCTTTCCGAATGAGGTATAAAAGAAGTAAGAGGGTTGCTTGGAATGT
This sequence comes from Dolomedes plantarius, assembly GCA_907164885.2. NCBI lineage: Eukaryota > Metazoa > Arthropoda > Arachnida > Araneae > Dolomedidae > Dolomedes > Dolomedes plantarius. Next base: position 117,351,199 of record OU015500.1, on the reverse strand, counting down.
AGCTTTCGTGGTAATGATGCTGTGATCAGAGAACGAGGTGGCTATTAGCTCTAATTAAGTGGATTTAAAATAAAATGTTAAGGGACAAGCAAAGAAAGAGACCGCAAGATACATGTAAAGATATTATTTTTCAAATGTGGTTTTACTGAAAGAGGAAATCTTTTTTGTGTGTTTGATAGTGAAAAGATTAGCAAATAGGGAAAACAAATTGACCTTAAAGGGGTTGTACCATTATTAACATAGCCGTTGTTAAAGCACTAACTCTACGTTTAATACTCCATAAACGCCCCTACGTTAGGTTTTCTTAAGGAGCATTGCTCAGAATTCTTCTTATTTTCTTTCTATTGAGTAACTTGAAAAAAAAAAATGCTAAGGAAGAAAAATTAAAAATATTATTTAGAGCCTATTTTTTATAAGGTTGTGTTGTGAAGGGGGAAAAACTATCATTGAAGACATGAGAACAAAAAATTCAAACATCTGAAATGGGTAAGGTATATTGTTATCATTTCGTTATTTTTTCAACTAGTTCAATTGCCCCCCACTGGCAAAGTGGATAAGACATCAACCTGACCTGCCAAAGGTGAGGGTTCGACTGCAGCCTAAGGCATGGATGTAACATTGGGTTAAAAGTCTGCCTTTAACCCTTTGAGGGGCAACAACCTCCCCTGTTTGCACAGTGCAGATTTTTTTTCCGAGTTTTTTAACCTAAAGAATCTTGAAACATTTTCCAATTAAATATTGCAAAATGCTTTTACTTCTTTAAACTGATGACAGATGGCAGTACTAGCCCTTTTCTCCTCATTTAACTAGAATACATTGAATGCAAGTGAAAAAAAGACTAGATTTAGGCTTTTGCACTGTGCAAACGGCGATCTTCAAAGGGTTAAATGAGTTGCTTGAGTCTGCTAAACGAAGACTAATTAGACCAGGACCAACTGCTGAAAGCCGAATCTGGAAGGGTACAAATATCCATGCCAACAATGGGACTTTCGGCCAGCAATGAAGGATATCTAAAGATAAGCAAAAATCTACGGTCCATTGCAAATCTGCAGCATTTGTGAATACAAAAAAAATATTTTTCTGCTTGCCCATGCACTTGTTTACTGTCTCATCTTCATATGAACAATGGACTGGAGTCTCAAAGTGGGATGACCATAGACTTTAAAAACAAAAGTTCAATTTGCTTTCCTGCCGGCAAATTTTATACGCCTCCCTGTCTGGATGAATCTTACACTCTAACTTGCGGAAACCGAGAGTAGTATAGGCCAGACGCTGCTAATCATCAAAACGTACGTACGCATGGTGAGACATAATTAAGCCGATAAGCAGTCTTCCGAACAGTGTCTGAATCTTAACCATTCAGAGAGTGAATCATCTGAGATCCGCGATTAATAATACTAAATTTCATTTTAGCCCATTATCTTTTTAATACGTATTTCATAGATAATTTATTTTAAAATGTATAATCTGTGTTAAATTATAATTATCATTAGGTAATTAATAAAAAAAAATATCATTAAATGTACGTAAAATTCTTTCAAAGTATATTATAACAAAATATTTGTTTTTAAAATTTCAAATGACTTGTATTAAACGAAAAAAGATCAATGAACAGACTGAATTTGGTGCCAAGTTAAATATCTGGTATAGACAGAAAATATATGGAACAAATGAAATATGGTAAAAAGAAGTACTAATGAGGTAATAAAATGTCACTTTTTCAAAAGGAATTGCAATTTAAAGATTTCCATTTTTATAAACTGTATTAATTCATTTAAATAGCGTAATTACTTCCTTTTATTCCATTATAAAATAGTTCTATTAATCTTATATCTTTATACGTCGCTGAGAAATTTTGAATTAATCCTTGAGTTCTCTTTTCTCTAGAGTTGTTTACTTCGTCTCTTCAAAGAAGGTGATTTTAAAGAATTCTTATAAAAGCTTGTTTCCAGGGCTTCAGTTTTCATCTTTATGCTGCTGTTTGTTAGAAACTAAAATATTTGAGATTAAATTCCAAACGGCAAGTAACTGAAATATTTATATTTTTAGAGTTTTATGGTAAAAATGACCTCCTTTAATATCCTAATATTCAAATTTCTGAATTCTTCAAATAAAAATTTGCAGTTGATAGAGTCTGGGTCTTGAATCAAGAGATAAACATCATGCTCTCAAAAAGAAAATTGCAAAGCGAAAAACACGTTTTCCTCTTTACGTTTCGTGTTGTTTTTCTTTTAACGTTTGAAAACAAGTACATAACATATTATTCTAGATTCCAAATTTCATCAATATAACCTTAAAGTTTCGAGCTTTTGAAATAAAAGATATGCAATATATATATATATATATATATATATTATATATATATATATATATATATATGTATATATAATATATAGTATATATATATATTATATATATATATACTATATATGTATATAGTATATATTATAGATATATATATATATATATATATATATATGTATATATATGTATATATATATATATATATATATATATATATATATATATAACATAGTAATATTTTTAATAAATTTTAAATCCACTCCGTTTGAAGTCGGAATCAGTCTTGCTCGAGAATAATGAAACTTGGAAACAAAAATAAAATGACAGTCTTAATTTTACTTTATATGGAAATGCATTTATCGAAAAAAATAGAAGTCGAAATAGCATGAAATTTCACTTGAAAATACTTATGACGTGAGTTTTTACAATAAAGAAAGACAGCCGATTAGGATAGTCTGTCCTTAGACCAAGGTCAACAAAATAAATGAAAGTATAACAAGCAAATTTTCTGTATAGTTATTATTAATAAATTCACTGCATAACTATATTATAGACACAACAAAACTATACAGATTACAATTATTCCTTAGGATATCTCCAGAGCATCATTTTTATAAAACTAAAGTTTAAAGTTTGTATACACCTACACACGATTGAACAGTAATCTTACTGATTTAAAAATGTTAGAACACGAATACAGGAACTATTTACGCCCAAGAATGATGGATTGGCCTTGCCGTAAATACCACCGGATATGCTTAAATGTAAGTTCCAAATCCTTGAGGACACGAAAATTTTTATTTTTCTTCCTGCGAAAGCCTGCAACACTTTTAACTGAAAGATTCCATGGATAAAAAAAAAAACTGTGCCGTTATACCGTTATTTTTACAGCCTCCTCTTTTTTTTTATAAGTGGTGTTTTCATGTTGAAACTTTTCTATATCCATTCTTCTTGTTCGGTCCAGTTCGGCTGGGAACATTTACTTTCCAGAAAGCAATCAATAAATATTTCGACGTTCTGTATATGTATATATATATATATTTTCTTCCTTTTTTAAAAAACTTTTTCCCCGTTTTCTCTAAAAAAATAAAAAAAACTCTCGTTCTTAGGTTCCTATCCCTAAAGACAGGGAAAAAAATGAAATGGTATTTCTAGATAATGGCGATCACGATAATAGCGAGGAAAGTTTGAGGTCCGTAAAGAATTTCGTTATGCTGGCATGGTTTAAAGCTACAAGAAATTTCTTTGCTGCATAGAAAATTTATGCACGAGATTCTTCCTGGCCATAAAAATTCCTCAACCGTTGTTTAGCATCTATTAAAAGAAGGGAAAGACGGAATATTGCACAGCAACGCAAACGAAAAAAAAAAAAAATCCTGAAAATTCTTTTATATATATGCGGCCTCAGAAAGTTCATTTTCTTCCTAGCAATTGAAATTCTTAAAAACACGGTTTAACATGAAAGAAAAACTTAGTTTCTGCAATTCAACGAAGAAAATTATTTCCTTGGTTGATTTCCCCTTTTTTTTCTCGTTGCATTATTTTTCTGCTTAATGTTATACTCCGGAATGATAAAAAACTATGTCTTGAAAATAAGACTTCGGGAATATAGTGCAATATAATCAAGATTAGAAGAAATTTAATGCGTCAAACGCTGAAAGAGAAGACAAGAAGATGTTGGAATTATATCTTTACTCCTTATGTAATGGATATTAGAGAAGAGAAAAAAAAGTCGGACATGCGTTGGTTTATTTATTTATTTATTTTTTTATTTACGAGGCAGTAATGTTGTCATTGACATTCGCCCGCTACAAGGCGAGATTTGTTGATTTCTTGTAATGGGGAAGGGGATTATATAGATGAACAAACATTGCCGCCTGGTGCCACTAGAAATTTGACTTAGCATCCACAGGAGCGATATCTGGTTGGCTCGTACCCTTATCTCACCCACAAACAACACAGGGTTTGACTCTCCACCCTGAGGGTTTTAACCGTCCATACCACATATTGCGTATTACCAATACTGGTTTCTTTTGAAGGTCCGTATAGAAATGCATACTTTGATCATACACACGTGTCCGTATATATATATATATATATATATATATATATATATATATATATATATATATATATATATATATATATATATATATATATATATATATATATATATATATATACATATTATTTCAAATGACAAGGCAAATACAAAGCTAATAACAAGTAGAAACACAAAAACACAGAAAGAGATGACATAAAATTGACCGAAGTCATTGCCTAAGGAGTTCTCTAGCCTTCCAGTAAAGCGCCGTTTCACAGTCACCTCTAAGGGCTGCACATTGGTGGAGGTGTTGTCTGTTCATAAGGTCATTAGAGTTACAGAGGGGGCAATAAGGGCTTGAGAAAATTCCGATGTGGTGTAAGTGTTCTGCCAAGCAGTCATGTCCAGTTAGTAAGCAAAATTGGGCAACTGTGCGCCGTCGTGGGCTGATGGGGAATCTCAAAAGATCCCCAACCCCACAACGCTTCGATTTTATTCTGCCATAAATTTGTGATTTGAATAGCCTGTTTATTGTTTGCTTGATATACAGCTTTATAAAATGGTATGATAGTGGGGAAAATCTGGTTTGAAGAAGTCTTGAATCCTGTTTAGGGAGAATGTCTGCTTGCTCGTTTCTAAAGATGCCACAATGGTCCTGTATCCACTGAAGAACCACACACCTCATTCTCCCAGACAACTCCCGTAAATATTGCTGACATAGGTGGATTTCCCTTGATGAAGGCGGACTAGATGAACTAATCGCCTGAATTGCAGCCTGGGAGTCAGAAAATATAACCACTCTATAAAATTTGTCTTCAAAGATCAATAGGTGTTTAAGGGCTATGCAAATAGCTTCTACTTCTCCATCAAAAGCCGTTCGATATTTACCAGCAGATACATAAAAGGACAATAGGTTAGAAAAAACATCGGCTCCTGCCGAGTCACGATTTTCATAAAAATATCCATCTGTGAAAATTTGCAACCACTGAGATTCGGGATTCCTGTTGTCAATAGTATCATGAGCATAAATACTCAAGGCCTCTGGGGATGTGTTTTTCTTAAAAAGCGTGTCTGCAAGATTCAAGTCCGCTTCAACTTGGATCATCCCCAGTGGATTGGAAGGCCCTGTAACATCCTAAAGGGCAGCTGGCAATTCAAGATCCCGTCTGAGGTCCCTTACAAACTGAACAAAACCTTTTGGGTCTTTAAATTATATATATATATATATATATATATATAGCATACAAATCCAATCCTCTTTTCAATTTCCTTTAAAATTACTTGGGCGTAAGCAAACTAATTTAATAAAAAGCCTCACTATTATTAATTGTCCTAATTTAAAGCATATTATAAATTACCCTGTTAACCTTTCAATAAAGTACGCCCCTCTTTTTCGAAATCATATCTAGAGATAAGCAAACTAAATAACTAAACAGTCCGTTAATTTACGCGCAGGAAACATTAAAGATATTTTTAAAACATGATTCAATACCACGGGTTATCTCGTCACGCAGTACCTGTTTCGAAGGTACATACGATCTCTTATGTAATGATGTCAGATGCCCATTCCTAACCAATTAGTAGTTATTTAGTCTGCAAGTGTCAGGTTCATGAACCCTCCGTATATAAGTCAGAGCAATGAGATTCGAGAGTTTTTTCTGTGTCTGTCCTCGTGCCCTGTCATGTTGTGTGTCCTGTGACTTCTCTGCTTTTGTTCCGTCGCAAGACTATTCTCCAAAATTCAAGATATGTCCTGGTGCCGTCCCATTAAGTTCAATATGTGCCACCTCACATAATGTTGTCCTGCTGTATCTACCTACCTCAGTGAAGTGTTAATGTCTGACTTCTGGAAAGTTACTCGTACTTATATAGAATAAAGTGAACCCAAAAGATAATTAGTCTCTGTCATCATGTGTTGTTACCAGCTACGAATGCTACCTCCACCATGACTACCAGCTTGAGTATTCGTGCAGCACCCCCATCGGTTATTGTTACTTCCTAAGTGCAGTTTTAAAAGTTCATCGATGTTACAATACAGGTCGACCAGCATTCATGGTCCGGTTTGTTAAAAAGATTACCTCTTCGGCCTCATCTAATCACTTCTAGGTTAAAGTTGCGACGACACTACGTTAAACTCATGCTATTATATATATATATATACACGTAATATCCTTGCTACTTCAGCTATTTTGTTCATAGAGTTCTCATAATACGAGTTTCCCACGAATTCTCTCTTCCCGCTGTCTCATCGCGCGACAGTCTATGGCAATTTATAATGAGAGAAATCCCATACATTTCAGAAAAGGACTAACGCAAATTGCTGCTTTGCATTATCTGCGTTTCGAGTCAATACATATTCTCAAAACCTGGGAGAACTCTCTCAAATTTGTTCTCATATACATTTATAATCCTGAGTGTTATGGTCCCCCAGTTTAATACAACACTATTTTTTTTTACTTGAAAAAATTCGTGTTTAAACTTTAGCCTAAAATTTATAATTAAATTCGTTAACATTTCTTTTTCCTAGTTTAGAAGATCCATATACCTGAATTTTATGAGGGGAGCGTTTTCAACTTAATTTGCATTCATTTTAATTCATCTCATGTTAAGCAAAACTAAACGGGGCTTTTTAAAACACATTACCTGGACATTCAAAGTATGTTAATAATCAAGAAATATCCAAATGAATGATTGCTGACGAAACTCGGGGATTCGGAAGTAAAAATTAAATTTCCTGACGCAAAAATAAAATCGTAATACTACACTGGTGTCCAAAAGTTAAGTTTATAATTCGTAAAATGTGGAAGATCGTGAGTAAATATTGGTAAAATTGTTCCAAATCAATTGTGGAGGATCACTGTTTGAAGGTGATAAAGTGTGCATATTCAAAAGATTTCAGTCGACGTCGGCATGCGCAAAATATGTCCGCACGTCAGAACGAGTATAAAACCGGTTCACGTGCCATACGGGTATCAGGCAGGTTTTGTGCAATAACTGTGCTGAGGAGCGAGTTAAACGATCCTAAAGGCCTTAGGATGGCAGAAAGATGCCAAATGGACACATATATGAAAGGAACATTTATTGGAATGCTGGAATGTGGGCAATCTCAAACCGAATGTCTCAAATTCTGAATGTGCCACGGTGTGGGATCTCAAGACTGTGGCAGAGGTTTCAAAGTACGGGAGACGTTACCCGACATCCAATACAAGGTCGACCAAGAGTAATAACCGTCCGTCAAGACCGATATTTTGCAATAACTGCGCGTCGTTATAGGAACAGTTGTGCCAGAGAACTTGGTTCAGCGCTCACAGCCGCCACAGGAGTGCGACGGCAAACTGTTTATAGGAGACTCAGTCATGCTGGTCTGTATGCCAGACGACTAGCCGTTTCTATTCCTCTCAGACCTGCGCATAAACGCGCTCGTCTAAACTGGGGTTTGAAACATCAGCACTGGAGTTTGCAACAGTGGACCAATGTGATGTTCAGTGACGAGTCCCGATTTACTATGAAGACTGATTCTCGTCAGATAACGATATGGAGAGAACGTGGAACTCGATTTCACCCAAGAAAGAACACTAAAAGACATCATTTTCTTTCAAAGGGAGTCATGGTGGGGGCAGGCAAAATGCTGGATGGCCACACATACCTCCATGTCTTTGAAAAGGGGTCTGTTACTGCTGAAAGGTATAGAGACGGTACGAGCTATATAAACTTGCTCGAAACTAGAAGGATTTTTATTTTTTTTTGCATTTTAAGAAGCCAGGCGTCTTTCTTATACGCACTCCACAAGTACTCACAAAGGATATTTACTGATAACATGGACTTATTTGGGAGTGGATAGAATCGGCGCATTGGAGATTTTAATTATTTTTCTATTTGTATTTTTTAACCCCAAATATGCAGTACATTGAGTAGTAATTTTTGTTACATAGACTTATTATTGTTAGTAGTAGTATATTACAGGGTCCATGATATTGTTCCTTGTATAGTTTTCTTCCTTGTTCACTTTATACATGTTTTAAAATAAAATTTCTAGAACTGAACACTATAATGGCGATTGCTTGTCAAAAGAAGAATCAATATTTAATCTGACGGAATTTGTAATTTGTCAAAAGAAGAATCAATCTGTAATCTGATGGAATCGACGCATTGGAGATTTTAATTATTCTTTTTTGTATTTTTTAACTCCAAATATGCAGTAAATTGAGAAGTAACTTTTGTTACATAGAATTATTATTAATAGTAGTAGTATGATACAGGGCCCACGATATTGTTTCTTGTATACTTTTCTTCCTTGTTCACTTTCTACATGTCTTAAAATAACATTTAGGGTCTGTTCACATAGGAGTCCGTTGTGCAGCGTTAAGGGAAAGATGACGTTGAGACGAAAATAAACCAATCATAGGAGTTAAAAATTTCATTGCTAAACTTTTAAACGCCTATGATTGGTTTATTTTCGTCTCAACGTCATGTTTGCCTTAACGCAACGCAACGGATTCCTATGTGAACAAGCCCTTAGAACTGAGCACTACGATTTCGATTGCTTGTCAAAAGAATCTGTAATCTCTCTGTAATCTCTGGATTAAGAGCTCGGAGACAAAGACTATTTATTGCTATGTAAAGCCTTTTAAATTTAAGTTCCTCGGTGAAAAATATCTCTATAAAATTTTTAAAAAGAATAAAGAAGACTTGCGTTTGTTATTCGTAGCACTAAGCAACTAAGCTTCCTCAATGTAGGTCCAACGTTTACAGTGTTCGCTATTATATAATGTAAAATTTGACGTTTCGGAAAGGTTTTGCACATTACTGAGGGTTAACAATGCATTTCTCAGTATCTATATCATCGATAAAACAAAGACAGGATACTGAACTCCTCTTATCTACGAAAATAGAGAATAATCATTCCCCAAAGAAGATCAGATCATCATTTTATGATATTCATTAAGTCTACATTAATTCTGAAGTAGACAATATAGTGCTTTTAGTTATGTCTTGATAACAATTAGTAACATGGTCTTTCCCGATTGTTTTCTTAATTTAATCTGAAGTGTTTAATTGATACTTGGTTGTCAAGATGCACTTTAGAATGTACTTCATAGAATCCCCATGACTCCCGCAAAGATAATCGGACGAGTTGGATTTCCCTATTCTTTCTACATAGCCTTGATATAATCAACCATCTGAAATTTGATGTTTCCATTGGCTTAGCTTCAATTTTAAGAGAAATTGAATTTTAAGAGATTATTGAATTTTAAGAGATTTGTCTCTCTTAGTAACTCTTGAAATTGAGCTGCTTCTTCTTAAGCAATATGATATGATAACTTGTTTACAGTTAGATCTGTGAGGGATTTAATTGTTTTTTTTTTCACTCTTTAATCTTAACAGTTTTTTGTGAGTAGGACCATAGGATTTCAGTAATTGAATACTTATAAGGATATATGTGTATATCATGACTCCGTTTTCTCTTTGCTATGATCCAACAGTACTACTTTAAGGGCTCCAACTAATTGCTATGCTTTTTCCGTACAACATACCTTCCTTAGTTTATTCAGAACTCTACTTTGTCATATTATCCGGAAATCAATGTCCAATCCCATGTCTGCGTAGTAAGGAAAATCATTTTTCTTACTACACATTCCTTACTACACCTTCTTTAGAGATAAATCGATGTCATGTGTAATTTATTTACCATGATTGTAGCCATAATTGTCAATATTCATATACATTCACTCTTGGTTTTGACATTTTTATTACACTTTCCCTGAAAGCATATTTCAACTATGAGTTATGATATCAAAACAATTTACCGTCCTAAATACTGTAAGTTGAAATTAACCCTCTAACGGTACGTGGTTTGAGACGAAATAGAAGGTACGGTCGGATCGGTTTCGACCCGATGACTTATTTGATGAGGTTTTTGGTAGAAATAAATACACAATAAGCATTTTTGTTGTATAACATTTATTGATAATATGTTACATGAAATAAAAACCGTTTTTAAAACAACAACAACAACAACAAATTGCAATTTTTCTAAACTAAGAAAATCTCTCTGGCATTAACATAGAATGTCGTATATATTAGGCCTAATAAGTAATTTTGTCTTATACCTAGTTTTTGAAGTTACTGAACGAAACTTCCGAGCACAAAAATGTAAAAAATAATATATACTGACATATTTGGCATTCAAAATCCAAATAAAAAATAAAAAATTTAAAAAAAAATACTAGTGATCATGAATAACGTTTTTCAACAAAAAGAGTGATATTTACTGCAAACACTCCAACACCTGTTTCAAGACTGCCCGGTAGGGTTCCTTGTCAACTCGATCACTTGCAATGAGAGGGCAGAACACGGGAGGGGGGAAAACATCACTGGATCAGATCCGACCCCCATGGTAGCGTTAGAGGGTTAAAGGCAAATGATGTTTTTGTTGAGTTTGAGCGAGTGACCCTATTTTTCTGTGAAGAAGAATTCTGCTACGTATAGTAGCGCTGTCCGTTGCAAGGTCAAGTTGAAATTAAAGGCGAATAATGGTTTTGATGAGTTTGAGCGAGTGACCCTATTTTTCTTGTGAAGAAGAATACTGCTACGCATAATAGCGGAGTCCGTCTCAAGGTCAAGTTGAAATTAAAGGTGAATAATGTTTTTGTTGAGTTTGAGCGAGTGACCCTATTTTTCTCGTGAAGAAGAATACTGATTCGCATAGTAGCGCAGTCCGTCTCAAGGTCAAGTTGAAATTAAAGATGAATAAAGTTTTTGTTGAGTATGAGCGAGTGACCCTAATTTTCTTGTGAAGAAGAATACTGATACGCATAATAGCGGAGTCCGTCTCACGGTCAAGTTGAAATTAAAGTTGAATAATGTTTTTGTTGAGATTGAGCGAGTGACCCTATTTTTCTTGTGAAGAAGAATACTACTCCGTAGAATAGCGCAGTCCGTCTCAAGGTCAAGTTGAAATTAAAGACGAATAATGTTTTTGTTCAGTATGAGCGAGTTACCCTATTTTTCTTGTGAAGAAGAATACTGATGCGCATAGTAGCGCAGTCCGTCGCGCTACCATACCAACGCGTAAACGTTAGCTTTCAACTTCGAACTTCGAAACTTCAAAAGAATACAAATGTCTCGTCAACGTTTTTACTCCAGAATCACAAGGAAAATGTGTCGCTGCGTGCGTACATTTAGAACTGTGTCCATTTCATCGCTAACCATTTTGTATTTAAAAGAAATATAATTAATTAAAATCTATGGACTAGTTTTCCATGTGTTTACCGTCATCAGAAACAAAAGTTTTATTATTTTTTTTAATTCAGTCTAAGCCATTTATAAAAAACCATCATACTTTACAACAAATGTAAAATCATATTTTTATAATATGGAAATTGAATTATTGTATATGATTACAGTTACGTTATAATGTACATATATTAATTCCAACAGGAAAAGTACTTAAAATTCCACATCCTTCTTCCCCTGTTTTACTTTTAATTAACTTTTATTTATATTAAAGTTGACACACAAAACTCTATGAGCACTGAAAAGCTGCAAGTTGTACTTGCAAACGCCTCCTGGCCTGAAGTGTTCCAGATTAGGTCCTTACAGGCTTTGCGGGCTGAGGGTTTCAGTGCCGGTTTACAAAAGGACCACAAGGGTAGGAGTAAAACTTATCTAGTTGCCACCTCAATTTTGACCGAGCAACACTAGTTGCGACATCTGTTGGTTTCGCACTTTCCCCATCCTCTCTGATCTCATAAAGAGGCTTTTCTGTTTACGGATTTAACGTGCCCATATCCGGTCTGGAAGGTAATTAATGGCGTTCATTGGGATTCGAACAGAGCACTTTTCGCCGAGAGCTGCGTGACATCTAGGCTTTCTGGCCCAAAGTAAGAAGTAATTAATATAAAATTGCATTTTTATTACATTCTTTGTAAAAGGGTAAACATGAGTTAGTATTAAAATTTTGCACAGTATATACGATGATCTCTTATTTGTTTAAAGTCAGTTTTCCAAAAAATAATAAAATTATTCTGATGTTTTAAATATGTTATATATATCATAATTCCTGATAAAACAAGTAAAGAGTTCATATGTGCATAAATATCTAATAATAGTTAACTGTTATTTCAAAATTTTAGCCCCAAAAATTATTTAAAGCCCAGCGTATCCAGAATTCCCTAAAAGCAAAGTTCAGAAGGAATTTTTCAGTATGAAATTATCTATATAATATGACAAGCCTCTAAAATTAGGTCATCCATAGTTTGAAGCAAGGTATTCAACACATCTAAGAAAGAAAAATCACTGATTAAAGTTTCAGGTGAGCTGAAGCTATGCTCTTCTTAATAATATAGTTTTATCTAAATTACCAGGTAGTCACATGGATTTTGCATATTTTAATAATAAAATAATAGTTATCTGTATATAAAATTAAGTCTACAATAAAACATATAGAATAACTATTAAGCACTATGAAAGGAACTTAGGCTTAAATTGATAAATTTTAATATCTCTCTCCTTTAACAGTGCGTAGATTTTCCCGTCCAGAAGGTTATATCTGAAATAAATATTTTATAGGTGATTTGAACAGCTGTACACATACATTTTGATTCATACAAATTTAAATACACAGAGATACATCTCATTCGTGATCAAAATATTTTGAATCTTGAAATCGATTTACAATATCATATTTAAGAACTAATTTGTTATAACTATTGCAAACGTGTCTAGAAATTTAACGATTTCAAAACTAAAGTCAAGGATATTGTCCTTTATTTAAAATTTAGTTTTACGATTATTTATACCTCATTATCGTTTATGCTTTCGTCTAAATCTATTAAATTATCAATAAGAAGATAATGATTGCTTGATAAAAGTTCAGGACATTTTGGAAGTAAAGAAAATGATCTATGCTACATTTATTTTTATAGATTATTCTTATATCATTAAATATATTCGTAAAATGCATTTTTTTATGTCATTACTTTGACCGTCCCCCCAAAAAAAGATGGCCTAAATTTTTTTAACTGTCTCCCTGTGAGAATTATATTATGTAATTATGGTGGATAACATAATTTCGTCCTTTCTCGTCGTTATCTGGCTTACTACAATAACATCTTGCATATCTATATCAACAACTGCCTATCTATCTATCTCCCCCTCTCTCTCTTTATATATATATATATATATATATATATATATATATATATATATATATATATATATATATATATATATATATATATATATATATATATATATATATATATATATATATATATAATCTTTTTGTTAAATTTCTATGATTATTATAACTGACTGAAAGTTTTGCTGATGGTAGTTAATCAAGATAAACTTTTAGATTTTAAAGACGAAAACTATAACATTTTAAGGCATAGATTCTCGTATGTTTATATTTCGTAATGAATATGCTTGTTTAATTCTTATAAATCTTTTGCAACTTATTTTTATCTTTTGTACATTTTACTTCCTTATTTTCTCCATCTCTATATAGATAAACTTTGATAATTTACGTATCAAGGAAAGTAGCGCACACAAATTATTGAAAACATACTTTTTTATTAAGTTAAGTTTTAAATCCCATGTAAGTCAAACAATACGTGAAGAATTCATTGGAGTTTGTTATATATCGACTTATTAACATTTGTTTACAGTATTAGGCTATAAAAGAAATGTTATCATATAAAATATAAATTATCTGTCGCATGAATAGTAACTAAATGTGTTCTTAGAGTTATGTTTTCAGCATATTTTCTGTTTATAGCATCATGTTATAAATTCAAATTTTTGCATAAGAATGTACATTTACAAAACCCTATACATAAATTATAAACATATGCGTGCTTTTGGACAAACTTTGAGAGACTTTATGCTACACAGAATCTCATTCCCAGAAAATATAATAAAGTACTTTGAAACGTCTTTTCGCATTTTATGTTTGCACATATGTAAAATAACGTATTATCTTTATCACATATCTTCCAAATCATTTCATTTATTTATTTGGCAACACCGATGTCGGTCTGAGGGTTTGAATATGTTAATTTCCTTTCAAATCCTTCAATGGTATTTGTAAACTTTATTTTATTTTCTCCTCGTTCGCTAAATCTAAAAGCTAATTTTCCCCTATTTTATGCACGTGTAAGATTATTATTGAGTCTCAATCAATCCGGAAAAAATCCCTTTCTTTCTTACCTTTTATTCTCTTTCTTAAGCCATCACGCAAATGTCTCGGAAAATAGATTATCTCCCTTTCCTTTTTTTTTCTTTTCATTTCGGCAAACCCTCTTTTGCGATGAAACTTCCAGGAATTTGGATGGAACATTATCATAAAGCGAAAACCATTTAGTCTTCTAAATTTCATTGTGAACCTAAGCCCAAGCTTCGGGAACGAGAGAGAGAAAAAAAAAAGATAATATATTTGATACATGAATTAAATGTAAGAAACTATCATTAAGGAACCCATTACAGCTTTGCAAAAAAACATAAATAAAATATAAAAAATAAAACTTGACTCTAAAAGAGAGGAGGCAATTTTTCATCCTCCACGCTTCTTTTATTCTCTGTTTTAAAACAAATATAGTCTCTTTACCTAGTATATTTTTCATTACACCCTGCAGCAAGTAATAAACTTTAAAACAAATGAATTCAAAAGTAATTGTCTTTTGCATCCGGGTTCTTTTTGCCCTTCTTTATACGTACGCCGAAGAGCGTATTTCGTAAAATAAATAAGGTACCCCAGGTTCGCTGTTTTTATTGTCTCGTGCTCTATAAAAATCTATTCTTTCATTGACTAAGTCATTATCGATATATATTCTCTTTCATTGTTATCCCAATGTTGATACTTTATTGATTCCCTAGAGGCTCTTAAAATTATCTTTACTTTCGTAACATTTTTGCAAAAGAATTTTATATTAGTAGATTCTGCTATGGGTGAAGATAAGATGAACCAAAACAATATTGTGTGAAATGTGATGGGTTTATTGAGGCATTTATATTTAATAAATTTTGGTACATTAAAACCAAATGAATATTTCTTTTTGCCACACAAGTAATGCGGGACGTTTATGGTAAAGGATTTTTTTTAGATTGACAGTATTAACTTAATATATTTAATCCTTTATTTTTGAAGTATAATTCTTATTGTGGCATCAACTTTGATAAAATTTCGATAATCTCTTTTTCTGTCGTGCAAAGAATCTTTACGACAATAAAAATAACTTGGAAGAACATATGAAGGCCTTATCTGAATAGTGGTACAACTCAACTTTAAAAAAAAAATGGAGTTAGCCTCACTTTCATGTTCATATAAGTCATTTCTATCTAATTTTCAAACTGGTACACCTCCAGCTTATTTATGTTGCCAACAGAGGGCAATACAAATCAAGCTTCAGCAGTCATTTCTCAGCACTCCTTCGACTTTAAGGCTCTGTATCTCAAATTGAACAAGAATGGAGTTGGACCACTATTCAAATGAGGCCTTCATATAACTGTACCGAACAACCATCGATTAAAAATATTGTACGGTTACCTGGATATAATACCTCCAGGCAAGTAGTGAAAAAAAATCATATGGACGTTGATTCTACCTTAAACATGTTTGAAAGCCACGATTGTCTAAAAAGATCTAATAATATATAAAGTACTGAAATTTAGATTGAGGCATTTAAATCCCCTATTAATTCCTAAAAGTCTTCCCTATTACTTTTCTGCTCTACAAATTGTGACACATTGCAAATGAAACATAATGCGGTAAATTACCGCTGTATTTAATAATTTTTATCAATGTTAATCGGGAGACGAAACTTTTACAAAAAGATTGTATTATAGTGTGTAACCTTGCATGTCCTCTGAAAATCTTTTGAATATATTGAAATTTGGAACTTATACAGGCTATTGATAAGGAAAAACATATTTGTATCATTGCGCTTGGAGTAACAGAAAATAGATATCCTCTGGATCTCTAATTTTATGTTTATGCGAATGGCTCAGTCATTGACAGGTTAGAAGATGCAAATACTGTAGTCTTAAGTTATAATGTCTGTTTTTATATTTCTCTGACATATTTTTCATTTTAAGTATGATCTAGAGGCATCGAAGTGACTTTTGAGCAGCTTTTCACTCGGCAAGCCAGTTCTATAAATTAATTTTATCTCTCTACAAAGTAAGGTACTCCAGGACATTTTCACGAGTTTTCGTTACCGTGAATCTAAACTCAACCATAATCTTTCCTTCCTGTTTCACTTCTGTTCGAGGGCTCTGTTCTATTTTGAAGAATATAATGATAAATTTGTGCAACCTTTAGTCTGATGAGCAGCACGATTTTGCTGACACCCATTGGATCAATGAGCCTCCAGATTTCTTATCGATTACTTGTACAGCAAATGATAGAGAAAAATATATCGATTGATGAAAATCATTCATGTTTTCGACTGTTCTTTTGTTATATCTGCCATAATAAAACGATAGATTCCTAACACTTTAGACTGATTTCAACTTTAAACACGAATGACTGATCAAGGTCTTAGCTCTTCCTAACTGGAATACTTTGCGCAACTAGTTACGTTTCCTGCGCCGATCATCGCACAGAATCAACATATTTGTATGTTTACTGTGCTCAGGGATGTAAAGAGGTTGTTCAATGCTGTTGATAAGCTCTTGGACAAAAGGCTTGGTGTACTACAAACAGGAACTTATCAACGGCAAAAACGACAGGAACACATTCAACAGTGCATCATATGTTTACCCATCCCCATTGTTAGAGTAGTTCGACCAAAACAGTCTAGAAAACAGTTTTCTAAGGTATAGAAATTTGCTACTTTCAAAAACAAGTGACTTAACATTATTGGTGATTGTTCTATCGTCAACGTTGTATGAGAGTAAAACATGGGCATTTTTATACGAACAGAATAAATTACTATATAATCTGATTTACAATATTGCAGGAGATAATAATTTAGCATTTTGGATAATATTTTTAGTGAAAGCAAATGAACTTATTTAAGAAGAGTTTTCAAATTTGCTACTTTCAAAAACAAGTGACTTAACATTATTGGTAATTGTTCTATCGTCAACGTTGTATGAGAGTAAAACATGAGCATTTTTATACGAACAAAATAAATTACTATATAATCTGTTTTACAATATTGCAGGAGATAATAATTTAGCATTTTGGATAATATTTTTATTGAAAGCAAATGAACTTATTTAAGAAGAGTTTTTCAAATTTTATACGTAAAGAATATGCTAAATAACAAACTTTCTATAAAGCTGTATCTAAAATATGTAGAATTATTTTATCTATTCTTTCTAAGCGAAAATAAATAAAACAAAAAACGAAATCGATGTTTCCTTAGGAATTTCCTTAGTTTTAAGCATATACATCTTTTAACATTCCCCTGGAATGTTATTTAATTACTTCAACAAGAGTTTCCTAATTGCATTAAACATATTAATACATTTTACTATAGTATATAAATGTATGTAAAATAGCAAAATATTTACCAAGGTGGTAGAAACGAATAACTCTGCAATGAACACTGATACATTTTCAACATATATTTGTGAAATTTAACTAGATTAAGAGTCAAAAACCTTAACCTATTGCTATTCATTCAAATGTTCTGAACTTTGCATTGTCTCTTGACAATTTACATCATTTTTTAAGCGGAAACATTGGATTTCTACTTTGAAACTTACCACTGAGAATAAATACATGACACCTATGACACGTAATTTGACATTATTCAATTATATCCCTGTTCTTGTCCACCTGTAGTACGTCGTTCAAGAATTTCATAGAAAAAGTTGTAGGTAGTCTAATAATACATAAAGGAGAAAGATATATTGCTCTGGCCATTCACAATTGTATTTAAGCTACAATAGTATTTTGCTACGTAAAAGCAAAAACTCACTCCATAACGAATATTCCACACTCCATAAATCTCACACTTGTTAAATTTAATTGGTCAATTTAATTGGTCAAAATACAAATAAAATTTTGGGATTTAAATTATTCTGTGAAAAAATTTGGTATAGTGTGTTTTAAACGTTCATAAATTCCTTTGATGGAAGAAATTTATAAAATGAATCCCTTTTCACTGTGCAGAAATGTTCAGGCTTTCAAAAACACCATTTTTATTTGGTTATCAGCATTTATGTAGCTTTAAATAGTAGACAAATAGATCAAGGAATCGAACCCGAAATCCACTGCTATAAAAACAATTGTGCGGACATATATATGCATTACGAGGTCCTTTACGTCATCTTTTAGAGTTAAGGCTGCTTTGTACTAAACCTATTGGATTAGCTCACCTCAATGTTAACTACTGTAGAAAATTTGTCTACTATTTAAAGCTACATAAATGCTGATAACTAAATAAAAATGGTATTTTTAGAAAGCTGGAACATTTCTGCACCATGCAAAGGGATTCTTTTTATAAATTTCTTCCATCAAAGGAATTTATGAACGTTTAAAACACACTATACCAGATTTTTTAACAGAATAATTTAAATTCCAAAATTATATTTGTATTTTTTTAAAAATAAAATGCCCAAATGTGTAAAATTTCTTTCTCTATTACGGAGTACAATTTTAAAAAAAATCTTTATATCCAAGTCGGCAATCCTTGGACTCATTTTATCCATAGGCAAACATTGAGGTGAGCGAATCCAATTGGGTTAGAACACCGCAGCCTTAAAATCGAAAGTTTCCCTTTCTATTTTGAATTTCCCAATGAAAATAGACTCATGGCATCTTTGAAAAACTTTCCTTTACCTCAATCATAATGAAATTATTGTCCACTTGTATCGTGTCGTACTTCAATTCCATCGTAAAATATGATAGATACCGATATCTTCTAACACAAATAGGAAGAAAAAAGCTTTTTGTGACAGTGGACTTTTTCTTTTTGGTCTAAGCTATTAATTACTCAAATGTAAATTCATCCGATAGGACTATTTAGGTTTTTTGCTACTCCATATTTATTTAATTAAAAATATATATTGAATTATAATATGTATTGGAATAAAGTGTCTGTTCCGTTTACGCAGTTATATATGATTGAATACCCAAATAAACTTCAATATATAACTATTTTTAAATAAATAAAAAAATATCTTAAAATAAACGTATTTGTTCAGTTTAAAAGATAATTGTTTATGCAGTAATATATGATTGAATATGCAAATAAACGTCACTATATGACGATTTTTATTTGAATTTTAAAAAGATTGAAATAAAAGTGTCGGTTCCCTTTTAAAGAAAATTGTTTATGCGGTAATATATGATTGAATATGCAAATAACAATTTTATTTGAATTTTAAAATATATTGATATAAAAGTGTTTGTTCCCTTTACGCAGTTACTTTTGTGTTTACGCAGTAATATGCGATTTAAGGAATTTTCAAACAATCTCCAATATGTACTTATTTTTATTTAAATTTTGAAAAAATTATTGAAAAAAATGTGTTTTGTTATTTTTTAAACGTCATTCTTTGCGCAGTAATATATCATTGAATATGCAAATAAACGTCAATATATAATTTTTTATTTAAATTTAAAAACGTATTGAAATATAGGTATTTGTTTCGTCTTAAAGAGAATTGTTACGCAAGAATATGTGATTGAATATGCAAATAAACGTCAATATATAATTTAATTTTGAATGACTGTTCATTTTTTTAACGATAATATTGCAGTACAATAAAAAAAATTCTGAAAATATTAGTATAATAAAACCTGAAAAAAATCCTGAAATTGCTCAGTAATAATTTGAAAGTATAGTCATTTAATTCCCCAAATCATATTAAACGACAGTAATTTTTGTGTGTAAAGTACCCAATAAATGGTGAATTTCAAATATGTTCTATTAGATATGTCTAGCCAAAAAACGATTTGTAGAAGTGATAGAATAGTCACGATTTTTATTTAATTTATGGGGACCGAGACGCATCGCAATCCCATTTCAGATCCGGATGTCTGTGGCTTGGTAAGTGAAAGTGCGTACGAATAAATCATTGCTTTCGGGGGTTTTATCAGGATAAGAAGGGCAAGAACTATTTGGTAGAAAGATATATTACTCTCTCAAAAACATTTCATTACTTTAGAAAATATCGGCGAATTCAGGCAGCAGGAAAGAGAAATAGAAGCACGATATTGAGGATTATTTTAGAAAAAAATAAAAGATCCAAAATAAGGCGAGCTTAAAAGCATGATTTTTAAATATACTTAAATGGTAAAGTTATTCGTACTTCGAGGTAAAAACTTCAAGTATTTAGCTAAAAAGCTGTCTAACAACTTATTTTTTTATCAAAAAGATCTTGTATTAGGAAATTAATGCAACTTTATCTAGACATTTCTAGACGATATACATTAGCGTTTTAAATTTACGAATTTCTAGGTTTTAAAACAAATTTATTCTATCAAACGAATTCAAGATCTTACATCACGAAATCAAATTACAATGTAGTTTTTTCTTGAATTACTGTGACCCTTTCATTAAAATAGTCACTCTCTAGTCATTTATTCCGATCTAATTAATCTTAGTGCATTAAAATATGCCTATTGTACTTAAATAAAGCTCCCCAGTAAACAAATGAATGTTTTATTTCCTTGTATTTGGGTGCAAAAATATGTTACTCTAAGCTCATAGATTAAGGAGCGAGATTAAATGAACAGAAAAATGGATTTTAGTCTGAATGGGTAGCCGTTGCAGTTCGTTGAGAGACTGTATCTGTTACTATACCGAAATGGCATGGTAGTAAACCCAGGGCCCGATTTAGAAAATTCTGGACTATAGGCACAAATTGAGAAGGGGGCCCCCTAACACTGATGTGGGCATAAAATTTCCAAAATTGACACACAAAATAAATAATGTGAAATTACCATTTTACCAAGAATTGGCTATTTGAAGCGTAGAAGCCTAGAACATTATCATATAACAAAAAACAATAGAACATATTAACTTCACCATTATAACACCAATACAATGGAACCAGAAAAACTTATTAATCCCTTATTCCTTTATTAATCCCTTATTATTATTAAACTTATTAATCCACTATAACATATATATGATGAACTATACATATAACTGTAGATATGATGAACCAATCAATCAAATTTGAAAGGAAATAAAAAAAAAATCGTTTTGAGAAAAGGTAAAATTAAAAAAAATTTGAATTGGGAATTTTTTCTTTTAAAATAAAAATTTGGGGGGGCCCCTAGGCCCGGGCCTACTGGGCCTAATGGAAAATCAGAGCCTGAGTAAACCGGGATGTGCCATCAAGCCCACATTAAAATAGATGTGAAGCACGTAATAGTTTCATAGCGTGTACCGGTGCACCACACGTATTTATAACATAAATTTGATAAAAATACGGTGATTTTGATAATAGATTTTTCGTCAGTTGGCATGTTATTATTTTGCCACAGCTTTAGACATCGGAATCTACGTAAAATACGTGTTGAATTTTATTTCTGTCAATCACATATTTACTCCCGACCCAGCTTTTGCCGATATTGATGAAAAATGTTATTACGTGACTTTAGATGACAATAGTTATCTAAAATGCATGCTAAATTGTATTACTGTCTTTCATATATCGATTAACAAAAAATTAAAGACCTCTAAGGAATTTGCCAAATCAAAATTCGTAACTCTACATAAAAGGATGATATATATATTTATTTACTCCCGTTTGCATTATCAGTTTCTGCAAATGCTCATTTGTTTGGTTTGGTCTGGTTTGGAGTTCTAAGGTAAACTTTTGCTACATGTGGGTTAAAAATGCTCATTAAATTCGGAGTAATTTCACTAGTTGTGTTGATGATTTATAACGAGTGAGTAAATTTTGTGCTATCATTTTTATAGTTTCAAAAGTTGCAATAAATATTTATTATTTTCTGTCCCTGCTGGATTAAAATACAGCCAAATTTTTTGATGCATTATAATCCCTTAGGATTTATGTAAATTCAAATAAAAAATATATGCTTTTCCTCCAAAAATGGAAAGGAAGGGAAATTCAATAAGTATTTATATTAAAAATTAGTCATTTTTAAAAATAGTTATGGTAATCGTAAGGTTCATGTTTAGGATAATTTTGAAGTAATTTAACTTATAATATTGATCTGATGTTTACTATATAAGGGATAGGTATTTTTAAACTGGAACTTCCCTATAAATTGCATTTTTAAATTAAAGAAATAAGAACATGAATAAGACAACCAGTTTCGGTTTCCAAGTTAGACAAGTACTTTTGAATGCAATTTTTTATACATTCGTTAAGTAAATAAATTTATAATGAATCCATAATGAGATCAATCAAAAGAGCAAGTCTTATAAAAAATAAGTGAGATTTATAGACTCAAGCATTTACTCAAGCATGACAGAAAAAAAAAAGATTTTAAAGTGAAATGCGGATTTTATTTCTGGAATAATTACTGTCCAGGATCCAATTATGTTTAAATGAAGGGATGGAAAAATGATAAGGGATCAAAAATAAAGATTATTGATTACGATGTACTTCCAAGATAAAATATTCCGATTTAGCCCTAGAATAGAAATTTTATTTTGAAAGGGGCTGGCATTATTTTTGGGATATTTCCCTTACAGTGTGTATTTTTTGTCTTGTTTAATGTAGAATTACCCATTAGGCAAACGCAAATTGCTCCCTATGAGGGCAAATTGCAGGAAAATCCCTGTCTTACTGAAGATTAGAGTATGAACACATGGAGGGATAGATTCTTACTTTAACAATCATATAATGAGGATGGAATATTCTACATCTCTTAAATGCTATAATCAATTGTAAAATATTTATGTATTGCCCTCTCATATCTAAGAACATTGACTGAGGTATGATATGCATGAAGATAAAAAAAAAGTGAGAACGTATATATAAACCTGCACATTTGATTAAGGAATAAAATATATACGATATACTATTATAAGTGTCTGTCATTGACTTTTATCGGAATTATTGTATATTGCATGTTCTCCTTATTTCTATCATAAGGAGGAAAAAAATAATATTAAATAATGAATACTATATGTTTCTGCTATGATTGTATTTTAAGATACTTTATTTGAATATTCTGTCGTACATCTCAATTTTAGTCTTTTCATTTATAAAGAGCAAATATTTCCAATAAAATTCCATCTTCAGTGAATATATTTATATTTACTTGAAAGGTGAACTTAAAAACTCCTTTTTTCAATTTTTATTTAACATTGTCGCATTTTAGATTCATATTGAAAATTGAAAATTTAAATATTTTTCCCATAACACACAATCTCTCTCCAAATGAATTGTCTATCAGTTTAACATTTCCATGGATAAAAAAAGTTTCGAAACTGAAAGAAAATTGTCTTCATTTACAATGCAGAAAAGACATCAAACTATAGAAAGAGTGGAAATGGTTCATAAGATGCACTTAATAATAAAAATATTTTTTTCTGTTTTACAGTAAAGATATTGAAGAATTAATTGTACGTACAATAAACAATATTTAACGATACAATTGCTGGAAAAAACTTTAGAAAAAATATGCATGAATAATAATAAACAAAATTGGCCCGGTTCCCCATAAAATTATTAAAAGGACATAAATCATTTTTACAACCAATTTATTGTGCTGTTTGCGTTATACCGTTAGAAAAAATAGTAAAAACACTTTATTATGATCATATTCCAAGCTCTCAGGCTCAGTTTCTGCGTATTGGAGAACCTTTTACTGAATCTTCGGGAATACGTAGATGTTATATGTGTTAGTCCAAGTAGTTATAGTGTTTCGACCTATAAATAACTCTACTTCTCAAGAATAGTTAGCATTAAAATATCTATTTTGACTTTATAGGATTGTATCTTAAAAATTCTTATTATTTTATCTAACATATTAATCTCTTCCCGATAGTGAAATATATCGATTAAGGACCTCTAAAGAATTTGCCAAATCAAAATTCGTAACTCTACATAAAAGGATGACACACACACACACACACACACACACACATATATATATATATATATATATATACATATATATATATATATATATATAACAGGCGTGTGGTTTGCCTGTTCTCAAATTAATTTGCAGTCATCATCTTAATACTGGTGGCGAGTGGTAAGTAGTCTAAATCCAATAAATAAACATATTTCCAACAAAATCAAGTCTAATTTATTTCTCCTTCCAGCGACCACTGATCCAAGTAGCGCATATTTGAGCGCTAGCCATTTTCAAATTGTGGACCCAGCTGACACACGTCCACCGGCAACGATTAAATCCCGCGTGCTGACAAAAATTCGTGGGAATCTCCGCGCATCAACTCTCCCTGCACATGCGCATAGGCCAAACCAGACATCTTTCAAGGAGAATTATATAATTTTCCTCCTCGAACGCAAAACCCACAGGCGCGCCAAGATTACATAATGATAAGGGGAATTTCCCTTTCCCAATTCGCGTCTTGAAATACGAACAATTAGAGGCGAATTACGCCACGAATATAATTTAATTCCCAAGCCCCCTTTAAATTTAAGGGAATCGTTCTTTTCCCACTTAAATTCTGACATATATATATATATATATATATATATATATATATATATATATATATATATATATATATATATATATATATATATATATATATATATATATATATATATTGCCACAAATATGGTAGATTAACTGGTCAAAATATGAAATCAAACTGAAATGCCCAGCAATTAAACAACCCCATGTGTTACTTTATTTGCGTTCGGCATTTACCTGAACAGTTTGAAATTTGCTACTAATACTTGTAAAACGTATGTTAAAACTTGTAGGGTTCTTAAAAAATCTGATAAATTAATCAATGAAATAATATACTGTTAAAAACTCAATCATGACAAACGAAGTCTGCTTTAAATAAGAATTTACAATTTAATATTGTGACCAAAATTCTTGTAATTATATCTAATATTAAAAGTTAGCTAATTTATTTTTTTCCGCTTACATATAAAAAATGATACGTCAAATTATGCATTTTATATTTAAAGAATATTCTGAACGTTTTCATTATTTGCTATACTATTAATGCAATACAATAAAATTATTATTTTTTTCTCATCATGCAGCCTATAGAAAGAAAAAGCCTTATAATTTAAAATTTTTTAATCTCTTTCAACTTAAAATAAGCAACGCATTAATGCTCTGCTTGAGCTTGCACAATATGTTTAAGTATCCGCATACATGAAAAATATTTTATTACTTTTGGTATTTATGCAATGCGGGCAGAACAGTCGTTATACTTTCACTTCATAAGTAAAATGTTTGAGCTATAGAAAAAATTTGGAAGTATATTTGTTCAGCTGAATGGATCTTTCCTGCTCGGATAGTTACAAAATGGTAGTTCTTACGAAATTTTTACAAAATGAAAAAATGCCGATTGGTTCTACATCCTTCTATTAACATATTTGACGATGGATTCGGAAATTTAGGAATAGCCAAGACTGTTACGGTATAATTTCCTTTCCAACTGCATAGGCCCAATCTATTTGTGCAACTGAAGATAACCGAAGCTGTAAAAAACTTATTATCTATATTTTCTAACTACATTCGGGTAAATTTAAGGTCCGGTAAATTTACCGGTAAATAATCCGGTAAAAAAAATTCGAAGGAGGAAAGTTTTATCAAGTTTTTATGAGCAGTACGTATCACTTTAAATAACACTTTATTAGATGTGAAAAAGTCGGCGTTGAGGAGTTTATTATCACCTAAGAGCTAATTTCACACATTGAGGGGCACTGTTTGCACAGTGCAAACGCTTAAATCTAGTTCTTCTTTCACTTGCATTCAATATATTCCAGTTAAATGAGCAGAAAATGGCCCGTGCTGCCATCTATTATCAGTTTCAAGAAGTAAAATCATTTTACGAAACTTTAATTGGAAAAAAATTCAAGATTTTTTTACGTTTAAAAAATCGAGAAAAAAGTCTGCACCGTGAAAACGTTGCAGGTTGTTGCCCCTAAAAGGGTTAAAGTAATGTCAATAACATTTGAAATTATTTAAAGTCAAACCTTACACGATACTCATTGTATAAACTTAAACTCAAAAAGAAAAACATTACATCATCAATGTAACTTTAAAGAAAGAGTAATAATCATTGAGATCTTTGATAATCGTTTAGAATGTAGGTGCAGACGAATAATACTTTCGCAATCGCATGTTCCGTGAAGATCTATTCATATATTTTAGTATGTGTGCTTTTAAAGATACGGAGAATTTTTCTTACACAGTATATGCCTGTTCAGCAGTTGATTTCTTGAACCCATACTACGAATAAAAATTTTTGAACATAATGAAGCTTGGGCATTTTCAACATATTCAAACAATGATTATGAAATCTATTCCAATTTGTTTTCACCCTATGTATCAAATGAATAACTAGCGGATACAGGACCTCTGAGGAGCCTGTGAACCCTAGAGGGCGCTTCTCCAGGTGCCGGATCGGGGAATGTTTCCACTGGAATTTCCATTGAGAAGAAGAATGGAAAGAAGCCCGGTGGCGTAGTGGTTAAAAGCGTCAAGCTGCCATCCCACAGGTCCAGGGTTCAACCCTGCGACTGGGCAAGGTCGACTCAGCCTTTCATCCCTTCAGTGGGTCTATAAAATGAGGACCAAGCATTCTTGGGAACTAAACTCTGGGGGTCCCACGTCAGGTTGACCACCTGACTGAGACATATACTGTATGGCATCCCAAGCCCACGGTTACGAAAGCGGAGATGTTTACAGCTGGCCCTGGTCCACATCGGACTGTTGCGCCGTGGGTTTAAGTTTAAGAAGAATGAAAATAAAATACCTTCCGCGGACAAAAAGGTAGAAATCCAAAATATTTTGAGGCAATAGCACCCATCTTGTATGGATAATTAAATTGATAGTGCAATAATTCTGGCAGCTGTTGTTAGCCAGGCTCTTGGTCCTATTTAAGACTTGTTTTTCAGCACTACTAGTAGACATGACAACAACAACATCATATGGATAACCTAAATAACTTTTAAGAATGCTTCTTACCTGATACTGTTAACTGTAAATGCGTTCTGTCTTCTCCAGCACTGTTATTAGCGACACAAATGTACGTTGAACTATCCATCTTGGATGCCTTATGAATTTGAAGCATGGATCTCACAACTTGGATATGGCGGTTGGTTGACAAGTGGAGTAACCTCGAACCATCTTGTTTGTACCATGTATATGTTGGTACAGGGTAGCCTTGGGCAACACAGAACAGTTCAACCGTTTCTCCGACAACATAGTGGTGGTCTCGGCCGCCATTACGTATACGAGGAATCAGTAAAGTCGTAGGCTCTGAAACAGAATTTAAAAAAAATTAATTCTTGCATGAATTATACCATTTATTTAAAATATGGTTACTTCTACAATTATATCTTCGATTAAATTCAACAGGATTCACAAAATTTATGTAAATACTGTCGGATAAAGACCTTTTAGAATACGTAAGGTAACAATCCCACATCGTAGAATTCATTTAGGATAAATCACATACTTTAGAATTAGTCTAAATGTTATTGACACACTCTAGAAGACGTCTATTATTTAAATACAGTAAGGAATTAATATAATTTTATCGGAATTTTTATCTGAAGGTATAAATTTAAAATTTAGAAGTCCTGCAAAATAAGTAGATAAAAAACTTAAATTGGAAGAGGTAGACATATGTTTTAGAGCTTTTTGAAACTGTAAAGCAAACATATATATATATATATATGTGTGTGTGTGTGTGTGTGTGTGTGTGTAAGTAATATTCTAGATTTTCAATTTATACCGTGAATTACAGTAAACCCTTATTGAACACCTTGATAAACATAAATAAAGCATCTGTCATTCCTCGGCATAAAATCAGGAGAAACGATTATATCTTCGTCGATTTCCGTAATATTTTGATGACCCCTCGAACACAAGAAGTATTTTATTTATGGATAAAATGACCCAAATCTCTGAGGTATTACCTTCCATACCCATGAAGATTGAAATAACACATGATTTGAAAGCTTTCAAAGAAGTCAAAAAGCCTTACTGTAAGTTTGTTGTTTCCAGAATACCTATTTTCGTTTAACCTGCAATGTTTTCTGTTCTTTGGTTTTATTTTAAGTTACCTCGATCTATTCTAGTTGTGTAATGTTTAAATTCTGCATTTACATTGCGACATATATATTTTTTTAAATAACTGGGAACGATGATTGTTTATTTTCATTTCAAACAATGTCAGCATACTTCACATATATATCTATATATATCTATATCTTCTGAAGAGTGTTGTCTCTTATTGTTTCTTGTATTGATTGAAAATAATAATATGTGGGTAATCAATTATATCTGCTGTCACAAATATATGGAGCAATACATCATTTTATATAAACAAACTTTATTATTTTAGCAAACTCCAAGTGAATTTTCGTAAATTAGTTTTCAAAATACTTTAAGTCATCATCCGAATGAGAAACAGTTAAGTACTTTAACAGATGTTGGCAGTAGATAATTAAGTTTTCCGTGATAAAGATTTTCTGAATTTACTTGAGCAGTACCAGGCTTATTTTAACCATTTTTCAATAAATTTTTTAATCAGAAATATTTGTTAATAATTTGTATGAATATGTGAGATTAAATGTATTACTAGTACATTCACTGTCTGACCGCAAAATCTGAAACCTTAACTGAAAGATGAATTTAAGTTCCCTTTCGACTGAATTCCAGCTCGTAATTTTTTAGCTGTACTATTCATATGCAAGAAAAGTTATCTGTTTTTATCCTTTCTTTCTTTTTATTAGATCTTTTACCCTACTTGAAAAACAGTTTTTCTTTCTCTTCTAAAATATTTCCCTTTCAAGTGGAGGCAAGGCTATATCGGGGTCGACAGAAAGGTTTCACTGGCAAAGACAAAATTCGATTAATTTTCTTGTTCCCTGAGAAATATATATTTCGGAAAAAGAATAATTAAGAAAATTAATGAATCATTTGGAACAATATCAGCTTAGAGACAAATAAAATTTCTGAACAGGCATAGTCATTTATTTTACAAATGGACAATATCACATTAGTACTCGATTCGCTTAAATAGACAAATTATACAAACTATGTGTGGTTCCTTACGTAACATGAGACTCTTCTACGCAAGATATAGAGTCGACTATAAAATCGTCTAGAAAATTTACTGTGTTCAAAGTTTAATCTAGGCAATCACTTCATAATACATTCGATGTTGATAAATAGTGGTTCTATTAACTCCACTGTTGAGAGTCAAAAAGAAAAGCAGTTGTCATGGGAATGTTTATGCGAGGAAAATTACTTAACACTTTCAGGGGTAACAACCTCCACCGTTGCAAATTTTTTTCCTGGTTTTTTACTTAAAAAATCTTGAAAAGTTTTCATTTAAAGGTTACAAAATGTTTTTACTTCTTTAAACCGATAACAGATGCAGCATACTAGCCATTTTCGGCTCATTTAACTGGAATAAATTGAATGCAAGTAAAAAGAAGACTTGATTAAGGCGTTCGCACTGTATGAACGTCCAAATCTAGTCTTCTTTTCACCTCCCCCTGAAAGGGTTAACAGTGTTGTTGCTGTTGTTTATTATGCTCCTTGGCCCGAGATATTCCTGACCAGGTCCATAGAGGGCTGAAGAATACGGTTCCGATTTATAATGGAACCACGTGGGTCGGATTCCAATTTAGTCAGGTGTCACCTTAGTTTTAATCGAGCATCCCCAGGGGGGTTGATCTGGGAGGATCATACCCTCTCTTAACCTCTCTGACCTCATAAAGGAATTTTCCTATCTATGGATTTAACGTGGCCATATCCTGCATACGCACGGAGCTATTTATGGCACTTTTCCGGATTCAATACGGGCACTCTCAGCGCCGAAATCTGACGCTCTACCACTTGGCAACCTCTTACCCATTTAGCTGCGTATACGTCTCTAATAAGAATGATCTGTTCTTGGAAATACGTACTGCTTAGGCGAAAATATTAAATTCGTATTGCACAAACTATAAAATTTTTAATTCAAACTAGGAAATGATCCTCAATTTCATCCGGAGTTGAAAACTTGAAAGTTTCTCATTGAAAAGATTAAAATCCAGCATTATTCTGAAAATTCAGAAGAAGAGTTTTGTAGTGGTGTTGATAATGTACAGTTAATAAAATTCAGTCTGCACAATTTGATTATATAAGAAAGTAAACAGGTTGACTGACGCGGTTATCTGAGAAATAATGATATGTTTTTATTAAAAAAAGTAAATATATGCTACAAAGTGGAAGCTTACTGGAACGATCTGGTTTGATTTTTAAGCATTGCGATAATTTTGTACTATTGGAGATCTTAACTAGACATTATATATAAGGCTGATATTTGCGGGCCTATTCCGATCTTTGTGGAAAAAAATAAATCCTGCCACAAATCATAAGCTCACATATTTTAATAAAATACACGCCTTGTCTTGATCAGTTGTTCATATTAAATATTATGTTATGTGAGATTTTACGTCAAATCTATAATGTTCAAAGTAACGAAATTTTATCTTCATTACCTTGCTATTTTTATGTAAACGTCAAATTATGGTTTGCTAGTAGGATGACCAGACATCCTCAGTTATACTGGTTGGTTGGTTGGTTGTTTAGACCCCCACCCCCTATTCGACAGCAACTCCTCTAAATGCCATATTTTGATCAGAACCGATAAAGACTCCATACAGACAATTTCATGGAAGAAACCTCTTTTCGACAGTCACCCCTCCAAACAGCATTTTTTTCGGAACCATTACTGACCGCTATACAGAAGTCGCTGTCCAATATTACGACGTAAAGTCTGCCTTCCGAATGCGCCCAGGAAGGGACCAGTGGCGTTACTATTGTGTGTGTCCGCCCGTAGTATTGTGTGTGTACCTGTGCTTTTCTGAATAATATTTGTCTGCAGAATAATTAGAAACAAAATAATATGCGTCGTATCTTTGTTCAGTGCGTCCCTCCAATGCCTTTACTCTCTGTGGTTTTACATCCCCGATGGTCAATGGCTCTCCGGAAATAGTGTTTTTCTCGTCCCTCTGCTCGACTACAAAAGTGTTGAAACGCGCCCGTTAATCTTGGGTGTATCACCTACTCTACATAGTTTGGCTTAAAGTTTATCGTGCGCTTAAAACCGATACTATTACTTACACACACACACACACACACATATATATATATATATATATATATATATATATATATATATATATATATATATATATATATATATATATATATATATATATATATATATATATATATATATATATATATATATATATATATATATATATATATATATATGTATATATATACACTGGGTGGGTAAAAGCCCGTAGAAACTTTAAAAATTCATAAAAACTGGAAACATGACGAAAATTAAAAAAAGGTTTGCAAGGTGAGCATCGTTCGTCACGGGAAATTTTTTAAGACAGAACCAAAGCAATAACTCTTAAAACAGTCGATAGATGGCGCTGGTACGAGCGAATTCTATGTAAAAATGCAAATGGGACGGTTATAAGAACGTGCGTTCCTAATCCGCAACCAGATCACCGTTGGTCAGTGACCCGCCGAAAGGTGTGATGAATACATCCTGACCCTCCTGCACTCTGCCGTTGCTGGATTTGGTGACTACTGCTATAATAAACGATTTAGAAGTATTGTTTTCGTTATTTCTTTTTTTTTTTACTTTTGTACGTCAGCGCCACCTGTCGGCTGTTTTTTGAGGTTTTTTTTCCTGTCTTAAAAAAATCACGTGACCTAGCGAGGCTAACCCTGCAAACCTATTTTTTTATTTTGGTTATATTTTCTGTTTTTATGAATTTTTAAAGTTTAACGGACGTTTTGCCCACCCGGTATATATATATATATATATGAAAGATATAAAATTTAAGTTGACCCCTGTAAATTTTCTTTCCTTCCCATGCTTAAGATGGCATTACCAAATTCTGTTTTCAAGAACCCAGGAATATTTTCATAGCGTCAGCAATCCCTGGGCAAGCCGCACTTTTCTATGCCCAAATAAGGCGATCTTCCTGCACAACTGATGCAGCTTGCAAGAAACATCTTTGGTCAGCAAATTCTTCAACCGCAGATACCTCTATACGCAAACCTCGGAATCACTCGGGTGTTGGCTTTCCATTAGATAAGATGTCTGTTTTAGCCACTCGGAAATAAATTTCTTTTTCTAATAGTTCTGTAATCTGATCTTATTTCATTACATATATATATATATATTGCTAAATTTATTTTTATTGTTATCTCGTACCGTCATTTAATGAAAGATTAAAGAATATTTGCAGGTTTCCTTCATGAAAGAAAAAAGAGGAGATTTCAGAAGGTGGCAACAGCATTCATAAGTATGGCACAATATAAAATATATTATCAATACACCTAATACATGTCAATACTAAGAAACTTTGTATAAAGTTTTTTCCGTTGGTCATTTCTCATTTAATTTATAGTAATTAATTTCGTGTAGTGAAATACCATCCTGAAGTAATGCAGGCATCTGGTATATCACTAAAGCAAAACAAAATGCGTTACCTTTCCCCTTAATTTATAAAAAATGTGATTACAGTGCCTAAGCACTTTTCTTGTAAAGTAAGCTTTACGAAGAGATATTAGATCGGCCATAATTTAGCTTTTATAGCTCAGTAAACGTCAAAAACCTAAATCCTACCGTAGAACTTTGTTATATATTTGATGGGCATACCGTTGTCCTTCTGCAGTTTGTCTTTACTGCTTATCAGAGATTACATAGAGACCAGCATTTATCAATCAGTGGCATTCAGACATTTAAAAGTCAGTTATGTCGAAAAATAATTATATTTGTGAACAATAATAAATTGTAATATATCACTGTTGTGTTTCAAGAAAATGTAGGTGAAAACAAAACTCGAAAGCTTGAATAACATTTGTAAAATTGAGTAAAATTTAGTTTATTTTTTAATCAGAAGATATTTAACAATATTATGTGTGTGACACAATGTAGAGAGTGACACAAGTATATCTGTGTCAATACTCATTAAATTTTTTTAAGTTGATATGCTACACTATTTTTTTGTAATGCCATATTTCAAAGCTGAATTAAATGATATAAACAAATCAATGGTCTGTGCTTCAAAGTAAAGCAAAATTTACGAATATATATTTACTTGCTTTTAATATTACATATGTTTCCAGTTTTTTCTTTATAAGTTTATAATCATATATTTTCTAAAAAGTTATATGATCATACCTTTAATAGTAAAAAAAGTAAAAATCATTTATTTTAAATTGTTGCTTGTCTAATATATCTATTTTATCTTTAAATAAAACATAGTCGAAAATCAAAATAATGCAAAGAGCCAAGAACTTTAAAGTTATGAGAATCTAGTTTAAAATAACATCTTCGTAAGACGCAGAAATCAGACCATTCTTCCCTATTTTTTCTCTTAATATAAATTTAAATGACCTCTCATGCCTATTCCTAAAAAAATATAACATATTAAATATAAATAACATATTAAATATAAATAAATTTTGAGGTGATTTTAAATTTAGTTATGGTAATTTCCAATTCAGTTAGCATAATATTTTTTTGTTGTTCTATATATTCATTGCTTTACCTAATATTGTTTTTAAAGATATGCAATTTACACAAGGAAAACTTTCATGTCCGCCCTGGGACATTTTAGTTTTTCTGATATATATATATATATATATATATATATATATATATATATTATATATATATATATTATATATATATATGTGTGTGTGTGTGTGTGTGTGTGTGTGTTACTAGGAACTTGTCTTACCTACTTGGAACAGTTGGCTTTTAAGTCATTTATATTTAAATTTTAATTATATTCTACTCAAAATATAACTGGCATGTATTATACTATATTAGGAATGCTAGAGGAGTACTGATTTTTCAGACTTCTCTAGCATTAAGAAACCAGTTAATTAATCCTATTGGAATAATGATTACAGAGTGTGTATGAAAAAATAAAATCCCAATTCTAATATATATAATACCATTTTTATAAAACAAGTGATATCATATAAAATTTTAAGGTTGTCTATGCTCCTGTATGATTCCAAAATGAAAATGTTTCTTGTTAGTGATTCGTGTATGGTAATTTTTATCATCTATTTCGTAACATTTTTCGTTGCCACTTTACTCTATGTATAATTCTATCATTTTTTAAAAAGGTTTTCATATTTGGAAACATTTTTATCTTTTCCCCAGTACGAGAAAAAAATGTGTATAAGACGGTTCAGTAATAAGTATATATATATATATATATATATATATATATATATATATATATATATATATATATATATATATATAATACCGGGTGCGTCATAAATTCGTGCAAACTTCAAAAATTCATAATAAATGAAATAATGTTCGGAAAATTTTTCTGTTTGTGCCAATATGATCAGAGGGATTTTGGTTTTTTTTCATGTAAAAAAAAAAAAAAAGTTTCCAAAAGTAACCGAAAGAGGGCGCTCACACGTCCTACTGAGACGTTTTATGCAAATCAGGCTGTCAATAAAACACCTGGTTGGAAATGGATCCGTCATTCGAAGCCGGCAGCATGCTTTCTTTACCAGATCGAGTGTTGGTTGTTAAACTTTTCTAAAAGAATGGTGAATCCCCAACTGTTGCATTGCGAAAGTTTCACACGGAGAAAGGACTGAAGGCGCGAAAAAGGCCTATTTCATTGAATGGGATACTGAATTTAGTACGACCTTTTTGAGGAAGCGGGGAGTATGGAGGATCGTCCACGAATTGGCAGACCATACTTGAGTGCGGACCGCGTCCATGTTAAACAAAGTTACATGGAGAATTTGGCAGCCGAGACATCAACGGGAAGTAGCTGAATGTCATGTGGACGGATGAAGACCACTTTTCACTGCATGGTGACGATAAAACGCAAAACAGTCGTATCTGGGCGATTTCAAACCCTCGTGAGTATCTGAACCGGCCACTACATTCTCCTCGTCTGACTGTTTGGTGCGGTTTCACCGGGTCTTTTATTCTGGGCCATTTCTTTTTTGAAGAGCCTTGTCCTGTATTCGAGTGGAAAACCTGTACAGTCACTGCAGCACGGTATCTTACACTTTTGCGTGACCACGTTAAGCCTGCATTGCAGGAAAGACATGCGTTACCTGTTGTCACATTCATGCAAGATGGTGCGCCGCCCCACATTTTACGTGATGTCAAGACGTTCCTGTTGGAATATTTCACTGAAGACCGAGTCATAATTCGAGGTTGTAAGGTTCAGTGGCCCTCTCGATCACCGGACTTGAACCCTGCGGATTTTTGGTTGTGGGGATACTTAAAGTCTCGTGTGTATCGGGGTTCCCCATCCACTTTGGTGGAACTGAAAAATGCCTTTCGACAGACAGTCACTGCCATCGATGGCGACATGCTACACTCCGCTGTAATAGGCGTAGTGACGCGCCTCACTTGCCTATTACCTTGTGCAAGTGGTAATGTTGAACATCTATTACTTTAAAATAAATGCACAGTCTCATGTTATTGTGATATGTTTGATTTTCTGTTTGTGTTTGCCTGATTTGCATAAAACGTCTCAGTATGACGTGTGAACGCCCTCTTTCGGTTACTTTTGGAAACTTTTTTTTTTTTTTTTTACATGGAAAAAAATCCAAAATCCCTTTGATGATATTGGCGCAAACAGAAAAATTTTCCCAGCATTATTTCTATTATTATAAATTTTTGAAGTTTGCACGAATTTAAGGCGCACCCGGTATATACATGTGCATCCTGACTATAGGCTTTGATGAAGACTGAAGAATCCAGTTCATGCTTCTCGAAAGAATCTAATTAGAATTCACTGGGTGAGGGATTTCTGTCTTCATATTAGATTACTTAACCATAGTGAGTTCCATATAGGAGTGTTGTATAACTTATTTGTTAGTCAATATTGTTTTGACTATCCATACTGCCGGTTGTTGTTCATTTAATTGCAGCCATAAACAATAATTTTTAATGTTTTTTTTTTCATACTTGAAATTTCCTTCTTATCACATTATATTTTTATATATTTTTTTTTCTATCTACGAAGTCTCGATAAACAAAGTTTAAATACCTTGACATATTATACCTCCGTTTAATAAAATATTAGTTAAAAAAGTTTCACAGTTTTCCTTTTTCGTTGCAAAGTATACATTTTTCCATAATATGATTTAGTTATAGATTTTATACGAAGTAAACATTTTTTTCATTATATCAGCCTCACGTATTTCAACATCCTTTATATTTTTACAGTACACTTTTAAAATATTATGTTTCGTTTGGAACTGCTTCAGGCGCTTGAAAGATTTCATGCAACGATAAGAGCGTATTAGTTTTCCTATCATATAATTCAATCAAACCGAAAATAATACTATTCTCCGGAGGCCTGTGTTTTGAAGGAATAAAATTCAATAAAATGGTCATTTAAACAGGAAAACATATATATTTACTGACTTTATAATAATAATAAAAAAAATCTTCAAGACCTTTCAACCTAACTTAGAAGATCATAAAATGGAATTTGATGTAAAATATGCACTCTTTCTTAAGTTTGTTTAAAAAAAATAATTTAAAAAGTTATTGATAATTTTTGACTTCATATAGCTTTTCAACAAAAACGTAAGCAACATTTGTAATTTGAAGATATATTCAGTATGAACTTCTCTATGGCGGTTAATCATGGTTACGAAAAGAACTCGCCGTTTTGAGAGGTGGCCGTCGGAAAGATGTTTTTTTTCCATAATATTGGTTCTATAGAGTCTTTAATCAGTTATGAATGAAATATGGCCTGCTAATGGGGTAGTCGGCAAGAGAAAATTCACTATATATATATATATATATATATATATATATATATATATATATATATATATATATATATATGTATATATATATGTATATATATATGTATATATATATATATATATATATATATATATATATATATATACATATATATATATATCTATATATATATATATATATATATATATATATATATATATATATATATATAATATATATATATATATATATATATATATATATATATATATATATATATATATATATATATATATATATATAACATAATATCATTTTAACGTAGTGTAGACGAAGCCAGAGTTGTAATATTTCTAGTGGACCGGTACAGGAGATTGATTCATACGCATACACTTGAGGAAAGAACAGGAAAACGTTGAGCAGCTGAATTATTTTATTCCAAGGATTTAAACTTCAAGACGGCGACATGGAGGAGATGTACACAACAATACGAATTGGAGGAACTTACACTGACGACATGGACTTATCAAGCTAGCCACCGGACTCTGCTCGGGTCTTGAGTATGAAATAAGGCTACAACCTAATATAATATTTGGGAGCAGTATGCAGACAAAGGACGAGGAAGCGCGGGTCAAATGAGCAAGAGAGCAAGGCAATGAAAGTCCGATAATCGCTGCTCAAAGTATTTATACCATAGGGGCTTTGGGAGCCTAAAATACTTTTAATTGGCTATCGGCGAACATCGGACCCCGGGAGTCAAATGTCGCATTGAGTCAAAAGGGATTTATAATATTATGACATGTGATTTCATAACATGTTTTTCTAAAATATGATTAATGATATTTCTCATTATGTATCTAAACTAATGTAAGACAGATATATGCGGGAAAAATTGTTCTTTTATGTTTTGAAATTATGATCTATAACACAAGAATCCTTTTTATTATCTTCCAAAAGCTCTTAAATCTCCTATTTTCCTGAGTATGACCAAGTAGCGTCCAGTAAGGTTTTGTACACGTTAGAAAACTCTTTTATGTCAATAGGTTTCAAGGGAATAACATCAATAAAAATAAGTGATTGAAATCTTTAATTACACTTGTCGAAATGTTGCCTCACGTATACGCCAGCTGTGGCCACCTCATACTTTATAATTTTCTTCTTTCTCAAACGCCTGTCCTGTCAATAAAATGTCGCAGGCTCGTTTCAAAAATTTCTTATTTCTGCAATTTCTGCTTTATTATGTCAGATATCCCGGATTTCCTTTATCGCTGATACTCTAATAATAAATTGTTTTAAAGAATGCTCTTAATTGTGATGCATCATTATTTTTGTTTACTAAGTAATAAATGAGTATAGGTCGTTTAGTACATCAGCAGTTTGTGATAGATTTAACGATATATGTACGTGTGCGAAAGATAATAACAAAAACTGGCTGAAACTTTGTTTGTATCCATCAATCGTAAATGAAATATAGTATTTTAAACAAACACACACACACACACACATATATATATATATATATATATATCTATATATATATATATATATATATATATATAAAACAGTTCGTAACTGACTCATTCATTCATTCATTCACTGACTGACTGACATACAACGCACAGACCAAACTGCTGGACCTAAAGGGCTGAAATTTTGCATGGCGATTCTTCTAATAGTGTAGGGGTGTACTACGAAAGATTTTTCAAAAATTCTTCTTAGATTTTTAAAAATTAAATTTTTAAGCTGTTTTTTAAACTTTTTTTACGTTTGCATTTAAAATAATACATTGAGGATTATAAAATTTATATCACGAGAAAGATCATAAAAATTCCTTCAAAATGAAATCCTTTTCGAATCTTTACCTCTATTTTCTGATTTTTGGTGAATTTTTAAAGATTAATTTTTAGAATTTAATTTATTAAATGTTGATCACGTGATTTCTTTTCCTGGTACTTTAAATAAATTTATCGTCACGTGCATAACAACTAAATAGACAAAAATGATATTCTTTTTCTTTCTAATGCAGCAGACGATTGGATATTATCCAAAAAAATAAATATCCCTTACGATTTTTTTATAAATATATATATATATATATATATCTATAATATATATATTGGCATTAATTGCATACATTGACCTTTGTATTTAATTTGAATGTACTCCGTAGCGAAGCGCGGGTTTTCAGCTAGTATATATATATATATATATATATATAGTGTGTGTGTAGGGAGGTATATTTACGAAATCAAGTCATATTTCTCCAGTATAATATCTCAATAAGAACTCAATTCTTCGAATACAACTATATTTTAACTGCGTAAACTTCATGTAGAAAAATAAAAAAATGTAGAAATAATGAATTGAACTATTAATTAGAACGAAATAATTTCCAAGAAATACAAGCATATTAAAATTTTATTAGTAAAAATAGTTTCAAATATTTATTATGTTAATGGTCGAATATGCTCACTATGTTCCCAATTTATTCCTTAATAATAAAATAATTCATTAAATCTACCCTAAGTGAGCTTCTCAGAAAAGAATTTGTCCCCTAAATTAACGAACAGTTTCAACGAATATATTATAAAAAGCAATTTTTAATCCCTATACAAATAATTTTTTTAATATCGATATTACTATTACTTAAATATTTTCTGGACCCACGATTCTTCGAAAATTTTTAATAATGGTAAGAATTCCTTTTTAGAAGATCATTATATTGAAAGTGCATGGTATGTCTTTATTCTTCCAAAATCTTAGCTAAAATGTACTGTATTGTATTCTTTGCAATAATACTTTAAATATGAACTCAATAGTATTATAAGTTCTTAAATAAATTCAGGAATATAATTTGTACATATACTTACTACGCTAATAAATTTCAGCCGTGAAAAAATTTGTATCAAATATAATTTTTTCAACGAATAATGAAGAAATATTTCTTGATTCATAATTATACAATGTGTCTCAATAATTGTTCCCACACTTTATTAGCTGCTGATACGCTGATTTTTGTTTTTGTTGTAGATTTAACTGTTGAGAAATACTATAATGGCTGGATCCAGATGAAATTTTAAAGAAAGAAAGTTTGTGTTAAAGTGCTGCTGGAAATGCGAAAAACGCGGTTAAAGGGCAAAGACGAATTTTGACAGAATTCCACACTGATCCGCATAGTAGACTCACCATAGGATGAATTTGAGTGAAATATGAAGCAGATGGAACTTTTCAGCATTTTCAGAGACAACGCTCCGAGTGACCAAGATCATCGACTGACGCAGACACGGAAGTAAGGGTTTTTGAAATGTATCATCTGCAGCCAAGAACATCGAATCTACATCCATTTTTTATTTAACTCATTTAAGACTGTCGTTGAGAAAACGCAACATTAATTTCTGTATTTTTCAAAGGCATGTTATAAGTTTTGTACGTCTGAAGTAACATTTTTATTTTATTCTCTATACTTTAATTATTCATAATTAATTTTTTGTTTCCACATTTTCCCGCTTTTAGCACTTGCAAAAAAATTGTTTTTTTCTCGTGTTTTGAAAGGGAAAAAATGACTAATTTCAAATAATAACTGTAGATAGCAGTATATGTTAAATTTCCGATTTGATGCCTGTTCCGAGTTTACTAGAGACCAAAGAACAAAATGGCTTCAACAGGTAAGGCATAATTTTTGTTTTTATGTTCCTCAATTCATATTTTTAAAAATTTTGCGAAAACGCAACATCAATCCAATGAGTATTATTTAAGATTTTGATATGCTGCCTAGTTTTTTATGCAGAAAATTGGTATTGTTTTCATTTCAGATAAGTTTGCCTCTAGAAAAAAGCGATTTTTGACATTGGAAGAGGCATTGGATTATTTTCATGAGCTAGATGATGATGATATTTCGAAATCGTCCTCAACAGGAGATAATGATGAACCATAATTAGTTATTATCCTTCCAGAAAGGACGATTTGAAAGATCAAGAAGCTATTAATGATGATATTTTATGTGAAAATGTCGAATTATCTAAAGACCTTGCAGGTGAAATCGACATTTTTTCTAATGTAAAAGTAAGCCATATAGTAAGAAAGAGGGGCATATTGTATCGGAAAAATGGATACTCTACATGGATGTAATGGATTCTAAAATATGCTTATTAGAGTTTCAGAGATCTATGAGAGAGTCATATCTTTGATAAAAAGGCTTGAAGAAATGCAGATGAATTATGTTTTACCTGAAACTTCAGATATTGGAAGACCATCTTCAATTCAAAATCTAATTCTCATCGAAACTCGGAAAGACCGTATGGCCCATATTATTACTAAAAATAGTGAAAATAAACAAAAAGTTGCAAATACTGCAAAAGTCAAACAATTATTGTATGTAATAAGTGTAATGTACCTCTTAATGCAAAATGTTTCAAAGACTTTAAAATAAAAAAAATAATAATAAAAAATACCGTTTTAGACTGATGTTGCGAAAGCGCAACATTTTGTAACTCTCACAAAAATAAATTTAATTTTATGGATAAAACTTATTTGTATAATTAATGTTCTAAGAAGTGTTAAAAAACTGTTTGGTGCATTTCCAATAAAGGAAACATGGAGCGGTCTTAAATGGATTAAGGATACTGTAAACGGTGCCTATTACCTTAATTTATTGCAAGAATATATCATGTAACGCCTTCCTGAAGTTTTAAGGGTAGAGGGATTTTATTTCCAAAAATATTGAGCTCTACCACAATACCATAGTGATGTAAGGGCCTATCTTAATGAGAACCTGCTCAACAGGTAGATAGAATGCAGAGTTCATGTAGAACACCCATCGAGATCGTCTTGATTTTTTATTGTAGGTTCTCCTTAAGAATAAATTTTAAGGTACAAAACATGCAACTGTTGATGAACTGAAGGAAGCCATCGAAAGGGAATGTGCTGAAATGTATTTAAATGTGTGCGATTCCATAACTTCACGATGCCTAGATCCTAAGAGTCATCAATTTGAAAATATGAACTAAGAAATAGATTAATGCAGTTTGTTATAAACATTAAAAGAAAATATACGATATTTAATAAACACTTTATAAACCATCTATGTGTGGTAACATTGTTTTGACGCCCAGTATTTGGGAAATTTTTTAATCAGAAAAAAAAAAATTCTGTATAGTTCAAGAATGTGCAAGTTTTTTTTTCGAAATAAAAAAAGTTATAAAAGTTTGTATTTATACCACACTTACAAAATTATCATATAATTTATTTAATGTGTTAAAATATTTGAAAAAAAATAATGATAACAGGATTTAAAAAAATAAAACAATCATGGTCTACCTGTGACTATCAGTTGACCCCATGGCTCACTGGAAACTGATTCATTATCCATTTCGTCTCGACAAACACATCGATATTTCTTCTTCCCGTCGGACAAATCAGCTTTTTCTATTATCAACGAGCCATCAGCACTTATTCTGTATTTTCCTGAAATTGAATTAGGAACTGATAAGAAAATGGATACAAAAGGAACAGTTCAAAACCCTCGAAAGGGAAAATGGCAGCACGTAATGATAAATTTTGCTAAAAAAAATAGTTATATCAAGAAAATGCAACGGGAAAGTATGCATATTAAATAGAATACATTTTATATAAAGTCAGTTGAGCAATTTTATTCCGGTTCATTATTATATATATACATATATATATATATATATATATATATATATATCTTATCTATATATATAAAAGAGCTTGTCTGTTTGTTTGTCCGCTATAGAATCATAGATTGTTTCACCCACCGGGACCAAATTCGGCACAGTTAATGTTTTGGACCCGAGAAACTTAAATCAGGAAAAACAAAATTTGGGGCTCAATTAGTTTTTTTAAAATTAATTTTTTAATGTTTTTTGTGCCCGATAGAGGCGCGTCTACCCCCTGTGGTTTTCCCTCTACCAGCTGCGTTAAGAGGGGTGTTTGAGAATGACGGGGGGGGGATTCCAATGGGTCCAAAGATGGTTGGGAATGACCTTAAAATCAGACGAAGGTCCGCAGGCTCAAAGTTTCTTTTTTTCTTATTGTTTGTATATCATTTCAGTAGAAACGTGCTAAGCGCATTCTGTCTGGCCAGATGAACATGAAGAGCGGGAGTAGCAGCCCAGTATATTTTTGATGGAATGCATGAAATATTTTATATCTATATATATACCCGGGAAACGCCGGGCAATAATGCTAGTATATATATATATATATATCTGTGTGCGTGTGTGTGTGTGTGTGTGTATTATATATGCAAATTTTCTTCAGGGAAGCCGTTCCGAGCTCATACATGATGCTCTTTCGCAGGCATAAGCTTTAATTGATGCAAGAATTTCAATACGTTTAATCAATATGTTTTTTTTCAATATATTATTTCAATATATTTTGAATTAGAATTCTAATATTTATGTCCAACAGGTAGCTACAACTGTTATTTTTAATTGTATTTTCTTCTTTTTAAAATAATTTTGTATTAAAGATATGTTGATATTACTCTTATTTGTCTTCGTCTATACCAGTGACACACAAAATGTGGGCAGCGACCCAGTCGCGGAGATTTTAAAGTAAATTTATATATATATATATATATATATATATATATATATATA
The DNA here is from genome assembly GCA_907164885.2 of Dolomedes plantarius. Taxonomy (NCBI): domain Eukaryota; kingdom Metazoa; phylum Arthropoda; class Arachnida; order Araneae; family Dolomedidae; genus Dolomedes; species Dolomedes plantarius. The sequence continues at coordinate 117,307,325 of OU015500.1, read as the reverse complement.
TATATATATATATATATATATATATATATATATATATATATATATATATATATTTATTTATTTATTTTTATTTATTTTTTCCAATGCGGAGTTACTTGTCGCGAAGACAGTCACCTATATTTCACCGCAGTTTTGCTGGTCATTTTATTATGGGGGCGCCATATAAGGAGACCAGCATTGCCCCCTATGAAGGGACGACACAAACGGAGGCGTTTTAGTGGTGCTTCGCCAGGATTCGATCTGAGCACCCTCAGCACCGCAAACCAGCGCGCTGTATCACAAGGCCGCCACGGTCCGAAGTACATTTATATTACACTGAATAATTTAATTAATTTAATAAAATTAAGTTTTCTCTAATTACAGCTTTATACTATTTTTATTTATATTTTTATGTTAAAAAGTGATAAGATACTGTTAAATAAGATGTCAAACACATTTATAGTAAAAAATCCACCCTAGAGAATTTATCAATTGATTTATTTATATTTTTTTAATGAAACTAGAAGGGTTTTAGGTCGAATTTTTTTTAAATGTATAACACTTTCATTCCCAATAATCAAATACGAATCTCAAATTTAAAACACATTTAATTACTGAAACGAAGTATTTTATATAAATGAATGAAGTTTATAATTTTCAATGTTTTAATATGCATCTTTCAATTTTGAAATCATGCTTTTACAATTATTTATTTTTTTATTTTTACCTAAATGAAATAGAAACACATATTAATATTTAAATATGAAGTTTTCGTCACATGACATTTGCGAAAAATAGATACAAGCAACATATTTTGCAGAGAGTAAATAAGACTTTTTTATAGTTATAATGCAAAGTAAATATTCACCCGAAATCTGCAATTAATTAGTTATTTAAATAGTTTGTCAACATTTGCTTACATCTTTTTTATTCCTTTTTAGTTAACACTGTCCTATCTTCAAAAAAAATTGCTACTATTAAAAATTTTCATTGGAGTAATTTTTTCGTGTCGCGGTCAAAATAAATTTGTACACCACTGCTCTAGACCTATGTACTGTATAGAATACAAGTACCAAATACTTTATTTTTTCTGGAAGTATAAACATCATAACTGACATAACGAATTCGACAGAAAATACTGCACAAATATTTATTCAATTGTGTCAGGTAATTATTCAATATTTGGTTTATTTTCTGCAAGGTTTATTCTGCAAAATTTACAGTTTTCATTTTCTTACAACTCTTAAAAATCTGATGCCTTCAAGCTATCCTTCGAAGATATGTCATTCTTAAATCTTTATCGCATACATCTATCCTCATTTCTTTAGATGTTAGGCGAGTGCATTTCACGGATACTCTCCTCATTTGCATGGTTATAAGCATATTCCTCATCAAAAGTTTAATATTTAGTGATTTGTCGCACACATTCGCCAAATGTTTCCTTTGTCAGAAGGCTTAAACTACAGTTTTCCTCGAGAGGTCATTATCTGTAGGATACGTCTCAGTTCGAACTCTTGCACTCAAGGGAGATTATAACCCTCTTGATCACCTCCTTAAATCATGGGTCGAATTTGAAAGGAATGTTTACGATCCAAGCGAAAGCTCCGCCGTGAAACAGAATCTCTTCCTCGGGCCCCATTTCATGATTTATGCAACGAAAGTGCGTTCATTTCATTAACTTCTAACATGCATCGTGATTCGCGTGTGGTATTGCGTGAAAATGACGTTTAGATTATAATTTTGTTAGTAAAACTCCGTATGATTTTTAAATAGATGAGAAAAGGCGTTATTTATCCTATTTATGAAGAATATGAGAACTGGATTTAGATGTTTTCAAAGATACGTTAGATTTTCCTAACTATCCAATATTACCGTTCTTGATACAGTGCTTTAACCTTTTTCTTACGGGGTGGGATAGCATGTATCCCAAGAATATGGGCCCAAGAATGAATATATATATATATATATATATATATATATATATATATATATATATATATATATATATATATATATATATATATATATATATATATATGTATGTATATGTATATGTATATGTATATATAACCCCCTTAATGGCCGTTCTTACAAAGGGGGTATGAAATTTCCCATTGTAAAGAGAGAATCGGAAAAACGGACCCCGTAAGCTAAAGGTTAAGGGGACAAGGTACCTTCAAATTCATTTTATTTAATTTTAAATTTTTAACACTATATACTACGGGAGAATAATTAATTTTCTATTTTACTACATTAAAAACCCTTAGAATTGAAAATAAGGAATTTTTGGCAGAATAATGCCTGTTTTTCAAAAAAATATTTCAAAAATGCTAACGTTTTTCAAAATGATCTATGAGCTGTCTATATTAATTAAAATTCTTAAATTTTGTATTATAAGTTTACCATAAGTATATAAATATAAATGTGCATTTATATATTTTTTTTGTATGAATCTAAAGTATGAAAATAATTTTTTTTCTATTCTGCCTGTTACTATTTTATGTTTTTTATGTTTTTACTTTTTTTTATGGTCTATAAATTTAAAACATATTTGTGATTTCAAAGAATTATGCACAGTTTCGTGACAAACACTTCAATTAACAATTCTGAGAAATTTGGAATGTATCAGATGAAAATGAATACGGATGGAACCTTTAGAAAAATTCTAGCATTTTTGAAGAATTTTTTGATAAACAGGTCTTATTCCTCCACAAAATACTTATTTGTGAATTCTAAGTATCTTCAATGTGGTAGAAAAGAATATTAATTATACTCATGGGGTATATATACTCATGGAGTAATTATACTCATGGGGTAAAATATTGAAAATTAAAGAAGAACGAGATCGGAGGTCCCTTGTTCCTTTAACGTACATCGTGATTTGCGATTGATATTGCACAAAAGAAATTTTTTTCGGAATATGATTTTGCTACTAAAATTCCGTACAATTTTTAAGTGCGTACACTGAGACAAGCAGTTGTGTTATTAATCCGGTTTATTGAAAAATTTAAGAACTGTAATTAGAAGCTTTTAAAATATACACAATTCTTTAATAACTACCTAATATAACCGTTATTTATACGGTGTTTTACCATATGTCATGATTTATTCATGATATTCCACAAAATAGTATTTTCAGAATGTGGTTTGCATAGTTAAATTCTGTACGATTTTTAAGTACGTAAATTGAGACAAACAAATGCGTTATTAATTTCAATCTATGAAATATATGAAAACTGTATTTAGATGATTTCAGAAGATACTTCAGACTTTGCTAACTATCAAATATTACCCTTATTTAAACTGTGTTTTACCATGAATTTAAAAGATTAAAGCCGTATATTTGGTAAAATTTTGTCATATGCAATTCAATTGCGAACATAGAATTCAATAAATAATATAAAACTCTAAAAAGGCATACCAAAGGAAAATATCACTAAAAAAATGTTCTTCAGGGGGGAAAAATACAAATTGTTTTTCCATACAAAAAGAATAATGTACACCTACGCGGATATTGCGAAGAAAGAAACTTGCTAATTAATTCACAGATTGATAATAAAAGCAGACAATTTTAAAACTAAAAAGTTCAGTGAGCGAGAATGGAGAAAAAAGCAAGCAAGCGCAAGACATCTAGCTGAGGAAATAATGTTTGTAACATTTATAATTTGATTTATCAACAAACAATATAATGTACAATTCTAAATCAACAATTCTTCAGAAGCAGTGACCTTAATCTTTAAAAGGGCACATCATTTGTCGATTTTGGTTAAGTATGAAGGGAGAGAGAGATCGCCAGAAAAAAAAATCAGCTTCTAGAAATAATATACATACATTTTTATCAGTTGTGAATCATATATTTTTTTTAAATTAGTGATGTTTTTCATCATTTTCTGCTATATTGCAACTATTTTGGTATATCAATATATTATAAAATATCAGGTTTGAGACGTTTCCAGAAATATATATTTAAAGTTTAAGAGATTTACTTTTATTGATGGAAACGTTTATTTGCAAATTTTCACCAATGATAGACTATGTTAATTTTTCATAATTTTTATTCATACATAATTCATACATCATCAATAATTCATGATCAATAATTCGTACATTCATACATCATCAATAATTATCATTTGAAATAATTTCGAAACACAAAAAAATTAGTTGAGTTGTATACGTTCCAAGAAGATTATATATATATATATATATATATATATATATATATATATATATATATATATATATATATATATATATATATATATATATATATGGGGATTGTATTATCCCAGGGCTCCGGCTATGAGCAGTATGCCGCCGCGTACGTTATGCGACGACAGCGCTTCCAGAATTCCTAGAGATGAACTGGGAGAAAGTGTTTAGGGGGAGATAAGCTTTGGAGGCGACGAAGGGCAGAGGCTCTCGTGCGCTAGTGTCAAAGGACGGTGCTCCTAAGCAAGAACGGGGAAAGAGACCCCTGGGATTGGGCCTAGCTAGTAGCTACGGGCCGCAGGGAAGCGATATTGAGCTCCCGTGCTGTAGAAGTCTCAGTGACTTCAGGAAGACCAAGTTGGTTGAGTGCTTGGCAAATCTGGTTGAAGGAGTCGAGTGACTTCAGAAGTCCAAGCGTTAGAGTTCTTGGCAATACTGTTATTACCTTAAAAGGTCAACTACTATATGTTAAATGTTATGAGTGTGAATTATGGTGTCAAGTAAATAAATGTCTATTGTTATTGTTAGTGAGAGACTATTCATGAGTCATCCTGAGTGTATGTATTAAATGTGGGGTGCTAGATTGGTTATAGCAGACTACTAGTTTAGCCCAATCTAAAGGAGGCATCCCACATATTGGCGCCAGAAGTGCGATACGTGACGCCCAAGTGCGATAAGTGATCCCACAAAGTGAAAAGTGCGGTGAGTGACGCCCATTGAAGCGACTTTGTGTGAGTTAAAAGTTTTGTGAACGCGAGTGAAAGCGTGAAGTGCCACGAACGGTACGAATTGTTAAGTGAGACATTTGTGACATTTGCAAATTTAAAATTGTGAAACCGATTGAAATTGTGCCCCGGATTGAACGGACAAAACACAGAATCTTACGTGTGAAGAATTTCTAAGATGGCATATCTGGAACAAGCGAGAATAATAGACCTGGTGACTTTAGTAGACGAACTGTGCCTAGAGGTCCCAGATAAACCAGAGGTTGAGCAATTAATCGCCCTGGTTAAAACATCAGATTGTGACGATGTTTACATCGAAAATCTTCTTAATTCGATTAAGGAAGAGAGGGAAGAACGATAATCCGAGAAACAAAGGCTGGAGAAAATCGCAGCCGAGAGAGTTGAGTTCGAGCGTAGAATGGCAGCCCAGGAGATTGAGTTTCAACTCAAGTTGGCTGAGATTGAACGCAGACTGGTAGGAATACCAGCGAAAAATGTAAGTGCGTGGAGTGACAGTAACAGCGAGAGTAGCTTGTCGAAAATTGATGTTTCTGTGCAAATAGAGTCTCCTAAAATAAGCTCGGATAGTGTGTCTGTACTCAGTATGGACAAAGGTGCAGATAATTATTTGTGCAGCCAAGAGAGATATTTTAGAGTATCTGATGTTGTTTTCACGAGTGTGGATCAACAAAGTGGGCCCGAAATTCGCCCAAGCCAGCAGCGGGAATATGTGAACCACACAGCCGATCAGCGAGAATATTTTCAAGCCGAAAAGATGATCTTATCAGCAACCGCAGACCCCACACCCCTATCTCAAAGAGGGAACGGAGAATTGCTTTCTTCAAAGTTCAGTGAACTTTCGACACCCACCCCCAGCGAGAACGGCGATAGCCTGCTGAAATTTGAAACCAGTACGAAGGGTGCAGAGGCTCCCCCAAAATTTGAAGGCAACAGAGCAGAAGGGGGCGAAATGACCGCAACCTCTACGAGAGTCATAAAGCTGTCATCCAATTTCACCGGCGGTGCGACAGAGGAGAAAAGGCTTGCAAATTTTCCAGTGCTTGCTATAGAAGGGTTCATTGAACTTGCGACACCACCTCAAGTGTCCCAGGGAGCGGAAAAGATTTCTTTAGGGGTAAACGATAGTTGCTATGTTTGGAAGGAGGAGGAGGAAAGAAAAAATTGTGGTTTTGAGGTAATGGAAGGAATTTCTTTGGATGTTGCAAGTGAAATTAATGCTAAGGAGAGGGGAGGAAGAGTGATTCGTAGTGAATGGGAACGACGTAGTGTAAAGGCCATAGATTCCGAAATACCAGCAAGTTTGAGTGAAGGATCTTCGGAAATGGTTGTGAAATTTTGCTCTGAGTCTGCAAAATGCGTCCCAGACTCGAAAGTGTTGAACCGATATACTCAAGAGTATAAAATAGTGTTGGTTATCATACTTCAAACTTCTTCAGATTTTGGAAATCCACCTAAAGAGTGTGCTCAGCTTGTGATCGGGAAGTGTGTGAGAAGAAAGTGTCATCAGTTAAGTGTCGTAAAGAGCGATATGGTATGCAAGGGTTGTGTTTGGCCCTATTGGTAGCCCTAAGTGTCACCGATGTACGGAAGACTAAGTGTATTGTTTGTGAGTGCATGTTTGATAGTGCCATGATTAAGTGACAAGATACGCATTTAAACACAAACTTGGTGTTACTAGTGTTTCATTGGTGTTTTCAACGACTTAAGTGTTACAGTTAAAGAGGAATTGTGCATCGTAATTTAAACGTGGTGTACTTGTGTTTTTTGTGTAAGTATTACAGTGAACTGTAGTCCACTGGCTCCGACTAGACTTTCAGAAAAGAGCCATGACCGACTGTAAACGACATATTACATTCTTTTTATTTCATTGTTTTGTTTCGTTTGTGCTATTCTGTGTGCCAGAACTGATGATGACGAGGCATAACGCTGCCGAGGACGTCAGCAATTGTCAAGACGGCCGAGTTATGGGGATTGTATTATCCCAGGGCTCCGGCTATGAGCAGTATGCCGCCGCGTACGTTATGCGACGACAGCGCTTCCAGAATTCCTAGAGATGAACTGGGAGAAAGTGTTTAGGGGGAGATAAGCTTTGGAGGCGACGAAGGGCAGAGGCTCTCGTGCGCTAGTGTCAAAGGACGGTGCTCCTAAGCAAGAACGGGGAAAGAGACCCCTGGGATTGGGCCTAGCTAGTAGCTACGGGCCGCAGGGAAGCGATATTGAGCTCCCGTGCTGTAGAAGTCTCAGTGACTTCAGGAAGACCAAGTTGGTTGAGTGCTTGGCAAATCTGGTTGAAGGAGTCGAGTGACTTCAGAAGTCCAAGCGTTAGAGTTCTTGGCAATACTGTTATTACCTTAAAAGGTCAACTACTATATGTTAAATGTTATGAGTGTGAATTATGGTGTCAAGTAAATAAATGTCTATTGTTATTGTTAGTGAGAGACTATTCATGAGTCATCCTGAGTGTATGTATTAAATGTGGGGTGCTAGATTGGTTATAGCAGACGACTAGTTTAGCCCAATCTAAAGGAGGCATCCCACATATATATATATATATATATACAGTGGAATCTCGATCGATCGTTTTTCAAAGGACCGATTGAAATCAACGATAAATGCGGGAAAACGATAGATGCGGAAAAATATAATAAAGCAATATGATCGTTGGGACTAGATAAAATGAACGACACATGCGGAAAACCGATGGATCCGAAAACGATCGATCGAGATTCCACTGTATATATATATATATATATATATATATATATATATATATATATATATATATATATATATATATATATATATATATATATATATATATATATATATACATCCCGTTATGTATCAGTATTTCTTCCGAGGTATTTCCGCCAAAATCAAAGAGTGGCATTCTCATTACCCAGTCTTGAGTTAAACAGAATACGTGGCAACAGGCGAAGTTTAAGTGGGGTGAATATAACGCAGGTCGTAAATGTACCTGAGAAACGACGCCATCGATTTAAAAGGAACTCAAGACGGTCGCTTTCACATTCGATGTAAGCACTTGTTTCGGCATAAGGTATTCCTTTGGCTAAGAACTTTCAAATAGGGTAACAATTTACGCTTTCTCGTATCGAAAATTCTTAGCAAATAAAGGTGAAACTGAAATCGATCAAAATAAAACTTTTGGAATAGAGTGGAAACAAGTAACATTTTATAATAGAAGTCGTCTTCAAAAAAATATTTGAATACTTCTAGTAAGGATATGAGTTACACAAGTGTTAAAATATGTCATGTACATTTTATACAAAAGTGATGTAAGTTATGGAATGTTTTAATATTTTTAGAGTTCTGGGAAATATTATTTATACAAGTAATCTTAGCGAAAAGTTTATTATTTTAGGATGGAAATTAGTTATTAACTACGATTAAGAAATAAAGAAGATTTTGAATGCTAAACGCCTAATCATGGGTTATCTAAACTGTATACAGGTTTAAGGATTGTTTCCTCATTACAAATTTTTAATTTTTAAACAGTGTTATTCGTCATTTTACCAATAATATTTATCATAAGTGATGTGTAGATAATGCATTCTTTTATCTTGATATGCTTGACCTTCACCTAGTTAAACTAAGAAAAAATATAATGTTTGAATAATGAACCATATTTTTAAAAATATTTTTTTCTTTTAATGAATATTTTAAAACGGTTTTCAGTAGATGATAAACGATAACGTAATTTAATTGAATTTACGTGAAAACCAGCAGTCTTCATTCCTATGTACTGATTGAATTCTAGGACGTTCAATCTCTTAGATTGCTTAATTTGTACAGAGTTCATTAGCTTGATTTAATTTATTTACGAATTTCTTATATTATGGATGTTGTGTATTAAACCTATTGGATTCGCTCACATCAATGTTAACCTATGGAGAACATTTTGCTCAAAGATTGCAGCCTCGGATTTCAAGATTTTTTTTAAATATTGTACTCCGTAACAGCGAAAGAAATTTTACATCTTGGGACAATTTTAAAAATAATAATTGCAAATATTTTCAAATTTAAATTATTCGGGGGATAATCTAGTGTTGTGTTTGTGTTAAAAGCTCATAAATTCTTATGGTGTACGAAATTTATTAAATGAATCCTGTTGCAAAGTGCAGAAAATGTCAGGCAATCTAAAAATACCATTTTATATTATCAGCATTTATGTAGGTGTAGATAATAGACAAATTATTCCTATAGTTTAACATTGAGGTTATCGAATCTAATAGGCTTAGTATACAGCAGCCATCAAGTTCGGCCATGGGAATTTGTTGGACGAACAGGGAACGAAATCAGCAGTTATGTTTGTTGGAAAAAATATAATGAAATCAACAAATTTTGGTTGACCAACACCGTTTGTTTTTCAAATATGAAATATATTCTGCAAATATTAAGTAACTGAAATTGTAACGGAAAGCATTCTTAAGAAAATATTCCACAATATATATGTAATAATTTAATTCAGATTGAACTTCATTGAAGTCAGAGGAATGCTCATCCAACCCGCCAGTAGCCAACCGGGACTTGTAAGAGGTACAGTTGTGTTGCTGGAAAACTCCATTACCGTGCGGATAACAGAACAGCATAAACGGATGGAGGTGATCACCAAGCAACACTACGTACCGAACTGCATTGAGGGAGGTTGGTACACGCACCAAAGATCCCAAACCGTGCCACGAAAAAACACCCCAGACCATGATTGAGCCACCATGCCCTTGTACAGTTCCAGCCACGCATGCATGATCCATGGTTCTATGAGCCTGACGCCATATTCTCAGCCTCTCGTCGGCGTTAAATAGTCGGAATCGAGACTCATCACTCCATGCTACTCGTTTCCAGTCCTCTACACTCCAGTCTCTGTGCTCTCTTGCCCAGGAAAGACGTGCAGCCCGATGGCGAGTATAGAGCAATGGTACTCTCGTAGGTCGACGGCTCCCGAAACCCATACGGTGAAACGAGCGTTGCATAATCCGTTTACTGACTGTACGACTGGCACCGTCATTAAACTGGGTGGTAATTTGAGCTAATGTTTGGCTTCGCTGGCTACGTACAATACGCCTGAGCCGTCTCTTACCACGCACTGTCAAGGCTAATTGTCCTTTGCAGTTTGCCCGATCGCTAGTTTTTTTTTCCATCATCCATGTATTCTTGGTATACTCTTGACACTGTCGACCTTGAAAATCCTAGCTGTATGACGATTTCGGAAATTGAATGGCCCATACGTCGCGCACCTACGATTTGTCCGCGATCGAAGGCGTCTAAATCAGTCAGTTTACCCATACTGGCAATTCCAACAACCAATTCAGAACAACCACAGTACGCGCTATATATGCAGTTACCACAGCGCCCTCACTTGCGCATACATGATGCGCATCGCTACACAATTTGCATAGGCTTTGCTATCCCTAATTCAGTGGCACTTCAGTGTATATATATATACAAGGTTCCCTTCATAATATTCATTGCGACATTTAGTATGAGATAAGCATATGCAATTTTTCAGCGTCCTGTTCTTTCTACATCCATTATACTAATTTAATGTATTCGAATATGAATTGATGAGACATGATAAATGAAAAACATATAATTTAATTAAATTTACGGGAAAACGGGCACTTTTCATTCCTATATACTGATTAGCAATTTAATGTCATTAAGGCTATCTCTTAATTTATAAAGAATTAAAATTCCTGGAAAATTCGGATATAAAATAAACTCAAGATTCTTTCGAAAGGTATTGCAAGCTTAATTAAGAAATTGAAATACGGTGTCAGGCAATGTAATTTTCGAATAGTCTAATTAAGCCTCCACACGATTTGTTCTTTTGGCAAATTTTAAATATTCTGCATAGTGAGAAATTTATTTATTCAAAAATAATTATACATGCATATCATTTTGAATCAAATTGAAGTGAATTACTATGTATCGTAAATCAAATATTTAAAAAAACTATTTTCATGCAAAAGTAAAATAGGATGTTTGTTCATACTAATAATTTGTGTTTTGTCTCGCTTTATTATATTTTCTTTGCAAACAAGTATTTTAAGTTTAAATTCGTACTTTCTCACGTCTATAAGTTCACAGCCACCAATCACGATAGAACAGATAAACTGTTCGCTCTGTACTCCTAGAAAACAGGTTGTATTTTGCAGTCTAGTTTTACTGGATGTTTTATATTCTTTTTAATACCATATAAGGAAAAATTAAATCTTTTTTTTTTTTTTCTACAGACAGCGAATGAAGGAATTAAAAATACGACTATAAGCTTTTCTTTACCATTAACTACGTAGTTTCATGTTGTGTAGAGCGCAGTTGTAACGTTCCAAACGTCTAATTATTTGATGGAAATTCTTTATATCTACTTCAGTAATATGTGGATCTTTACTTTGGGGTCCAGAGTGTGCCTTGCTGCACACTTTATTATACCGAAATGGATTTATCCTTTACAAATGTTTTTCCATCTGACAGTAAGATACTTAAAAATCTTTCTCATACGCTTATAAGACATATATGACGTACCGTTTTCACAGTTACTTCAGAATCGGCTCGATCGGGTAATTCTCGGATTTCTCAAGGCACACGTGGCTGAGCAAAACTTTCTAGGAATTAAAAAATAAAACTAAAGGAAGCACTTCCATGAAGCGTTCAGAGGTTATGATGGATAATGGTTACATATGTTACCCACGTTCTGCGCTCTAAGCTCACGCGAAGCGAATTAACTGTTTTTTTATTGGTTTTGTTGAATAAAAAATCACCTCTAAACCTTGGCTAGCAAGACAAAGATAAGTTCAAAATTTTTTTTGCATAAGTGTTAAGAATAATAAAAAAATATCGAAATACTTTATATGAAACAACAATTATTTTTGAAATTGACTTCGGTACTCTACAATTTAATTAACACTAGTTTATATGGTATTTAATATCAACATTTACAGCACTTCCATGGGTTTAAAAATGCTATTGGTAAACAGTTTCCGATTGGTGATATACGCCACTTTAGGAAATGAATATATAGTGGGACTGCGTCAACTTTAAATGTCATGAAAACAATGTAAATTTTAACGTTTGCTGACTATAATGACCTAGGAGTCAAAACTTTTAATTTTCGTGAAGATGTTTTTACCAGTACTGTGGACACAACGAAAAAATTTAAAAAAAGAATGAAATAATTGAATTTGCATTATAAATATTTTTATCCGTTCATCCCCCCCCCAAAGATTAAATCCTCGGTGCACCACTGGGGACGTCAAATGACAAATCCGTCCATTAACCATCGACATTTGTACTATAAATGAAATAATGACGATAGTTAATTTGACTGTAGCTTAAAAAGTTACAGCCAAATTAAAATGCCACTTAAATATCGTTTCAATGATCAAGACAAAATGTTTGATTATTTTAGCCAGAGGAACCAGTCTATATTTTTAAACTTGCTTCATCTCAATTACCGAAGATCCTAATTATCAGCTAAATTTTCAGATAAAGTTCGGACATTATAATATAAAATTTTAGACATAAATTTTCTTCTTAATATTGTACCCTGAATTTTTCCATCCTATTATTTAAATCCACATCTGCACCATTTCATAGGTTTGTTTCAAAAATGTCGAGTCGGTGTTTTTTTTTTTTGAAGAATATATATAGCGGTGAGCATATATTTACGAACAACGAAAATATTTGGCAGATTTTTTTTTAAGTTTCTTGCAAAATTGCCATTAACCCTAACTTAAATGGTCGAACAATATACTCCTTTTGCGATGGATAAATATCACAGAGAAATCGAGCTCTTGTAGAAAACGATGTTACAGCCTTTTTTTTTGTTATAGTAAGCAGTTTAGGGAGAGATGAAAGAAAATTAATTGGGACTAGAAACATAATCTTCCAACATTTTAGTGTATTCCTTGAACAAAGTGCACGCTGTATCAAGCGAGGCTCCAAGGGGGTGGGGCAAAAAAAAAGCCTGGCGTATTTGTTTTTTCATAGCCTAAATTTATATAATCGTAGACCTAATGCTAAATGTGTTCAAATTTAAAATGAGAGGATGTTTATTTCTTGTATATATATATATATATATATATATATATATATATATATATATATATATATATATATTATATATATATATATATATATATATAGTGCTAGATTTCTAGAAATAGAAGTGCCGGAACGGTAACCTTCCGAGGTGTGTGGGGGGTATTCCAAATTATTGATAAAGAGAGGTACCGGAACGTCGTTCCAGTGCGTTCCACCTCAAATCTAGCCCTGTATATATATATATATATATATATATATAACGGAAATTTTATTTAAATAATATATTTATGCACCCCCCCTCCAAATCTCTGGTCTGGAGTCGCCACTGCGCTGCATAAATATATTATTTAAATAAAATAAACTCAATTCAAGTCTAGAAGAGGTATAAAATTTTAACGGATCCATCTTGGAATTAATAACGTATATTTTACCAACATCAGAGCTATCTGGCGGTCTACTTACAAAAATTATGGTAAAAAGTTAAGAACAATGTAATTCTGTGTAAACAACTTAAATTTAATGATTCAATATCCAGAAATAGAAACAATCAGTCGACGGACTATAAAAAGTAAAGGAATGTTTGAAAGGGTAACGGCGTTTACGGTTTATAGTGTTGTTGACAATGAAAATGCTATTGTAGATTAAGCATTTGCCCTGAATATGTATTACCGGTCTTACAACGTCTCGCAGACACCAGACCAGCTGTGGTCAACATCGAATGCGGACGAACGCCATAATTCACACCGAGAGACCGCTGGCCATTCATTGAAGGGGGCACCGTAAAGGTGGCCAGCCTTTACCCCCTAAAGGTCAGTCCCGTAACTTAGAAGAGTGACAAGTTCCCAGACATTATAGTAGTTTTTGTTTATAGTCTTTGTTTTCTTTAATTCGAAAGATTAGCCAACCAAACTTTTGTTAATGCGATACCTCCACATGACACTCCTATGGTTGTTCGGTCAAAATTGAGGTGAAACCAGTGGGTGTTGCTGTTCTTGTTGTTCTTGTTGTCGTGTCTAGGGATGGTGCAGAAGAAAAAGAAGAAGATGAAAAGTCTAACATTTAATGAAAAAATACTAATAATGACACTATCCATAGAAGAGGGGGTGTCATTGCCTTGAAAGAGGTTGGAATTCTACCTGCTGGTTCGCGGAAGGTATTTTATATTTCCGTTCTCCCATCTAGTGGAAATTCCTATGGAGACATTCCACGATCCTCTGCCTGGATACAGGTCCTCTAGGGTTTACGGGAATGGGTGATGTGGTTCACCTATATGGTGCCCTCACTGAAAGCAGGCAACGATTCTCTGGGTTAAAGTGCGAATGTCTTTAACAAGTGCTTCGAATTGGCAAACAACAACTTTAGTTCATATATGTCAAATGGTTAAAGCTAAATTTGCTAACAAACATACATAATTAAAATTCTTTAGATTTAGATTTTTTTTCAGAATTCATATATAACGGTAGAATATTCAAATCTGGATTTTAAAAAAAATATTTTTGTCACTAATATACATGTTAAATTCATTTCGTTAGTAAAAATTTCCCTTTGTTCTAATGTTTGCAGTAATCGCTTTTATTGGCAACTACCATAATTATTGGCTTTCAACATGTGGATCTAATACAATGGATGTGTCATGTTAATTACTCACTGCTCCAACCATATGCATTTCGCTTTTTTAATCAACACCATGAATTAACAGTTTACAACATAAACATTTTCCATACATGGCTCATTAATTCCACCGCAGTATCTCCGCATTGTAAGATCTCTGTGGTTGCCCAGATCCGTGGGGAACAAAGTACTCAGTTTATCGTTGTTGGCACAAGTGAATCTAACGGATTTCTTTCCTTGTGTTAGTCAGTAATGACTTTAGAAGTCATATTAATCATCAGAGGATTTTAAAGTGTGTAACAATGTAAACACAGAGATGGAACTTGCGAACCATTTTGAATAACCTGTTATTATGTCTTCATTTGTTTGCAAAATTTCAGTTACATTGCCGCATTTTCCACGAACGGAAATTGTGAGGTTTATGCAGATATGCACAAGAAAGGCACACGGTATGTATGAACTTTTTTTAAATGTAAGTTAAAATACTTTGTTATTTGAGACTCGGAAATAACTGTAAAAAGCAATGAAATCCGTAAATCAAAGAAAAATACAATATAACTATTCTAATGGGCTATCAAACTCACAAAAATGCAATTTTTATGAATGCTGAATATGGTCAAATGCATGAAAGTTTGTATGTGTATATGTTTAGTATTAAAAAAAGCATGATAAAGATATTATAATTGAAACTTTAAGATGCATTTCGAAGGCAAAATTTGAGAAATTATAAATGATGTTTCAAATACATTCGGATCGTATTTGGTTTTAAAAAAACGATTTTATGGATAAATATCCCCCTTTTGCGCAATATCTCATCCTGTTAAGTGTATGCTGTATTAAACTATATATATATATATATATATATATATATATATATATATATATATATATATATAGGAAATCAATACTATTTAATTATAAATTACTATAATGCAAAAAGAAAATAGATGTGTTAATTAATATCTTATAAATGAAAGGAAATGTAATTTCTTATTTTATTATGGACCATAAAAGAGGAAAACCTTGTTGTGTCATTCCTCGTTTAGCTCTGAACCTAAATCCTTTTTTTACGTTTAGTTATTAATTAAAAATTCTAAGCTCTTGAAAGAAATTATTTTAATCTCTTTCCACTATATTTAATTTTCCTGTAATTATTAAAGTAAATGAGAGAAAAAAATCAACTTCAGGAAACTTCTTAAGTGCAGCATTCTTATATAATTCAAGATAAAAATAGTCTCTTAAAAAATTATACCTTAAATGAGGTAGTGCTTTCCATCGAAGAGATATAAATAAGTCAAACAAATATTCATTAACATTTAAGTATTTTTTAGAATGATGTATAGAAAACCCCAACTTAGTTTCATTTGACATATCAAACCAGCATTTGATTATAACCTAAGTTTTTTTTTATTAATTAGGAATTTATATTTATCACTAATTGTTTAAGAAGCATTTTTGGGAGAAAAGAAACTTTTAGTGATTTGCCCATATTGTAAATCTTGGAACAACCTAAGTTGTCATATAAATAATTTCATTGTTTTTATGCAGAATGGCTTGTTAGTACAGATTTATTTGATCTAAACCTGTGTGTCTTAGTTTTATGTTTTCTGTAATACAAAATTTCTTTATAGATATTTTCATTTTTCATTTTCGGTTGTTTATCGTCGTTTTGTCAATATGGCTTGACTGTCGCATTTTTTTCAGCAAAGAACTGTTCAATATCATACCTGCAAAAAAAATTTTATTAGTTTGATTAAGGGGGCCCAGGACACAAAATTGTTTGAATTTTCGAAACAAAATTTTATAACATTAATTTAAATATTTTACGCTTAAAATGACGTTTAAATCATGTTTCTATCTTAATTAGAACACGATATTTTTTAATTTATTTATTTATTTTTATTTATTTTTATTTCTTTATATTTTTTTTTGCAACATTCTAATAGTAGCCAATCGTTGTTTAAACCTGTAAGTGCGTTTCTCTTTATGAAGGATTTTTTCCCCATTTCTCGTCTTTAAATTGTTATAAGTCAAGAACCGTTAAAGATAAATAGTTGACACTTGGAACATGTCTTTTTCAACTATTTTATTTTAATTTTAATTCAGCAAATTTGAAAAAAATATTTACTTTCGAAAATATGATTTTTTAAATATAAGTTACATCATTTTTTTGGTAATTTTTAATCTAAATATTTTTAATTTCTTTAAAAATTAATATTTCAAAAAATTCTGAATCAAAATTTAAACTTATATATATATCTGTTACTTAAATGAAAAAAAATTTAAATTCGACAAATAATATTTCGAGTTATAAAGAACTTAAATTACCCAACTTTTATTAAAATTTTTAAATTTTAAAATTTTCTAAAAACTTTTTGAGAAATTTTGTGATGGGATGTTGTTTACAAATTATATGGTTGACCATACAAAAAATTCAAAATTTTAAATCAATAAATAATTTTTTTTTTAAATATGTCCCGGATCCCCTTAAGGGGATGGTGGACCTTTCACAGCGATTTTTGAAATTTTTGCCACAGAGATATGAAACTTTGCTTATATATTCATTAAAGTCTAACAATATTAGACACCTTATAAAATTTTATAGATATTTTAAAAAAATATTTTATAATTAAAAAATTGAAATTAAATTACCCTTCTTTAAAATGCTCCTTGCGACTCAATTTTAAACTTTTTCCCTTAATTTTGCATTTATATTGCTTAAAAATACTTTCTGAACAGAGTTATGTATTTTTTTGTACTTTCGTTAAATAGTTAATTTTCAGGAAATATTTTTATGCTTGTACTCTGAATTTTCTTGAAATTTTTGTACTATTGTACACTTAAGTTAAACTTTGATAACCTTAATGACCTCGAATCCTAAAATGGATACATAACTTTAATTTCATGTATTACAGGGGTCTTTATTATAAATTTCATAAATTTTCGTCAAAATTATGACGCGAGGAGCATTTAAAGACTTGCAAATCTGGAAATTACTCATTTTGAGAAAAATACATTTAAAACATGTTTTTTCACCTACCTTTAATACTAACTTTTGTAAAGCCACCAAGTTTTCATTTTACATTTCACTACATATTTTAAATGCATTTCATTCCAATATTTACATGTTTTTAAAATATTAATACATCCCCCCAAAAAATTCCAATTTTTGCTCGATTTTTGGTAATTTGAAAGTCCACCATCCCCTTAACTTGAAAAGGTTTCAGAAGAGTTCTGTGATAGGTCTGCTTAGACATATATGTCCTGTGCTGAGTTAAAACAGCAGCTAGTGGATGATTTCAATCCTTCTGCGCTTCACAGGGTGATTAATTTAAAAACCATTGAAACGTCGGGAGAACCACATAATTAGTATGTTTACTCATTAATTAATAACTGCGATGTAATTGGGGTAAGTCAGCCAAAGTTTTATAATTCCAAGTAACTCCATGTCTGTAATTCGACGAAGGAAGCTCAGCCTGAATAAATACCCTGAGGTTTGGTTGAAAGCCTGCAGACGCGTATACATACAGACAGCGAAGTTGAACAATGGGTCAAGACATGTCCACACTTCATCCGGAGCGTTTCGTTACATTACCACGTTGACTCTGAAATTGTTGACGTGTAATTGTTTTGAAATATCAAGCGATCAATGAATTGAGATATGTGATGGGTTAAAATTTTTAATTCTGACGTTACGTAACTTTCCAAATTCAGTGTGAACAGACCATAACGAACGAAGCTGTTCGCTGAAAGTGTACATAGCAACGAACACCACCGATCGCATTTGTTTGACTTTGCCACGTTTCACTCTCTAAGCGGTACACCAAAAGAAGCTCTTTACCCTGTGTTAGCCGTCGTTCCCTGTATGTGTACAGAGCCTACAGTTTAGTTAAGAATTTCATTCTTTTTTCTCTGACATTTCACTTCGAATAGGAAATTTAATTTTGTTGTTTGTTATCGGGAACTGAGTGCAGTATAAGATGGATTGGAGTATCTCCTCAACTATTCAGTTCACAAATAGGAACAAACGGCTGAACAAGCATTCGGTTTGATAATATGAAGGGCTGAACACATTTAAAACTGTTCTCCCGATTCGTTCGTTGAAATTTGGCTCGATCGTTGCCCTTCGTTTGGCGCAGTTCGTTGTATGTATATGAGCATTACCCCTCTGAATCCTGAACCGGTCTATCCGGCCAAACGTTCAGAAGTCCAGACGGTCGGCCGAAATGCTAGGTTGCCTCCCTAGTGCCTGGTAGGTGGTCTTTCTACCAACGATTCAACGTCACCGCAGAGTCGTTCTCTTATCTGTTCGAACGTCTTTTATTGTCTAGAACCGATTCCGGCGCATCTAAATTCTGATGCTGATAGTGGAAACTACTGATAGTGGGGCCGCACCCCACCATAACAAATTTCTGTACAATCAATCGTCAGGATATTCTTTGGAGGAAGGCAAATCCTCTTCTCGTTCTCCACCGGAACGGTCTTTTGGGGTAAGCTGCAAAATGGGTCGTCAGTCGTCAGAGGGTGCTCTTATAGACAGAAAAAAATTGGAGGACTTTGGTAAACTTTGGAGGACAGAATAAATATAAATATGTTCATGTCTTTAACCCTTTCAGGGGAGCTGCTCGCACAGTGAGAACGCCTAAATCTAGTCTTCGTTTCATTTGCATTCAATGTATTCCATTTAAATGAGCAGAAAATGGCTAGTGATGCCATCTGTTATCAGTTTAAAGAAGTAAAAACACATTTTATCCAATAATTGGAAAATTTTTCAAGATTTTATAAGGTTAAAAAAATCGGGAAAAAAATCTGCACTGTGCAAACGGAGGAGGATATTGCCCCTGAAAGAATTAATCATTAAGAAATGTGTCCGTCACCCTTAATGTTTACAAAAATAAAATAAATTCAATGCATATTATATATTCTTCTTCATTTATCAAGTCTCAAAACATAACGTCTGTTTCGGGCATCGAGGATTTCGTAAACATGCTTACGCTTATGAAATATTCATTACCCGAATGAGACCTTTTATATATGATCCAAGCGCATTCCACCTGCCCATGGGTACTAAAAATAATAATCGTACAAGCCTCATTTAATTATTTTTCACCATCAATAATTAAATTTAAATATTTGAATACGGGTTAATATAAATATTTGAATAGGTGTAGTGTAAATATTTGAGCACATTTACTAATTTTATTAACTTTATTAATTAATGTCACAAGCTCATACAAGTCTATTTAGATGAGTTGACGTCTCCAGAATTCAATCCCTTGTTAAGAGGATTTTTTTCTCAATAATTTTTTTATTTATTTACGGATTATAAAATTTATATTTTTATATTTGGTTTTCGGAATTTAAATTTAAATCTTGAAAAGTAATACGTGCATTTTATTAATATTTTCTATCTTAAAAAAATAGATCTTTTTAATATTGTAGTGTCATAAATAATTTGATGTCGTGTAAAAAATTCCGAAACAAAATTCAGTTTAGAAACTATGCACTTTTTTTTAAGAGTCTACATCAATATATAAAATACATTATTAAAAAACCCACATTCTTTAACATGTGATTAGAAAAACAAAAAAATCACAATTATTAGTATAGATATTGGACTAATAACACCCATTGCTAAGCATAGTTATAATACGCTTAGAATGGAGATATATGCCTACATATCATTGCACCCTATAATTTCTTAAAATCGGTGTGCACCCTTAAATCATAAGGATATTAATAAGTTTTATGCATTTCATAGAATTAATAGCAAAATTCAAAGATGTTTTTAATTATTTCCTAAATCCTGACTCAAATAATACAGTGACTATTTATATAGTTTAAATATTGCATTCCTATAATTTCTTAAAATTGATGCTAACCCT
Organism: Dolomedes plantarius; assembly: GCA_907164885.2. Classification (NCBI taxonomy): domain Eukaryota; kingdom Metazoa; phylum Arthropoda; class Arachnida; order Araneae; family Dolomedidae; genus Dolomedes; species Dolomedes plantarius. The sequence continues at coordinate 117,286,831 of OU015500.1, read as the reverse complement.
TAAGGAATTATGCGGATATTAATAAGTTTTGCAGCGTTTTATGGACTTAATAATAAAATTCAAGGTAATTCGTAATTATTTCCTAAATTCTGACTCAAATAATACACTGAATATTTATTTACCTTCTAAATTCTAAAGTGATCGCTGCAGATCAGTTTTCAGCAAAAGTTTTGATAAACTAAAGTCTCGTTATTGTTGTATACACATGTCAGTTTAATGCATTCCTGACCAAGCATTTCATCGTTATGACTTGGCGTGGAGTTCATTAATCATCGAAGTCTCAAAACGTTAACATTTGAAGTAGTCAAGTTTGAATTATTTATTTGTATGTTTTACTTTCAAAAGATACACTTATCCAACAATAGAACTCTGAGTATGTTTGCTAGTAGTGTAATATAAATAAAATATATATTATACTAGTATCTCCATATTTTAAAATAACGGCACTCCTGAAATTAAAAAAGGAAAAAAATCTATGAAACAGCTTTTCGTTACAATCGGGTCTGAAATTTCGTAAATTGTAGGGTCATACTTCCAGGATTTTAACAATTGGTAATTTTTAAGTTCGGAATAAATTTCAACCTTTATTTATTTGAATTACACTACCTATTAATTGATATTTACACAAATATTATACACACAAGTTTCATTTGGCGAATCCAGTTAAGAGAAGCCAAAGAAAAGAAATGCATGAAGGACGACTAATAAAAAGTATTATCGAGAGATTTAGGTGTAAGATACAAATATATAAACGACCCAACCTTTCGGTTATGCGTACAATAAAACACTTAAGGGGGAGGGGACTTGTGCTAATTGTGTAAAATACAACGAAATAGAATAACTATGAAATCGGATAATGAACAGGGCCATAACTATTTTTCTTATGGTTCTTCTATAGTAATAATCATTATAAAACTTATTCTTATTCCAGATATCAATATTGGTAGGTAAGCCTCTGCGTATATTATTAAATTGACTGCATACTATTATACAGTGCTCCACCGATTGTTCAGCACCACAAGAGCAAGTGTTACTTTTTCCGTGAAACCTGATTTGGTAACTACCAAACGACCCATGTCCTGTGATTGCTTGGTTGATGTAAAAATCTGCACTTAGCCTGTCAGTTTTAACTTGAGGAAAAATTTCTCTTACTGTAGTTCCAACAGTTGTATTGTTCCACCTATCTTGCCAGACGTGTTCCGCCATTTGATATAATTTTGCTTTTACTTGGTTTCTAGTCCATTTAATTTCTTTATTTATTACTTCCAATTTAGTTGCTTCTTTTGCAGTCTGATCAACGGCTTCATTTTTATCAATCCCAATATGCGCTTTTATCCAATGTAGTGCGACATTAAGTCCCGAAGTTTGAACTAATTTTTTGATGTTATCCACCATCTCACATTTAAAACTAAGTGTATTTAACGCCTGTAACGAACTACGTGAGTCTGAATATATATCAATCGCTTTATGACCTTGTCCAATAGAATCTTCAATAGCCAGTTGTATTGCAGACAGTTCAGCACTAAAGGAACTCACATTATCAGATAGCCTTTGTTTGATTTCCAATACTTTTAAATCCTTAATATTTTTATTAATACCTGCCCCAGTTTTTCCATTCATGCGGGAGCCATCCGTGTAATAATTATTATCAGTAACTGGGATTAAATCAAATGTCCAGTTTATTGTCCAAAAGTCAGTCTCACGTTTTATAGGTCTGTTCGCCAATTCGCAATTATTTTTGCTAAACTTCTATTCCTTGTTCCTTGTAATATATTTCAAACATTTTGCAGTCAATTTCAGCTCTGAGATCTAAAGGCATACAACCTGCCAGTACGGCCAATGCATTCGTTGAAACTGTTTTATAACATTTTGTAATGCTCAGTAAGAAAGGTCTTTGAATTTTATTTAATAAATTGTTTTGTCTTACTGTATTCTTGAACCAGAATGGAGCCCCATAAAGGATAATTTTTTTCTATTATTACTTTATATATTTCTTTCAATATACTGGGCCTGAAACCCCAAGTCTTCTTACTGTACCTTGCCAGACTGTACATCACTCTAAGAGCCTTTTCCTGTACTTCCACAAGATGTTGTATAAAATTTAGGTCTTTATCCAAGAGTATACCCAAATACTTTACTGCTTTACAATATTTAATCCCATGCATACCCAATTTGATTGTTGGTTTGCGTTTGATTTGCCTTTTAAAAGCTATTATCGTGTAGAAACATTTATCCGTGTTGAATTTTAATTTATTATTATTTGCCCATTCTAGACACAAGTCTAAGATCTTTGTCGTATATTGAGCAAATTTATAAGATACCTTACTGCAAATTGTAATAATCAGATCGTCAGCAAATACTTGCATTTTAATGTTTGCCTCTTCCCATTCCTTTTGTAACAGCGGGTTAATTACCAGTAGTCAAAGAATAGGTGCCAGGGAAGACCCCTGAGGAACCCCAATATTATAATCCATTAGATCATTATTTCTTAGTTTAATCTTCCTATCTTGCAAGTAGTCAATTATTATATTATAGAGATTCTTACTTATTTTTAATTCTTTTAAACTTTTGACAATACTATTTTTGCGGACTGAATTAAAAGTATTACTTATATCTGAAGTTAGTATACAGGTATGTTCCTGTCTAGCTTTATTATCCTCAATTATTCCTGTTAAATTGTGTAGGGCTGTATTAGTACATATGTTCCTTCTGAAACCAAATTAGTTATCAGAGATAATTCCATTGCTTTCTAGGTGGTAAACCAGTCTTTTGGTTATTATTTTATCCATCACTTTACCCAATATTGGCAGCAAACAAATTGGTCTATATGAAGATGGGCTCTTTGGATCCCTTCCATCCTTTAAAAAATAAATAACGCTAGTTATTTTCCAAACTGCTGGAAACTTCATTTCCTTCCAGATTTTATTATAGAGTTTCCATAAGAAGTTTCTATCTTCCCTATAAATTTCCATAATTATAATAAAAGTGACCCCATCATAGCCAGGCGCTTTATTCATTGGCATTTCCTCTAGAATTAAGTCTACTTCTCGTTTCGTTATTTCCTTATCTTCAATTTCCCTCTCATCATCAACGACATTCAGTTCAGTATCTTCTTCAGTCTTAAAATGATACGATGTAAGTGCCTTTTCAATATTATCTTCTGTTTCATGTATGACACCCTCGTGATCAACGATACTAGCTATAACACTTTGCTTCTTATCTTTAATGATATATTTAACTTTACCATGAGTATCTTTAACTGTAAGATTCTGAATAAAATCACTGAACGACCTCTTTTTGGCCTCTTTTAAAGATCTCTTATAGCACGCTCTTTCAGCCTTGAATATTAGCATTTTCCTCTGTCTTTCCACTATATCACTCTCCCTCTGTGCTATCCTTTGTAAAGCTCTGAGTCTGCTTCTTTTTATAGCCAGGGACCCACTCCACCAACAGGCCCTCTTTTGAATCCTCCCACCTTTTTTCTTATGTTTTTCACATAATTTAACTATAATTGTGTTTAATTCACTTAAAACTTCTCTTGATGAAAAATTATCTAGCTTTTCTGAAATTATATTAATTTCTTTCTTTAAATCTCCACAAAATGTCATCCAATTTAACATTTTAAGTTCATATTTTTTCTATATAAGACCCTGTATATTCCTTCCTATTTCTAATTCAAACTTAATAGCATTATGATCTGTTAATGTGAAATCATCACTGACCCTCCATTTCTTAATTTCCTCTTTTGAATTCCCTATGGTTATGTGAAGATCAATCCTGCTTTGCCCGAAAGGCCCGTTATAGGTAGATTTAGTATTAGGAGTATTATGTATCACTGCATTATATTGTAATATCAGATCCACAATAGCCTTACCTCTTGTATTTGTTCTTTTTTGACCCCATAACGTAGATTTTGCATTAAAGTCGCCGAGTATTAGTATTCTGCTTTTCTTTTGCTTAGCAATAATCATATGTAATTGTGACAATTGTGGTTCTGTACGCTCCATATCTTCGTTTGGAGATGGCGGCAGATACAAAGAAATAATAAGAAGTTCTATATTGGCTAAAAACACTTTGACTGCAACAAGGCAATCTGATATGAAAACATTCATATATTTAAATTTCCTATTGACCAAGAGGGCAACTTTTGGTTCTTTTTCATTATACACATGCCAGTGCATACTAGGTAAATTTATAATATGATCTCTATCCCCTCTTACAACATGGGGCTTATTAATGGAAACAAATTCAATTCGCTGATGAATAATATCCTCAGGGAATTTTATGGCAGCAAGAAAATATTTATTTAAATTTAAATGGGCGAATTTATAAAGAAACATATTAAAATTACTCATAGTCAGTTCTGCTTTGTAATTTCCCTACCTCCGTGCAGTAATATCGGCATGTCCTATCGTTGGGACTATGATTTGTTGCGATTTTTATTTCATTCTTCGTATTATAAAATTTACAATTTACACATTGTAATTCCACTTTGCATTCACCTTCATGCTCCTTAACACCGCGACCCTTACATATCTTGTCATTATTGCAAAATCTTGAAATATGTCCTCCTCGGTAGCAATTAAAACATATTTTAGGTTGTAAATATTCTTTAATACGGTAGCGTCTCCATCCTAATTTACTCTTTTCTCTTTTCATTATATTTTTAAAAGCTGTTCCGTTCATTTCAACTATTACGTTTTCTCCTTCTCTTGCTTTGTATTTCCTTATCACTTTTATTTCATTCTTCAACTCTTCAGTTTCATTATGTTCTACAAGTTTGTCGCATAGTTCTTCCTTTCCCAGCTTTTCAGTTACTCCATATATTATCACCTGAGGCCTTCTCTTTGCTGGCTTTTCTATTCTGTAGTTTCTGATTAATTTTTCTTTGTCCTTAATTTACTTCATTATTTTTTCTAGGTCTTCGTCTTTGTCAGTGCCTATAATTACCCGACCTCTGGTAATTTTTCTAAATATTTTTACTCCTACTTTAATTTTACTGGGTCTATTTCACTTTGTACCACTGACTTTGTTACCTCTGAATCTTGTTCAGTTTTAGGCACAATTGTAACAACATGTACAGCTCCGTCTTGTCTTTTTCTAGATCTACTTCTGGATCTATCGGTAACTCTCTTTTTTAATTTATCTGCATAAGTTTCAACTCTTTCACTCATTCTACTCTTCTGTAGTTCCTGGTACATGCCTCTTACATATTGCGTATGGTATTGTTGACTCCTAAATAGACCCACCAAGCTGTTCACATCTGCAAGCAATTTACTTTTTTCTAATGTTGAACATTTACTATTTGCAATTGTTATTTGTATCTTTTCATGCAACATATTTACTGCATTGTCTCTCTCAGCGAATTCCTGTTTCTGTACTACCCTTTCATTATCCCCCTCTCCCTCCTCTGTTGAACTACCTTCTATACTCTGCACTGGTACTTCTAGCTCAACAATTTCTTGGTTTTCCAAGTTATCTTTAGTAGTTTGTGTGGGCATTTTATTTATCATGCTATCTTGTTCACCATCTCTCATTATTGAATCTATATCCTCTATAGTGGCTCTAACCAGCCCTCTAATTTCCTCCTCTTTTTGCATTAACGCCTCTGGTGTTCCTAAGCCCTGTTTCTTTTTGTCTTTTGATCCTTTATAGATCTTTGATCTGCTCGGCATACCAATTTCAGCCTCTTCTTCGCATATTTCGCTATCTGGTTTTGTTCCATTTCTCCTTTACTAACAATTCCAGATTTTTGTTTCTTTTCATTCTTTCCGATATTCGATGTTTGCATATCCTCTGCTCTCACATTACGAAGCACCATTCCAGATACATTAGTTCTAGTTATAGGTTTGTTTTTATCACTCATGCCACAGAAGTCAGTTCACCAATCGTACTATTCTGCAAATAGATGATTATGCCACCTGAACGTTATTACCTTCTGTAAAATTATACTAGATGCTGTGAATAAATTAACTATTGCAATTACAGCCCTGTTTATGTATATGACTCCTACAATTTCAAGGAGAGATTCCGAACAGCTCGTTCGAGTCACCCAATACACAGAAATCTCTAATATACAGAATACAATACAACAAAAAGGCAAGCCTGACCTACCTTGACAAATAGACATAACATAATACAGAACGATCCATTTAAACTTCGAGTTATCCAAGTGACAGAAGGAGCCGAGTACGCAGTACGGCACGAGAGGCTGCCTACCATAGATTTAGGTGTAAAAGGAACTCCATATTTAATTCTTCTGAAAGACAGGTTCACACGAACACATGATTTCTTAATATCTTTAGTAACTAAACAAGGGTCGCAACTAGTTTCGAAATAATAAATTGAAATAAACTTATGATCGTATGAAATATGAAAACTGGATGATTCAATGAATTACTGTAGTCTCTCTACGATTCAACTACAATAATATGTGTGTGTGTGTGTATGTATGTGTATCAGATAATGAAATTTTCCGCAGCTAGGAAGATTATTCGGAAAATTTTAAGTGCATGTATGCTTTATCACTAAATCTACATTTTAAAGTACCTGTATTGTTTTTAGGTTTAGAAAAATAATGAAATGAAAGTAGTGTAGGATTTCGATTCCTTTGGAAAGGTTTAATTATTTCGAAGAAAAATTCTTTGGGAGAATCTTACTGCAACTGAATGATTCAACATAAACTTTTCTATTTAAAATCCTTGTTGGAAAGGTTAGTAATTGAAAAATCATTTTCTGGAGAAAATGTTTTGGAAAATCTTGCGGTGCTTCCTGGCTGCGTCGACAAAAGGTGCTACAAGGTCAGTCAAGTTGACGTCTTGAGCAAGTTCGAGACAAAGGAGTAGTGTACCCTGAAATCTTCTACTATTAATTCACGGCTTTGACCTTTGAAAGACTGGTATATTGCTTCTATAGGCTTAGGAAGAACTCGGCAAATATGACATTTTCATGTTTCCCGTATTAATCGAATCGTAGCTGCGAAATATTTCTACTCAACTGTTCTGTATTGTACGTATAATTGTTTTTAGAGTTAAATATCTTAAGTTATAATTAAATATCACTCTGGTGGATGGGTTACGAAAGACAGATCCAAAGAGATCATACGACTTAATTGTATTAGATTCATTGTTTTCAATTATGGATTTATGCCAAATGTAGAATATAACTAAAATTAGAGAGTGTCTGAATAAAAAATTTGAGAATGTACATTAGGGAATTATTTTAGTGAAGGACCCAGTGACATCTCCATTGGCTCTAGTATGTACAGATTAATTATGGGAATTCTGTTGAAAGTGTTCTTACTTATAGTAATTTTGTCTTACATAGTGTATTGCATTGTCTTATAACTTCTAACAATAAAATTTTGAAATTATTTAACTGCACAATGAATTATTTAATTACATAATTTGTTTTTTTTTAAATAAGAATGAGGAATATGCATTTGATCTCGACGTTTTTGGAATTAGTTCTAAAAATATTTGAATTACTTTTCTTTTGCTTTTGATAATCAGCATGAAATGCAGTTACCACCATTTTCTAATAAAGAATAGAAATAATCATATATGGCTATAGTTTTTATATTCTGGTTATTTTATTGCAAAACTGATAGTCATATAGTTTAGAAAGCGAATAATGAGAATATGGACTAAAGCGTTCAGTAACGATAGAAACAGCATAGACTTTATAAGGATAAAAATGCTTTACGAGCAGTTTAACTGTTTCGATACGATAAAATATTTTATGGCACAACTTATAAAAGAAGTATTATATCCCAAATAAATCTGCCTGATATGCTTTTAAAATTTAAGAATTTTTATGTTAGGTTTTAATATAGAGTATAATCTTGCGTAGGAAATACAGGTCGGACAGACTTAGAATGAATTTCTAATGTAAATACAAAATATATTTTCCAGTCTACAACGATCGACCGGAGTCTTTGTATACATTATAAAGGAAAAAAAGATTCTAGTATCAAATGAAAATTTTTTTATAAAGGTCATACTGTTTAATTCCCTAAATGTAAACACATTTTAACTGTAAATCTACAAAAAAAGTGGTTGAGCCTCTAAATAATCAGTGCGGTAGGGGAATGAAAAATGTTGAAATTTAGGTTATACAAAGATGTTATTTGCCAGTATTGAATTGTTTTTTTCTATTTAATAATACTGTAAACTTTATTTAAATCGTTTTCATTGCATTAATTAATACATCTGCACAGGCCACACTTTAAAATACTGTTAGCTGACATATAGAGAACAAATTAATAGATTATCTATATATGTAAAACAGTTCCGTAACTGACTGACTGACATACAACGCACAGACCAATACGCTGGACCTAAAGGCCTGAAATTTGGCATGGCGATTCTTCTTATAGTGTAGGGGTGCACTAAGAAAGATTTTTGAAAATTCTTTTTAGATTTTTTAAAATTAAATTTTTAATCTTTTTTGTAACTTTTTAAAATTTGTATTTGAATTAATAATTCGAAGGTTATATAATTTATATCGAGGGAAAGAACATAAAAATTCATTTAAAATGAAATCTATTTCGAATCTTTACCACCCCTTTATGATTTTTGGTGAATTTTTAAAAATTAATTTTTAGAATTTAATTTATTAAATGCTGATCACGTGATTTCTTTTTCTGGTACTTTAAATAAATTTATTGTCATGTGTATAACAACTAAATAGACAAAAAAATATATTTTTTCTTGCTAATGCAGCAGATGATTGGACATTATCCAAAAAAATGTTAAAATACAGTAAAATATATTATGTTCGTCAAACTGGACTATAATAACTGTACTATATTCTTTAGCATGTCCTATTACATTTAATACGAATATTTTCTTCTACACACACACACACACATATATATATATATATTTTACACCAATTGTGTACATTGATCGTCGTATTTATATATACGTAGGTAGGCTGAAAAGTAATGCACACATGCTTGTAGAGCGCGAACGAAATGACCTTCAAAACCGCGCTAAGTGGCATATGGAAGTTCCATCCCTCCTCAACACGCATGTGCAGTTTTGAAATCGTTGCTTTCATCCAGTGTATTTCGAAAAGCGGTAGTATGGAGACGTGTTCTAGTGCTATGTCGACGTGAGTTAAACAGCGCGCTGTTATCGAATGTTTAACTGCTGAAAAAGTGACTCCTACTGAGATTCATCGTTGTTTAAAAGCTGTTTATGGTGACGATGCTGTTGATAGGTGTACTGTAAACCGATGGGTAATAAAATTTCGGGGTTGCGAGCCTGGAAAAGCCATAATTGTCGATGAAACACGCAGCGAACATCCGATCACTGCCACAGATGATGAACATCGCAAACTCGTCGACGATTTGATTCAAAATGACCGGCGAATCACTCAACAGAGTATCGCAAACCATTTTGGAATATCCAAGGAACGTGTAGGCTTTATAATTGAACAATTGGGGTACCGTAAAATCTGTGCACGATGGGTAACACACCGTCTCACAGACGAGAACAAACAGCGTTGATTGGAATGCTGCTAGTAACTTTTGCAGCGCTACCGTGACGAAGGAGACGACTTTCTTTTGAATATTGTGACGGGGGACGAGTCATGGGTCCATTATTACGACCCGTAAGAGATAAGACAGATCACTGAATATCGACATTCGACTTCTCGTCAGGCGAAACAGTTCAAAACGCATCCATCCGCAAAAAAACTTCTTTTGACTGTGTTTTGGGATGTCCACCGAGTTTATGTCACCGATTTTCTGGAACGAGGGGCAACGGTAAATTCTTCTCATTATATACAGACTCTAAAACACCTCCGACGTCGAGTTTGTCGTGTTAGATGCAGCCTGGAGCCAATAATCTTGCAACATGACAACGCTCGTCCACACACGTCGCTCGGAACTGAAGAGGCTCTGCGAAAACTGAAGTTTGAACTGATTCCACATCCTTCTTATTCCCCCGACCTTGCGCCTTGCGATTTTTATTTTTTCCTCTACTCAAGAAAGACGTCAAGGGTAATCATTACACCTCGGACGACGAGATGAAGGCAGCTGTCAATTCGTGGATTCGAGAAAAGTCGGAAGAATTTTTCAGTGACGGAATGAGAAAACTTGTTACACGTTGGGAGAAATGTGTAATCCTTAACAGTGACTATGTTGGAAAATAAATATATGATTTTGAAGCTTAAGAAATGTACTTTAATGTTATTTTTGCCCGATCTCGCTATTTATTTTTGTTCGCGCACTACAAGCATGTGTGCATTACTTTTCAGCCATATATATATATATATATATATATATATATATATATTTTTTTAAATTTTTTTTTCTTTTTTTTTTTGGGGGGGGGGCATTAATTGCATACATTGTCCGTTGTATTTAATTTGAATGTACTCCGTAGCGAAGTGCGGTTTTTCAGCTAGTATAGGCATATAAATGCATATGCCATATGTGTGTGTATATATGAACGAAAGCTAAAGAATTGCAATTTCTTATGAATATTCCAATTGTGAAGCACTCAATGCGGTACTTTCCTGTCTCAGAAGACCAGAAATATATAGTTTACTTAACATATCTTTTCAACAGTCTCATCATTATCATTAATTTGTTATCACCATTATTATTATCTCACCCATTAGATTGGTCCTTACAAATGTAGCATTCAGTCAGCAAACATCTTGGAACAAAACAAGCCTTCAAAAATGTAGTTTAAAATTCAAATGAGCGATCAGAGGAAAAAAATAACGTTTGCACTCCCAGATCATCGAAGCTAAATATTAAGCGAGGTCGTTGATGATTCAAGATAAACGGATGAAATGTGCAACAGCAAATACTTCATCAACATTGCTTACACGTTCAACATTTAGGAAAATAAATTTTAATTTTATTAAAAAGCCTAAACATAACATATAAGTTATGCATTTTTGCAGATAATATCTTAAGTTTGAAACCTACAGGGAAATCAATAATATCTTATTAATCTTTACTTTATGCTTAAAAGCAAGCTACGATGTATTGAATTTATTTAACTTGAAACTGTGAATAGCTTTTTTATCTTACATGTTAAAATTGTAGTAACATTATTTATTCAAACTATAGGTATATATACAGTATATATTTACCATATCATCTACTTGAAGAACTTTGCCACCAAACCTATTTATAACTTAAATATTTACTTATGATACAATAACTATATTTATCATGAGCGCTATAATAGTCTGTGAATCTAAAATTACCCATCGTGTTTCCGTAATTGCGTTACCGTTATTTACTTAAGAGCTATTTTAGATCTGTAATATGTATGAAAGTATTGCATTCCCCACTGAGTCTGTTATTGGCATGAGTTTTAATAATAGATTTATGATAATATATGCTGAAGTGTTTAAGTTTAACAATTTCAAAAGAATGATCAAACCTTTTATCTCATAACTTAAATTTGAAATTTGTACCAAATTAAGAAGAAAACTGAAATCATGAAAGTTGTGTCAAAAGTACTTTTGACGCCTAGAAAGAAGTCAAAATTTATATCATCAATGTACTTGAACAAATTAAATTTATTATTGTCGTTGATACCAATCTCATATGAATACAAATACATGTAGTATACTGGAAGAATACTAGAAGCATTACCATCTTGAGACACATCTTTGATTTCTAAATTTATTCTGTTATTTCGAAATATATAATTATTTTGGGAGGTAAAATTGATTTACACTGAAACCAACAATATACAGTATAAAGCAGTATTTGTATTGAGTCGTTGATTATTTATAGTGAATCGGATTTCAATATAATTGAATTGAACATATTAAAATGGATTACATTGCTTTTACTCGTCACAAAGAAATATCATCTTGAAAGTTATATATATATATATATATATATATATATATATATATATATATATATATATATATATATATATATATATATATATATATATATATATATATATATATATATATATATATATATAACTATGTATATATATATATATATATACATAGATAGATAGATAGATATTGATGGATTCCAACTTGAACTTGCATTTTAATAATGAAATGCAATGCCTATGTACAATATCTATATTTAAACATACGTACAAACAGTTATTTTCCAAACTCTGGAGGGGTCCACTAGTTCGGTTGTAAAATTTTCCACTATTCTTTATGAGCCAACAAAAAAATTAAAGAATAGGATTAGTTGAACAAAATAATGGCTAATTTCTATTTTAGAATACTGTACATAAACGATGAATCTCTGTGAGTTGTAAATACTCATTAGTGCAATGACATTTTGTTATTTTCCCCTATTGAAAAAATGCACTTATTCTATGTGTATTGGGAAAAGAGCATTCCGCGAAATGTTGAGAACGAACAAAATGTTTTATGGTGTCATAAAGGTACGTGCATGAAATCCCTAATAAAGAAATTAACAATAGTTTCTACCATCAGATACCACTCTATTTAGTTAAGATAGAGTGGTTAAATATAGACAATCGCTATGCATAAACTATTTTGCTAAAAAAATCACTAGATATCTTTGAAAAGTCATTTTTAATAAGAAATTACTGGCTAATTTTAATGAAAAGTTACAAATGTTTTAGTATATCATAAAAAAAACGATAAAACTGAAATTATTTGGATTCTAAGTGATGTCTTCTGTAGTCTAAGAATAAATATTCCCTCACTAACTGCTTGTGATTCATCAGTGCCCGAGCATCTTGTGGATGGCTACAGTTTTGATAAACAGAGTACTTTGTTTATATTCAATAAATATTCAAAAAATTCTTACAAATCTGTTGTTTAAACATTATACTGTAGAAAGATTAAAATAAATGTTTGCCTTATGAGTAAAATATACTAAAGTTTACTATGTTTGGCAATCATCATTAAAATTACTGAAGAAATTGCTATTATTTTGAAACAACATTATGGAAAATAATTCCCGTAATTATAAAAAAAAATACTTTGTTTAATGAACGATCACTTCCATTTAGATTCTGCAGATTAATATTTAATAATTAAATAACATATTGAGATTAGAAATCATGTTTTATTACAAGATACACTTTTATTTACATTCCTAGTATGTTTTACTTACATTCTTTAAAATAGATAGAATACGGCCTTCATCCGTATTTTCTATTCACTTAACTCATTTTATTCAAAAATAAAGAAAAACGTAACTATAATTTGTACGTGCATCATTCCTGTTGTTTATAATTTGCAGAGATTTTTCCATATTCTTTATTAAAATAATGTGGTACTAAAAGTGTAAGAATTTTACAAATTCTGAGTGTCTATAAATATCTATGAATAACACCGATTTAAATACTATGAACAATGAACTTTTCATTCGTTAATTCGCCATGTCAATTTGATTAGAACAGTAGACGGCGTAATATATTTTTCTGTCTCTTTCTATTTTTTATTATTTTATATTTTAGGACGTTTCGTAACTTAGTATGTTCGGATGCAATACAGGTAAAAATATCGTTATTCTTAAGAAGTACATTAGCGAAATTTTCACTACATTTGAGCACTATATAACGAAGACCTCCCAGTACACGTAGTGCTGTCTAAAATCCTGTTATCAGTTTTTTTGGTTCAAAAATTTATTTTATGATTCTAAAAAGATAAAGATATTATATTTAATCAAACTTCCTTTAGAAACAGGAAAAAGGGAATTTTATATCTGCGATCCGTTCTAAAAATAACCTAAAGCATATACAGTATATGAATTAAACTTAAATTAGTAGAGAGAGATGCATTGAACGAATATATTCTCTTCTCTCAAGAGGGAGGCAACATAGTCATTACTGCTTAATTATAGTCGTAGTAAAATTCATGGTAAATATTATGAAAATTAAAAGAAATTGTTTCTGAAAGTGTCCTTCAGTATATGTAGGTAAGAATTTTAAGAATACACTCCAAGACATACAATCAAAACAATAAAAGCTATTCTTAGTAGGAAAAAAACCTTTGCATATAACTATGGTAAGATTTCCTGCAATGTGGTAGACGAATAACTAGATCATTGTACTTCAATTTCATTTCTTCACTTCTGAGGGCATTAGCTGGTATAGGTGTTCGTCAATTCTAAATGGGCTAAATTCAATGCTAATGAACAATTACCACAATCTCATACTCGCTTGGGAACGTAAGTCAGCCAGATATTATTAAGGTTTCATCCACTTTTCAAAGATTTCTGCACAAAAAAAGAAAAACATTTTATCCTAATATCTAGATCCTCGACATAACGGATAATTTTTTAATTATCCGTTAAGTAATTGTCGACGTCGACTTATGGGCTGGAAGTGTCTGGATAGAATTTTTAAAGTAACATTTGGGAAATGAGGTGACTTGTTAATATTTTCCCTGATTATGGACACCTGGGTTCCTACAGACACAAAAAACCTCCATCGAGATCCTAGAACACCTATAGTTGTTGTTGTTGTTGTTGTCATGTCCAGGAATAGTTCAGAAGAAAAAGGAAACAAGAAAAAATAATGTATTATCCAAAGAAGATCGGTACCATTGCCTCGAAAGTGGTTGCGCTTCTACCTGTTGGTCTGCGGAAAATATTTTACTATTTCCCTTCTACCACTCAATTCTAGCTGAGGCCTTCCCGATCCGCCACTTGGGGACGCTCCCTCTAGGGGTTACAGGCTCCCCCAAAGGAGCACCTATTGGTGACTGATCTATATACCTTGCTGTGATAATGGGCCCATCAAATATATTTACTCATATCCGACGACGCATTAGTTCCTTGTAACAAGCAGTTGTTTCAAGAAGAATAGCGCCCTTTACACGTACGCTCTTTCCCGAGCGAATCCACGATCCCGCGTGATTGAGTGCACGTGTGAAGGTGTCGGAGAGTAAGGGAAAGCTGCTTTTGAGCGTACTGCAAGTTTTCCCGGCCGCAATACCGTACGTTCCAAGCACTACAAGAGCATACGTGTAACGGGAGCTATTAGCGCCCTTTACACGTACGCTCTTTCGCGAGTGCTTGGAGCGTGCGTGCAATCCCGTACGCTCCAAGCACTGGTGAAAGAGCGTACGTGTAAAGGGCGCTATTCACTAGCTGGTGATTATCAGAAGTAAGACTTCCCAATCGCGGCGTTTAGGCTTGTCGAAACTGATAACGATATTATCCATGGTTGGGTGAGACGAAAAATATAACTTTTTTGTGAAGCCTGCCACTGGACTGCGCTTACTTGATGAATGGTATGAGAATTTGTTATATATGATATAATTTTTTGCTTCTAAGGGATAGAAGGCATTGAGGAAATGATACGACCTGCAGCTCATAGTTGACTTGATTAACCGACATCAGTTTAAAGATAATAGTGGAAGAGCTTTCACTGAGAGTACCGAAATAAAATTTCTTTTCAACCATCATCGAGAGATATCACATTACTTTAGACTAGGGGTCTTCAACCCGTGGCCCGCGGGCCTTGGGGTTCGGATTAATGGTCCGCCTAGTATAACTGGTCCGCCGAATTATTTCGATCAGGCCAAATGGAAATTTGATTTAAATTTTCAAAAAAACTTACAACGGCAAATCCTCTCAGAAAAGAAAGATAATTAACGTACGGGGAAAGTAGCCCACTGCACATAGGCTACGATCTAAAGAACACAATCTAAGAACAAAAGAATGTCTAAGAACTACGATCTAAGAACAGAATTATAATTAAAAAGAGAGGCAATTGTTTTTAATGTTTCGAAAAAAAAAAAAAACAATGTTTGAATATTATATCTTTTCTCAACGGTATTATAGTATGATTTATCAGAAAGGAATTTTCTGTTATCTCCCTAAAATAGATAAACATGCAATACAGACAAATAAACTTACGACAAAGTAATTCACAGTTGAATTATGCTTAAAAGACAACACAACTGCAACGAAGAAAACGAAATGGAAAGAAAAACCACTATGTTAGCTTGCTCCTTATTACTCTCTAAACTGATTCTACTAAAGGAGACAAAGCTCTTTTGCTAAAGTAATCACCCATAAGGGGCTGGATTGTGATCAAATCGACCATAAGTAAATAGATTCTGACCAATTTAACACGCAGCCAAAGAAACTTCGATGAGGCTATTTATCTTCTCAGGTAGAATCGGAATTCTTTTTTTTAGAAAAGTCGTATTTTAAAAAGTGTATTTCTAATCAAGGGAAATGCTCAAAGGTGTATGTTAAAAGTGCAAGTATGTCATCATTAACCGTTATGAGAGACTTTTCGTGTTCTGTTACCCAAAACGTCCAACATTCACTCGAAATGACCTAACCATTTTATCTTTCTTCGGTAATAGATGACAGCCTACTCGTATGGGTATTCAAAGCATGCTTACGAGTGAGGATACCTTCACTAGTGTCTCTATTATATACGCTTACCCCACCTAATTCCCCGGTTCTTCATAAAAGCGTCTGGCAAAATCGGATTAAAAATATCGCGATGGTTTCACTTTTAAGTATAATCCAATTACCATTTTCCGAAAGAAAATGTGAAATTTGATATTCAAGTACACGAACTAAACTTTTCTTCAAGGCAGATGTTTGAAATTCGTAGACTGTCTACGCGGTCTTAAAGGAATTGGGCCATTACACTTATTTCTTGAGGTTATCTCCTTGAAATTCGGACTATCACGTTCCCAGATTTTTAAATCGTGAAATTATAAATTAAATCAACTCTACAGTACTCTCTCTCTCTCTCTCTCTCACACACACACACACACACACACACACACATATATATATATATATATATATATATATATATATATATATATATATATATATATATATATATATATATATATATATATATAAATAAAGCAGAATGTCTCTATGTATGTATGTATGTATGTAACGTCTACAAATCTACATTTCTTGAGGAATCTGGTTGAAACTTCGTATACTTATATTTTGAAGCCTGGAGATAATTCTAAGATTAGTTTGGAAGCTTTAAATAGTTTTAAAGGTATTTTATTTCTAAAAGTACTTCACCGCTTCACTCATCCTGAGAAAACATGGCCGACATATCTCCCGTAAGGTGCAGCCATCTGTCGGCAGCGACGGGAATGAAAATTGACGGGAACATTTGTATGACCCTAAAAAGGGCCTTTTTTTTCTTTTGTGGGGCCCGAGCATAGCTATATATATATATATGTATATATATATATATATATATATATATATATTTATTTATTTATTTATTTATCCAAACTAGTAACTAATTAATGTGTTAAAAACTGTTTGCAAAGTACGTACGATAAACATAGATAACATAGAAGATAAATAGAATAAAAGTTTTTTTTTTAAGTTGAGATTTTTATTTATAAAAATGCAATAATGTACTATTACAATAACTGTTCTTTAATCGTAGGTATTTCCAGGGGAAACGCCGATGCAAAACGACCGATTTAATCAATTAAACGACAAATTTAAAAGGATTTGATGAGGTTCACGAATAAAATATTCTAGAGTGGTTAGAAAGTAATTTAAGCAAATCGGGGTTTGAAGATATGAGTAACACTGTTATCATAAATACTGCTACGATTCAACCCCAGGAAGAAGTTCAAGAGAGTGACGAAGGGCCTGGTGATCTGATCAACCACAGCACTTCTACTGTGTGTCGACCCATTGGTAGATTATATGGCTCAGTGGAATTATGAAGTGCTATCATTAATACAGTGATATTACAGCTGTTAGAAAAATTCGTATTGATATGAAATAACATATCAAATATTTGGTAAACAGAAAGTAATATGTAAACCATTATAACGTTAAATACAATACAAAGCAACGTTCATATTTTTAAAAAAGATGACGCCATTAAAGAATATTAACTTCTTGACGACATTTATTGCTTCCTTTGAGATATCCAATCATGTGCTAAATATAAGCCGATTTATTATTTATAACTGCCTATAATGATCAATACATCGCAGGGATTCAAGACTCTCGTAATCTGATAATTATCCGCTTATGTAAGCGCTTAAGCTGAGAACTTAAACTGTTACAAATTTGAAGATTAACTATTCAAGACCCAGAACTTTTCAATCTAAGGTGTTTATGGCATATAGACGTAAATCTATGTGTAATAAAAACTGACTCTTTTTCCAAAATATTATGTTACATGAAATTTAAATATCTGCAATATGCTAGCGAAATAAATTTAAATTCAGAATTAGGCACATGAATAACAATATATTTTCTCTGTTAAACGCATGCCAATTAAATAATTCTGTGAATTTGCATATTAAATACTTGCGTGAAAATGTATTGTTCCTTAAAAAATAAGAATCGTTTATTTTTCTTTGAGGTATCGGTATAAACTTTGATATAATTCTGAATTTGAAGCTGCAATAAAACACTACGTGAAGAACGCAAGGATTTTTTTTAAAGTAAACAAAACAGCTAAAGACATTGCCATGATTCCTGGTAGACATGCAAAGAATTATTTGAGAAGGCACCCTAGAGAATTCGCCCACAAAAGAAGCGTAGTATGAGTTTGTCTAGGCCCGGGGCTGCGTCCTAAGATATTTTCCCCATGTGAGTTCTTATTCAAAGTTAGAGTTTTGTTGTACCATTGCCACGGGGCTTGTTGTGAACGATCCGTAATAAATCTCTCATAATGTTTAAATTCTGCGGGAGAAATATTACAGAAAGAAGAAAAAAAAATGCAAACTTTTGCAAACTTCTAGATGCAAATAGAATGTCAAATATCGGGTTAGATATTTTACCAGTAGAAAATAAATATATTGCAACATCGCTTGCTGTTTTTCCTCTGTCGAAAATGCTGAGGGGTATTTTTTGTTTACCGAGATAGTACGCGGCGTTTTCCGCTTTGAGTAAAACGATGTCTGTTAAGATTTCAGATTTTTATTTTTTTCTATTTTGTTTTATGTTTTTCTTTTGCGAATGAGGCAAACAAGTACTGCTTTTATAAGTGTGTTTCTGAACCATGAAATTTTATTCTAATTGTTACTTTCTTAATATTTGCCGTGTGTTCAGTTACTTGTTGAGATGTTTATACGGTTTATTCACTCATCAGCACACAAAATACTGTTGCTTAAAAAAGTTTAAAAGAAAAAAAAGAACGTTATTTAAAATTTTTTTAGGAATATTTGATTTCCTGGGACGGGTGATTTATTTGATTTTGTTTTGAATAACATCAAAGAAATGCCTTTATATATTAGAGAATTTGCAGTACTATTGCGACTAAGCATATTTTAATCGCGCAGAAAATATTATTTTAAAAAATTCCTCAATTGTTTTTAAAAAAATAACTATTTCAAATATTTTTTTCTAAACCTTTTTTAATTACTGTGTGTTCGAATTATAGGAGAAGTAAATGCTTTTAATCAATAAAACTGTTTTTAATCAGAAATGTGTTGTAGGTTATTAAGGGGCCTCACGACTCTTAATTCGGGGGAATAAGGCATATTTTCATACTTTTTGACTCTTTGTAACTATTTCAATTTACTCCCAATTTTTCGAAATTTTATGTATATGATAAATTGATATATGTATTTTAATAATCAAATTTTCAACTCTCAAAATAATTTTAAATATATTTTTTTTAATTGCTTTAGATATACCTTGTTTTTTAAGCAATTTTATTATATACTGGCTTGGGCGCAGAACTATGAAATTAATTTTACACTTAAATGTATAATTCCTGTTTTATATTTAAAATAAATAATTCAAAATACAATTGAACATAAAACATTCAAAAATAAATTTTTTTTTTCATTTTTTTTAAACTGCTCAATATATACTTAAAATTTCCTTAAATTTTTGCATTAATTTAGCCCTGAAAAAATAACAAAATGTGCAGTGATTACAATAAATCTAGTTCAGACGCAATAAAATAACATGATTATGTAGTGATAAAAATTTCATGGAATTATGTTTCATAGTTTTTGAGATATCAGTTGCGGAATGACGCGAAATTACATTTTGAGAAAAATGAGTTTAATTTTTTTCTTACCATAAACTTGATCAGTAATTAAATATTTAGAATATCTCTGGAACTAAGCGAAATATTTTCATGCGGTTTGCTTTATTTTGTTCAGAAATGATCAGGCTTTAACAAATATTTTTTTTTCAAAAAATCGAATCTTTTAAAGATTTAAGGGTAGTGAGTCCCCTTAAATAACCTTAAATCAATGGATGTGTGAATGTGTTGGGGCAACGAAGAAAATACAGAGAATTGGTCTTTATCATATATTTAATTGACAAAGTGCTGGGTGGTTTTATTGCCGATTAAACGTTTTAAAAGATTAAAGTTAAAATATTCACAGGGTTTGATTACTGATTACTCATTACCCATTACGAATTACCCAGGTTCGTTTTAACCCCAGCATGTAAACACTGTAGAAAAGATAGACGCAACTTAAATGTTTTATAAATGATGAGAACCAATATTTACAAATTAACAACGAATATTTATTACACAAATAAACAGTTAAATTACAGTATTAACATGATTCTTCTTCTCATAACTACATGAATAATGAATAATGTGCTAAAATGATTAATATTTTTTTCAAATAACAAGTTGGGTCCTCACCGGATTAACATGTAAAGGTATGTATCATTTAAGGGATATTTAATTTAAATTTAATTAGAAAAAAATTGTACTGCCAAACCACATCAAAGACTGACTTACCCCAAATATCGGCTAGCTAAGTGAAAACTGCATACACCCCAGAGCGGGGCCCGAAGGCCACTCACTCTCTGCGCCAAGGATCTCGTCTATATCTGAAATCTCTCTATATATCTATATATCCAAATCTCATTTCTACCTGTTAATATTCATCTCAACTTTTTGCATGTATGTTTACACCTTCCAATCACAATATTTTCTTCTCCATATAAACTCCACCTACGTTTTAAAACCCTTTTCTGGTGGCTATAATATTTCTCTTTTATTAAATTCACACTTCTCATTGGACCTATACTTATCTTTCACATTTTTCCCCTTTTCCTTTCTACGTTTTTCTTATATTTTATTTTCTAACTCCTGGTCAGTTTTATAACATTTTTCCTTACCATGATCCGATAATACTGCTACCGTTGCGTAAATTCCTTTCAATTCTTATTCCTTATTCTAGGAGGCCTTTCCGACTGACCCTCGTCTGTTACGCAACTCTTTCACCGAAGTGCTTCTTTATGTGAGCGGTCTTTTAACTTACCGCGATTCTAACTGTCTACTGGGCCTTTCTTATGGGGCTAATTCATCGGTTACTAAGTCAAAGGACACCGCGCTATTCTCCAACGTTTTCCCCTCTTTACCATAAATATATTTTTAGTACGTTTCCTTTTCTAACAATCTTTTAAACTTATGCAAAAGGCCTTTTCTTATACTGACCACTACAACCGCCTCAATCTACCCTTCCTCTGCGTATACAATTTTTATAGCTGACCCTTTTCTTAATTCTTATTCCCCTTCACAATGCTTCACAATGGATAAAGGAATCTTGAAATGGCTTGCAGCTTTTAACAAATCTCCGAGAAACCTTTTGTTGGCTTAAAGAGCCAGCAAAAGGTCAAAATTCATTTAAAGTTTAATTAATAACAGAATAATATTCCCCTGCATATTAACGTGTAGCACATGAGGAATCAGAAGCAGAGGCAAACTATATGGTCAAAGTAATTATTTTTAGAGTCTATCGGGAGGCACTTACTACTGCTGAAGTACACAGCGATGAAAAATGGCTTCGACGACAGGAGCCCAAATTAAGTTATATTCAGGATCACCATGGCGGGTAACTGGCAATACCGCTAGATTCCGAGGCAGCAAGGACTCTGTATTGTCCGAGACCTAGGAAAACAGCCAGCGAAATCTGGAGCTCTTCTAGTTTTTTTTCTTTGAGGGGCTGTTGTCCGTTTACGGGTGCCATTTTGGACCACCCCTTTTTCTCTCATTGGGCAGTGGGCAGTTTTTCTCTCAGCAGTCCCTGCCCCACTTGGTCACTGATCCTGTTCATAGCCTACGAAGTATCTCCCCACCATAATTTTCATTTGAAATACAACTGTGACCCTTATCTGCTGAAAGTTTTTTTGTGGGCCATAAAATATCGTCCATCTATCATGCAATATATATAGTCTTTTTATCACTATCAATGGACACGCAGACAGCTTTTCTTTTACGTCCTCTTAGTGAACAAGACTTTATTTATTTTGCATCTGAAGTTCTTGTAAGAGTTTTGTTCTTGGCCGTATTTCGACCACACACCGCGGTGAATTATAACATTCCGCTTCTACATGTGGCATTGACGATTGAATCTGTAAACACATGGGTATCTTTAAATTCATTCTTATATCTTCACTGAATTCTTAAAACTACGAGGGTCATTCTAAAAGTAAAGAACGTTTTGATCTGATGAGCCGCGTAATTATCCCACCACCCACCGCTGCCGTGAAATTTACTTACCAAATCTTTCCCGCCAGTTTGACGCTAACAGCGAGCAGCTGCGGGCATTTACTGTTTATTTATGCGCTTTTAAAATTTGTGGCAAAATTAAGGATCCCGTCAAGTGTGAGGTTCGTAGCGTAATACGCTTCCTGAATGCAAAAACACTTTCGCCCTATTGAAATTTACAGACAGATAACTGAAGTTTATGGAAAATGTTATGAATGAAGCTTCAGTTCGAAAATGGCGCATTATTTTTAAATGCCGCAGCCTACTGCCTTCGACTACGCCGTGCCATTCCAAGCAAACGGCGTGGATTGTTGTCCAGCGGCATTGTGTTTCTTAGATCGTCCGCATGCTGCTGCGTTGACGAAGGAATTTGCTTCAGCAATTTAACTGGGAAGTTTTTGAACATCCCACCTTATAGCCCGGACTTGGCCCCCAGTGATTACTTTCTTTTTTCATCAAATTGAAGGATTTTTTGGGCGGAAACCACTATTGAAATGATGACGAACTGAAAGAGGAAGTTAGTGACTGGTTCAAAAACTTGGCGGCAAGAGAGTATGCAGAAGGCATAGGAATGATGGTACAGCGCTTTGACAAATGGTTCAATTTGAACGGCAACTACGTAGAAAAATAGGTAAGATATCAAAATGTGTTGTACAAAAAGTTTTCTTTTATTATCTTGAATAAAAAGGACTAGATAAACAAACGTTCTTTACTTTTAGAATGACCCTCGTATGAAATAAAATATGACATTGAACCAGTAAAGTTATTTGTAAAAGTTTTACACTATCTGTCATTTTATTGTAAACTAACATATTTACAGTTGCAACTAATAAAGTTTTCAACATTCCTCTCTAAAGTAGTTCTACAAATCTCAGTTTGATTAAGGTCGGAAATATTACTAGGTCACTCAGTTACCGTTATTTTTCACGTCATACTTTACTATATTTGTTATGTGGAATGGAACCTCGCCATTCATTAAGATTGTACATGTTTGCCGAGCATCATACATTTCTAGCTCATTATAAAAATAGGATAAGTTATTATAATCCCGATCTTCTAAAAGCAAACCTTAATGGACTAGTGCTAGAATTTGTCTTGGCTTCCCACATCCTCAGACGTGAAGGGAATTTCGTTCTGCTAACGATGCATTTCTCACGGAAATCTCGTAACTTTTGTTTATGCACGTATTTCCCGTGGTAGAAATTGCTGCAAACTTGATCAGCTGGGAAAATAATGCGACTATTCATATTTTTCAGCAATGGACAAATGACAACGCTTAGGAAATCTAAATTTCTCCATAATTCTAATACGAATAAAAAAGTTTTTCTATAAGGATATCAGACATGAAATTAAAACATTTTCTGATACCTGTTCAAAAAATCCTGAGACTAATTTTATACCTTTTGAGATAGTAGAATGACCTCAATTTTCTTGCACGAACTGCTCAGGAACACATAACAGTTTATAACCCCAAAGCAATACAGAAGTGTCATCACTTGAAGTTGTTTTGACAGGATATTCACTGGTATTGGTCGAATAATGCAACTGTTTCGCGGTAGTATCATTTTGAGAAGACAGGCTTGCAATCGAAAATTGCTTAGTTTTGTTAAAAGCATGTTAGTTTTGTAAAGTCATTATTCTCATTCTCCGAGACGTACACTGAAATATACTTTTTTTGCTCATTTTTCACGTTAAGGAAATAAGCCCATAACGTGTGAGTATGAAAGTAAAATTCAAACGTACGTTCATTCATAAGCGTTATCATTGGGACATTGCTGAAAAATATGAATTTACGCATTACTTTCCGAATAAATCAAGTTTTCTTTGATTTCTAAGGCATAAAATACAGCAAAACATCGTTTATCCAGCTCCCGTTATCCTGATCAGATTTGTAGACGTTATTTTTATTTAATATTGACATTAGATAATAATTTTTTAACTATGATGGCAAGAACGTAACTATAAGTACGTCAAATATTCGCATTTTAGTTTGATTCACTGTACAGTTCCTGCATAGGTTGTACAATAAATTATAGTAATAAAATTATTTTTGCTCAGTTTAAGAAAGCTTTACTAGACTTAACTAATGCTTTGTTAAGAAATGATGTGAAAAGCTATTTTTATATTTTTTTAATGTCTTGTAAACAATACTATGTAATTTTATTACAAAACATAATTTTTTATCGTAATAATCAGTAAATCTGCTTAGTTAAGGACTTTGTTTTGCTTATTACTCATATTAACCGGATTATCCGGATTTTCGATTATTCGGACTGCCTATGGTCCCAGCAGTTAGTCCGGATAAACGAGGTTTTACTGTACATGCATAAACAAAAGTTGCGAGATTTCCGTGAGAAATACATCGTTAGGACAGCAAAATTTCATTCACGGCTGATGATCTGGGAAGCTAAGACAAATTCTAACGCTAGTCGATTTAAGGATTTATATTGAACATCGGGATTATAATAAGTTATCATAATTTATAAAGAGCTACTAGAAATGTATACCCCACGGCTAAAGTGCACAATCTTAATGAATGATGGAGTTCCATTCTGCAAAACATATATTGTAAAGGGCTATCTGATAACAAGAAAAATAACAGTAACTGAGTGATCTAGTAACATTTCCTACATTAATCAAATTAAGAATCGTAGAATCATTTTAACCCTTCAGCGGGCGTGCCATTTTTTTGAACACCAGCAGGAGCGAGTTGCACCAAGTACAACGTGTTTTTTAACCTTGATTATTCCTTTTGTAATAAACTTTTTTTTTAAATTGAAAAGAATAATTTTGCGGTTTATGACAAGATATAAAATTTTGATAATATTGATATATATTTATAATTAAAGACCAGAGAATTCTGATACAATCGCCTTATTTCAAAACTGTATAGTTTATTGGATCTAAGAAGAACTTGCGAATTGATTTCTATTACGCGGCCGGCCACTGTAAATGCAACACCCTGAAGGAAACATGCAAATAACATGAAATTTACAACATGCATTAGCGGAGGTGAGATATGCAAATGATTAGAATTTCAGCGCAGACGCACATCACGTGCGCCTGTGGCGCCACTTCGAAGTTCTATTTAAGGCTTGGAGATTTCGACGATTTCAAATTCGGCAATTGTATTTTTCTTGTGGTTTTTTCCAAAAAACGATCAATTATGCCTCGTCGAAAACAGCGATCATCTTTTGATCAATTATCCGAGTTCGACAGAGGAAGGATAGTGGCCTACCGAGATTGTGGATTATCTTTCAGGAAATCGGTAGTCGTGTTGGACGAAACCAAACAACTGTAATGCGGATATGTGATCGTTGGATGCAGGAGGGTACGACGGACCGGCGTGTTCGATCGCATCCACCTCAGCGCACCACTTCACGTGATGACAGACAAATTGTGCGCATGGCAGTGACGGATCGCTCAGTCACATCACGAACCGTAGCACAGCACATGCAGTCTGTACCGCATCATCCAGTGTCTGCGCGTACCATTCGACGTCGTTTACAGCAGAGTGGTCTGTGCGCAAGACGTCCATTGCTTTGTCGACCCTTGACGCAGACCCACAGACGTCTCCACCGCCAATGGTGCGATGACAGAAGGATGTGGACGGCAGAATGGAATGAAATTGTCTTTACTGACGAGTCACGCTTCTGTCTACAACACCACGATGGTCGCTTTCGAGTCTGGAGACACCGTGACGAGAGGATGCTGAACAGCTGCGTTATGCACCTCCACACTGGCCGTGCACCGGGTATTATGGTATGGGGCAGTATTGAATATCACTCTCGCACACCTCTAGTACCCATTGCCGGTACTTTAAACAGCCAGCGCTACATATCCGAGGTGTTGGAGCCAGTTGTCCTTCCTTACCTTCAGGGCTTGCCCACACAATATTTCAACAGGATAATGCGCGACCACACGTGGCACGCATTGTCCAACGGTTCTTCGTCAATCGCCAGATTGAATTGCTTCCCTGGCCGCCTCGCTCTCCAGATCTTTCGCCGATAGAAAACATGTGGTCCATGGTTGCTCTACGATTGACCCAAATTCCATCCCCAGCTGCCACAGCAGATCAACTTTGGCAACGTGTGGAAGCTGCTTGGTCTGCTGTACCCCAAGAACACATCCAAAGTCTCTTTGAATCAATGCCGAGGCGTGTGGCAGCGGTGATCTCCAACAATGGCGGCTACTCTGGCTACTGATTTTGGCAGGAACCACACTTCACAGAAGTCTATAAATTTAATCATTTAATACTTGGTCAACATGTTATCTACAAAATAAATTTTGTTGAGATATCTCTTGTCTTTCTTGGTGTTGCAATTTGGGTGGGCAACAGTGTATGTCCAAAAACCTAAAATAAAATTAGAGGGTCCATATTCATGGTATTCGGGCTGCACATATTATCGACTACATCAACTCCTGCTTTTGTCGTATTGTAATGTCGTATAATTGCTGGTAAATCCCGAATAACAATAAATGGAAAGGGATATAGGGCCAGAAAATCAGACCTACATTAGAACGGGTGTTGCTATAAATAGAAACTTTTTAATGTGACTTCCTACGTTGAAAATGTCATTTTTTTCGCTATTTTGGTCAATTTTATTTGGAAGTTTATAAAATAATATTTTCTGAACGTTTAAAAATAATTTTAGTCGCAATACTATTGGAAATTCTTTAGAGTGTAAAGAAATTTCATTCAACATACAATACACTTAAAAAATTAAACATATTTATTCTACATCTATGAATAGCTGCAATTGTAATATAAAGAAATATTGACAAAAGAGTATGTAATAAGGAAATCTGATAACGCTTATGTATAAATTTTCTGCTTACAACAAATGGTCATAAAATTCGACACATTACTGTCTAATTTAAGTAAAATGATGCTCAACTGAATTTTGTAACCTAATTAGGAATGCTCGCTCTAACTGTTAAGGAAAACGATCAGGCTCCTAAACATGCCACTTAACCCTTTTCGCCTAGTCAGCAACTTTCCGCAATTTTTCGCTTCATCTGGTTTTTCAGATCAAACCTTTAATCTTAGTCATAATCATTTCAGCCAAAGAAAAAAAAAATGCAACTTTACTTAATTTTCGTTGTTTAATGGTTCGTTCATTTTCCTCCCGCAAACTTTTCTGCTTTGAAATGTTTATTTTCATCATTTTTAAAATTACTTTTTTTTCCCACTTTTATAAATAATCTTAGTATTTCCCTGAAACCAGCGTAAGACATTAAACATATTAAAACATATTATAATTAACAAATTTTCTTTATTTTTTTGCTTACCGGTATTTTCAGGTATTCCACATTATTTTTATAATTTTTTTTTAGCAGATCGCAAAAATATGACGGAAAAATTCAGTGTTGAATTATAAAATTAGCAGGTCTGAATGCATCAAAATTTTATGCTTGTTCAATGATAGATAGAAAGAAAAATTAATTAAATTGACTATCGAAATAATGATTTAAGATGAAGTTTGCTATCTAAAATTAAAGAACTACATGTCTAAAACAACAAAGAACTACATGTCATAACAACAATGAAACACAGTTATTGATTTTCATTTTATAGCATAAGTTCATGGAGTGAAAATAACTACACTTGTTCAGCGTTACTTGTACAATGAGAATTTATATTTTTCATAAAGAGGCAGTGTTTTATATTTATTTCAATGTACAAAACTACTGTATATTTAATTCAATTATACAATGCACACACACACACACACATATGTATATATGTATGTATGTATGTGTATATATATATATATATATGTGTGTATATATATATATATTATTGCCCGGCGTTGCCCGGGTAGATATATAGATATAAAATATTTCATGCATTCCATCAAAAAAATACTGGGCTACACCCATGCTCTTCATGTTCATCTGGCCAGACAGAATGCGCTTAGCGCGTTTCTACTGACATGTTATACAAACAATAAGAAAGAAAGAAACTTTGAGCCTGCGGACATTTGTTTGATTTAATTGAGAATTATTAAAGCCGTGTTGCGTGATTCGCACGTTTTGATTGAATAAGTTTGCTGTTTAATTATATTTGTTAGATACTGTTCAATTAGATTTAATTAGATTTGTTTAATAAAAAATAAGTTTTATAATTTACATTTATTTCCCTTTATTATTTATTTTCCCCTTAAAAACGCACTATTTTCCATTTCACCCAAGAGGTAAAGTGCAAGATGCGTTATCCCCTTTATTTAATCAAAGTAAGGCTTGATTCCCCATGAAGCCTTTTTCCTTAAGCTTGTATGTTTTGTAAGAAATGTTTTGTATCATAAAATGTTTTGAATCAGATGTATTACCTGTCAGTAATGTTCTCAAAGGCTCGGGTGCTTCTTGAATTGCAGGCAATTATACTTTCTCATTACTGCAACACATAGTACAGCAGGGAAAGTTGTGTTTATCTGGGGAGCCAGAGCCAAAGATCATTCCCAATCCTCTTCATCTCGCGCATTGGAATTTGACCCCCTCCCCTCCGACATCCTCAAACCACCCCTCTTAACGCAGCTGGTTGAGGGGTAGCCACAGGGGGTACACGCACCTCTATCGGCAAACACATTAAAAATACATTAAAAAAATAATTTTAAAAAAACTAATTGAGCCCCAAATTTCGTTTTTCCTGATATTAGTTTCTCAGGTCCAAAACATTAACTGTGCCGAATTTGGTCCCGGTGGGTGAAAAAGTCTATGATTCTATAGCTGACAAAGAAACAAACAAGCTCTTATATATATATATATATATATATATATATATAATAGTTATAACTCAGTACAGTAAAACCTCGTGTATCCGGACTAAATGGGACCATAGACAATCCGAACAATAGAAATCTGAATAATCCGGGTAATACGAGTATGGGTAATAAACAAATCAAAATCCTTAACAATTAGACTTACCGTTTATTACGATAAAAACTAAATTTTGTAACAAAATTACATAGTATTGTTTACAAGACATAGTATTGTTTACATAGTATTGTTTACAAGAATATAAAAATAGCATTTCACATCATTTCTTAACAAAGCATTAGTTAAGTCTTGTAAAGCTTTCTTAAACTGAACCAAAATAATTTTATTACTATAATTATTTGTACAATCTATGCAGGAACTGTACATTGAATCAAACTAACGTGCGAATATTTGGCGTACTTTAATTACGTTCTTGCTATCATAGTTAAAAATTATTATCTCATGTAAACATTAAATAAAAATAATGTCTACAAATCTGATGCCAATTATTCGGAGATCCGGATTTACGAGGGTCGAATAAACGAGGTTTTACTCTACTGAAATTTATGGATTGGGAAATGTTATTTGTAGTGTGGAATAAAATATTGTACAGTTGAATACATTTTTTAGTATTTAAAGGAGAACTTGTCGGTTATGAATCACGTCGAAGAAATACTAAATTTTCTGATGCGACTGATGCAAGACAGCTAGTGACTTACAGATGAAATTTTAGATTGGAATTCTTCACGCATTATACTGCGCAATAAATAGAAATGAGCAAAATGTGACTGAAATGTCGACTTTGGATTAGACTCGGACACGCTGTAAACTATCAGTATAGAATTTTTTAAATTGGGACCTATGACATAAGTACATTTTCTTAATTTTAAAACGTACGAACATGATAAAATGTTAAATTAGGTATTTAATTAAATATTTAATTAATAGAAATAGCCGTATAAATAGCAGGTAGGTAGACCTATGTGTGATTATAATTAAGGTAAAAATAATGTTGTTCTCTGTTCATGTTATAAAAATATTTTATTTATTTTGCTTTGTTTTCGATGACGAATTGGTTTAAGAAAGATAAACTGAAAATTGTCCGAATTCTGAAAAGAAATAAAATAAAGCTTTATCTTTAAATGTAACATACTAGAAGATAATAAAGAGACCTTGAATGACAAGTCATATCATAGATTTAATTTATAATCCCCTAGATAGTAACTAGAGTCGTATATCTAAGCTTTTAAATGGCTTAGAAAGAATTGTAGACAGAATAAAATGCTATTTGACCCTTATCAATTTTTATTTTAACCTAAAATTAAACATAATAACAATGTACCGGAATCAAATTTATTTTCTTTTTTTACTAAGATGTTATTTCTCTGTCATCTGATGATAAATTTTAAGTTTCAAAATGAAATATATATTTTTTCGCAGTACTCCAGTGTTTCAGACATAAACAAAATGTCCGTGGGGTAAATTAGGGTAGGGAGCAAGGGGGGTAATGTTATAAAAATAAAATAAAAAAGGTAGATATAATGGGACTTAGTACCTGAGTACTTCGAGTAATAGTTCGAATTTAAAATACTTAGAAAATTTTCAATGTTTGTAGGGTAAATTATTAAAATTTTAAAAATATAGTTTAAACTTTGTTTTTTAAACAAGGAAACACAATTGATAAACTTTCAATTAATAATAAGTTTATCAAAAATATTTAAAAAGCAGCTTTTGATGTTTGATTTAATTTAGTTTCAGCGAAACCTGGGAAAATGATTTTAAAAAAATATGTACATTGGCAAATGAAATCAGTCTGGGAATTGACATATCGTAATATTATATTTTAATTACTAGTAGAAAAAGCACGATTCAAAATTCTAAATAAAAAACTGGTTCCTTCACCATCAGGATATCATAGAAATACCTACACATTATAATTAAAGTTTGCAAAGATGCGTTTCACGGTGAATTATAGTCAAACACCGAGATTTCTCTATTTCCAGGGCAGACAGTTAAAAATTAACATTCATCACAAAGCGCTCTATTATTGTTTTTCAATTCTTTCCGCTAGAACACTTCTGATTATTGCAAGACTTGTGACTTAATACAAAATATTTTGTTAGGAAGTGACTCATTTTAATATGGTGACTTCTTAGTAACGTTAGAAAAAAACTATTGAGAAATTTTTAACCATGTCCGTAACACGAAGTGTGACTTTTGGAAATTTTCCAACTGAAATAGAAATTAATAATGTATTCAAATTTCTGGACCTTTCACTATAGGCAATAATTTATGCTACAATAATATTCACATTTAATAAAAATTTAAGAAAAAAATTAAAATACGAGTTTTTATGAAAAACAAAAAAACCGTTTACAACAAATATAAAAAAAAACTGTATAATATATTTAAGTCTTTCAAGTTTCTTTTAAAATCTGATTAAACATTTATTTTTGTTTTTACGACTGATTGCTGTGCTAACTAACTAACTAACACACACACACACACACACACACACACACACACACACATATATATATATATATATATATATATATATATATACACTGCTGGCCACCCTAATTACAACACCAAGAAAGACAAGAGATATCACAACAAAATTTATTTTGTAGATAACATGTTGACCAAGTATCAAATGATTAAATTTATAGACTTTTGTGAAGTGTGGTTCCTGCCAAAATCAGTAGCCAGAGTAGCCGCCATTGTTGGAGATCACCGCTGCCACACGCCTCGGCATTGATTCAAAGACACTTTGGATAAGTTTTTGGGGTACAGCAGACCAAGCAGCTTCCACACGTTGCCTGCGTATGGAAGTTGAAGTTGAAGTTGATCGGCTGTGGCAGCTGGGGATGGAATCTGGGTCAATCGTAGAGCAACCATGGACCACATGTTTTCTATCGGCGAAAGATCTGGAGAGCGAGGCGGCCAGGGAAGCAATTCAATCTGGCGATTGACGAAGAACCGTTGGACAATGCGTGCCACGTATGGTCGCGCCTTATCCTGTTCAAATATGGCTGTGGGCAAGCCCTGAAGGTAAGGAAGTACAACTGGCTCCAACACCTCGGAGATGTAGCGCTGGCTGTTTAAAGTACCGGCAATGCGTACTAGAGGTGTGCGAGAGTGATATCCAATACCGCCCCATATCATAATACCCGGTGCAGGACCAGTGTGGCGGTACACAACGCAGCTGTTCAGCATCCTCTCTTCACGGTGTCTCCAGACTCGAATGCGACCATCGTGGTGTTGCAGACAGAAGAGTGACTCGTCAGTAAAGACAATTTCATTCCATTCTGCCGTCCATATCCTTCTGTCATCGCACCATTGGCGGCGGAGACGTCTGTGGTTCTGCATCAAGGGTAGACAAAGCAATGGACGTCTTGCGGACAGACCACTCTGCTGTAAACGGCGTCGAATGGTACGCGCAGACACTGGATGATGCGTTACAGACTGCATGTGCTGTGCTATGGTTCGTGATGTGACTGAGCGATCCGTCACTGCCATGCGCACAATTTGCATGTCATCACGTGAATTGGTGCGCTGAGGTGGATGCGATCGAACACGCCGGTCCGTCGTACCCTCCTGCATCCAACGATCACATATCCGCATTACAGTTGTTTGGTTTCGTCCAACTCGACTACCGATTTCCCCGAAAGATAATCCACAATCTCGGTAGGCCACTATCCTTCCTCTTTCGAACTCGTATACTTGATCAAAAGATGATCGCTGTTTTCGACGAGGCATAATTGATCGTTTTTTGAAAAAACCACAAGAAAAACTGAATAGCCGAACTTGAAATCGTCGAAATCACCAATCCTTAAATAGCGCTTTGAAGTGGCGCCACAGGCGCGCGTGATGTGCATCTTCGCTGAAATTCTAATCATTTGCATATCTCACCTCCGCTAATGCATGTTGTAAATTTCATGTTATTTGCATGTTTCCTTCAGGGTGTTGCATTTACAGTGGCCAGCAGTGTATATGGGATAGTTCAAATGTTCCTTTCGCCTCTTTCTCATTGGCCAGGTGAGTCGGAGCGCCATCTCGTGGCATCCTCTGCTGATCTGTCCATGGCGTATATCCTCGATTAACTACATATATATGGTGAGACAAAAGTTCATAAAAACTTTAAAAATTCATAAAAATGGAAGAAATTATGATGAAGAAGTGCGGTTTCCAAGAAAGGACTCGCAAGGATGTCGCATTTTTTTAGCAGCAAAATAAAAATTAGTTCAGAAAGTTCACCGGTAGAAGGCACTCGACGACTCGAAACACAATGAACAAGACAGCAGTAAGGTTCCATTCATTTATTCTTGCTATAACAATTGTTCAACATGACATCCAGAACAAAGTATGTCACAACTGAGGCGACTCTTAACAGCTTGACCAACAACGCTCGATCATGTAATGATAACCTTCTGAAAGCGAATTAGAATTCCTCGTCTTTCATTGTAATTTATTGCAAGATTGATTTGCATAATTCTGATGAATCTCTCGAATGTCAGCGCCATCTACCAGTGTTTTTGTTAACGCTAAAAAAATTCGACATCCATGTTAGCCCTTTCTTGCAAACCGCACTTTTTTATCATAAATTCTTCCTTCTTTATGAATTTAAAAATTTTACGAATTTTTCACTCACTCTGTATATGTGTGTGTATATGTCCAACTTCTTTGTCGCTTTTATACATTTTATGCTAATTGCAGCTTTAAAATAATATTTAAAATGCAATGGAATAAAAGTCTAATGCCTGATGCAAATGTACTACGCTTATTTCCTCTCATCTTTAGAAATCCCTTGGTGGTGTGATACAAAGGATTCAAGCAAAAGTTGAGTTAGAAAGAAACGTTTTTTTCCCTAGCTTTATAGAAAACGAGTACAGTTTTTAAAAATATCTTTTTCTTGCCATGTTCCAAGGTGTAGTTTATTTTCTTCGAATTTCTTAAAATCACAGGAGGAGCAGATATTTATGACAGGTTTGTGTTTTCGTTGTTGAAATATATGGCTACTGACCTAAATGAAATAAAGAATAATTCTGTGAGATTTATTTCTTAAAATAAAAATATTTATTCAGGATTTTGGCGTATTTATCTTGTATACCTGGATTCATGTTCAATTTCGGAAAAAATATTGCATTTTTTTTATCACTGATATGCGTCATATGCCACCATATGTACAGCTCTCTGGTATAAATACACAATATTTAAAGTTAAATATTTTGATCTTAATTATGTTCTCTTATTAAATATCAGAGCATTGTTCCTAATGTATTCAAGAAAATTAATTTATTATCCCTTTACCAGTTGAATTAAACTTACCAAGAATGCTGACCACTCAAGCCAGACATTATATATACAGTGGAATCTCGATCAATCGTTTTCGGATCCATCGTTTTTCCGTATGTGTCGTTCATTTTATCTAGTCCCAACGATCATATTGCTTTGTTATGTTTCCTCATCTGTCGTTTTCCTTCATTTATCGTTCATTTCAATCGGTCCCTTGAAAAATGATAGATCGAGATTCCACTGTATATATATATATATATATATATATATATATATATATATATATATATATATATATATATATATATATATATATATATATATATATATATATATATATATATATATATATAGTGATTTCCGCTTATAAGAATCACGTTTGTTATTACTGTTTTTGATTCTTATAGCCGAAATTTAGGTTTTGGAACAGGAACACACACACACACCTATATATACATATATTAGATAATTTACCATAAAATACTCTTTAATTTACGTTAATTATCTTTTATTAAAATTATTTTTATAATTTTTTAAAATACAACTTAATTTCTAGACCTTTATTCTCTTAGCATACCTTTCTTCTCTTACTATAATCATGTGTATATAAGTAGATACACATGATTATAGTAAGAGCAGAAAAAAATCCAATATTTATTACAACATACCTGCTTAACAGTTTAACATTTCAACTACGGGATGGGTGCAAGGAGAAGTGTTGTATGGTGGTGGTTTGACGTAATAAAGTTTTCAGGAGGCTGTTTATACCTCTTTCAATATCAATAGTCTCGGACCAAGATTCATCTTCTAGCTTACGTTTCACGGTTTGATAACATGCTGAATCCAATAATGTCACGTTTTTCTAAGTGATAGTGGACACTTCCCCGAAGATTTATGTGTTTCAGGGTTCAGGAAGCCACAACCAGGATGTGGGAGGTGGGGAAAAAAGAGTCCCTGTCTTTGTTTGTCAGTGGAGGAAAGCGAAATTGGATCCGCACGGTTAGGATGCCTCTGGGAAGAACTAATAGGACAGTGTTTAGCTAAAGCGTTTAAAAGGAAACTATTATGTCATGTCTAACAAAGAAAGGGATGCATTTTACGACTGTATTCCATCCCATCTTATCACTATTTCTTTTATAAAGAATTAAAAAAGCACTTCGTACCTTTTGAGGGTTTAAGTGGCTTTTTTTTGAAAAATGAAAGGAATGCGAAGAGTGTAAACTGATTCTTAAAACCGGTGGATTGATTCTTTAAAGCGAAAATGTTAACATGGAAATAATACATTTGTTTTTGTTTTTGCGATATTGATTCTTATAAACGGATGATTCTTATAACCACTGATCACTATAAGTGGTGGTTACAATATATATATATATATATATATATATATATATATATATATATATATATATATATATATATATATATATAACATTAAAAACCCCATACCATTTTAAAATCTAACATTATTCTAAATTCCCTTGGGCGTACGAGCTAAATTTCGCTTTTGATTCTAAACTCTAATAACCTCGAGAGAAAATATTAAATGGCTTCCATTTTCAAATAGGCGCGGCGTCCCCAATATTTTAGATAAGCTCTGCGCAGATTACATAAAACCACATATGACTTATCGACAACAGCAAATCCCTAATCGTTATCCTGATCACATGACAAAGTTTATATAAACCACATGAACGGAAACCTGTACGCTTTTCGGATTTTGTAGCTGTATTGAGAAGACGTATTCGCCGACGATATAAAAACTAGTTTAATGCCGTAACTTGCCGCGTCGTTTATTCGAGCCACGACTACTCTTCATTCCCTGTGATGTGCTGGACGCCCATTTTTTCCTTGGGTTGTCCAGTATGTTACAAAGAGACGCCAGGATTTACTTCACCTGCTGCGACCACATCCCACTGGATTTTCCAAGGCATTTCGGCGTTTTCGTTTCAGCGTCACCGCGTGTTTAATTTTCGCTTTCGCTGGGTGCATTAGTGCGCATTTCTGCCTTACGATGGTGAATCAGCTCCATGTGCGACCTTCGATCGGAGGCCAGCGTGAACGGCTCCATTTCGGTGCTAGTGTGATTGTCAATAAGTGCTTCGGCTTGCTGTGAGATTCATCCTGGATCAGTTTCAACGTGTGGGCGTCCAAGTCCGGTGCTTCTTCAAAAATTGTGTATTTTCCTCTTCAGAAATATTGTGCCGGAATGTGTATACTTACGATTTGTGTTCCCCATTGCTTCGTGTGATCACCATTTAAATTCTTCGCGAGTGTCATCATGTAAAAAGTGCGTAATCCCACCATTTAAAAATCATCAGTGAAAGTATTAGGTCATCGAAATTGTGTGCATAACAGAAAAATGTGTTCGCGATACAACTTCGTTCCAGCAGTTCAACGCAATAGTGCCTTCTTAAAATGTTACCTAAAGGAAAGGTTCTACAACTTCCGAAAAAGAAAAAAAAAATTTCTTTTAAAGTGCTCTTTCATAGTGTTCCAATTGGGATACTGTGTACTGGGACTAACTAAGCCAAGAACCTCACCAAGATAAATTCAGAACCGAGCTACAAATGTTAAAATTATGAAGATATGTAATAGTGAAAATTAATAAGGATAATGGTAAAAAGTGTGAATAACACTTCAATTGGTAAGCTAAAATTTACAAATT
The DNA here is from genome assembly GCA_907164885.2 of Dolomedes plantarius. Classification (NCBI taxonomy): domain Eukaryota; kingdom Metazoa; phylum Arthropoda; class Arachnida; order Araneae; family Dolomedidae; genus Dolomedes; species Dolomedes plantarius. The sequence continues at coordinate 117,249,676 of OU015500.1, read as the reverse complement.
ATTGTGAAAAATTTTAATATTAATAGATACTGATAAAAATTTATTATAAATGTGTTTCGGTGAAAGTATTTTCAAATTATTGATTTAATTAAGTACCTATGATAAAAAATAAATCGATAAAAAGTAAAACGAAAGTAAGAATCATTGATTTAAAACGTGTATTTTGTTTTTGATTTTAAAATGTTTCATTTTGATTTGCATTTTGATGGAATTTTAAGAGTATATTGTTTCATATTATAAGATATTTGAATTTAAAGAAATTTTTGAGACTTATATGTGATAAATTTATTATAAGTGTGTGTTTTTAGTGTAATTTTATAATATTTCCATGTTCTTTTTCTGATAATGAATATTTTAGTGTTTTAAGATAATTAATGATCCTTGGTTACGTTAAACTGAAATATTAAATGAGTAAAGTAATGTTATGAGTATCTAATTTTGCACGCAGTTCTGAATCGTCGCGGAAGAAAAGAAAAAAAAAAATAACGTAAATCATTTCCGTTTTCGAGCGCCGTTGTATTACATTTCGAAGGTCGCCTCCGCAATAAATTTAAATGCTCAGCATTAGTTTTGTAAACACAATCATGAAAAGAGCCAAACTTGTTTTGATTCATTTAACCTATAAATATTACGGTTTTCAAATTGAGCTTTTCTAAAACTAACATCAGATGCTTGTGGTTTTGATTTTGGAAAATATCTGCAGGGATAACATACTAATTTTCAGACATCAAGAAAATTTTATAATTTAAGTACTTTGACATATTACATTTGATGTTGAGACCTCGTAAATTGTTCTACGAATTTAAGTAAAGGAGATTTCTGGAGGTTCAGTCGACGTTAAAATTCGTTTTACGATTTTCATAAACGGAGCGTCTTTATAACATGACTTAGGGTGCCAAAAAACCACAATTGGAGAATTGAAAAACCATTGTATGTTATATTTGGTTCATCCGCCCCAGAAAATTCTCGAAATAGAAATAATGAAGAAAAATAAATAAATAGAAAAGAGAATATTATAATGAGAGATATTTTTTGAGAGATTAAATACAAATGATGAATATTTGGGAACTTTACAGCGAGGATTCATACCAAAATGTGATATAAGAAAAGAAAAATTAATTTTGGTTTATCGATTTCATGATTAACTTAATAAAACTGAGATGGCTATTGGTAAAAGAATTTTGATTATTTGTGTCAACTGATAGAATAATAGTTTGAAATTTGAACATTAACATTAAACTATGGCAATTGATAGAGAATATTAAGGTATTACTATTATTATTATTGGTATTAGAAATATTTTATTAGTGTGTGTTTAATACTTTCATATGTTGTATATTTTTGATTCTATTGAATATAAAATTGATAGACCAAACTTTCACACTAAACGAGATTCTGAAATTGTCCATGCTTGCAGATTGAGATATTATAATGCACCAGAGAACTTAAAACTACACCTCGAATAATGACAAACATTAGATCCATTTTTCTTTCTTTTCTATGTGATGCTTAACATCATTAAATTTTTTTTAAATTGATAAAATTAATTATGTGTTGTCCTACTAAAGATATATATATAAAAATAAAAAAAAAACAAAAAAACTGTCTAACTTAAACTTTCTTCTTAAGAATACTATTATATGTGAATTTTTTTTGGATCTCAATTTAAACACCGACTATGACAACTCTACTTCTTTAACCTTTCAGTAAATTTCCTATTTCTTGAATACACTTTCCTATCACCCAACTCTACAAGCGCGTTGGATGCCGTCCCAACTGTTTAAGATCGTTTTTAATTTTTTTTACTATTTGTTCTTAATTCAACAACTCAGTCACTTAAAGTGCTGAAGGCTATATGCTTGAGTAATGACTAAAACAGGGCTGGGATGGCCACTCCTTTTGTCCTCCCATTTCTATATATTATACTCCCACAGGTATGACAACTGCACCTTTTCCTTTTTCTCCATCTTTGTACTATACAAGATGCTGTTTTCCAACGCAGTCATATTCTGTCGGAGATTTACGGTTAGTCCACTGTAAGGCTAAAAGACTCTTCCTCCTTATTAGTCAGAGAACAATATGGAGAAAGAAAACCCACTTGTTACACAAACATAAACACAACCCTCACTGCTTAGAGGTAGAATTAAAAAATTTGAAAGTAAGAGTTTGGGTAACACACATACAACAAGGTACCTTCAACACAAAAAATGGATATCCACGTAGAATTAAAATAAGTGTACACAAATGAATAGTAAATAAATAATTTGAAAATAAAGTGAAAAGTATTGAGAATTATTCTTGCATTTAGAATAAATATGAAAGTTAGAATAAATTCTAAAGACTAACTTTAGAATATATTCTAAAGTTAGAATAAATATGAATAAGTATAATTAAAGAATATTGAATAGAATTTTGGAATGAATAAATATTGTCGAAATAAAATGAATATAAGAAATGATGAAATGAGAATAATAAGAAATATAAAAGATATTAAAAAGAGATTTTTGTTGATAAGTAATATTGAAATAAAGGAGATAATGGATATTAAGAAAAAATAATGAGATAAATAAAGATACGAAAACTAGATAATGAGTGATATGTTTTGTAATTTTTATGTACAATTGATATATTTGAAGTGTGATTTTATTAAATCTTGTGATTTTTATTGAAAGTGTGATTTTTATTATATAACTAAAGAACTAATTTTCTTTATATGTAAACAAGTCGAGATAATGTGATGTTTATGTATTCTACGTTTGTGAAGCAGAAATAACACAGCACTAAAAAGACTGTGATTTTTTTTTGTACCCAACTACAAAGGACTTTTTTTTTATTTAAGCCAAGATATTGTAAATTTTTTTGGGTATTCTGCACTTGCGAGATGAAGGGTCACAGAACCTACCGAACTGTGATTTTTTGTTTGTACTTTTCTCAAGCAACATACTGTAGCTAACATAATAAGGAACGTGAACTATAAGCTACCATGTGTACCTTACAAACTTTTTTGGACTCACCCCAATGTTGTGAGAGTTGAGGAGGAAAGTACAATAACTTCAAATTATTATTGTCATGTTCTATTCCATTTACTTAACATGTTTGTTTGTTGATTTTGATATTTTCATTGTTATATTCTATTATTTGTGTGAGTCGACTCAAGTTAGTTTTTTTGTATTTAGTTAAATTTAATTGATTTTTTTTTCTGAGATTTTGTTGTGTGGGGAGACGTCCCTATTCAACAGGTTTCAAATACATACTTATGTAGAATCTTCAATTTAATATTATGTGTCCTTCTTTTAGTGATTTTATATATATTTTTCAGTAAATTTGATAATGTTGCTATGTCAGCTCATCACGTGATCTTTAAAAAATTTTTTGTGCAATTTAACTTTAATTGAAAATTATTCGTTAACTTATTCCAAATTTTTTAACGCCCTGTTCAGCAATTTTCAGTTGATGATGGGTACATTTTTAAATTAAATTTTTTTTTTCAAAGCAACAATATAAGAAGAAATTTACATAATTTACAATTTTCTATAGTTGATCATTAATTACTATAATTTTTTTTTACTTTTATTGTGTTCATAAATTAGTAAATCATTAGTGTATTTTTGTGTACTCAATATTGAAATGTGCAATGTCTTGTCATGTGATCATCATACTAAATTAACTTAAAACATATGTTCCTTTTCAAACTTTTCCAAATTTGTGGTCGACGCCCATTTTCCTCACATGGTCGGGTGAGTCTGTCCTCCAATGCAGGCATTGTTGGTCAGCCTCTTCTCGGACGGGGGGGATATTCTATAACATTAAAAACCCCATACCATTTTAAAATCTAACATTATTCTAAATTCCCTTGGGCGTACGAGCTAAATTTCGCTTTTGATTCTAAACTCTAATAACCTCGAGAGAAAATATTAAATGGCTTCCTTTTTCAAATAGGCGCGGCGTCCCCAATATTTTAGATAAGCTCTGCGCAGATTACATAAAACCACATGTGACTTATCGACAACAGCAAATCCCTAATCGTTATCCTGATCACATGACAAAGTTTATATAAACCACATGAACGGAAACCTGTACGCTTTTCGGATTTTGTAGCTGTATTGAGAAGACGTATTCGCCGACGAAATAAAAACTAGTTTAATGCCGTAACTTGCCGCGTCGTTTATTCGAGCCACGACTACTCTTCATTCCCTGTGATGTGCTGGACGCCCATTTTTTCCTTGGGTTGTCCAGTATGTTACATATATATCTATATATATAAAACAGTTCCGTAACTGACTCATTCATTCATTCATTCATTCATTCATTCACTGACTGACTGACATACAACGCACAGACCAAACCGCTGGATCTAAAGGGCTGAAATTTTGCATGGCGATTCTTCTAATAGTGTAGGGGTGCACTAAGAAAGATTTTTCAAAAATTCTTCTTAGATTTTTTTAAATTAAATTTTTAAGCTGTTTTTTAAACTTTTTTTACGTTTGCATTTAGAATAATACATTGAGGGTTATAAAATTTATATCACGAGAAAGATCATAAAATTTCCTTTAAAATGAAACTTTTTCGAATCTTTACCTCCATTTTCTGATTTTTGGTGAATTTTTAAAGATTAATTTTTAGAATTTAATTTATTAAATGCTGATCACGTGATTTCTTTTTCTGGTACTTTAAATAAATTTATCGTCACGTGCATAACAACTAAATAAACAAAAAATAATTTTTTTTTCCTTGCTAATGCGGCAGACGATTGGACATTATCCAAAAAAATATTAAAATACAGTAAAAGAAATGTTCTAAAAACTTTACTATATTCTTTAGTATTCTTTATATTAGATTTAATTTTAATATTCTCTTCTACATTATTTTGTCTATAAAATTATCCTTTACGATTTTCTTATAAATATATATATATATATATATATATATATATATTTTGCATCAATTGTATACATTTATCGTCGTATTTATCATATAATATATATTTATATTTGGCATGAATTGCATACATTGACCGTTGTATTTAATTTGAATGTACTCCGTAGCGAAGTACGGGTTTTCAGCTAGTATATATATATATATATATATATATATATATATATATATATATATATATATATATATATATATATATATATATATTGATTGTTATTGCTGATACACATTATTTGACACAATAGTTGCAGTTCAAATGCAAAACTTTTAATTATGTTTATGCACCTACGAATTGCCTAATAAATACGAGTCAGCTCAAAGGTCAATCACATGAAATGTTGCTTTAAAAATTACCACTGATTACTCAGTTATTGAATTAAACGTCAAGCAAGTTTCTTAAATCATCTTTTTTTTCAGACGAATGTATGAAACACTAAAACTTAGATTAATGTTAAAATAAAACATTTTCTTGGGGTAGAATTTGTCTCACTGGAAAATTTCTTTTTTACGCCGTTAATTAAGTTTAGTTCACCGGGATATATAAATCAGTATTAAAAATCAATTTGCTTAAAACGTAAGTATTAATTGAAAAATAAGATGCAAAGTAAAAATAAAATAGTTTTAACCATTATCTTTACACTCCATTTAATTCAATATAAATTATAAATATTTCTCCTCTTAGCTTCCTTTATGTGGTTTTTAATGTTGATCGCTGAAGTTTACCACATTCACTCTATACGTTTCTATCTAAAAGATTTTTTTGCTTAATTTCATATTCGTAAAAATTAAATATACTGTGTTAGAATCATGCTTTAGTTATTACAAAAATGCTTTAACTGACGTAGAATGCAAAAAAAAAAAAAAAGAATCCACTTTGGTATTTACAGGATGCACAAATGTAGTTTATTTTTTTTATTTGAAATTGGTATTTTAAATTAAGTAATAACATACAAATACGTTATTGTGAAGTGCTTGTGTTTAAGAATAATTTAATATTTTAGAACTCAACAACACCCGGTTTTTTCTTAAATGTCGCAAAAGGCCTCTTCTACTGTTCACCCTGAATTTAAAAAAAAAAAAAAATATTTTGGAACCATTCTCTTTTGACACTTTTGAAACTGTTTAACATGAGTTGGAAAACAACTTTTCCTGCCCTCGGGAATAGTCTTCCAGTCTATCCTTCCTTCAGGAAATAAACTAAGTTGTTGTAAGTCATTTGCTTTACAAATTTTGTCCCAAAAAATTGGAAAGAATGATTGGATGAAGATTTGTGTGGTATCTTCAAACCAATAACTCCCTCTCTAGGACTCTAGAAGGCATTTTATAAATATGTATACAACTCAATTGGCATAGGTATAGGATACCTTTTTTGATATTTCTATATTTACATTTTTGAATTTTCTTATAAGTTGTACCTAATAATTATACCTCTTTAGTAATTATATATATATATATATATATATATATATATATATATATATATATATATATATATATATATATATATATATATATATATATATATATATATATATATATATATATATATATATATATATATATATATATATATAAATTAAATATATTAAATATTATGCCCTTCATTCTATCATTTAAACTCTCTTTCATAAATCCAATCCCCAGTAATATTAATTTATCGTTCTATAACCCTTAGCCACAGAACTACCCATGAATCGCATGCCTTTGCATTTCTACACGTGTTTATCTCAGAATTAAGGAGTGGGTTAGCATCGCGGGCCACTCAATCTGCTGACCCAACAAGTGATAGCCATATGTTTTTTTTTTTTTGTTTTTTTATACCACATGCCCTCTTGCGCTTAATGTAGAAAGGTGATATTATTCGAAGCCGTCTTCTGAAATGAACGGATGTACTTTTGTCTCTCTAATAAACATTTCGACCCGACTGCTTCGAAATTCAATTTTATTTCTTCTAGGCTGAGTCTAGCTCCAGCCATGTAAATATGAGCTAGTTTTTCCTTTCAGGTTATAGATTTAGGACGTGATGCAATGTATATATATATATATATATATATATATATAGGAACATGCATACATATGCTTATATACTACACTGAAGTGCCACTAAATTAGGGATACCTACCTAGTAACGAGTTGGGAAACCTCTGGCCTTGATAACGGCTGCCACACAACGAGGCATAGATTCAACAAGTTTCTGGAAACGTTCCACGGGAATGGCTTGCCAAATATTGGCTAAAGCTGTCAATAATTCAGTAAGGTTCTTTGGTGTTGTGTGATGGCCTTTCACGTCTTGTTCCAAAACATCCCAAAGATGCTCAATAGGATTTAAGTCTGGGTTTCTAGGTGGCCAATTCATGACAGAGAAGTCAGAGGAATGCTCATCCAACCAGCCAGTAGCCAACCGGGACTTGTGAGAGGTACAGTTGTCTTGCTGGAAAACTCCATTACCGTGCGGATAACAGAACAGCATAAACGGATGTAGGTGATCACCCAGCAACTCTACGTACCGAATTGCATTGAGGGAGGTTCGTACACGCACCAAAGATCCCAAACTGTGCCACGAAAAAACACCCCAGACCATGATTGAGCCACCATGCCCTTGTATAGTTCCAAGTAATAAGTAGTCGGAATCGAGACTCATCACTCCATGCTACTCGTTCCCAGTCCTCTACACTCCAGTCTCTGTGCTCTCTTGCCCAGGCAAGACGTGCAGCCCGATGGCGAGTATAGAGCAATGGTACTCTCGTAGGTCGACGGCTCCCGAAACCCATACGGTGAAGCGAGCGTTGCACAGTCCGTTTACTGACTGTACGACTGGCACCGTCATTAAACTGGGTGGTGATTTGAGCTAATGTTTGGTTTCGCTGGCTACGTACAATACGCCTCAGCCGTCTCTCACCACGCACTGTCAAGGCTAATTGTCCTTTGCAGTTTGCCCGATCGCTAGTTTTTTTTCCACCATCCACGTATTCTTGGTATACTCTTGACACTGTCGACCTTGAAAATCCTAGCTGTCTGACGATTTCGGAAATTGAATGGCCCATGCGTCGCGCACCTACGATTTGTCCGCGATCGAAGGCAGTTAAATCAGGCAGTTTACCCATACTGGCAATTCCAACAACTAATTCAGAACAACCACAGTACGCGCTATATATGCAGTTACCACAGCGCCCTTACTTGCGCATACATGATGCGCATCGCTACACAATTTGCATAGGCTTTGCTATCCTTAATTCAGTGGCACTTCAGTCTATTTACAGTTTACCTAATAAGCTGTGAGCTGGTCGAAGTTATCCATCTATATATCATTGTTTATCAAACATTTAACTGATGAGTTGTCAGTTGACAGATTTTAATGATCATAACTGGCACGACAGCTAAAAATGGGAAATGCCCTGTTTAGAGCTTTTCCCCATTCCGTTCATCTGTTGGCTAGGCTAATCTAGTTTTTATTTCTTAAGATCTTAAAATGATCCCCCATGTTTACAAATTTCTTCACAACTTGGACCCCTCTCGTTTTCTTGCACCAATAGGAGTTCTTGTACCATAGAGCATAGATCATAAGTTTTCGGGAAAAATACACATTAAAGGTGAGCAACCAACATTAATACGATTCTAATATACACATAGATTAGAAAACTACAAAATGTTCAAATGATTAAATTACGTATACATATCCTTAATAGCTTGCAATTCCATTACACTGAATTTAAGATAATATTACCGCACATTTTTTAATATACCGCATGTTCGATTAATTACGGCAGTTTGTTTAAAGAATATAATTGGGGATTCTTTGAAGTTTAAATAATATAGATTTAAAACTGAATGAAAGTATATCCTTAATTGCCTTGCAGCTATATCGGGGCCCATCCGGCTCATTCGAGTAACATGGAACTGTTAATATAATATATCTGATAATTTTTAATTAATATAGTTCGATAATTTATTTAACTATGAATAGTCATTTTTATTTTTTTTTATTCATAAAATATGGCTCCAAAATGCCTAACATACATCTAAGTTTTATACAGAAAATGATTCTTTATTGAAATATCCTTTAACATTAATAATTTAGTTAACTACTAATACGTAACTACTTGTGCCCCAAATCAAACGGTTACTCGTTAGCAGGCGACGATATTTCCAGCTTTGCGGTATCTCTGAATACCGATGCTGTTCATTCACAAATACGAGTGTCCATCAAGCTTGAAAAGATTGAACTGAAATTCAAAAGGATCTTCTGTGCAGTCCTCGTTACCAGTTCATGACATTAATCTAGAGAATATTCATTACAGTTTCTACCGAACGTATTGCTGATCCAAGATGTAACAACATTTTCAATCAATTCGGGAATGTGAATTTCACTTAGAGGAATCATTTTAATGGATTTCAACGAGAAAGCTATGGCGAGCATTAAGAACAACTTTCTTAAACCAGTGCTTGAAAATTTAGAGACGTCAACTCACCGTCTGAAGATCCCCGTTGAATAGAAAATCCTTCGTCAGTCTCCCATGCGACAACAGGTACAAAGTCTTTCACAGAAGAAGGAACATAGCACTTGAGTACGGCAGTGTTGCCCTTCACAACGAAGTCATCGTATGTTCTTATCTCGTATTTCACTCGGATAACTAAAAGAAAAAAAATTAGAGAATTTTTAATGTGGTTCATAAATTACTAATTAGAGTATGCATGCTGAAAATATAAGATGATTGCCTACGTCGGAGCCAATTTTTTTTAAAAATTGTTTTTTTAAGGATTTTTTGATCTTTTATGGTAAAATAGCATTTAAAAAAAACTTGCCTGTAAATACCATGCTTTTTTTATAAAATGGTCAATTTGAAGTAATTTTTAATGAAATTTAGCTAAAACGCCTATCACCCTGCACAAAATTCTAATGCTACTATTTTAATTTCCTTCTCACACATGATACATATAACAGTTATCTTCAAAATGACCATCAATATAAGAGAAATTTTAAAATGCAAGAATAATACAGACAATTTTATGTTCCAATATGAAAATTTTTCCCAATTCGTCATTCCTTTCCTTATAAAAACAGCTCCAAACAAAAAAACTACTTATTATACATCACTTATTGTGCGTCATTTCATTAACAATAGCATCTAAAACATTTCCTGAAATTTTTATCAAAAACTATGCATTATTATGTGAGATATCATGATAACGGTAGAGATTTGTGCTAAAAAGCATAATTCTGAGAAAAGCGCATTTAAAGCTGTTTGTCACTTCAATTTTGTATCAGACGATGTTTTTAAAAATAGCTATAATTCTGCTTCTAATTAATGTAGAATGAAAATCAAAACGGTTTTGAAAAGAGAAAAGATTAAATTACACGATTCTTGCAAAATATAAAATTGACCAAAATAGTCAAAAAGTGGCATTTTCAATGTAGGCAGTCACCTTTTAAACGTAATTTAAATATAAATACTCTACTCGCTGTGATATAAATATACTCCATACATTTAAACTTTGGTAGGATAAGGAAATACGGATTAAGGACATAAAAGGCATGTCCTATCCCGCAGTAAAATACCCTTACTTGTATGAGATTAGAAGTAAAGGTATTTCAAAGCAGCGTCTGTATCAATTTGCCGTGTTTTAGTTCAGGATCAAATGTATTTGCTACATTTGTTCGGATATGAAATTATAGGCTGATCGCAATTCATTGCATGTACAATGGAATAAAGCCAGAAACGCGTTAGTTTAAACTGCGTCAATGGTTGATATCTTATTATTGCCTTCTGGAAGAGAATGCCTGAAATTGAGATGATATTCTAGAAACAGGCTTTAATGTTACATCAGCATTGCAGTATGCAGAAATTCTATGATTAGCAATATGGAAAAGTGTTCGAAATTAGTATATGGGAGATAACTTTGAGCATTAACGCACTGTACCATGACGAATAAATTAATAAACTTCCCCATTATCTGTTAGGAATACGGGTTATAAATATACAAGCTGTCAGGGGGCAACGTATGAAGTTATTAATCATCGTATGTCAATTTATTTAAGCGGATGAGTTTCCAGGTGACAGCTTGTGATATCAACAGCCCTAGTGAGGGACAAACTTTAGTAAAAAATCAGCGAAAGAATCTGGATATATCAGGATACAGCACTAGGATTACAGGTAACCTTCCTGCAACACGGTAGATAGGTTCCTAGAAAATGCCGTGTTATGTGAAACCGTGTTATATGAGACCCAGATACAGTTCAAAAAACGGGGTTTCGTTCTGAAAACTTATTAAAAACAAGCTTTTATTTTTTAAATTTCATATAAGCAACATAATTTTTACTAAAAATATAAATGTATGTATAACACAAAACGAAAAGAAACAAAAAAAATTATTTTCATTTAATACGACATTAATTTAATAAATTTCTTCCTCATCACTGGTCAGTACAATCAAGCGAGAACGTTTATTCGATTGAATGATATCACTTTCACTTTCAGAAACTTTTTCTTCATTCAGTTTTTTTTTTTTTTGCACCTTCTATCCTCTTTAAAAAATCTGTTATTTTGGTTTATTTGCTAGTTCTTGAAATGCCATTGTAGATTCACGATTATAGAGACCAACAATTTTGCAGCTCCCTTTTGAATTTTCAGTTTCTTTCAGCTTAAGGGTCTGCATTCAGGAAATGATTCAAGATTTTCAGCTAAGCTTTGGCCTCCTTGTAATTTTATAGAGTTATAAATGAATAAATTATAATTTGTTTATACATTTCCATGTAAAGCCACTAAAGTTCATTATTCCTTCCCGCCATTATTTTAAGGTAATTTATTTTTTTAAATGTTTTAAACAAAAATCATGTTATCTAGTGCTATAGAAGTACAGTGTTGTACAAAGGTTTTCGCAATTTTTTTATCGTGTAAGAGCGAAACTGTGTTACAGGTTGCAGGGCTATACAAGGGTTCCCCCAATTTATCCTATCGTGTTAGAGCGAAACCGTGTTGTAAGATGCCGTGCTGTAGGGGGGCTACATGCAAATCTTAAAGTATGTATTAAAGATTTGCTTTAAAACCTGACTATACTTAAAATTTCTTGTAATTCAGATTTATCACTTATTTTGTATCATATTTTTAAATTTTTTTAAGTGCATTTAAAGCGTAGGTCATGTTTCTATTCAATTTTATTTTCCATGTTTCAAACATAAGTAATTTATATTAATTCGTGTAAAACTTTATTTTATAGACATTTCAGCTTGAAGTGAAAAACTAACGCCTAAACTTTTCAGCCTAAAACCAAATAATTTTATCAATACAATGGACTTGTGAGTGGCATAGGATAATATGCCTTAAAAGTTGTGGCTATGAATGCAGGAAAAGCGAGAAAATTATTGCACTATGTAAACTATTAGTAATTGATAAAATAATCATGCTATCTAGTGCTATAGAAATACAGTATTGTACAAAGGTTTTCGCAATTTTTTTATCGTGTAAGAGCAGCTGTTTTACAATTTGTAGTGCTATACAAAGGTTCCCGCAATTTATTCTATCATGTTAGAGCGAAACCGTGTTGCAATATACCATGCGGTAAGACGGCTACCTGTACTTCATTGAATTTTAAGCCTCTCCAATTAATACACACTACGACGCCAGCAGGGGAAAACAATACAGTATGAATACGCTGTAGCGTACTGGAAATATGGTTTTATTTTTTCCTGAGACCCCACAAGAGCTTGAAACACAGCTGCATATTTTTTAAGGAATGTGTTGCTCGGTTCCACCAGTTCGGAACACGTGGGGGATTAAAAAACGTTTTTTCCCACAGATGCAGCCAGTAAAGCTGTCATCCTAACGTTTCTGCAATGTAATAAAGTTCGGCGTCTACGAAGAGACTGACAGCAACGCTTGCCGACCCCCTCGCTGGGAGAGAGAGAGACGCTAGAGAACGCGACCTGTGCGGATGTGTGTTTTAGGCTCCGTACGTTGTGAATCTGCACGGGATTTTAATTGAATATGTTGCACTGTTTAAATGTTAATATTTTGTTAATAAATTGTTGAGTTTTTGTTTTAAAAAATTGTCCTTCGCTTTTAATTAGAACTCTGTCTTTCTTAGTTATGGATCCCATAGTAGTAATTTTTAGCAACGCCTCAGAGAGAATCGCCTTACCTACTTACAGCGACGCCACTACGCAATCATATTGTGCCCACACTCTGTCACTAACGGACAAACAAGTAAATGATATCAGAAGAAAACTCCCCTGTGAGAGTTTACTCTTCTTTTTTCTTTCTTTTTACTGTTAGAGAAATGCCGAACCTGTTGTACTGCAGTAGTTCGGGTGCATTTTCATTAAATTTTTTGTGCTCCAGAAGCGGGATAAAGATTATGGGCTTCCTAGGTGTTATGATCAATTTCTTCCTATGCTGCCACACTTCTCATGCAATCAACCAGATAAAGGCCTTCATATATATAATGACCATAGTTTTCTTGAATATTTCTGGCAGTTGTGCTCATATCTAATAGCGCCCTTTACACGTACGTTCTTTCCCGCGTGAAACCACGATTGAGAGCTATCGAGTGCACGTGTGAAGGTGTCGGAGATGAAGGGAAAGCTGCGTTGGATCGCACTGCAAGATTTCCCGCGCGGAATCCCGTAGGCTCATCTGCGAGTTCTTGGAACGTGCGCGCAATCCCGTACGCTCCAAGCACTCGCGAAAGAACGTACGTGTAAAGGGCGCTATTGCCACATAAAATTACTAATGGGGATTTATATAACATGCAATGAAACTGCCGCACAAGATTTTTTATTTTTTTATTTTCCAAAGAATAAGGGAAAATTCAGTCAGGATTATGGTTTAATCATATAAAATATTATATGTTGAGTGCCTCAAGTTTAAGAAAACACTGTGCTCTTAAGATTAAACTTTTAGCATGACATTCGTGGTAACAAAACCATATTAATAAAACGCAAATACATCCATGGTTTTCTCCATTGTGTTTATATGGGAAGCATAGTTGACAACTAATATTAACTCTTCAGCGGGCGCGCCAATTTTTGGAACACCAGCAGGCGCGCGTGGCGCAAAGTGCAACGTCTATTTCAATCTTGATTATTCCTTTTGTAATAAACTTTTTTTTACTGCAAATAATAATTCTGCGTTTTATGACAAGATATAAAATTTTATAATACTGAAATATATTTATAATTAAAGGCCAAAGAATGCAGATACAATTGCCTTGTTTAAAAACTGTCCGGTATATTGGATCTAAGGACAACTTGCGAATGGATTCCTATTATGCCCAAAAATTCAAAAAATAACGATCTTGTCCATTTTCGTGATATTCGGTATACCGTGTAATAACTGCACATTTGATCGAGTACATGAACTCCTGATTTTGTCGTATTATAATCCAGTATAATTGCTGGTTTACCACGGTTAAATCACGTCTACCAATGAATGGAAAGGAATACAAGGGTCAGAAAATAAGACTTGTATTAGAAAGGGTTTAGCTATAAATAGAAACTACTTAGAACATTCAAACTTTACATGTAAAATCAAACCATTCAACAATACGAAAATGCTGCACTCTGTATACGGGCGCGGCCGCTGTAGGGTTGAAGCAGCGGTTCTCAACCAGGGGACGTAGAAGAATTTCAAGGGAGGAGTGTGTTTAACACTAGAACCGCGGAGCATTTCAATTTGACCCAAAACGATGTTTAATTTATCACCACGCGAAAAGTATCAATTGAAAAAAAAATTCCTTTTATGACTTTTAATATTTTAAGGTGAACAACAATTTACCAAATTTAAAAATTCGTAACATAAATAATTTTTAGATTATTAACACTTATACCTAGAACCGCGGAGCGGGTCAATTTGACCCGTAAGAAATGTTAATGCACAAATAACGAAAAACAGATGCATTTTCTCGAACTGTAACTGTAAAATATTTCTACCCCACCCTAGAATTCCTTAAATGGACACTGTACCAGAAGGGGGAATAGTGAAGGTTTTTCAGTCAAGGTCATTATATTAGGTTTGAAGCTCGAACTACGTTCGAATGCAGTGAAAAATTACAGCGAATATTTAGAAGACTTTTTGAAGTTGCTTTTATTCTGTAATTAGTATATGTATAAAAAGTATGTCACGACGCCGTAATCTTGCTGTTCAGGAAGCTTTAGAATATTTAAAAGAATTATCTGAAAAGGATTCAGATGGTTCGAAAAAAGAAGGTTTCTCAAGATTCAAATTTGAGTAGTGAGGATGAATACCTGCCTGCTACTGAATAAAATTTGGATTCGGATGAAGAAAATTAAAGTGAAGATGACTCTGGCAATGCTCTAACAATCCCTTGTCCTTCTCATCGCAATACTGATGATAATTTATCTGATAAAAAATAGAAATCAAACATTCCAAGAAAATCTACATACACGCAAAGAAATTTGAAAAAGAAATCGACAATAGCATTCAAAGTTGGAAATAATGAAGATGGCAAAGATGGGACAATTTGGAATGTCGCTCAATTAGAAACAAACGATAGAGGAAGAATATCAAAGTGTAATAATTTGAAAGAAGTAGGGGGGTCCAACACCACATGCTAAACGCAATGTTATCGACAACAGTCCTTCAAGTTCTTGGAGACTCTTTATAGATGAATGGATATTGAAACACATAAAGAAATGTTCTGAAGATGAAGCTCATCGGCAGATTCAGTAAGGAGAATGGAATATAACATTAGAAGAAGTAAATGCTTTTATATAAATTTTATATGCACGTGCTATATATTGTGCAAAAGGACTTGAACTGGATAACTTGTGGTCAAAGGACTGAGGACCAATATTTTTCCAAAATACAAGAGACCAATTTCAAGAAATAATGGGATTTTTACGCTTCGACATAAAATCAACAAGATCAAAGCGTCTAGAGACAGACAAATTTGTCCTTATTTCGGATATCTGGAATCGTTTCAGGGAAAATTGCAAGACTAACTATACACCAGGTCCTAATGTAACTGCAGATGAACAGTTATTTCCTACAAAAGGTAGGTGTAGGTTTGTTCAATACATGCGAAACAAACCAGATAAGTGTGGAATCAAGTTCTGGTTGGCTGCAGATTTGACTCAAAATATATAATAAATGGATTCCCGTATCTTGGAAAAGATAACCAAAGTCCATCCAACGTTTCTCTTTCTGAACATGTAGTGCTGCGACTAATAAGTCCATATGAGAACAAAGGTAGAAATGTCACTACGAACAACTATTTCACGACACTGAAGCTTGCAGAGGCATTGAAATCCCAAAACACCAACCTTGTAGGAACTGTAAAACGCTCAAGAAGATAAATACTAGTCTCTGTAAAAATGTTAAAGTCCACATTGTATTCGACTACGGTACTAACCCATAAAGATATGAGTCTAACTGTTTATCGAGGTAAAAAAGATAAAAACGTTTTGTTGCTAAGTAGTCTCCGTCCAAAAGGCAGAAATTGCCCAAAAAACTACCTGATACAATCGCTTCCTACAACGCAACTAAATGCGGTGTGGACGTGATTGAACAAATGGCAAGGAAATATACAGTCAAGTCTGCTTCACGTAGGTGACCGGTGCAGGTTTTTTTGTAATATTTTGGACCTTGCTACCATCAATGCCTGGGTTTTATATAAAGCTGTAACTGGGAAATCTATTAGTAGACGGCAATTCCTTCAAAACTTGAAGAATTGCGAGAAACGTTTGTTCTCTTCCGACATAAAAAGGTGGCAAAAAGAGCATGTGAAGCAACCAATGAAAACGACGGAGAACCAAAAATTAAGCGTAAACGAGTCCGATGCCACATTTCGAAATGTGAAATTAAAACTCTAGATATCTGTTCAAAATGTAAAGCATCCATCTGTGGAAAATGTACAAAACTTATTACTCAGTTTTGTACAAAATGCATACAGTAAATTGGATTTTATAATCTGTAAAACTAAGTACTGATAAAATTTTTAGTAACTGATAAAATTTTTAATTTTTAATTTTTTGAAATTATGTCTAAACATATTGAAAAGAGATACTCTGTTTTTCCATTGAAATTAGTAAATTTATGTCATATTTTGTTAAAGAAACATGTTATTATACTCAAGGACATAAAATTTTAAATAATACGATTTTGTAAAACTTAAGTTAATTTCTCTTGATTTATATAAATTATTTAATGTAAATTCTGAGAAATATTGATTATTATTTAACAAATAAAATGTTTTAGCTAAACAAATTAAGCACTTGTGAATATTTTATAAGTTTACAATCTAGGGTCAAAATGACCCGCAACACGGTTCTACGTATATCGAAAGTCCCGCGGTTCTAGTGTTAAAAATAATTTTTTTTAAAGTAAAGCTTACTGTAATTTACTGTACAAAATTTTGCGGTCACAATGTAACCGTAGCGTATTTTCGAAATACGAACACGAACACGATAATTGTCTTAATTGTAAAATCACGATAATTGTCGTACGTCTGGCAACACTACAAGAGCTTGCGAACGGTTTCTCGCTCAGCTGTTTACCCTTTGTTATTAATTTTTACATTATGGATGTACTTCCTGATCATATTCAGGAACAGGCAATCGACTTAAAATGTGATTCTCAAGCAAACGCGGAATTCGAAAACACGGATGTTAAAAATTTTTGGTTACTCTATTTTCCTATTTACCAAGAAGTTGCTTTGAAAGCTTAGAGGTTGTTAATGCAGTTTTCATCAACATATCTCTGTGAATCTGGATTTTCAGCATTAGCATAAAGTCAAAATATCGAGCAAAGCTGTACCTTGAAAGTAACCCGAGGTTTGCTTTGTCACAGTTACAACATAATATTCAAAAACTTGTCAAAGACATACAGTGCCGGCCCCCTCCTTTATGTTGTGAAATTGACTGGTATTACATGCCAACCTCACCTAGATCCTTGATTACCTAAAATATATTTGATCTGTATTTAATTCTTTTATTTCATATGTTCTAATAATAATATGTTCCAAATCAAGATATGTAGTAATATTAAATTTTGTGTATGAAATTATCTATTCTATATTTTCCTTTAATAACCAGCTTGTTTCAAATTCCGGTTGTGCTACCTGTATTGACCTAATATGGTGGTGGTGTTGGGGGGGGGAGTCGTGACCTCACATCAGTTTTCAAAGGGGGGCACAAAGACTGAAATGCTGAGAACCCCTGGGTTAAGGAAAGAGAAAATTGATAACATACAAACACTGCTGTATACACACATTTCCGTAGATGTAGGTACCCTAAAAACAAACAGTTTTTTTTTCAGTAGCTCAGTGCATGCAATATGTATGTTTATCATGCAGTATGAGGTAAATAAGACTCATCTGTAATTAATCGCCACACAGTGTTCATATGAAATAAGGTTATCTTACAAGAATAGAATTGCATTTTTTTCCCAAACTATTATATTATATGGACTTTCAATGAATTAGGCAGATAACAATGAAATGCCCCTATGCTAAAGGAATTATTTTTTCTATACAGTCATATAAAAAAGCAAAAAAAAAATATTTTTCAAACGATAAAGTTCGTTAAATATTAAGATCTCCCTATATCTGCTTAATTTGTTTACGTTTTGAAATTAGAGGTAATCGTTTCTCTTATTTTAAAATATAAGCTGCGGAATAAAATATATTAGTTCCATTGTTTTATACACGAGAGTTTTTGACATGTGGGGGCGCAAATGCACAGACAATTCCTCCAGTTATAGTTTGATATGTGTTGCATCCAACACATTTTATAATTATAGAATGAATTGTTAAAATTTTCAATCATCAGCAGAAGGATTGAGCATTTCTCCTCATTAGCTCTGTGTACGATATTTTACCACACGCATGGCCGAATGGATTCCAGCGCTGTAAAGTGATTAAAAATATAGCTTTTTGAAATCAGTCGTTCCAAGTGTGTTGCTTTTAAATTCTTCTAGATGTACTGAATTAATATGGTGGAACTGACACATCGTTGGTAGCCGATTTTTCTCAAGGTAATCAATTTTAGACGTTGATTTGTAAATGAAAGTTTCATGAAGTTTGTAAATATTTCTACTGTCTTTCATTTGAAGTAATTTAATTCAAATTTTATTCGAAGTTTCGGACATAAGTGATTGATTATTGAAAAACTTAGATTAAGGTTATTAGGAAAACTATTAAAAATTATAAGGCTTATAAAAAAGTAGATTGCTATTCCTAAATTTCATTAGTTAATATACTTCATATTAAAACTTACCAGAGGATTAGAAAATACATCAGTACCATAAAACAAAATTTACCATAGCCATTGTATAAAAACGCAATACAATAGAATGTACTTCAATAAACTTGTATTATTAAGTGTAATGTACAACATTTACCTTGCAGATCAGTTTTGAAGATGCTGATGTAAGAGGAGGAGAAAGGCTGAACTGAATAATTAAATCATATTCTTTGATTTTAAACAAGGTCATCCCATCCCCTAGACCCCCAAGGGGGTTCCAGTGTGGGGGAGGTAATTGAAGCTATTTCTCTGTGAGAGAGGTTGGACGCTGTTCGGTTTCGAATGGCGACTTGCTGTGGGCAGAGCAAGCTGCCCGGGTGATAATTGTTGAGTGTTAAACTACCGGTTTAAGACTGGATAGTTGTCATAGAATAATATTATACAATTGTATAATAATTGTACATAAAGGTTATAAAAATTATATGCTTCTCGGGTTCTTATTTGATGATCACGTAACACGGCGTTCGCTGCGCAAACTAGTGGTGGGATATCTGAAGCTTGCTCGTAACCCGAATTATAGCTCGTAACTCGAAGCAAAAAATCTGCCAAGAGAATGCTCCTATCTTAAAAAACTCGTAAGTAGAGGTACCACTGTATATATATATATATATATATATATATATATATATATATATATATATATATATATATATATATATATATAGTCGAACCCCGTTATGGCGAACGCGGTGTATAACGAACTCGTGGATATAAACGAACGGAAATTTTGGTCCCGTCGTTTTCCTAATATACGCAATTTAATTAGTATTGTGGCAGTTTAATGTATTCCATTTTAGTCGATTTAATTCATTAATGATCATTTTTAATAGATTTTATCTTTTTTAATTCATCATTATTGAATGCAGATTGCAACTAATGAGTTATACATTTTGTGAACATTTTTCTTAACGGTTCGGATATAGCGAACCACCGGTTCGTTATAACGGGGTTAAACTGTATATATATATATATATATATATATATATATATATATATATATATATATATATATATATATATATATATATATATATATATATAGTAAAATAGAACTTTAATACAAAATAAACTGAACATAAGTTTCATGAATCTTATCTAACTGTCATATATACACAATGCAAAGTTCTGTGATATTTATCGATGTTTCAAAGTAAATGAGCAAGGAGGAGCCAGTGAATATAAGAGAGATAGAGTAATACAATACCATTCATCACACTGTTTACTGAGGAGTGCATTATTTTACGTACCTTGGCCGGACACATTAATCTGTATTTCTATGTTATCATATTACGTATGATATTCATGGATAATTTAGTTGGACCGCAACCAAATATTTTTCAAACATAGTCGTTGTGAAATGCAGGAGTAAAAATAAACAAAAGATGCAATGTAATATTATTAATGAGAACTAAATTCGAAGAATATATAGATATTGATTTAAATAACCGCTATAGACCATGTATGACATAACATATGATTAATGATGTAGTTAATATCAGAAACTAACTTCTCTCTGTTTTTTGAAAGCTGAAGTACCAACATCATCAGTAAGAGAGACAATTGTTCATACTCCTGTTTTTAATATTTTTATCAAACATCCAGTTCACTAACCTATATATTACAACTATAAAGTACTTTTGTTAAAAGTTATCTCCTTCTCCCTCCAACAACAAGAAATAGATAAATTAAAACCAAAAATTTTGTTGAAGCTATAACACCCACCCTGGTCAACATTACTACATATAATCATTGACAATCATTTCAATTGGGCATAGTCTATAACTTGTTGGCTTGGCAAATATAGGAAAAATAGAAAATTTATGCATGAATAGAAAAGAAAACAGACCGTATATGCGTACATAAGGATTAAAATATTGTGAAAAACACAGTTAAAAATATGTTTACATATTGTAAACATTTGTTCCGCTATTTAAAAAAAATGAAGAAATTTTGAGAATTTATTACTATTATACTTAATATACTTATCTATGACCGAAGGAAAATTATATTTCAGCTATATGGATATCATTGATTAACCAAACGTGATAGATATTTGTTTTAATATCCAATTAATCTAAATATCGCGTCAGATTGCTTTCTATTACACATTTTGTTATTTAGCAAAGAAAACGATATTAAATATCCACTAATGACTCTCTCTTCTTCTATTAAACAAAATTTTTTTGCAAGACTTCGAATGCGAATGGCATTTGCATACAAATTAATCTCGATGGTAGAAAAATATCTCAACTATATCTCTCAGTATAATCAACCTTTATTTATTCCCTTTTTTTTATACTCTTTAGAAACCTTTGATATAATCAAACGGAGCTTACATACTAAAGATAATGTTTCCAGATGAAGTTTTTTGTTCTTTGGGAATTTATGTAAATGTTAATAAACAACATATATTTCCCACGCTAAAATTATGCACATAAAAAAAAAGAATGTTTTTTTCCAATTTTAAAAACTTAAATAAAATAGAAAATAAAACCCAGGTTTTAATATCCAGTTAATAATTCTCATGTTTAGAAATCTGTGTAAATGTTTATGAATAAAGCAATTTTTAATGACGAAAACTATAAAAAGAAAAATTGAAGAATTTTAATAAAATGCAAAGTGTGGTAATCTTTGTAGTTAATCATGATTCAAAATTCAAAAGTGCTTTTATCGCTGCAAGATTCTGTTTTCTTTTATCAATTTATACTTGAACTATTTCATGTTTTTTCTTATGTATTTTATTAAATAAAGTTTCCTGTTTAATATCTGCTATCTTTTCAATTTCGCCTCATTAGCTATAAACGCTCTGTTACATAACTGAAAGGAATTTGTTTGAACGACTAATTTTCATTAAACTTTTAATATAAGTTCTGTTTATTTCCTTAAACTCTCTTCCATTAATTAAATTCATTCTCCCAAACGTATGTAAAGGACTTTCATCATAAAAGAGTTTTCAACTGCGATAAATAAAAACTCAGATGCAAATGCATGGTAAGAGATATATTATTAAATATTTGTTATCTGAAATATCCCTAAAAGAAAGATCGAGGAGAAAATAGTATTAATTCAGTATTTCACACATTTTTTTAAAGAAATTTTAAAGTAAAAAAAACATATTGAAAAAAAATGTCTTTAGAGCCGCTTGCTCGAATTTTCCTAACTACCTAGAGAAACGTATTTAAAATATGAATCAGTCATTGAAAGTATCTAATGAATATTTAGTATTAAGTAGCTTATTCGGCTAATGTTTGATCATGAAGAGACAGATAAAGCGCTTTCCAGACAACAATCTTGATACGTTCTGATACCCAGTGGTTATCAGCATAAATTACGCTTTGTGACGGAACGACAGAGAATATCTTTCGCCTATCAAACATTTTCTAATCGCTGATTCACTTTCATCCACTTTCTTTGCTCATAATAACAAGCAGGGTTTCCATTAGTGCCATGCCTTTGATTGATAATAAAGTGCCTACGAATCGCTAATGAGGCTGATTTCGGCTGAATGTAATGATACGCGCTTTGTCATGACATCAAACATTGACTGCCACATCCTTCTTTGCAGGAATATCAGGCATCGCTGTATCCTGTAACGGATGAATAGGCGACGGTTTGCGCCGTAATTATGTCTTAAAATAATTAATTACGAGCTTATGCAATTAAAAACTATAAATATCTACATCATATATTTCCGATCACAATACGCAAGTTATTGAATGTGTCTTCGTTACGGGACGCGGTACAATTAATGGATTACTGAATATATCTGACACTACATCATATTTAACATCTTTTGACGGCTGTCCTGGATTTACTCTTAATTCATGAATGGGTCGCTGGCTGTAAAATTAAGTCTATAAATAATAAACAAATTCTAGGTGTTAAGCATACGCGTATCCTCTAGACATTTTATTTACACTTTGAAATAATATATATATATATATATATATATATATATATATATATATATATATATATATATATATATATATGTGTATATATATATATATATATATATGTGTATATATATATATATATATATGTGTATATATATATATATATATATATGTATATATATATATGTATATATATATGTATATATATATATATATATATATATATATATATATATATATATATATATGTATATATATATATATATATATATATATATATATATATATATATATATATATATATATATATATATATATATATATATATATATATATATATATATATATATATGTATTATGAACAAGAATAAAATCTTTAGTCAACTTCTTAGACGCACACCATAACTATAACTAGACGTTTTTATTGTCTAAATCTGAGATCATAAGATGTGTTTGTCTCTGTAAACCAGTGATTCCTAACCGGTATGCCGTGAGATTTTTTTGGAGATATATTAGTGGGGGTCCTTTTAAAACAGTGGTTCCCAACCGGTGGTCAGCGAGAGCCCCGGGAGTGGTCCGGCACCACATGTAAAATAGCTGTCAAATAAATGGAGATTTTGAAAGCAATGCTCATTGAACTACATTGGCCAAATATATCCGATGACTATCAGGTATTGGATAAAAATTTCTTAAAAGTTTAACAGAATTATTTTATTACTAGGATATGATACATAAGAATGTGAGTACGTTAATCCTGTATTCTTTTTGCCTGAGGGATATTCTATACCCCCCATACTCCCGGAAGGTCCCCCCCCCTCAAGTCGGGGGAAGTAGGGGCTGGGGTGGTCCACACATGGCTCAAATTCTGGCTTTGTGGCCCGCATACTTTTACGGGTTGGAAACCACTGTCTTAAAATAAATACTGAAACCACTGTCTTAATATAAATACTAAGTTGATAATAAACATTTGTTATCTAAGCTCCAACTGCACATTAATAAAACAAAACTGTTCTTACAGGTTTCCTCTGTAGACCTCTAGTGTAATACTACACTTTATCTCATGGCCAGTTTCGAAATTGTGTTAATAAATTCTATTCTGGTGTTTGTTACTTATATCCTTTAATAAATGAATAAAATCAGCAATGGAGTAAGTGTTTATTTGAACTTAATTTTGCATGTTCACGATATAAACAAACTTTGATATAATATAAAAATCTGAAAAATCTAAAATCCTAAAAAGGGTGCCGAATTTCTAATATCGATCCCAACAGTATTACAAACGTAAAAAGTTTGTGAATCCCTGCTATAAATTAATTACAAGGGTGATTTCCCATTTGGGATTTGTCCATCGAGGAAATCACCTTTCTCTGAGACATGGAAAAAGAATATCGCTTTCAAACGTAAAATACCTGTATAGATAAAATCGCTAATTGCAACATCTTGGAAGCAAAATAAATCTTTAAAAACCACTAGTTGGTACACGTCAAAACATGACGGCTAGATAGTAAATAAATGCACTAATACACAAATTATACTCAACACATCATTGCCAAATGTTGAAAATCATAATAATGCACAGAATTAAATTGATCTGTTTAAGCGGCCTCGTGCTTAGAGAGTATCTAAAGCCAGAATTTAAAATGTCACTAAACATGTGCAGAAAGCAATTTTTTATTTGAAAATTATCACTAATTAAACAGCGCGAAATAAACAGTTTCCATCATGTTTAGTCTTTTATTTCACAAACATAATTATCATAAAAATAAAAATGGCAGACAGAGACCTAGAGAGACTGCTCGGAACAAACGTGTTTATCATTAAAACATGTCACTGAGCATGCGCAAAAACAGTGCGTTTCTAAAGACAGATTTAAACATGCCGCTGAGCATGCGCAGAAATAAATTTTTAATTGTAAATTATCCCTCATTAATAGAAATTGCGGTTACAAAAACCAAATTTGACAAATCTACAGGTTACAATCTTTCGTTTAAGACCAAAATGAAGTAAAACGATGCAGTAGTTTTCTCTTACGGACTGCCCAAAAAGTCGGCTTAGCAACTTAAATATATAGAAACTCTGGTTTTACAGGTATTGACTTATGTCTTCCCCAGGTCTAATATTACTAGATGGTATTGTGTCTGTGAAAGACTCACGATTGCAAACATGAATTCCTGATATCTTCATAAAGACAATCACAACTGTCGCTCTAAGACATAGAAAAACAATGTCTATTAGGCTGAACCAGACAGAAAGTTTTGCTTTGTATGTCTCATTTAAGTAGCTGTCATTTGTGATTTTATTGATCCCGGAAGTTCCTAGTAACTATTACAAGCATAAATGTCATCATCAATAGGATGATCTTTTTCTAGAATGTAAAAGAAACGAGATATTTTTAACCCTTCAGCGGGCGCGACCGTGTATTAACGGCAATATTTTCGTAATTTTGAATGGTTTGTTTTGACATGTAAGGTTTGAATATTCTAAGCAGTTTCTATTTATAGCTACACCCTTTCTAATGCAGGTGTGATTTTCTGACCCTTGTATTCCTTTTCATTCATCGTCAGTCGTGATTTGACCATGGTAAACTAGCAATTATACTGGATAACAATACGAAAAAACAAGGAGTCTATGTAGTCGATCCAATGTGCAGCTGTTACACAGTATCCCGCATATTACGAAGATGGACAAATTCATTGTTTTTTTAGGTTTTTGGACATAATACGAATCAGTCCGTAAGTTGTCCTTAATTCCAATAAACCAGGCAGTTTTGAAAAAAAAGCGATTGTATCTGCATTCTTTGTCCTTAAACCTTTAGTTTACGGGGCCCATTTTTCTGATTCCCTATTTAGAACGGGAAATTTAACACCCCCTTTGTAAAAATGGCCATTAAGGGGGTTAAATATATATATATATATATATATATATATATATATATATATATATATATATATATATATATATATATATATATATATATATATATATATATATATATATATATATATATATATATATATATATATATGTATATGTATGTATATATATCTATATATATATATATATATATGTATATATATATATTATATATATATATATATATATATATATATATTATATATATATATGTATATATATATATATATATATATATATATATATATATATATATATATATATATATATATATATATATATATATATATATGTATATATATGTATATATATCTATCTATATATATATATATATATATATATATATATATATATATATATATATATATATATATATATATATATATATATATATATTTTCATTCATTCTTGGGATACATGCTATCCCACCCCGTATGGAAAGGGTTAATTATAAATATATCTCATTATTATTAACATGTTGTATCTTGTCATTAAACGCAAAATTATTATTTTCAATTTGAAAAAAAAAAGTTTATTACAAAAATTCAAGGTTGAAAGAGACGTTGCACTTTGTGCCACGCGCGCCAGCTGGTGTTAAAAAAAATAAAAAATGGAACGTCCGCTTAAGAGTTAAACTTCTTCTCTGATTAATACCAGAGAGAATATTTTATTGAATAAAAATTGATAATTTTTTAAACGCCATTTTTAACATATTCAAAATATTACGGATATTTAATGCATTATAATAGATACAATTACTGCCTACCAAAGGCATTAAAAGACCTGTACTTAGGTTATTCGGGCGTTGCAAATTCCACATAATGGCAGAAATAAATATGAAGTGTAAGCATCTGGTGCTGAATAAATGAGCAGTAAATCTGATTAATGCACTCTGAGGCATAGTTATAAAGAGTTAACATTGTTTTCCTTTTTAGTCTGAAAATTTCGTCATCATTTTTTGCTCCCCGCAACATTTTTAGATATTCACTTGGCACTAGAGAAAAGAAATAAGTAGTTTTTCTCACAGGTAATCTATACATTTTATGAGCATAATTTAATGGCTTATGAACTTCTTGATATTCTCAGCGGGGAGCCTGGGTAGAGGATGCATATGTCGTAAAATTTGCATTCTAGAGAGCACAAGTATTGTTCCCCTAGCAGAGGTAATAAAATGCGCTATTAAAAGAGAAACTTAACAATATGGGGTTTTGAGAACGCGTAACATCTTGTGGGTTGTGTTTAAAGTGGTTTTTGAGTATACCTTTAAAGTATGCTCAGTACGATTTTAAGTTTATAACTGCAATTTCAGTAACTTTAATATCACTGATTTAAGTTTATCGTTTTTTATGTTTCACTCGCTAAGCATTTCTTTTTTTTCCCCATCTTCTATAAACATTAATAATAGCACAAATCTATCTCTCTGTCTGGAACGTTTTTTCCTTTTTGTTGCCATATTCAAATGTACTTTGATTACTGCGTTTAAAAAATAAAATAAATTGAAAATAAGCTTTAATTGTTGAAATATTTTAATATTATACTTTCCTCTCGATCAAGATATATAAAGATAGTTTTCAACTTGTAACATCTTTAAATAAAAAATTCCGAACACCTCAATGGTTTATATTTGGCGCGTGTTCATTTATGAATTAAAATTGTGAAACAACTATGCTAAATTTTTCCACCGCAGTTAATGAAAAATTTACTTACAGCGCAATGTATTTCATTTAACATGAATGTTCAAAAGAATAAAAATCATTATATTGAAAAAAACAGTTTAAAAAAATATTTTTTTAATACATAAATACTTAAAACCAATATTTCATTCTTATTTCATAATGTTTCAATTTTACAATAGCTTTGTTTGATACTTTTAACAGACAGAATTTAATATTTCATAATTACTACATGTAATAGAATTAAGTAAAGTGATGCTATTATGTGAAGTTCAAATTTTATTTAAATTTAAAATAAAAATGCATCTTAAATGGATCGTAATAGTGCTGATATTGCATAATTTTAAATAATTAAAAATTTGTATAATTTAAATAAAAGAAAGTAGAGCAGCTATGAAGTGTACGAACAATATTGACTTTGCAGATGTAATTTGATAAAAATTAAAATTAACACGGCATTTTTGACGGGCTAACCTCTAGTTTTAAAATAAGGATGATCGCAGTATTTATATGGAATAATCAAAAAATATTCAAAATGATTAACAGTAATTAAAATGACTAAGTTTATTTTAGCAAAATATAATTATGGAGTGATTTCGAAATCCTTAACTATTTATTGTCTAAGTTTTGCATTTATTTTTATCTAATACTAGCATTATTGCCCGGCGTTGCCCGGGTAGATATATAGATATAAAATTTTTCATGCATTCCATCAAAAAATTACTGAGCTGCACCC
This sequence comes from Dolomedes plantarius, assembly GCA_907164885.2. Classification (NCBI taxonomy): domain Eukaryota; kingdom Metazoa; phylum Arthropoda; class Arachnida; order Araneae; family Dolomedidae; genus Dolomedes; species Dolomedes plantarius. The sequence continues at coordinate 117,221,266 of OU015500.1, read as the reverse complement.
CCCGAAAAGAAACACTTCGCCCTGCCCCCCCGTCACCCCCAGACTAACTCTCAAACCACCCCTCAGAACAAACCTCTTTTCCCCCGCGTATCGAATTAGACTGGTTGTAGTAAAGGGGCTGTATCCACATATAAGAGGTACGCTTAGGGGCACAAAAATCATTAAAAATTAATTAAAAAAAGCTGATTGAGCCCCAAATTTCGTTTTTCCTGATTTAAGTTTCTTGGGTCCTAAACATAAACTGTGCCGAATTTGGTCCCGGTGGGTGAAACAGTCTATGATTCTATAGCGGACAAACAAACAGACACGCTCTTTTATATATATAGACTAACAAAAGTGTTACAGTTTGTTTCTACTTTGAACTTATAACCTGTGATCTATCGTCGGTTTAAGCGCTTATGGTATACTGGATCGATTTTTGGGGACTGGGACGTCTTCGACAACTAAGAAGTTGGAAATTTGGGCTATTCTTTTAAAGCCCATATCTTATACAAATATGCATGTATCATTATGATTTTTTTATGTTAATTTGGTAAGACCTTTATGAATATTTTAAGATAAAAAAAAATTTATTTTTGGATTGAAAAGTAAATTTAAAATAACAATATAAACAAAAATACTTTTCCCCCTGAAATTTTTGAGGTATTCACTTTGTAACACTTTTTCAAAAATTTAGTGAAAATCTTACCTTGAAATCTTGTGTGATGATTATACACAGTTTATTTTATATAGTGAACCCATTTAAGTCTTTGTTACACTTTTTAAAAAAATTTTAAAAAATTTTAAATTTCACTTATCAGAAATTTGCATATTTTTGTCATACATTTTCACCATTTACAAAAATATCTTAAGGTTTAAAAATAAAAAATAGGTCATATTGATACAACAGCACTTATTCTATTGACTTTTAAAATTTCAGAGATGTACTTGCAACAGATTTTGCAGAAAGTGTACCATTACATGAAAAAATCATATTTTGAGAAAAACGCAAAATACACTTTCCCATTATATGGGATTTAAATGTATGTTTACATTTTTATGTTGCTAATAATTGTTGTTAGAGTGTCAAAAAGTACATAAATTATATATTTTTGTAATCTGTAGAATCTGCTCTATTTTTTAAGCCACAAATTCAAAAATAAATTTTTTGAAGGTATTTGACGTCCCAGTCCCCTTAAGGCTGTGGTGTGTTGTTGCGAGATTGATGCGCCTGAAAATACCATTTTTATTGGAGTTTCAGCATTTATGTAGCTGTAAATAGTAAACAATTTTTTTTCCATAGGTTAATATTGAGGAGAGCCAATCCAAAGGGGTTATTACACATCAATCTTAAATTTAAGAAATGTGTGTTTGGAATTATTTGAGAAGTTAAAACCTGCAATAGTAAGATCTATGCGCCATTTGGTCTAAGTTCGCATGTATAGAAAATTCTAAATGGTACAGATGTTCATAAGAAAATAATAACAAATAAAACAAATGAATAAATATTTTATGATCAATGGAAATGTATCATTCCCACCTGAACTAGCAGAATCATGATGATGAAATAATGTTTAATCCGTCGGGTTTGACACGAGTACCTTTTATTCACTTTTAAATGAGCCTCATTTCTTTGAAGTTTAAAGAAAAATGATAATTTTAATTAAAGTATTTGAAATTGGTTGTTTACCCAAAATCCTCCATGTAACATCATTATTTCTCTTGAGAGAAAAATTGTATTAATTATCTTAAATAAAGATTAAAACTGAAAAAAAGCTGAGGTTACTGAAATTAATTTGAAATGGTTCTGATCGCGTTTAGCTTCAGAATAAAGTAAAAATTTAACTTTTTCTATAGAATATAGAAATTGTTGCCAAAGTCTATGAACCACAGACGGACTCGCATTTAGCCATCGGACCACTTCTGTCTGACTTTTTCCTGCCTCTAGTCTCCCAATAGCTCTCCATCGCAGTTCTTCTGTCAAACGATGCCTGGAAGTCATTGTTACAGTTTGACTATACCATATGTCTAATCTCAGTCTCGCAGCGACAATTGTGGCCTTACTCTGAGACATGCACTTTTATGCTTCTCGCAAAAGACGTATTCCGACTGCAACGTCAATATTTTCAATATTGTAGTATTGTTCAGGACCTTTTACTTAACAACATATTCAAATTTTAAACAGATTGTCCTAGTTTTGAACGTGTTATCCCTCTTTTGTGATTTTTCCTTATTTTTTGATAACTTGTGTAATGCCTTTCTGTCTTTTATGCTTCTTTCTCGTTTCCACATTTGGATAGGACATTTTTGTCTTTGTATTTGTATCACTATAGAAGTATGCTATTTGACACACCGATTCTTACCGTTTAAGACAAGTTGGATGTCCTCATTTTCATTAAAAATTTATATTTAGTAAAAGTGATCATAGATTATAGTGACCACATGTAAAATTCGATCTTAATAGATACACAAATGTTTATTTAAAACTACTGACATTTGTTCTGGACATAGGTTCGTTGAAGCCTTGTGGAAACGCGTTGGGCGTGGAACTTAGGGTTTTGGGTTCAAATCCAAACGAACGACATTAAGTGCATTCGTGTGTAGCCTGATATGGGCACGTTAAATTTGTAGACTGTAAAGTCCTTCTATGAGGTCAGAGAAGGTAGGAGAAGGTACGATGTGGGGGTTTCTCGGTCAAAATTGAGGTGGCACCAGGTGTTGCTTTGCCTGTAGGGTGTCACCATAGAAAGTAGCATTCGTTCGTATTATGTCCGCGTGTCTTCATTTACAACTCCACTGCATTGACAAACAACATAATATTTTGCATGACAACTCTTGTAAATACAACAGAGTAATTTTAAAGAATGTCGCCCTGAAGGATAAAAAAAGTTATGGACCTCTGTTTTAGGTCTACACCTAAATGTCTGTCTTTACCTTTCTCTAAAAAGATCTGCTAAAATTTACAAACATCCTGTCACAGTATTATTTGTGTCATGCAGCAAATATTTTTTTCCTTTCATTAATTAGTAACAAAAGGTTACAATAACTCAAGTAATGACGTCATATGAATAGAAACACATCATCGTAATTTTTTCCCTAAAAAGGAGTCGAAAAAAGAAGAAAATGCATTTTCCAAATCCTAGACTCTTAAAACTAGTAAATTGCGTAATTCAATTGCATTACTCAGTATTTTAAAATTTCATTTCAAACCAGCGCCAATGTATATGAATTCACCTTTCATTTCATGGGAAATAGATTTTTTGCAACGTTCTTTTATGACATTTAAGTGCCATAGAATGCTTTTAATTTCTCATCGTTGCATTTAGGAAATTAGCATAACCAATGAATAAATTTGAAGATTAACTCAAAAATAAGGATAATAATCTCTTGAAAATAAATTCTAATCTTTATAAGTTCTTTCGGAACTCCCCCCCCCCCTATACACATACACACACACTCACACATATTCATACCCATCATATGCGAATTATCATAAAAAATTTCCCTTATAAAGTGACTTGATATCTGTTTTTTAAAGTTGTAAAAAAAAAAATTCAGCTTTCCATACCTGTATCTTTAATTCAGCGATACATACATTTATATTGAAATGTTTGGTTATTTTAGTATGTCAAGTGTAGGTTATTATTGCCTATTAAACTTAACTATATTTCATAATCGTTCAGCGACTTCCAACATTTTAAGAATAAACAAATTCTATTTAGCTTAAACAAATGTTCTGTAATCATAGATATTAGCTCCAAAAAATACAATCTACAATTTCAGGTATATATATGCGTACAATAAATGCTAGTAATATCGTTAACATGTTCAAGATTAATAGATTTTGTTCCTGTAGCTTGCGTAATATAAAACTGCAAACAGATACTTATTTTGTCTACCAAAGCAATGCTATTTGTAGGCTGAAAAGGTAATGGTTTATCAGATTCCCTGACGTGCCTTATGATTAATGTGAAAGTAGACTCAGCGATTGTCTCACATAACTAATAAATTTCAGTTTAAGCTTCTGTCTATATTCATGGGATGTTTTAGAGGAAAGAATGTTTAATGCATTCATTTCTACAGTTTTATATAATCATTTATTCTTTATATGGTTACTTAATATCATTTCAGAAGTTTAAATGTAGCTAGTTTTTCATAGGTAAAAGTGATATTTAATGCATGTTATTTTTAATAGTTTCACCTGACTGGAGAAATCCACCTTGGAGTATATATATTTGCCATGTTGACCTGTTTGATTTTCAGTTCTTATCATTTTCAGATTTTGAAATATAAAACCTTTCTGTTATTTGTTAACATCTATTCCCAGATCTTTTCCCTTTGTATTGATTATCTACATATTTAAAACATTTCCGTAACTGACTGACTGACTGATTGACAGACAAACTAACTGACAGATAACGAAAAAACAAAACCGCTGGACCTAAAGGGCTGAAATTTTGCATGGCGATTCTTCTCATAGTGTGTGTTGCACTAAGAAAGATGTTGGAAAAATTATTCTTAGATTTTTTTAAATAAAATTTTTAAGCTGTTTATATAACATTCTTTAAAGTTTGAATTTAAAATAATAATTTGAGGGTTATAAAATTTATATCACGCGAAAGATCATAAAAATTCTTTAAAAATGAAATCTTTTTCGAATCTTTACTTCCATTTTCTGACTTTTGGTGAATTTTAAAAGATTAATTTTTAGAATGTAATTTATTAAATGCTGATCACGTGGTTTCTTTTCTTTTTGCGATACCTTAAAATAATTGTACGTCACGTGCATAGCAACGAAATAAATTGACAAATAAATATTTGTTTTTCTTTGTAATGCGACAGACGATTGGATAATATCCAAAAAAAATATTAAAATACAGTAAAAGGAATGTTCCTCAAACTGTACTATATTCTTTTGTATATTCTGTTAGGTTTAATTTGAATGTTTTCTTCTTCATTATTTTGTCTATAAAAATATCCGTTACCTTTTTTTATAATTTTTTTTGCATTAATTACATACATTGACCGTTGTATTTAATTTTAATGCACTCCGTAGCGAAGTACGGGTCTTCAGCTAGTTCGGATATATAATACGGAGTGGACAAATTTGGTTCTTGATATGTAAGAAATACCTATGTTGTGAGTAATTGCTTTAATTCGACTTGTTCCATATCTACAGCTGAATCAGTAAACATCTTACAGTCTCTAAAATTTATTTATTGCCAGTCAAGAAGGTTCAATACTATAGATTGATCTAATATTATTAATGCAGTTGATTCTTAACCTGAAAAGTCCCGGTAGTCCCTAAAACATGAAAGAAAAAAACTGTGAAGCCTCGCTCATGCAAGATATGATATCTTGCATGGGTTGCATGAGTAACTTGCATGAGTTTATATCTTGTATAGATGTATACCAAATCATAGTAGAATTCCTGTCAATGAGTAAGCAATGCGTTAAAAAAAAAAAAGTAGTGTCAAGTTTTATAGTGAGAAATTTGCTTTTTCGGCCTAAAGAGCGTCAATAGATGTTATTTAAATAAATATAAGGGTAAAGCAATGTAATACACACTTCTGCGTGTTGTAAAGACCGAAAGTATTGCCGTGTATTACTATTGTAAATGGCATTTTATTATATCATTATTTCATACAATTTAACTGCATTGTGTTTTAAAGGGGGAGATCACCTTAAAACCTTCAAAAAAAACAATTTTTATTAGGATTTAATTTTGAATAATAATATGAAATTAATTTTAAAAAAATTAATTCGATACTGCAATTTGACACGATTTCATGGCCTAATGTAAAAGCTAATAGTACAGTAATTTATAGAAATTTTAAATGGCTTTTTCTAAAAATTGTTGTTTGCAAACTTTTGCGCACTATTTCTTCAAAACTAATGGTCACAAATTGCTAAAATTGTGTATACATGTATATATAGTATGTTTATACAATTTTCACCTAAATTTAGTTAAGTACATATTACTAATTTTTTACAGCAATTTGTTTGTGAAAACAATTTATGATATCCCTTGTACATTACAATACATTTGCCTACAAAAAAATTTATGCCAAATATGGTAATTATTGTAGGTGTATATTAAAGTATAACAGATGGATAGAATGTATACAAATAATTTAATATATCTCTTATAGTTTTTAAAAAATCTCCCCGCAATGCATTCATTAGTCATGAAACATAAATTTTTTACATAAAATAATTTTAATAATCTCCCAACAATTCTGATTTTGTTTTCTAATTGATAAAGCTGTGTACAATTCACCCTAAAAATTGGTTTAAATTAATCACAAACTAAATTAATTGAAAACTAAATTAATTGTCAACACTTTAAGCTTGGTAGTAAAATCAGTGTATTATTAAAAGTGCAAAGGAGATCTCCCTTAAACATATTATAAAAATATTTTTAAATCTGTATTTTCAACCTTATTTTATTTTCGAAGAACCCTACCAGTCTGTTTATGGTTTGCCAAAAGTTTCTAGGCTTTATTACAAATTTTTGATTTTTGTTCAGTCATATAACCCGTTATGCTGCTTCCAATGTGACATGTTTCAAAATATCCAAAGCGGAAAAAATATCGGCTTGCATATTTTTACTTTTTGAGAACCTTACATATTTGATTTTTTAAAACGTCATCATACCTTTAAATATTTATAACAGTGTTAAATCAAAAATTCATAAATTTTGTATATTTGGCATAGCATATTCGGGAAAGACTCTGCATCAGAAAATCCAACCAGTTAAATAAATAACCAAAGTTACTACGTTAATTAAAGAAATAAATAAAAATATGCATGTTGTTATCTTTTAAATATGCAATGATCACCTCCGGTATAATAGTATTTGATAAAATTCAAGGAAATAATTTATGCAAAATGCTCGAATAGTACACACATAAATTATTCGTTGAAGAAAACATAAAGAATATTTGATAAAAATCTCGAACTGAAATATATATTACTATATGGATTTATGTTATAATGCCAAAAAAATCAGGATTTTAAATTTTAAGTGAAAATTAAATTTTAGTAAACACTAAATAAAATATGCAATTCAGGTTACAGGAACGATTCACTTATTCCTTAATGATGCTAATATTTGAAACTAATTTCCTCAAAATAATATCCAAAGATTAGTTTTGCTGAAATTCATTATAAAGTTTGTGTATAAGCAACACAAAGTCTGTGAATAATGTTGCTACATCTCCTAAAACTAAATGAGAAACATTTTCAAGTTAATAACTAAATATTTTGAGTAAGCCCTCTGAAGGTTCTTTAACAATTAGGCAATTAGATGTATTAACAACGAATGTTGAATGAATGAAATCTTTTGAATATGGACTATTCCATTTGTAAGTTTCTATTAATTTTTGAAAATATAATAATTCATATAGTAGGAAAAACAAAAATTATTCGTACTCCCGAAAACATTATTTAAATTAAAATTAATTCAATAAAGTTTTATTTCGTAAAATATATAGTTATGCATGATTATAGAATATTCATGTTATTACACAGTTTCTTCTAGAAAGTGACCACAGTTACTCTGTCGTATCAAAGTAAAATCAAACAAACTATATTATTTCTGTATAGTTGTAGTGAGGAAAGTTCATAATTTAAAATACATAGTACACCTCCTAAGTAGTAATTTGATATATTTTATTTTATCTGTTCAATATAAGCACTGATAAATTATTGAAAAAAATAATGCAATGAATGATGTAAAATCATCAAAGAGGTGAACTACATTAAGCTTGTGAAGGAAAAATTATATAATTAAGTAGTTTCATGTACTTCAGCAAATAAAGGGAGCGCCTAGCTACAAGACCTATGTGCTCTGGATCTCGATGACGAACGAGCGACGTAGTGTTTTATAATAATTTTTAAACTGGGTTTCCATCTTAGAGATTATACGCTTAACCCTACTGTTCTGTTTGTATTTACTTTACGAATGTACCGTTCGGGTCAATATGGCCAGGTCTTCAATCTTCAGAAATGTTGTAGTTTTAAAATTCATTTCTTGAGCCTATTCCCTTTTAATTATGATGCTTACTAAGATTTTGTAAAATTAAAGTGAAATACTCACTTTACCAAAGATAGAAATTTATTTTAATGCATAATACATTGTATAACAAAGGTCTAATAATTTCTTCGATATATATATATACATATATATATATATATATATATATATATATATATATATATATATATATATATATATATATATATATATATATATATATATACATAAACAATCACTAACTGACCAAAAGTATCCGAACGCCGAATGGTATGGACTCGGAGATTTCTGAGGCGTATACAGTCATGGACAAAAAAATTAGCGCACCAAGAAGGAGTCGTCAAAATGAAACGAAATTGTACATACGTAATGACTACTTTGATATAAGTAAATGATAAGAAAATCAAAGAAAAAGGATAATTTATTTCAGAGAAAAAGGCAAAAGAACGGAGGAGTTAATACTCCGTTGGACCCCCTCTAGCGCGAATGCACGGTGCGATACGATCGGGCATTGAGTCATACAAGTTCTGTATGATGTCTTGAGACATTTCGTTCCATATTTGCTGTAACCTTGCCTCTAGTTCGTTCAAACTCGTGGGATGCCCAATTTGTCGTTCCAAATGATCCCAGATATGCTCGATTGGAGACAAATATGGGGATCGGGCAGGCCAAGGAAGGGTAGTAACAGTGCTGAGACAGTCTTGTGACACCCTTGCCGTATGAGGTCGAGCATTGTCTTGTTGAAAAATGGCTTCTGGGAGCCGTTGCATGAGTGGCAACACATGTGGTTGTCATGGGCTGTCATGGTGCCACGGAAAAATACTAGGGGTGACCGTGTATTGTAGGCAATGGCACCCCATACCATCACACCAGCTGTGGGAGCGATGTGTCGCTGTACAGCAAAGGCAGGATTGAAGCATTCACCACGGGCTCTCCACACACGAACACGATTGTCATCACTGCCGAGATTGAATATGTATTCGTCGCTAAAGACGACCTGGTTCCATTCCGCTGCAGTGCAGTTTCCTTGTGCGCGGCAAAACTCCAAACGGAGGCGTCGATGGGTGGGCGTGAAGGGCAGCACGCGTAATGGGCGCCGCTATACCAACTGTCCTTCAGCCAGGCGCCTTCGTATGGTTCTAGAAGACACAGAGGCCCCTAGTGAAGGTGCTACCTGTGCCTGGATGGGGTCCGATGAAGCAGTTGGCTGTACGCGTGCATTTCTTACGATGTGGTGGTCTTCTCTACGACTGGTCTGTCGAGGGCGTCCTGAGCCTGGTCTTCGTGTACATGACATCTCTCGGGTCCACTGGTCCCAACACCTCCTTACAACACAATCAGAGCGGCCTAATTGACGAGCTACTCGCCTAGCTGACCACCCAGCTTCCATCATCCCAACGATTCTCCCCCTATCAAACTGCGACAGCTGCTTATATTATCTTCGAACACGGCGTAATGACATGTCTATCTCAGCTCTTCCTTTGTAAATGATTCAGCACACTCAAACAAGCTTTGGTTACCTGTTTTAAACTCCACAGAGTACGCTGTTCAACGCCCTCTACCGGTTATACGTAATGCGCAATCACGCTGCATTTCTAATCATTTGCATATCTCCCCGACATGTACCATCATTGCAAGTTTCGTTACGATCCCGCAATTATTTCTTGGTGCGCTAATTTTTTTGTCCATGAGTGTATTTATATGATGTTGATCCTACTTTTGCATCGATGACAGCCTGCACACGTCTGGGGAGACATTCCACCAGTTTTTGATAAGTGTCCATGGGAATTGACTTCCCGGCGTCATCACAGTTCAAGTGAGTGCTGGCAGTGAGGATAGCCGATTCGGCTGGCTTCGTCATCTAATTCATCCCTCAGTTGTTCAATGGGATTTAGATCAGGGCTCTGAGAAGGCCAGTCAAGTTTTTGGACACCCATTTGGTCAAACCATGCCTGCGCAAGTATCGATGTGTAAATGGAGCAGTTACCATGCTGGAAGAGAAATGGGCGTTCCCGAAATATTGCCATAGATTTGGGAGAGCAGCATTGTTCAGAATGTCCACATACATTTCAGAGTTCATGTTTCCAACCACAGGAAGAAAGGAACCCAGGTCAAACCACTAAACATACCCCCACACCATGATGCAGCCTCCAAAAAACTTAACAGTCGGCCAAATGCAGTCACGAAAGAAGCCCTCGCCGGACATCCGCCAAACCCAGACGCATCCATCGGACTTCCAGATTGTAAAGCGAGATTTATCACTCCAAAGAGCATCTTTCCACATGTCCACAGTCCAATGACAGTGAGCTTTGCACCATTGCAATCGACGATTCACATTCTGGGGAGTGATGTTCGGCTTGTGAGCGGCTAAACGACCATGGAATCCCAGGTTTTTTTAACTCTCGACGTACAGTCCTGCTGCTAGTACTAACGCCTGATGAACTTTAGAACTTCTGAGTGATTTAAATCAATGAGGACATGCGATTTTGTTTCACTACCCATTTCAGAGTTCTGCGGCAGCGTTCACTAATTTTTTTCGTCCAGCCACTTCGTTTTTCCGCAGTTTCACTGCCTACTTTCACTGCCGCAGTTTCACTGCCGACGTTTCCACTTCACAATTTAATCACTCACGGTGGATTTTGGCTTCTGTAGAATATCTGAAATTTCCCGAAATGATTCACAACAAAGGTGGCATCCAACTATGATGCTACGATCAAAGTCACTATGCTCGTTTGACTTACTCATTGTCTCACAAACGTATAAAAATGACCTGACAAACCACTACCAACACTTTTATATATTTCGGTCACCTACCAGATCCACTTCTTTAGGGGGGGGTGTTCGGATACTTTTGGCCAGATAGTGTATATATATGTATATATATATCTATATATATTTATATATATACATATATACACTGTCACAAAAAAAAATATATGCACCAGGAAGGAAACGAGCTACTATCACGAAACTTAACATGTATGTAGTGTATGAGGAGATAGGCAAATGATTAAAAATTCAGAAGAACAGACCGTTTTATTAAGAAGATATTGCATGAAAAATGTTACAAATCAGTAAGTAATAAATCCTCCTCTGGAAGAATACAAGCTTACACACGGCGTGACATCGAATCAAGGAGGTCACCTATGACCTCCCGCGGAAGATCATGCCATAATCAATGCCAACTGAGCAGTTAATTCACCATTATTCCGGGACGGCTGCATTTGTCTTCCAAACACGTCCAAGACGTGCTCTATTGGCAAGAGGTATGGGGACCTAGCAGGCCATGGGAGTACGTCAAATCCTTGGAGACATTGTTGAGAGAGTCGCGCAGTATGTGGACGAGCGTTGTATTGCTGATAAATTGCACCTGAATCACTTGATATCATATGCAGTAACTGGCGTTAAAATCTCGTCCACGTAACTGAGTGCCGTCAAAGTGCGTTGAAGTACGACTAGAGTGATCGTGTGTCCTAACAAATCGCTCCCCTCACTGTCACACCTTGTGTAATCGCCGTATGCCTCACGACAACAAATGCAGGATCGGACAGATGGCCTGACTGCCTCCACACAAGTTTCCACTGGTCATCAGCATTGAGACTGAATCGGGATTCATCACACGCCTCCGGTCGGGAAGATCACACGCCTCCAGTCGGTCATACTCCAGCTTGCCCGAGGTCGTCAAAAATCCAGTCGACACTTCCTATGATGTGGGGTCAGTTGTAGGCGTCTTAATGGACGTCGGCACCTTATAACCTGTGTCGGCCAGTTGTCTCCGAATGGTTTCCCTTGATACCGCCAGATGTCTGGAAGGTGGTAGAGGGCGTCGAAACTATTCTAGCGACGTTGTTGGTGCCGACATGTCCGCTCTTATGATTGTGCGATCCTCGCCCGCATTTGTGTTTCCTGGGATGCCCTGACCCTCTGAGTCACTACCATATCGCTCCGACCTAGGTGGCGGCCGATAGGCCTGTTCGACCAAACTACTCCTCTGAGGACTACTATACGCCCCCTCTCAAAGTCTGGCAATTTTGCTTACTGTCGCCCGTTATGTCTCAGAGGCATCTCTAATCACAATACCGTCCATCCAAGTCGACAGATTTGTTTGAATAACCCTATGGCATGAGCAATCATGCTTTTAAACTCTCCCACGTGCGCATCTCATATGAACATAGCGCTCTTACCCTTGTCTGATTGGCATCGAAATTTTAATAATTTGCATATCTCTTACCAGATTACATTTCTGCCAAGTTTCGTGATAGTAGGTCGATTTTTTCTGGGTGCATATATTATTTTGTGACAGTATATATATGTATATACAGTGATTTCCGCTTATAAGAATCACGTTTGTTATTAATGTTTTTGATTCTTATAAGCGGTTGATTCTTATAGCCGAAATTTAGGTGTTTGGACAGGCACACACACGCACACGCATATATATATATATATTAGATAATTTACCAAAAAATACTCTTTAATTTACGTTATCTTTTACTAATCTTTTAAAAATTCAACTTAATTTCTAGACCAATAAGTAGATACACATGATTATAGCAAGATAAGAAAAAAATCCAATATTTGTCACAACATACCTGCTCAACAGTTTTAACATATCAACTACAGGAAACGAGCAAGAAAAAGTTTTCTATGGTAGTTTGACGTAATGAAGTTTTTAGGAGGCTGTTTATACCTCTTTCAATACCAATAGTCTCAGACCAAGATTTACCCTCTAGCTTACGTTTTGCGGTTAGATAACGTGCTGAATATACTGATGTCACGTTTGCCTAAGCGATAGTGGACACTTCGCAGAAGATTTATGTGTTTCAGGGTACAGGAAGCCACAACTTGGAAATGGGAGGTGGGGAAAAAAGAGTCCCTGTCTTTGTTTGTCAGTGGAGAAAAATAAAATCGGACCCGCACGGGTAAAGATGCCCCCGGGTGAAGCTAATAGGACAGTGTAGTACTAAAGCGTTTAAGGGGAAACTACTATGTTATGTCTAAAAAAGAAAGGGAAGAATTTACGACTGTATTCCATCCCATCTTATCATTCTTTCTTAAAAAAAATAAATAAAGATCTTCGTGCCTTTTAAAGGTTTAAGTGGCTTTTTTTGAAAAATGAAAGGAAAGCGAAGAGTGTAAACTGATTCTTAAAACCGCTGGATTGATTCTTTAAAGCGAAAATTTTAACATGGAAATAATACATTTGTTTTTGTTTTTTGCGATATTGATTCTTATAAACGGTTGATTCTTATAACCACTGATCACTATAAGCGGGGGTTACTGTATATAGATGTCGGACGTAGGTGCTTCACGCCCGATCAATTTACGTAATTTCCACCTCTTTGCAATAATCATGCAGTCGGTGAACCGGTGGTGATGCTTATCCTCTAAATATTTCCATCAAACCGTGTTATGTTGATACCAAGCCATAAAATAGTCCAATTGATGTTCCCAAGCATATTTATTAACTTCCAATTAATTACTCAGCTCCATCAAACTAATTCCCAATATCCCACCCAATTTAAATCTGTGCGCCTAACAGCACACGTCCTTTCCATTCCCTAGTTATCCATGGCTCTGCCGATTTCCTTTGTCCCTAAGTTTTAATAATGCGCTACCGACGCTCATTACTTATTCATTTCGTCATGTCGGATGATCTCTTTGCTAAATAAGCATTTCCTTTCATAGCGCCACCTCAATTCTAAATCCGTCTACTAAAAATTCTCCCATGTGGTTCTGCGGTTCTTCGGAATTGAATCAAGTCGAACCCACTAATTCTATTTTCACTGCAGTGCCTTATGCCGCTTATTTAAATTCCCAGACTTTTAAATTGTTAATCCTATATTTTATTAACTAAAATCCCGTTTTAAGGTTGCGCGATCGCCCCCCCCCCATATTTTTAGCCACACACACACACACACACATATATATATATATATATATATATATATATATATATATATATATATATATATATATATATATATATATATATATATATATATATATGTGTGTGTGTGTGTGTGTGTGTGTGTAAGTAAGTAAGCAAGTGTGTGTGTAAGTGTGTAAGTGTAAGTGTAAGTGTAAGAGTGAAAAGTATAAGTGTTACATTTTAACCACCTCTAATCACCTGTAATTCAACTTATCTCTCTCTATGTTAATCTTTCCGTTCTTTACCCCTTTATCATATCCTAATCTACCACGCCAATTTCTGGCAACCCGTTTTACAGCTACTTCGGTATACTCGCAGAGATAAGAGCTGGGCCCCATGATGTAAGATGATGCTTTGGCTGCAATAGACTAATTAGTTCGTTGTATTGAAATCTTATTGTTTAAACCATTACTTCGATACTTACTTCAGGAGATCACCTTTCGGGTCATCTCATATATATAAATACACAGATCTAAACAAAAAATATACAAAAAATTACAGATCTAAAGAAAAAAAATTATTTTTTGTATTTTTTGTATTGAAACGTAAAACATTCCTAATATATGAATAAAACAAAAAAAAATAAAAATACCGAGAGACTTTTTAAATATTACAAACATTTAAAAACAGGAAATTGCTTTGTATTTATGCCGTCTAATCTGCATTTTAATTGAAGATTAACAGTTTTTTGCTTGTTCATGGTAATTATCAACCCTTAGGAGTTTTTCGACGAAAGCGAATAATTTTTAAGAGTGAAAGACTTTTAAATTCGCATATGTATTTCGAAAAATATCTTTCAAAATAGTCTTTTGTATTTTCTAGACCATTTTTTACATAATATTAATACTTGATATTTTATTAGCATATTTAAAATAACGTAAAATTTATTTCTCAGAGATTTCAGATTTTTTAAAACTTTTGCGATGACATAATGAATGATACGACATACATTTTTAGAAAATAAATGTTAATATTTTTCTAAAGTAATTCTAGACATCATTATAAATCTGAAACGAAATTTTATTATTATTTTTACGTTACTATATATTAAAAAAGTATCATGTCGCAGTTGTCATATGGGGTTTTTACCTTTCATTTCAAATATAATTAAAAGACGACAATAATTTAAAAAAAATATTTCTGCTGTGCAAAATAAAATATATTGTGAATAAAAAGTACTCAGCTAAAAAAAAATATTTCATTGTCTTTTTATATAAATCTGTATTGGTGAAATATAATTTAATTATAATATAAATTCCATTTGTCACCCCAGTTAAGTAATTTACTTGTAGATATGAAAAACTATATTCATTCTGAACATGAAAAATTAAAGAATGATGATATCGTTTGTGAGTACTATATGTTACATAATAGACTAGAAATTAGTATTATTTTTAAACTATGTTTAATAGTTTTTGAAAGATAAGTAGGATTTTGTTCATAAAAATGAAAATTTTGAAACGTTTTAAATCTATTTTTAAAGGGAATTTTGCATCACATTTATGGCAATTCTAAATTAAGGTTGAAAAAATCGTTTTATGCTTGTGTATATATATATATATATATATATATATATATATATATATATATATATATATAAATTGATGCTGTCAACTACCATCAATTATGTGGCATTTTACGAGGATATGACACGATTAAAATATATCGGAATAATACATTTCCTTAAAACATAAATTTTCTATTTTGTAACAAAGAAATTTCTTTCTCAATTTTCAGTGTTAACTGTCTATCTGAAACTCTTTGAATGTCTCTAAATATATTTTTAATAAACACCTTTTTTTAGAAACTTATTTTGATTATTTCACATCCATTCAAAGGGCATAACTAATTTTGATAATTGAAATTCATAACATCATTGTTCTTCCATTTTCGTATAATTTTAATATCTGATGCTAAAGCGTATAAACAATACACCTAGCTATTTTGAATATAAAAACTAAGTTCTTTGAGTGAAGAATAATGTGTTGTGTACGCCCACACAACTCAATTTTATTTCATTATCATTAAATCATATTAAAATCCTAATATCAAATTGATACACCTAATTTTATTTTAATGAAATCAGTTCATTTTGTCACTTGAGAGCTATTGGATTTCAATATTGAATTTCTATGACATAAATATTTAGATTACGTAACAGCAGGGATTATTAATTAAAGAAATGACAAAATGTTGAAATGGACATATGTGAGATCGTAAAAATTGTTCCAGAAATTTTTATATCGTTATACTGAGCAAACCTTTGGCATATATCAGATTTTAAATATAACACACTATCCCTAGTATGGTATAATAAGGTTTCTCTTCGGATATTGTATAATTTTTTTTCACTTCATTTAATTAAATCTACTATTCATATTCTCATAATCCAATTCTCTATCCCTACCGTCTAATAGCCTTTAAACATAGTTTCCAGAACGCATAAATTATATTCTTAAAGAAGTTGAGTTTAAAAGAATAGTCGTAAATTTAATATCCCTGTCATAGCGTTCCGTAGCCTTGCATTCCTTGCATTTTCTGGATCTGCCTCTCACCGTCATGTCAATTACACCCAAGCACAATATTAAATTCCTAATGAATTATTCTCTTCCGGAGAGTGCCAAAAGTTTTCCTGGAGTAAATAGCAGGAGGCGGGAGATACTGTTTTTTTTTTCCTGTTCACCCACTTCTCAATTTAGTATCACATATGATGAGAATTCTTCGAAAACGAGCTTCTCCTTTATGAAAACAAGCGAGATATTAAAAATTCTCCCTGCTTATGATATACGAAGGGCCAGCTTGAAGAATAAGTGACGGCTTTAATTGCAAGCAATAACTAAGAGGGGGACGTTATAAGATTTAGAAATGTTTTAGAAGGCTTACACGTGTGCGAGCAGCGGAGGCTATTTTTCGGTTCTAATGAAATTTTGTGGATGAAAATATAAAATACGAGCGCTGCTAAATGAAAATCCGTCCGTAATTCAGCTCTTTAAGGAAGGGTTTATAAGGAAGGATTTCAAATATCAGTTTATGCAAGCAACAGTAGAATTATGACACATTTGTAAAGATGTGGAAGTATAAATTATGCACTGCACGTGATTTATATAGTGCATAGAATAATGTAGCTTATTTTGTAAAATTTTTTTTTTATTAATAACATGCACACAAATCAAAGGACAATTTTTAAGCTCTTTAAGGAAAGGTTTATAAGGAAGGATTTCAAATATCACTTTATGTAAGCAACAGTAGAATTATGACACATTTGTAAGGATGTGGAAGTATAAATTATACACTGCACTTGATTTGTATAGTGCACAGAATAATGTAGCTCATTTTGTAAAGAAATTTTTTTATTAATAACATGCGACACAAATCAAAGGAAACATTTTAAGCTCTTTAAGGAAAGGTTTATAAGGAAGGATTTCAAATATCAGTTTATGTAAGCAACAAAATAATTATAACAGATTTGTAAGGATGAGGAAGTATAAATTATACACAGGAAGTGAAATATATAGAGCATAGAAAAATGTAGCTTATTTTGTAAAGTGTTTTTTTATTAATAACATGACACACAAATCAAAGGAAAATGTTTAAGCTCTTTAAGGAAAGGTTTATAAGGAAGGATTTCAAATATCAGTTTATGTAAACAACAGTAGAATTATGACACATTTGTAAGGATGTGGAAGTATAAATTATGCACTGCACGTGATTTATATAGTGCATAGAATAATGTAGCTTATTTTGTAAATAAATTTTATTATTAATAACATACCACACATATAAAAAGAAAAATTTTAAGCTCTTTAAGTAAAGGTTTATAAGAAAGGATTTCAAATATCAGTTTATGTAAGCAACAGTAGAATTATAACACATTAGTAAGGATGAGGGAGTATAAATTATACGCTGCACGGGAAATATATAGTGAATCGGAAAATGTAGTTTATTTTGTGAAGAATTTTTTTTAAATAGCCTCCCACACATATCAAAGGAAATTTTTCAAAACTGTGTTATTAATGCACATTTGTTTCTGGAATTGGATGATATTTAAAAACTAAGAAGATATGTCTTTCTCGTTTATTTGATAAAAGTTTTCAGAAAGTTAAAGTTCATTGTAAAAACTAATATTGTAAGGCTTTTCGACGAACTAAAACATTAATACCATTTAATGAAAATGAGGAGGTGAGAACCAAAAAATCATGCAGAGCAATTACATAAAGCGGGATGCTCTGTTATTTCAGAATGTTTTATAATGTATACTTGTGTGCGAGAAAGGATTATGCTATTTATTTGAATGAAACTTGTGGAAGGTACCATAAAATGCAAGTGTTTTGTATTAAAGAAATCCATCAGAAGCTTTTTCTTAATCAAGCTTCCAGTGAAATAGTTTCAATTTCTATTAACTAGTGTAAATTGAAAACAAATTGTATCAAGTTTTAAAAAAAATATGGAATTTTCAGTTATGCTCACACTATTAAATTAAGAATACAGTAGCAGATTGAAAACATATTATTATAAAATCAAAGGGATTTTCAATGTTCTATTATTAGAACTCCTTTGCTCATGAAACTCTAAAAGCGTTTAATGATATTAAGCCCTATTTTTTTCATATTTAAAAAATAAATCTGTTAGAAGTTTCATTGAAAAATTGATCTATTTATTTTGATATTGATTTGATACACACATTTTTTTACATCTCCGGGAACTGCATTACAATCCAATTATGAATAACGGAAAATATGAACACATTCAGAATTATGTTACTAAAAAGGGAACATTATATGATTTAGAAATTTTCTAGTGAGAGTGAAAAGTAAATCCTATATACAGGTTTTAATTAAATATGTTGAAGAAAGCTTTAAGCACGAGTATTACATGAAACTATATATAATTTGATTGCAAAATCTTATGAATGAATGTATTCTAATTTCTATTATTATGTGTTAGAAACAAGCTCATTATATCAAGTTTTTACAAAAAGGATATTACTAAATGTCCTCTGAAGAATAAATATGAATGCGATTGTTTTCTTCTTCTGGAACTAAAATATTATTGTCCATTAATGAAAAGAACATAAGTTAGGAGGAGTTATTAAAGGGGAGTCATAGTAAAAAGGGAATGTTTCGTGATTTAGAGAGCTTTTCTCAGGGATATTCGAGAGCTAGAAGCATAGCCTGCTTTTGGGTTTAAATGCAGTCTGTTGAAGACATTGGTGATTATAATAGCTGTACATAGAGATAAACTATCTCTCTCTCTCTCTCTAACTCTCTCTCTCTCTCTCTCTCTCTCTCTCTCTCTCTATATATATATATATATATATATATATATATATATATATATATATTTTTCTAAATATATTTTGAATGAATAGTTCTCCACTAGTATAAAAAATGTTAGAATCAAAAGGATTTAATGCACAATAAATTTCAAGCATCATTTTATATATGGGGGTAGCACTTAATACCGAGAGATCCTAAAAATGTTATGCATACCAAATTGAAAAACAGTGGAGACCAGTATTTCAGTATGTACAATAATAGCAGTGATATTGGTAGATAAGGGAACGATTTTCCCTACTGATAAAGCTCATATTACAATCAAGCCTGAGAAAAATCAGTGAAAAAAACTGTTAGAGTTATCGTGTGGAAAAATCATTTAGTTTGAAAATAGAGGACATTTCTATTTCGAAACCTCAAAATGAAACGAGGGAACGAAGAAAGACACTTAGAAAAAAATGTATCTTCAATTGACCGGAATGGTTCAGATTGTAAGCGTACTGCCATAAGGTTTTGGAGGACTGAGCTCATAAAGAATCCTCCAATCAGCCGTTGAATAATTCAAAAAATGTCAAAAGATTAAATGTTTGCATATACCAATGGTGTATTTAAAATTTGGTTTTCTGATGATTTAATACATTAATTGTTTTCAAAATTTCTAACTATGATATGAAAATGGGCCTGAGGTAGCCTAGTAGTAGCGTCTTGTGCTTAAAACTGGGGGTGCTCGGTTCGAAACCCAACGAAGACCATTAAATTCGAGTCTAGGCTGAATATAGTCACTTTAAATATTAAGACTGGAAAGTCCTATGAGTTCACAAATGGTGGAAGAAGGTACGATCCCTTCTAAAAGTCACCCATGAGGATGCTCGGTTAAAAGTGAGGTATCACCATGGATCTGGTGCCAGTTCACCTATACCGTCTCCCCATTGAAAGCAACCAACGATTCTCGTGGTTTATGTGTGAATGTTTTCATTGACAAGTGGCTCGTAATGTCAAACAAGCATGATGTGCATATCTTATTTAACATAGATGAGATTCGGACTTGAACTGAAATCATTAAAAAATATGCTTAGAATATTTAAAAAAAACATCTGAAACATATTATTAATTTCTAATACATATTGGAAGTTTTATATTAAATAAATTTTGACCCTTTGATTTGCTCTATCTTAAACACGTGTTAAATTTAAATATAAAAAAAAGTGTAATTCTTTCGGGTAAAGTACAGAGCTGTTCATCGAAACTGCAAAACTAAGATAGACTTGAGTTAAGAAAATTTAATTCCTGTAAATTATTATAGAAATACGTCTGATAAAAGAGTTGAGTAAGCCAAGCAATAAGATATATTTTTTTTAACATAAAATGATTTATAGTTGTATAAGCGCACTCACACACACATACACAAACACATATATATATATATATATACATATATATATATATATATATATATATATATATATATATATATATATATATATATATATATATATATATATATATATATATATATATATATATATATATATATATATATATATAAAACAAAAGTGGGGGAAAAGGGAGAGAAATGAAGAAGCAGTTGCGAACAGTCCAGACATTAATACATACTGCTCAATGGCATTTTGTTCTGTTATACAATTAGAATTTTATCCTATTCTACTGGCTAATCAATAAAAATAACCAAGTATCGCCTTGAAGTTAACTATAATTTGTGAGTTTTGACTATAACTGATTGTTTCCGTTGTATACAATTAATATATAAAATACATCGATTATGCCTAACACATGGAATTGGAAATTTTATGAGATATATAAATGTAATTTCCGCCTTAATTTGTCGCTGATTAAATTTGTAGTCTTTGGAAGAATGAAGGAATCTTAGCAATATTTATGTAAAATTTTCGAAAAGTTTTATATGTCAACACTAGAAAGTCGGATGCCGTCATTTTGACTGTTTCGGACATACTATTGAGCTTTATGACTGTATTAACACTCCATTGGGCGCGTTGATCTGACAGATACACGCGTGTCAATATATCTGCTTTTCTCCAGTAAAACTTGTTCTGACGACCTTGACCTTATCAGTATCTGTCCGTCTGACCACCTGCTACATTGGAATGCAGCAACGACCAGTTCCGTGTAGGAGTATTTCCCGTTTTGAAGATTTTTTATGTTTTGTATCTGTTAGATACACGCGCCCGATAGCGTTTGTATTTTGAAGCTTTACGGAAGTATCAAGATTCCCTGTACGTTTTTTTATTTTTCTTTTCCCATGATGAGTGCTAAACGCTTTTTAGATATGAATAATCAAAAAGATCCTGAGCTAGTTCATAGTATTTTATTTAATGATGGAAATTAGGAATTAAATGCTGAAGAATTTGATGAAAGTGATGATGACGAGGAAGATATTTTAGAAACATGTGAAGTTGATTCTGATAGCAGTGAAAGTGATTATAATGACTCAGCACTTGATTATGAGGCTAATAATGATGATTTTTATGTAGGAAAATACAATAGTACTCAGTGGGCAAAATGGATCGGAAGAAAAAATGTCAAATGTAGATCGCAGAATATTAGCACAAAATTACCTGGAGTAATTGGAAGTGCGAAAGGTATAAATCTATATATGGCTCTTTGAACTGTTTTTTTTTCTGACGAAATATTGGAAATAATTGTGAATGCAGTAAAAGATACATTTCTGCAGTTTCTAATCTATGTAGTAGAGAAAGAGATGTAAGACTAACAGATAATATTGAAATAAAAGCCTTTATCGGTTTACTTCTATTAGCTGGTGTTCTGTGAAAAATAAAAATTGTAAAAAAATAAAAAAATAAATAAAAACAGGTCCGGGTGTAAAAGCCTGGACCTAAAAAGAATAAAAATAGAAGATTTAAAGTATTACAAATTAACAGAAAACACATAAAACAGAGATGTATCTGACAGATACACCGCGCCCGATGACGTAACTTTCGAGACGCGCACGGCGGAGTGTTAATATCCTCAGGCTTCCGAAATTTTATGACGTTTTCTAATTTTACGCGAAATATATACACACACATTTATGAAATTATATTCGAGAGTAACTGATTGTCGAGAGTAACTGAGGGGGAGGAAATGTGTTGTATACCCACTATTACTGAAAGCCGCCAAATTGACGGCAATAGAGAAAACAGACAGAAATCTTTAAAATAATACCGGAAAAATATTGGTTAATTTCCGTCTCTCCACCCCACCCCCCCTCTTTGCAAATAACAGAAATATTGGCTCTTCGGAAAAATTTGTGTTGAAAAATAAGGACTGTACGAACCATGCATATATTTTTACGGATAAACCATATCAGGTTTTCAGCTCGGCATATCTGCATAAATTATATCTAAATATATACTGATTTGTTATATATTGGTATGAAATAGTTAAAAATATAAGGCATTTAACCATGTAAAAAATTAAATTGCTTAAATTCTTGATTTTATTTTTAACCGTCAATATAACAGCGTTCAGTCTATTTAGAAAGAAAAAAACATTCCCGTATTTTTAGTGTTAAACTAAATCATTGACGATTATAAAATTAAATAATTGACTGTTATAAAATTAAATAACTGTGTTTTTAGACCCACATCCTTCTACACAAAGAAGTTACACCTCTGCTTATGTCATATAATACTGGTGGTTTTGTGTAAATGTGTGGGAATACATTTATATCGGAATCTATTCGGATTTTCTTAAATATGTGCTGACTAATACTTCATAATATTTTCAGAATTCACGAAGGAGACAGGAACTAACTGGTTTTTTTTCAAAAAAACATTGGTGGAAACTGATTTTTTAAAGGAAAACACAGTTTATTTTAAATAATATGCGTCACAGTTGACTCAAACTGGCAATATACGGTTTGAAAACATAATTCAATTCCCTTTGGAGCTAGATATTACCTTTAAGTCGCTATTATGGGTGAATTTTTATCCTGTGCAAACGGTGTTTTGATGTTAATTCTTTTAGTGATAGTTTTAAATGGTTATTCTGCCACTTCATACATATTTTATGTGTTCTGAAATCGATTCGTAAAATTTTCTATTTTTTTGACATAAAATAAATCACTGTAATTAAGCATATAATTTTTAAGAAATATACAATTAATTAGTGTTCATATTTGCTTAAATCTTTATTTGTGATGTACTTTATTTAGTTTTATGTTAACCCAAGAGAAAAGTTTAGTGAGCTGAAAAATTATTATATCCTCTCTGCATGCATATGGATGTTATATTCCAAAATTACTTCAGATGCTATGATTTCTTTTGAAATTTGAAAGTACTCACAGCTATCATACTCGAAAACAATCAAATGGAGGAAAGACAAATCTATAATTAGCAATGATGAACAATGCATAATGTTATTACTGAAAGCATATTTCCATTTCCATTTCTACTGCTTTTGACTTTAGCAAATTGATACGCATTCCGCAACCCATTTCTTTGGTAAGACATACTGCAGATTAATTCCGGTAAGAGAATTAACTTTTATGAAGGGAGGAAATGAACCTAGAATTCGACAGGGTATATTATCGCGTCAGAGTTTCATTCTTTGCATTCTATACAGGATTCATCAAAACTCTTCAAGTAGAGACATTTATAGAAATTGACATATATTCCGTTGATGAACAATGTATCATCTTATTACTGAAAGAATATTTTCATTTCCTGTCCTACTGCTTATGACTTAAGCTAAGTGATATACAATGCGCAACCCATATATTTGGTAAGAAATACTCCAGATTAATTCCTGTAAGAGAATTAACTTTCGTGAAGGTAGGAAATAAACCTAGAATTCGACAGGGTATATTATCACGTCAAAGTTTCATTCTTTGCATTCTATACATAATTCTTCAAAACTCTTCAAGTAGAGACATTTATAGAAATTGACATATATTCCGAAGATGTGAATTTGGGATTAATTAGTTGCTTTTAGATCCCTACCTGCTAATAATAAGTGAGAAAATATTAAGTGGTATGGTGCTTACTCTGCACGTAATAATAATAAAGAATCTCTATTTCTGCTGCATTGTGCGCAGTAAATTTACGCTTTATTACAGAAAAATGTATACCACTCTATTTTCTAGCTAAAAAATAATCTGTGTAGCCTTTTAGTAAAGTTAACTATGTATGCTTTATGATTTTAATAAAACTGATTATTTGTGTTGTTTAAAATTAATACAATAAGTACATCGACTACGCCTAACAGAGGAAATTAGAAAATTTTAAGTGGTATATAAATGCCATTTCTGTCTTATTTAGTCGTTGATTAAAATCGTGGTCCTTAGAGGGAGGAGAGACTCTGCAAAATTTATGTGAAAGTAAAGAAACATTTTGTGTGTTAAATTAAATAACGTACTGTTATAAAATGAGATAATTTTTTTTTCAATTCACTTCCATTTACACAAAAAAGTTAAAACATTTGCTTATGTCCCATTATACTTGTGGCTTTGTAAAAATTTGTGAATAAACTTATAACATAATCTATTGGGATTTTTCTAAATATGTGCTATTTCAAAAACGTGTTTTGAATTTGTACTCCGTAATAATTTCAGCACATACGAAGGAGACAGAAATATTCTGTTTATTAGTTGTTTTTTTTTTCAAAAACAGTGTTGGGAATTGATACTTTAATGCAAAACACATTTCATTTTAAATAATCTGCGACACAGTTGACTCAAACTGGCAATATATATTTAAAAATATAATTCAATTTCTTTTGAAGTTGGATATTAGCTTTAAGTGGCTTTTATGGGCGAAATTTTATCCTGTGCAAATGGTTTTTTAATGTAAATTATTTCGGTGATAGTTTTAAATGGTTACTCTACCACTTCATACATATTTTATGTCGTCTAAAATATAGTCATAAAATTTTGTCTTTTTTGCGTAAAACAAATTAATGTAAGTAAGCTTATAATTTATATGAAGTATATATTTAATTAAGGATCATATTTGCTTAAATTTCTACTTGTGTTCCAGTTTATCTCGTTTTATGTTAACCCAAGAGAAAAGTTTAGCAGGCGGAAAAAGTTATTATTTCCTCTCTGCCTGCGTATGGATACTGTATGCTAAAATTACTTCATGTTCTATGATTTATCTTGAAATTTAAAATCACCCACACTTATCAGATTCCAAAACATTCAAACGAATGAAAAATCAAAATAGTAATTAGCAATGATGAACAAAATATCACCTTATTGCTGAAAAAATATTTTCATTCCATTTTCTACTGTTTATGACTCTAAAAAAGCAATAGGTATTGCTCGACACATTTCTTTCGAAGAGATAATGCAGATTAATCCCGGTAAGATAATTAACTTTTGTGAATGTGGCATTGAACTTAGAATTCGACAGGGTAAATATTATCCTGTCAATATTCAATGCATTCCATGCATGATTCATGAAAACTCTTCAAGTAGAGACATTTATAGAAATTGACATATATTCCGAACATGTATATAATATATATATATATATATATATATATATATATATATGTGTGTGTGTGTGTGTGTGTGTGTGTTAGTTACCGTGAAAGACCGAAATTGGAGAATGTCGACTTTCACCGGTGAATGTCAACAAACACTAAATACGTCGGTGAAAGATCGAATATTTCATTACGTTCTTGTACATTCGGAGCCTCACCGGTGTATGTCGACAATCACAGATATTCTCTGGTGGAGGTCGAAAAGAGAGGAGCCGACAAAGAGGCGAGTGGCTGTTTCCCGCCAAATCCTTTGTTCTGCTTGGAGTCAGTCAGCTTTGTCAGTCTTATGCAAGGTTTGATGGTGAGAGCAACGTTTTCTTAATTTTTTTCCGATACCCTAATTTATACAAAATGGATACTGCAGTGAATCGTGATCGTTTTCTTGAAAGTTAAATGCATTAATTGCAGGTAAACGAGAAGACAATTATTTTTATTTTTCAAGGTCATTGATCACTATAAAAGTACCAAGAAAAGTACTCTAAAATACTTTATGAAGTGGTTTCTACTAAAACTAAGTGCAACACACCTTTGGATTACAGACGATTAAAACGTTTTTACGTTTTAAAACTTAATGATGAAGAGAAGATAATTGTACCATTAAAACCAGGAGAAACGAATATACAGTATTATGTTACCAATGAGGAATTGTTCAGTATACTATATGAAACTCACAGCAGAATAGGCCACGGAGGAAGAACACGTATGCTTAAAGAGTTGCAAAATAAATACAAAAATATTACATATGAAGTTGTAATGTTGTATTTAAATTTATGCAAACAGTGTCAAATGAAGCACAGTGCACCTAAGAAAGGTATTGTTGTGAAACCAATGATCATTTCTGAGTTAAACTCAAGATGTCAACTTGATCTGATAGATCTGCAGTCAAACACAGATGGCGAATATAAGTACATAATGGTGTATCAAGATCATTTAACAAAGTTTGTCCAGCTACGACCTTTGAAAACTAAGAGGGCGGAAGAAGTAGCGTATCACGTTCTTCAAATATTTTTAACATTTGGTGCTCCAGCAATATTGCAATCAGATAATGGTAGCGAATTCAGTAATCAAGTCATATCCGAAATATGCGCTATGTGGAAAGATGTTAAGATAGTTCATGGAAAGCCTCGTCACAGTCAAATACAAGGCTCGGTTGAAAGGGCCAATCAGGATATACTGAATATGCTAACTTCATGGATGAACGATAACGATACAAATAAATGGTCAGAAGGTTTACCCTTTGTTCAATTTGCCAAGAACATTACATACCACGAAGGAATACGCCAAAGTCCTTATGAAGCCATGTTTGGCATTAAAGCGAAAAGAGGCATAGCATCGTCTTTTTAACCTAGCGAACAAATCGCAAATATCGAAACCGAAGAACAACTTGAAGAAATTGTCAATACTTTTGAAACCGAAGAACAGCTTGAAGAAACTGGTAATACTTCTGAAAAAAATTTGAGCTGTGGTCATACCGAAAACAATATTCCAAAGAAAAATATTGAAGAGGACTTGCAATCTACCACGTCTTCACATCAAGTTCTGACTGAAAAACACGAGTTAATTTCTATAAAAAGAGCGCTCGTTAAAGAGAATCTTCTACTGCAAGCAACAAAAATGTTACGAACCTCACAGAAACAATTTCCTCCTGCTCGAATTGGTGATACTGTACGAATACAAGTCCCTGGTGTCGACCATGGTCTTACAGATAACCGAAATGTGTTAGCGGTTGTTGTTGGAATAGAAGACTCCGACTTCTATAAACTTGAAAATGAAAATGGTATCCTCAAGCAGCTTTACACACGTAATCAGTTCGTAATTTGTAAAGAAAAGTTACTTTCCATAGATGAGATTTATTTTCAAGACATTTCGCTCAGACAAGCAGCTGTAGCTAATTCGAGAAGCGGTGGGCAAGGCTATACAGTACAAGCTGTCATTGCAAAAGGAAGTGTTCCACAAATAAATGCAGTTGTAAAAGCAAGGGCCTCTTGTGCAATTCAAAGTGTCATAAAAGTTTAAGTTGTTGCAATATATAAGATTTGAATCACATAATTTAGTAAGTTTTTTATTACTATTATTTTATTTCCTCATTTAGAACGTACTGTATAATTAAGTAAGTTTTTAACTTCTATTATTTTCCTTTCTCATTTTGAATGTACTGTGTGTTTTAAGTTCTTAGTCATTCCTCTCAGAAAGAGAGGCGAAAAATTTATAGCGACTGAATTGCGCAGAAGAAAATATAAATCTCGGACATGTTCAAAATTCACCATTAGTGTATGGCGAATGTCGACATTTACTGGTGTAAGTCAGAAATAAGGGTATTTAGCAAATATTTCGGACATACACCAAGCGACTATGTGTTTGTTGACATTCACCGGTGAAAGTCAACATTCTCCAGATTTCGGTGTTTCACCGTAACACACACATATATATGTATATATATATATATATATATATATATATATATATATATATATATATATATATATATGAAACCATAACGTTTCCCTTCATTAAATTTCTCTTACCGCAACAGAACATTATCCCTCATTTAAATTTGACCTAGGAATAATCAATTTAATCTATTAGATATTCCCCGAAGTCCCCGTGCGGACAGAAAGCTTATATAAGAAGATTGATCTAGAAGCTATGACGTGATCTTGTCCGATGCGGCGTGATGAGGTCAGATGTCACATTCTAACCAATGAAACAAGTCCAGTACGCCTCACAGCCGTGAACATAGAGTTCTGGGTACTTTGTGTGTTTGCTACGGGTCTAGCAGGATGTAAGAATTTGGGCGCGCTGCGTCCCTTCGTTTTCTGTGTCTGATCTCCGTCCTTGCAACATGTAGTTTTTGCGCTGCGGGTTTTTAGCCCGTTGTCCGTAATGCTCCAGACAAATTTAGTTGATGTATACTTGCCCGACATATAGATTGTAAAGTAGGAAGTATGTTTGAAATAAACCTTTGTAAACGTGACCGAAATTTCGCCTATTTTTTTCTGCTGTTGGATTTCCAAGTTTTTCTTCTTCGTGCCAGACACTCGCTTGCTGAAGTAGACTACGACTACGCCCTGCAATGGTTCCACGACTTCACGGCTCAATTTTTCGTTGCCGACTTGTGTTGTACCGACCCGCCACAGTTATAACTACATATTAGTCCTACCTGTCTTCCGACATTTCTCCCACCATCCTTTTATTATATATATATATATATATATATATACATCATGGAGGAAATCCATACAGTTTATTGTGAGTTTAAATAAAGATATCGTATACAGGCAATGTATTTTCTTATTCAAATTCAAGATACAGTTTTATTGCCCTCAAAACATTTGGTCACGTCGACCAGGAGCAGAACATGCAAATCAAAAGTTGGAAACCTCATTTACGGACTTACCGATATTAGTCACTCATGACGAGTAAAGCCAATTTAATATTGATAAATCTTTAAACATATGTAAAAGCGCAAATTGCAAAACATTTAAAATTATGTTATTGAGCTGGTGCTAATGGTGCTCTAGTATGCGAATCGAAACTGCACTGTGTGTAGAAATTAGCATTGAAACTTCAGGATCTTACAGGATTTCAGAGTCGTGAAGGATGATTATGAATTGCGACCTCTAGAATCAGCAGTGATGGAACAAAAGGAACAATGCGAAAATCTAGAGGTTGTAAGGTATACACAAGATTCGATTCACAAGAATCGAACTTTTGAGTGAATGAATTAAAGAAGCTGCTTGAGATATGCTAATTTCGGCATACGAGCTTAGTATAAATACCATGCAGCGTCATTAATAAAAAAGGTTGTTAGGGTTGAAAGAAGGTTGTTAAAGTTGATAGATAAGCGAGAGGGAGCTACGGGGTAAGTAGCTCCAGGTGTTATCCTGCGCTAGTGCTTAGGGGGCCCAAAGTTTACGTGGCAGAATTGCTGGTTGACTTACTGTTCGTGAGTATAGAGAAAATAAGCTCCCTTCTACCCAGACTTGGGTGTATATAATTTGAAGTGGCACTCTAAATGAATTTGATACAAACACAGTTTATACATGAAACAATGTTTATTGAATATTCTTGCACATGTAGGCTTTGCTTTTAACAACAAGATTCATACGTACTACTTGTACAGATATATAAATACAGCTTTCAAGAACAATATATTTTTCAATACTCACGAACAGTAAGTCAACCAGGAATTCTGCCAAGTATACCTTGGGCCCCTAAGCACTAGAACAGGATAACACCTGGAGCTACTTACCCCGTAGCTCCCTCTCGCTTATCTATCAACTTTAACAACCTTCTTTCAACCCTAACAACCTTTTTTATTAATGACTCTGCATGGTATTTATACTAAGCGCGTATGCCGAAATTTGCATATCTCAAGCAGCTTCTTTAATTCATTCACTCAAAAGTTCGATTCTTGTGAATCGAATCTTGTGTATACCTTACAAGGTAAGTCATAACCGACTAGTTTTATCGTCTAATAAGAAATTATCTAATAACAATATTTGTTGTACTGATCAAAGTAAGAGAGACAATATTAATATGTTACCAGCTTTTTTTCTAAATTTTCTATACAGTATTATGATTCTAATACTTTGAAGGAGCAATCCGAATTTTTGATTCACGCTTATGATTAGGTAAATGATTCACTTAAATAATTTTACTAAACAGCCAGTGTGAGCGGAGGTGCTAGGCATATTGCACACTAGATGATTAATATACATCATGGTTTGAATCTCAAAAGATATGTTTCGAAGAAAAAAAATAGAATAATTGTAAATAGTTTTAAATGAAATATTATCAATGTAAGTAAAAAACATAAGAATCAGCAAAAAGTTTAAGAACATCAGTAGAATGCTGTCAAAAGCACATTTGAGATCTTAAAACAATAGGTTTAGAGCTTTATCATTTTTTAGAAGTTTAACTGACAAATATAGTAATTAAGAAACTAGCAATTTATTTGAAATCAATTTAAATTTAACAAAGCTGCCGAAATGGAATGAATTTATTGATTGTTTTACAAAATCTATTTCAGCGAAATGTAACACTTAGGGGAAACTTAAGTATACCAAAAATAAAAGTTTTTGTGACATCTAATATTATTAGTTATAACAATGTATGTGTTGTATGTAATGCATCATCCTGTTTTCAAGTGTGGATCTTTCGCCAAACTGAACGAAGATGAGAGTTAAACGATTCTAAAAAGAAATAATCTTTGCCTTAACTGTCCGAACACTCAGCACAAAATTGCCAAAAGTTATTCAATTCGCTATAGCTCTATTTGTAAATCGAAATATAATTCTTTGTCGCATCGGAATTGAGAGATCAAACAGCCTACTTTGCCGTTTTCGCCATGTGCATTGGCGCCTGCCATTCTTACATCAGAAATCAAACACGTTACGTAGCTAGTGAAGATGAAAAGTCACAAATATTATATAACGGCACCATCGTTTAAAAAGGAAAGCGAGTGACTACTTGTGTTGTTTTATTTGAAAGTGTTTATGGGGAAAAGTGCCTGTCCGTGCTGTTTTATATAATAGTTCATAATCGTCATTAATCACTACGGAATTTTCTAATTTGTTAGAAATAATAAAAAGAGGCATAAAGATTCGATTCCGAATATCAATGGTAGTAGGTCAATCTTACTATGTAACTTACTCTTAAATACCTAAAGTTCTAATCGAGATGGATCGTTTAGAAAACAAATTGATGTTTGTGTTATTTCTAAAATAATATAACTGATTTTAATCCCTCGTATCACGTAGATGCAGTCAATTTGAACATTTCCCCTATGAATAGTCTTAGGTGACCCAAATTTCAGAATGTCATGCAAAATTGATATTTTAATTGGAGCTGATGTTTTTTATGTGATAATAGAAGCGGGGAAAAAATCATAGATTTCACATAATTTTTCAAAAAACATAAGTTAGGGACTGCCCGATCAGCAGTATAGCTGTTTTAAGCAACAAATATACTGAAGATATATATAATTTAGAAAATAATATTAAAAGATTTTGACATATTGAAGATGTTGAAGTAGCAAATAAGCAATGCATTCCTCTGGAGTGATCTTACCATGGCCTTGCTATGGATTTAAACTCCTCCCCCCCCCATCAGCTAAACACCTCTTGGGGAAATCATGAGGCCAAAATTCAACATACAGCCAATTATCAGTGGATACAAATGACTTCAGTTAATAATCCAGATGATATCACCCCGTGAGTTTTGGATCTTAATTCCCTACTCAAAAAATCAATTTTGATGATTCCAGTGTCTCGAATTTTACACACGATGCGACCTTTCGAAAGGAGATGAAAAATGTCTCAACTACCCTTTTAACAACTGAGACCTCAAATAATTATATTGACTGTAGTGGACTAATGAATATTTTACGAACCAATGTTCTAAAATAGAAATTAGCAATTATTTTGTTCAACTAATTCTATTCTTTAATTTTTTTATTGGTTCATAAAGAATAGTGGAAAATTTTACAACCTTACTAGTGGACCCCTCATTGGAAAAGAACTGTTTGTATGCATGTTTAAATATAGATATTGTACATAGGCATTGCTTTCCTTTTTACACGATGGAATCCACCAATATATATCTCTATCTATCTATCTATCTATCTATCTATCTATATATATATATATTATTTGGCCATAAGTAAGGTACATTTCAATGTGAGCATTAGAACAGAAAGGTATTGCGTATTTTGGATTAATTTGCCTCACATTATGTCTCGCCGAAATGTGTTGTTTCTGTTTCCATTTTGCAAGCAATGTGCTTTGTAAACAGTTTCCAATTAATGCATGTCACCCTAAATGCCAATATGACAGCGAGTACTCGATAATAATTTAATAAACAACTACCTGACTAATGGTAAAGCCAAAGGGCGAAGTCGATCGAATAATGGGAAATCTTTAGAATAGTAACAAGTTGCGGAATTTGAATTATCCAATATTCTAGACCTGTTAGCACATTCTATCAATTGTTGCGAACACCATGACAAATTTGAACAAATACACGGACGGCCTCGGGTTTATGCTGACGTTCTTAATTGGTAAATGTCAATTAAATATGTTGCAAATTATGCACCAAGGCAAAATTTAAATTCATAGCGCATTTGTGCTCTTTAAATTTTGTTTTAGACTCAAGTTATGATTAATGTTACTGCATTGATATAAGTTCTGTAATGACGGTAAAGCTTGAATTTCTTAAAATATGACTGAATTTTTTTGTTTGTAATTTTAATTCTTTTAAAGTTATTTAATTTTTATAATGAAATTAAATGCTTTTAAGAGCTTAATATTATATCTTTGCAACGAAAGAATTAAGAATGAAATGGTCTTTCTCCTAGTAGAACTAGAATCTGTAATATTCTGGAATCAAGAATTATATATTCTGGCTATGGGAAAATAGTTT
This sequence comes from Dolomedes plantarius, assembly GCA_907164885.2. Taxonomy (NCBI): domain Eukaryota; kingdom Metazoa; phylum Arthropoda; class Arachnida; order Araneae; family Dolomedidae; genus Dolomedes; species Dolomedes plantarius. The sequence continues at coordinate 117,188,100 of OU015500.1, read as the reverse complement.
CAAATTATAAACTCTGTTCTTCCATTCTCATTTAACCTTGTTTGTGTCCAAAATATAAAAATTATTTAAGCACACTGTGCGTTCTTTTGGCAGAACCTATATTTTATCATTTACGTTTTTGTCGATGATGTCCGTAAATGAACGATAAATGCACTTTTTAGTATTACACTAATCCTCAAACTTGCCAATAGTAAAAATAATGAACAATGATGAAAAATGAAAGGAAGGTTGTAGTAAATGTTACTGAAAGAGTAATAATAGATTTTCTTCTTATTCTCTAAATTCAATACTTTTAAATTTCCTTTATCACCTCAATAAATAAAAAGTCTTAATATCGATTATATAACTAATACACTGTATTTACTTTAAAAAAATAGGTCTATGGTTTATAGCTGATTTACCCCTAAAACTAAATGCTGTGATAATGATATACAAGCACATTTTAAATTGATCTAAATGGTTTATCTTCTAGACATACAGACGACAGTCGTGGTCTATACATGTAAGATAAACTAAATTTTTTTCTTCTGTCATAAAATCTATACAATCACTAGTCACAATGCGACTGAAGAAAACAGATAAATTTTAGTTGCCACTCTGAAGCATTAGATTCCTTTTCCCACGGGGCCAATCCCAAATAATGAATGTTCATGTTTCCTGATTTGTCATGCCAAACAATCGAATCTAATATTACGGCGTGACCAGTATATGCACCAACTCTTTTTCACTCCTATATATTATTTTGGGTTAAAGAAGCAGTAAGCGTTCATGTAAATGTGCATATAAATTCGTTTTCTGTTGTAAAACCAATTGTAAAAACGAGTAACGTTTAAAACTCACTGTTAGTTTAAACCTTTACTCTGAGCATTAAAAACCAATTTATTTCAATACATTTTTGCGTCTTAAATCTATGGCTGCAAAATTTTCAGATCCATAATATTTATAGAAGTACTGTGCTAACAAAAAATTTACCAAAGATAACGAATGTATATGTGTTAAGAACAGGTAATGTGGAAATCAGTAAATAAAGAATATCCTTATCTCAAAGTTTAGTATAAATATAACGAGGATTGAGACAACGTTTTCACATACGATGTCAAAATATTTTTTCATCGCCCGAGAAAAAAAATATTAAAGGCGAATTTTATTAATAAGGAAATGATTCTAAAAGTTTTATTCCTGGAATATTATGTCTCTTGAAAATTTTCTTGTGCCGTTTTCGAACTAGCGGAAATTTCAAATTCTTCTACGTTATATTATAGTTGAAATCAAAATGAAAAAGATATTTTTTTAACCTTAACTGTAAATACAAAGTAAGTATAGATTTTACAATTTTTAATTATGTTATCAACATTTTTGAAAAAATTCTCGATCTAAATATTTCAATAAAGCAATCTGCGTATTGCTCTATTTTTTTACTCCATAGTATGGTAAATAATTTAATATTTATTCATATAATATACACAATATGTTATATTTCTATATTTAAATTTCATGGAATTCGGATTTAATTTTTTAAAGACTATGAAAAATATATTTTGATTTATTAAGATTTAATATTTAAAATTAAAAAAAGATCATTATTTATAATTTTACACTGTTAAAAATGTCTCCATCACCCTCAAAACTGAAATTATTGGTTGAATTTTGACAAGACTTTCCCAAAGCATGATAAATTAAACTTTAGCTACTCATCCTAAACATGTTTGTAATTTTCTAGTTTTATAATCTTTCCCTTCTGTTTCTGATTATAGCAATGGGAAGAAAAAAAGTATTAACTCCAGAATTAACGATTAAGCATAAAGTGAAGTAAATAAAAATTAAGATTAATGATAAATTAATTAATATAAAAAATAAAAATAAACCTTAACAACATCAAAAGAAGAGTTTCTATTTTCGATTAATTATTCTTCATAAGACTGGGTGAGTTGAGTGCTAATTTTTTGCTGCTTAAAATTCTTTTTATATCTCATTAAGGATCTAACTTTTGTAATTGTTTTATGTGATCATGAATTTTTTGAAAGCTCATTATGCTAAATAAGGAACTTTTCTTAATTTTGAAGTTACATTTCTTTTCTAAGTTCATATAAAATTCAAATTCCAAATTATCGCCCGAAGAAATTACAGATCTGTTGTGATAAAATTTAATTATAATAAACAAATCAATATAAATATATATATATATATATATAGATATAGATATATATATATATATATTATATTATATATATATATATATATCGCATAAGTTCGTATTAAAATGCCTTTTTTTATTACCGTAAAATCTCGAGTATAATGCGCACTTTTCTTCACATTTTAGTCCGCAAAATTGAGAGTGTGTATTATACTCGTGTACAATACAAACGTAATTTTAAACATTGGATAAACGAACGTACAGCAGCTTTGAAACTTTGTCGCAACACGGGTGCGTGCGCATCTGCACTCCGTGATTCATGCACCCGTTTATTAAGCAAGTATTCCTTTTAAACAAACGAAACGCACAGTTCGTATCGTCAAGTGAGGATGATGATGGCGATATATATTAAGACGGCAACAATAATTATGACATGGACGCAACAACAATAGATGAGCTGTATTCCAGTGAAAGTGATTAAGACTGATAATTTGACAGTATTCTTTGTTTTGAACAAAAATTTAAGACTTTTTTCTACCGAATTTGACATTATCGTTTATTTTTATTACAAATTTTATTTATGTTAATAAATATCTGTGCAATTTTTAAATAAAATGTTGAAATGTTATGGGGGCGTATTAAAGTCGAATTTTTATTTTTTCCGAAAATTTCGTGCAAAATCAAGCATGCGTATTATACTCGCGTGCGTATTAGTGTCAAGATTTTACGGTAGTTTGTTGAGCAACATTATTAATCTAATTACACTTCTCTTAAGAATCGTATAATTTATTACTATATTTATAATTAGTGTACGTCATTAAAAAAATGTAATGTCTTACTTCCGCTTCTACCAAACAAATATAACCACCAGGATCCATAATATATCTCTAATGGCCTTTTGAACGTATCAGAAAAAATTAAGTCACCTTTTCGTCAGCTGATGTAAAATATTCATAATTCTACGTAATTCACTACAATATTCAAGAAGATGATGTCGTTTTAGACTTTTCTTGGCAAGAAATGTATACGATATTCCCTAAAAAAGTAAAATTCCTTCGAATAACGCAATATAAAAATCTATTTAAAAATCGATTAATTCACAAAATGATTTTCTTGTTTTTACTTGAAATACTTTGTTAATAACCCCTTGTTTATTTGTAAGGTCTTAAAAGAATACATTACAAAATACAGCATATGAATTATCAATATTTATTCCAGAATGAGATCCTTCACATTTGATTTCCTGTAAGTTCAGAACCTCCATTATAAAACTGAAAAGAGATAGTTCAGAAAATAATTCTGTAAAAATATTTTCCTGCTTAAATAGGCATTTCATTATTAAGCACACTCAGACATTTACGTGCTTTTAACTTCCTTTTGGATTATGCATATATTATAAGGAATAAGTCCGCTCTAGATTTCCGTTAAATACATTACTTTGACCAATTAACATTTTATTTTAACATATTATTCATATATATTTTAAAGTGTTTTTAAATTCTAATTAAAGGAACAGATAGTACCATTTTACAAACAGGAGAGATATAGAAAAAAAAAACTTTCAATATTAGGATTATGTCCAGTTAAATATCACATGAATATTTTATCAATCAAGTAACCGCAGAATACATAATTAATATATGTTAACAATGTTGATCGATAATATTCCATTTTCTAATTATACCTCTTTATGAAAAAGGAAATTTGTATTAGAATTACCTATTCATTGAATGTAAAAACACCAATAATTGATTTCGCATTAAGACAAAAGTCAGAGTGCCGCGGCATTAGTGAATGGAAAAGAATTTTTAATAGAATCACAAATCAAATTTTCAAACATCCCTTCTTCTAATCTCCTCCCGGGCCGCACAAATGTGTACCTCAGTCACTTTGATTAAATTTTATGTAAAATTTGCCAAAAGCAGATGAAAATCTGAAACGATAAAAAATTTAATCCCTGAATTACACATTTTTAACCTTTACCTAAAGACAAAAGATGGCTTAATTCTTTTGAAAAGTAATTTAGCAAATGTTTAAAAAAAAAAAACTCCATTATGGAGAAAATGTGAATCAAAATGTGTCTCAACAGATTAAACTTCGTTTTTTTTCAGGAAAGATGCATCGGAAATTTGAGAATTACGTTAGAATTCTGAACATTTCTTTACCCGTTCTTTATATTTAAAATCCATTTGTACATTGTGAGTTAAATAAAGAGGAAAAAATACAAGAGACGAAAATCTGAATGGTTAAGTGTATCTTTTGAAAGTACATAGAATATAACATAATTCTATAAAATCGGAAAGAGTTATTTTTTTTTCTATCTAATGATGGAACACATAAATGCATACCTCTATAGTTTATAACAAATCTAATTTAGAATACATTAGTCAAGTTTTATCATCGATTACTATTCCACGTTTTCTAAATAAAATTAAGTATTCTTTAATTTACAATGGCAAAGAATAAGACAGACTTTTACAAACAGAGCAAAAACTCTCGGAACGTATAACGTGTTAACTCAGTATCTAATCATTTGGCCTCTAGCGTTCTAATATTTCTCCACCTCAGAACTTCCACGCAGCGACGGGAACCTTCGGGTGTAGGTCCTGTCTATTTCTTCCCTTAACCCACAAAGTGGGTAATTAGGGCTGGTACGAATACCAACTCGATAGAGATGGTATTCGTACCTAGCTTGCCAAACAATCATGATCAATTTCAAGCGTATAATTGGCTGCTGTTTTATTCCGTGGTTTTTCTGCTATTTTCCTTTCCAAGATATCTAACTCTCCGGCTCTTATTTGAGATAAGCGTCATAAGTTTTCTCTCCACTTTTATTTAAAAAATTTAAGAATATACAGTTGTGCAGAATGGAAGGAACAAAATGTAGATAACTTCTGAACTATTTCAGTACCATTTTTTTTTTTGCAAGTTTGTCGGCCTGGTCGTTTCTGTAAAGGCCACAATGTCCGGCGATCCATTGTAAGACATTTTATTTACCCCGGGCAGTCTCAGTTTTTCCAAAAGAATTTGACATTAGAGGATTTCCCCGGAGACTGGACAAACCCTGATCCGATAGCCTGTAGTGCTGCCCTTGTGTCCGAGAGAAAAACTACTCTGTCGAAGCAAAAATTCATGGCGCGGCTGCCCCGTTGCAAGAGCAGTTGGCCAGAGATCTGAACGTCCCTAGCTCGATCCGATGTCGAACGTCCGATGTCGAACATCTCGAATGTCCGATGCTCGTCGCTGCAAATCTACCGCCGTGTTCACTAGTGGTGGCCGGGACCCGTAAAATAGGTCGTGGTACACTGTTCTCCAAGTTCTCAAATTCACCTCTGGAGGTGCGGGGTCAAGTGTCCCGGTCTCGCCACTTGACTCTGTTCAAAATGACGAGTCCGGTCATTTAGCCAAGTCGGACTCCGACCCTTGTGGTGCTAATTCAAAAACAGGAGCCGCCCCTTTCAGCCCAATAGTCTATTACGACCTGGTGAATGAAACCTCCAACCAGGGGGCATTAGCAACAACAGCAACAACAACAGCAGAAATTCGGGGTGATAAGCTGCCTTAGGGTCACAAGAATGACCATTATTGCCATTAAAGGCAGTTTTCTGTGTACCCACAGGTACGTAGAATGAAAATTGGGCCGAAAAGATTCCAGCTCCGGCATATGGTGAACCCTCAATAAATGAACCATCCGTGTAGATGTGTAATAAAATTAAGCGTTGTAATGGAAAATTACGACGGAAGTTAAAATTGTATAGTTAGATACCAATAAAGTACAGTAATGCATTATAACATTTATTCAGTATAGGTTAGGATTCTTACGTATACAAATATTTAACGTATCTGCCTAAGATAAAATAGCTGTTTTGGAGCAAAATTTCGAAAATTTTTTAATAGTTCTATTTGAATGGCAAATCTTTTAGGATTCTAAAAATGATTTACTTTTATTCGTGCTATCACTGGATGAGAACTTATGGCCAATTTAAGAAACCGAAAGATATATTAAAAATGTAAATAGAATTTGTAAATGCATTTCTTAGAAAACTAAATTTTCAGTTACTTTCGTAAACGAGAAAACTAATGATTTAAAAAGTTTTCAATATATTTCAACGAAATTTTGCAATAATATTTTATACATTAGTAGCTATGTTTTGGTCAGAACTCTAAGCTATATGTGTTAATTTATTCATTCCACAGGGTACCTGTATTTATAAAAAGATAATTTTTGTAAGTTGTTTTCCCTTTTTTGGTAGATTTTGGTGATTTTTAGAAATGTAAAACCTTTTCTTCAGAACACAGGCAAGTGTCACTGTAATATATGAAGGCTTTATTTGAATAGTGCTTCGATTCCACTTTTTAAGAAAATGGAGTTGCCTCACTTTTATATTCATACAAGTCATTTCTATTTTATTTTTAAACTGGTACACCTCCAGTTTATTTCTGCGGCTAACAGAGGACATTACAAATCAAACTTCAGCAGTCATTTATCATATTTTAAGGCGTCAATGGACCTTCCGATTGACAAAAATATGTCCCCAAAACGATTTTTTTTCTTTCTTTCAGAAAATGATTCTGAAACTCATCAGCTTTAAATTTAAAAAAAAGTATGTTTATTCGATCATTATTAACCGAGTTATAAGTATTTTTTTCAAACGTAAACAGTGGAAATGTTAGTAAAATTAAAACTTTAAATGCCATTTTCTCGAAACAAGTTATAATGTCGTTTCGGTCAGTTCATAAAGTTCCATGCATCATGATTTTTCTTGAATTTTCATAAAATTTCAGAAAATTATTATTTATATATATTAGAATAAAATTTATTAATCAAATAATTATACTATTTTAAAACAACTTATAATTTTTACAATAAAAAAATTTTTTTTGATGAAATTTTGCATAAAATGACCTATTTTTATCGATTTCTTTTCCAGTTTTTATAAACATGACTGTAAATCAAATATTGCTACTAACTTTTATTATAACTATATAAAGCTAACTTAAGAGAGAAAATTAGATATATGAGACAAAAATTAATGCGCATGAAGCATTTTTAAATAGAATAGTTAACAAACACATTTTAATTAATATCTTAATTAATTACATTCTGATTTTTTTTTAAATTTAGAATTTCCATGTCTAAACAACACTGTATAACTATACAAAAATTCATAGCAATTGGTTAATAAATAAAAAAAAAGTTTTTGACGGTCCATTGTCACCTTAAGGCTCTGTAGCTCAAAATGAACAAGAACGGATTTGGACGACTATTCAAATAAGGCCTTCATATGGTATAAAGGAAATTTAAACACATTTAGTTGAATTGAATCTAGGATCTCTGGAGTAAGCACTAAATAGAACTAAAAAGTATATAAATTTCCCTATATTTCGAAATTATATTTGTTTTTATGATTTTATATCACATTTGAACACAAATTATATGTATTTAATCAGTATTGTATATTTTTGAGGAAAACAAATGCTCAGAATGGGGGAAAATAATTAATAAGTTAATACATGTGCTTAAAAACATATTATGTAACTCAAAGTGCAGTGCGTAAGAAAACAGATATGGAGTATATTAGTTAAGTTTTACCACCTATTACAATTACACGTTTTATAAATAAAATATTGTTATGGAGAAAAATTAAGAATTATGTCACAACTGTTCAGTTGGATTCTTATAGCGTAAAGTTATGCATTATAAATTTAATTTAATACTGTTTAGTGTCCTAATATACACAGAATGTCGTTCGCAGTTTACGGAAACGATTTTGTAATTTATTTTTGTTGTTTGCAGTTTGAGATAAAAAATTGGCAACTTCAGAATAATCGTCTGCTACTGTTTTGTTTTGACTGGAATGTAAAATAAAAGATTTATTTTGAAAATGGCTCCAAAAATTGATAGATGAATCGAAGGATACGTAACTGCGCTTTCCGAGGAGAAACTTTCGTATCAACAAATTATAAAGCTGTGTAAATGTTGTGGTTGTGGCATTAAAAAAAATAATATATATATATATATATATATATATATATATATATATATATATATATATATATATATATATATATATATATATATATATATATATATATATATATATATATATATATATATATATATATATATATATATATATATTTATATATATATATATATATATATATATATATATATATATATATATATATATATATATATATATATATATATATATATATATTAAATTTGAAAGGTAAAAAAGGATAATTGAAAGTAAAATTGAAAATATGACCGTAAAACCTCATCCTAAGACTGTTCGAACGCAGGTAAATGTTAAGGAAGTGAGTCTCTGACCCACAAAGAAAATCCGCCGGCTCAAAGATCTATAGCATCGAAACAGCAATGTCTTCTGGCACTGTAAGTAAAACCATTTATAAAGATTTCAAGTTAAAAAAGATGTTTAAACCTAAAGTTCATCTTCTTTTGCCAAAGCTCATTGCTGAAAGAAAAATAAAATGTAGAAAATTATATAAAATCACCTAGCTGCTCAAAATTGAAAATTTGTGTTAACACTCAATGAGGCATAGGTTTAAGTGACTGTAATAAAAAAGATCAATTTGCTATCACACAAAATTAATTCAATTTACTATCAGCAGATTATTGTAGAACCAATTTTCGAAGAAGTAATTCCAGCCTTATATGGAAAGGACATTGATAAAGTTGAGCTTCAATTGGGCAAAGTATTTAGTCACATGTCTAAATCAACTGCCGCTTATTTAACAAAGAAAGAATCTGAAACAGGAATAAAGTGTATCCCATTTAATGAAATAACCTGTAAAATCCCCTGACGCTTCTCCAATGGAGTTTTGCGCTTTCGGTTTATTAAAACGAGCCTTAGAAACACAGTATCCAAGAACCATGAATTGGCTTTCGGAAACGGTCGAAGAGGAATGGGGTAAACTTGATATGACAGTACTACGAGAAAAAGTTTACTTTCATGGAAAATTCGAGCTAGAGAATTGTCAAGAACCATGGCTATGAAATAGAAGCGAATTCCCCTAAAAAATACAGAATTTATACATAAAACGTAACTATCAAAATATTTTCCGTAAAGAGTGAACGTCCTTCTGTATTACACGTCTATATTAAAGTATACATCTCCTGAGAAAATTGCATGGCGTAACAAAGAATACATTACGCAATAAAGCATGTATGGAATATATTACTACAGTTTTATCATCGATAACTGTCGCACGTTTTATATAAAAACCATTATGTCTTGTAATGGAAAATTGCGAATGATGTTAAAATTGTGTAGTTGGATACCAATAAAGCACACAAATGCTGTACAACATTTATTTATTATAGTTTAGTAATCTTACATATAACTATATTTATTAAATTAAACTTGTGCTTAAAAATGCTTAATGTAACGTATAGCACAGTACATAAAAATGCAGGTATATAATATATATTAATTTATTTTAACCTCGATTACAATAGCACGTTTGATAAATAAAATGAAGTATCGTAATGGGAAAAATTAGAATGATGTTAAAATTGTTCACTTGGATAATTATAAAGTATAATTATGCATTATAACGTTTATTCAGCATTGTTTAGATTATAAAATATATTGCGAGTCTATATTTATCTATACACTTGCTTAAAAATGCATTACCTAACAAAAGTACATCACGCAATAAAGCATATATATAATGTATTACTACAATTTTATCATCGACTACAATTTCTAATTAAAAGGAAATATTGTAAAGGGGAAATTAGAAATTATGTTAATATTATTCAGTTGGATACTTATAAAGTACAGTAATGCATTATAGATTTGTTTAATGTTGTTTAGTTTTCTTACAAACATAACGCATCTATATTAAAGTAAACATATTCTTTAAATCCCATTAATCCATAAGTAGTACAATACGAAATAAAATAAAGTAGTTACGTAACAAACAAAATTTGTAATATACAGGATCATCGGAAAATTTTCCGTGATTTCAGTTGTGCACACAACCATCTACCGATCAACAATCTACCGAACAACAATCTACCGATCACATTTTGAGTAGCAGCAGATGAGATTTCAAATCTCTGAGTTATATATATTTTTTTCCATTTCATGGTGAACGTGACTGCCCTGGGGGCATGCGAATACGCTATGACGTCGCACTTCCTCCTACATGGGATTTGACGTTATTAGGAAGGGACGGTCCAATACTTTAGCCACCAAGATTGACTGAAACACACTGTGTATGCCTAGAAGATACCGGACCTACACCATTTATCAGGCATAATCACTCCAATCAATATACATATATATATATATATATATATATATATATATATATATATATATATATATATATATAATTATAACTTTAGTAAAAAATAATATTCAATACTTAAACAAATAATTTAAACTAACTCATTTCAATAGGCTATTAGATTTTGTAACTAAACATAATTATATAGTACACAATCTATATATATAAAACAGTTCCGTAACTGACTCATTCATTCATTCATTCATTCACTGACTGACTGACATACAACGCACAGACCAAACCGCTTCACCTAATGGGCTGAAATTTTGCATGGCGATTCTTCTTATAGTGTAGGGGTGCACTAAGAGAGATTTTTGAAAAATTCTTCTTAGATTTTTTTAAATTAAATTTTTAAGCTGTTTTTTTTACTTTTTTTAAGTTTGCATTTAAAATAATAATTTGATGGTTATAAAGTTTATATCACGAGAAAGATCATAAAAATTCCTTTAAAATGAAATCTTTTTCGAATCTTTACCTTCATTTCCTGATTTTTGGTGAATTTTTAAAGATTAATTTTTAGAATTTAATTTATTAAATGCTGATCACGTGACTTCTTTTTCTGGTACTTTAAATAAATTTATCGTCACGTGCATAAAAACTAAATAGACAAAAAATAATTTTTTTTTTCTTGCTAATGCGGCAGACGATTGGACATTATCCAAACAAATATTAAAATACAGTAAAAGAAATGTTCTAGAAACTGTACTATATTAACTGTACTATATTCTTTAGTATTCTTTATATTAGATTTAATTTGAATATCTTCTTCTACATTATTTTGTCTATAAAAATATCCCTTACGATTTTTTTATAAATGTATTCTTTTTACATCAATTGTATACATTGATCATCGTAATTATTGTATATATATATATATATATATATAGGCATTAATTGCATACATTGACCGTTGTATTTCATTTGAATGTACTCCGTAGCGAAGTGCGGGTTTTCAGCTAGTAATAGTATATACTTACAGGTTAAAGGTGTACCACAAGGTGGAAATGCTTCCAGTATGCTAGCCAATTTATATTTAATTTATTTTGAAGTTGATAATATTAATAATATAGTTAATAGCAATTACCAAATATTTAGATATATTGATGACATAATTGAAATTAATAATAGTAATAACAATATAGCCCTAAATTTTTACCCTCCTAATTTAGAACTAGTACAAAGTAGCGAAGATAAACTTAATGTAAACTTCTTAGATATAAACATAAAAATAAATTGTCATAGTAATTTTACTTTTGATCTTTATGATAAAAGATAAGAATATGACTTTAATATAGTAAAATATCAAAGTTACTTAACATGCTTACACAAATCTGTATTTAATAATATTATTGCTAATCAACTAGTAAGGATAAATAGGCTTTGTTCTAAGGACAATAGGCATAAGAATATAAAAGAATTGATAGTAGTGCTAAAACGTAATTATTACCCTGATAGTCTTTCCAAGCACATAATTGGTTGTTTTAGATTTAATAAATAGCATGTTCTGTTGCTAATAATTAGTGATACAAAACAAAATGATTAAATTTAGTAAATAACTACTAAAACAGTAAATAAAAACTAGTGTAATTAAAATAATAAATAATAATAACTCTTAGTCATAGTAAATGTCTAAGTTAACTTAGGTTATTATGTCCTATAAAACAGTATCCTCTGTAAGTCTGCTTTTGTAAATCCATTTGCTCCATGGTTGCAATGTTTGTGACGTCAGTCTTCTTTCGGTCTCCTTAACTTAACTTTCACTTTGTTTCACGCCAAGTTTGGTGTTCTATGATAAAGCCACTGATTATTCACTTCTTCTGTTTCTTATGGATTGTACGGTGTCTAAGTATGTTTATTGTTCAGATCATACTTATTAGAAACAATCCATTGGTTTTTAGACAATATCGGCACTGCTGATGAAAGGATTCTGTCAAAAACCTATTTTTCACTTATCTTTTCATGTTTTTGGTTCCTGGCTGTAGTGGTTTATGGCTTATACTGGTTTTTCACTTACAACTCTTATATATATATATATATATATATATATATATATATATATATATATATATATATATATATATATATATATATATATATATATATATATATATATATATATATATATAAATATATATATATATATATATATATATATATATGTTAAGAATGCTAACTAAAAATTCTGCTAGCCAAGTGAAAGTTTACTAATTTTTTCATTTTATTAACTGATGGATATTTTTACTACACAATATACCGTATTACACATATAATAGATTTATTCGGCGCACCTGTTTCTCACAACTGCCACGTTATTTTTTTCCTTCGGGTTTTTAAAATCGCTTTTCCTATTCATTCAGTTTGAACTGGATCTCCGTTAGTGTTTTTATATAACAATTTCTTTCGTACGTCTGCGATTCTTAATGCAGGAAAATTTGCATTCTATTACGCTGCGGCAGGTGTTGTAAGAGTTCGCCAAATAACCGTGGGGGATAATCTCAAATTAAAATTCTTCCCGTGGAGCAGAGATATGGAAAATTGGATGCTTCGCTAAGACAGCTGTCCGTATACTTTAAACGCACTTATTTTTTACATTGCAGTTTGAAAAAAATGCAGAACTTTTAAAGTAGGAAGTGGAGTGCATTTAAATGTATATTTTAAAAATGCTTTTATTTATAGAGGAGAGTGGATGATATAAGATCTTCGTTTGTGAGTGTATACGTACACACAGACACAGATATATATATATATATATATGTATATATATATATATATATATATATATATATATATATGTACATACATATATGTATATATATATATATATATATATATATATATATATATATATATATATATATATATATATATATATATATATATATATATATATATATATATATATATATATATATATATATATATATATATATATATATATATATATATATATATATATATATATATATATATATATATATATATATATATACATATATATATATATATAGATATAGATATATCTGTAGCTTGGTACAAGAATTGCCTTTGACAGTTTTCTCCAAGGTGACTTTGTTTGCTTATGTCTCCTTAAAAAAGTATTATTTTCAACGTAAGAAGTACCCAAATCTTTACAATAGTTTAGAAAACACATTCTAAACATCGAACAGATTTAGGTACGTCTTACATTGAAAATAAAATATTTATCTATATATATATATATATACTAATCATACTGTATGTAATAACTGCATATCAAAATTTCACTGATGACTCAGAATTTTGAGATTTCTTCCTATGCCAGCAATTATTTATATTGTTGGAAGATGTGCATTTCTACATCTTTGCAAATATAGATGTTAATTTCAGCAGTCAGCATTCTTTGACATAAATATAATTTATTTGCAATATTTTCTAGATCGTACTAAACAGTGATAAATTAAAGAATTATTATGCTAATGATAAAGTAAATAATAGAATCGTATTTTAAAATAGACCTCGGAAAATTTCTTTCTGGTTTGTAACCTGATATCTTTGAAAAAAAAATCATTCCGATTCTTCCCTTATGCTCAAAAGGTGCATTATGATGAAACTGTAACAAAGAATAAAATGCATTTTAACAAGCACTGCTTTGTGAAAGTGAAATTTATTTTGCTAAGAAAGAAAATCTCTGACTATATTTTTCAATAATAGGAAGCTATTAAACAAGTCCGTTAAACTTTCTTGTTTTTCAATTGTTCGAACGCGGAGGAACGTGAAAAAGCTCCAGCAAAATAACAAAAAAAAGTTTAATTAAAATCACTGGATTGTTAAAATGAAGAATAGCATTTTAGAAATTCAAGCAAAGCATAAACCTGAACCTGAAATGCAAGAGAGTAAAAAAAAATTGTGTTTATAAGACGAAACTAATTCAGAGTCATAAATATTCATTATTCGAAAATAAATTACTTTTGTAATTAAAATTTTCTGTTGAGAAACGCAAGCAAAAAGTTTATCGACTTGTATAGCAAATTGGGAAGTTTTTTCGCGGTTGAAAAATCTGCTAGAAAAAAGAATCAAAGTTATTACATTTTTTCATCAAAAATATATTTCTGAAGTTATTATATATTTTTTTTTCCTTTTTTATAAATTTCTGTATTCATGCCATTGAATAGATATTATTGGAAATGGATAAAATTAATTATCAAGGTGCGCTTTATCAGATATTTGAGAAAGTGACAAAAATTGGGACTATTGAAATATAATTATTTTGAGAATTAAGGAGCATTGAATCATAATGCACAAAGTTATGGATTAATTGAGAGCACTTGTCTACCACCAAGTGAAACTTTTCTAAACCATTTCAATGAATCGCACGAGGGAAGGCGTGAACTCCAGTAATAAAATGAACCATTCTAAGACAGTATTTCCCTTAATTTAGAATTGTGGACTATTGAAGTATAATTAATCGGAGAATTTAGGAGTAGTGAATCATAATACACGAAGTTGTGAATTAATTTAGAGCACTTGTATAACATCATTTTAATCTTTTCTGAAGCATTACAATGAATCAATCGAGGGAAGGCATGAACTCCAGTAATAAAACGAACCATTCTAAGACAGTATTTCCCTTACTTCCGACAGTATTACTTTACTTTAGACAGTATTTCCCTTACTTTTACTCATCTGGTGAATGTTAGATAGGATTGTACTCTATATGATGTATGTGGAACAACAAATTATCGGTCATGATTCTGCAGTCATTCGGACAAAAACGATACTCGAGGGGTTCCCAGTTGAAAAAGGACAGTATATTAATCTGAAACGTATGGCATCTAAAGAATGAATAAAGTTGGCAGTAGTGCTTCAAAATTATGTAGAGCTCAATAAATTGCGTATTTTGTTTATGTACAAATTCAAACTACAGAAGGTCGTTCGCACTTTATGGAAACGATTTTGTAATTTATTTTTGTCGATTGCATTTTAAGATAAAATTTTTGCAACTCCAGAATAATCGTATGCTACTGTTTTGTTTTGATTGGAATGTGAAATAAAAGATTTATTTAGAAAATTGATCCAAAAATTGATCCTAAAAAAGATAGCACGAAGGTTACGTAACTGCGATTTCGGAGGAGAAATATTCGTGTCAACAAATTATGATGCGGTGTAAAAATTGTGGTTATGGCATTTTAAAAAAAGGTATTTATAATATATTAAATTTGAATGGAAAAAAAGTCTAACTGAAAGTAAAAATGAAAACATGACCGCGAAACCTCATCCTAAGATTGTTGGAACGCAGGTAAATATTAAGAGAGTAAAGTATCTGATCCTAAAACAAAATCCGCCGACTCAAAGATCATTTGCATCGAAAATAGGAATGTCCTCCGGCACTGTAAGTAAAATCCTTCATAAAGATATGAAGTTGAAAAAGATGTTTAAATATAAAGTTCATCTGCTTTTTGCCAAAGCATATTGCTGAAAGAAAAACAAATCGTAGGAAATTATATGAAAAACACCTAGCTGCTGAAAAATGAAAATTTGTGGTAACACTCGATAAGGCATAGGTGTACTTGAATGACTGTAATAAAAAAAGGTCAATTTTCTTTTGCTCAACGGACGGGGATGACCGTATGAAATAACCTCGTAAGTGTACAGAAAAGTTCCCAAAGGGATTCATGATAGTTGCCGGATTTCTCTACAACGTCAAATTAAAAACCAAAAAAGTCTCAAGTAAAGCCAAAATCAATTTACTCTATTATCAGCAGAATATTTTAGAACCGATTTTAAAGAAAAAATTCCAGTATTATATGTAAAGGACATTGATAAATTCCTATCAACGTCCTATCAATGTCCCTATCAATGTTCAGCTTCATACGCGCAAAGCCTCTAGTCACACCCTTAAATCAACTGCCACTTATTTAGCAAAGAACGAATCAGAAACAGGAATAAAGTGTATCCCATTTAATGAAATACCTGTAAAATCACCTGACGCTTCTCCAAGGGACTTTTGTGCTTTCAGTTTATTAAAACGAGCCTTACGAAAACGGCATCTAAGAAAACTGAACGGACTTTGGAAAACGGTCCAAGAGGAATGGAGTAAAATTGACATGACAGTGCTAAGAAAAAGTTTACTTTCATGGGAAAATTCAAGCTAGAGCTATTGTCAAGAACCATGGCTATCAGATAGAAGTAAATAGACGCAAAAATATGGCATTTATACACTAAACGTAACTGTCAAAATCGTTTCCATAAAGTGCGAACGACCTTCTGTATATATAATGATGAAACATAAAGCAATTGTTATCAATGACTGAAACATTTCTGACTGTTGCAGATAATTGTCATACAATGGTATGAAGGCAAACTCATTGTTTACTATAATGTGTAGAGTCTGTCTGTTTAGGATATTAGCTCTAGTACAATATCTTGTTCTTGCCGAAAGTTTACTCTGGAGATACTTAACTATCAGTTTTTTCGTTAAATGGCGTCCATCGACCGCAAAGTGCATTTTTAATCAAGAATTTTCATTTTCATTCCTCGTGGCTGGTTTTCGTTCGTAGAAGCATCAGCGTTGAGAAATTTATATTAAACATGAGAAGCACGTTATAGAAGGAAATTTCAATTTGTGTAAATGTTGGATCCTAATCGCATGGCTATGGCCATGAGGAAGCATTCACAATACTTCGATATTATGTATCTTTCGCGGAAAACACATGCTGTTAGTAGATGTTAACGAACCTATATCCGGATTCAAGATAGCTAATCACAGAAGTCCTAATAGGTGTTGTTCAGTCGACGAATATTTAACGATTACGTAATAATGTGATGATTAAATCACAGCAGCATTAAAATATTTTTTTCTTATAAAAAGGAAAGGCAGCTATGACTATCTAAAAGTATGTACCAAAAATTTGCTTTAAAACATGTCCGTGCTTAAAATTTCTTGTAATTTAGATTTATCACTTATTTTGTATCATATTTTTTTGTTTTTTTAAGTGCATTTGAAACGTAGCCCTCTTTCTATTCAATTTTATTTTTCATGTTTCAAAGATAAGTACTGTATATTAATTCGTGTAAAACTTTATTTTATAGAAATATCATGTGCTGAAATGCTTGAAATGAAAAACTTTATTTTTTTAGCCTGAAAACAAATCATTTTATCCATACACTGGCTATGTGAATGGAATAGGATAACATGCCTTAAAAAATGTTGGCTATGAATACATAAAAAGCGAAAAAATGATTGCTCCATGTATACTCATAGTAATTGAAAAAGTATTTTTGAACACAGGTTCATGTAATTGCAACTCCTTAATCTCTCTGGGGTTAAATTTTTAGCTGTAGGGTTTAGTATTTACAATACAACCTGCTTTAATATTTGAAAAAGTAAAGATTTTTCATATAATACCTGTAGCTGCATGAACTAACAGCCATCACATTTTATGTACAATGTCACCATTTCATACAAGAATGACAGATATATGTATATTTTAATTCAGTTCTATAAATATGTTGTAGTCATTTTTAATGTTACGTTTTTTAAGTAAAAAAGATTAATTAGATAATGTTTGAATAATACTTTTATAGGAATTCATTAAATAATTTCCTTGTTCATTCTAAAAAAAAATTAGATTTCAAACCATAATTAATAAACAAAATTAATTATTTCTTATGAGTTACGAAAGAGTGTCAATGCTCATGATGGAAAAAGGAAATTTCGACATGCTTAAAATGAAGTTCAATTCAATCTGTTGTGAAGAACTTAATTTTAAATATTTAGTCTAAAACTATATCTCAATACAATTTAGAATTAACATCATATTTTTGGAATTACATTCAAAAAGTTAGAAAACCTTAAATGTCCTTAAAACATTTTAACTACTGTTGTCGATAAATGTGAACATACTGTAGCATTCAAGCTAAAAAAATATCCACACAAAAGGAATCAGAATTTCGAAGCAATATAAATTTCCTTCGCATAAAGTAAATAAATAAATAAATAAATAAATAAATAAATAAATAAATATATATATATATATATATATATATATATATATATATATATATATATATATATATATATATATATATATATATATATATATATATATATATTATATTTATATATACATATTTATATATAATATGAAAACAAGTCTAATTTTTTACTATTACTTCTAATTTGTCTAACCTATCAGTATTCTAAGCGTGTATGCATTTCTGCTTAAAAATAAAGAATGAGCATTCTTTGTGAACCTTCTCCAAGAGAACAAATATATAGCTTAACAATAGGAATATATCTAGAAGCGCTTCAGTAAGTAACAACAAAGAATGGCGAAGAAAAAAGTTTTCTCTAAAATTTTATTTTCTCCCACATTCTTTTATGTCGATCTTCATTTGGACTGCTTATTGGTATCCCACATACGTTGAGATTAATATCGCACCCGATCCCGCATATCTACTAGTTCCACCCTTCACACCCCTTCACTTACACCCCTCGTGATGCAACAATGAGTAGTCGATGTTGGAGGGTTTTAGAAATTCTAAGAGGTGCCTTAAGGCACGCGTCATTCGGAGGTTCCCCTCGGTGATTCCGTCGAACGTAGAGTGAATATAGAATTTAAAAGTGCATCTTTTTTCTTTTCATATCCCATTCTTACCAGAATTTATATATCAATGCCTAGAGATACAAAAATGCATGCCTGTGCTTCCAAGATCATTTTCTGGCGCTTTTCTTTATGAAATATCATAGAGAAAAGCGTAATGTAACGTATATTTTTCGGGGATATATTTGCGTCCGCGTTGCAAATGTAAATGTGATTGCGTATACCGGTTCACATCTGGTGCTTTATATATATTTTTTTCTTACGATTTACATATGGGTGTAGAATCATATTTTCAAATGAATTGCAGGTTTGCAGTATTTAGTTTGATTTATTTTCCTGAGTATAAATTTTTAGACTGAAATAAGCATCATAAGTTCAAGCCTTTTTCGGAATTTAAATTGAAAGAATATACGGAAGTCTAAAATTATCGAATTTTTCAACAGCTGCTTATTCTTTCATGTTCAGAATGCTTTAAAAAACTAATCGCTCTCCACATCGTTAATTCATATAAACTTATAGCCTCTATTAATCAATACGGAGATACAGAAAGACAAAATCGTACGTCATTATGAGATAACGCTTCATGGTAACATTTTGTAATATTTTTAACATGTACCGACATATATATATATATATATATATATATATATATATATATATATATATATATATATATATATATGTATGTATGTATGTATGTAGGTATGTATGCATGTATGTATGTATGTATGTATGTATGTATGCATGCATGCATGTATGTATGTATGTATGTATGTATGCATGTATGTATGTATGTGTATGTATGTATGTATGTATGTCAACAAAAATCTGAAGTATGGCCAATTCGAGAATTAACGGGACACTGCTAGACATTGGTGAAGTAACATTGGCGAAGGACATTGGCGAAGTAACTTAGCGAAAGCACTAAATAATCGACAATGTACCGCTACTTCGTGCTTTGACCCGCAAAATTGCTCGACAATCAATGCTCAGTTAGCAAATTGCCCAAAACAAATTGTCGTTTTCTCTTTGATTTTTAAGTGATTTTATTCTACTTTTACTAAACTAAAGAGATTTTTATAGTGGTGCTTAAATGAGTTAGAAACTGGTATTTCAAATCCCGTAATTACACTATCCAGCTGTGCAAGACTTCTAGCTTTGGCCAATTCTTATACAATTCGTAAATTGGCCATTGATTGTAAGGCGCATCGTGCATTGGCTGACCAAATCCTGAAGTAGTCATAAATTCTCGATTATTTTGTGGTTTTGGCAAGTGACTTGCTGAATGCTGGAATTGGCCAGCAATTTCGGGTTGCACGAAAGAGGACAATCTTCCACCATTCCTTCATTTGGGGTGGATTTGGTGGATTTGGTGGGCGTTTGACCTATTTTATTTTATGATTTATGCAATTTTTGTTCATTTATTAACTTTATTAGGTAAAAAGGGGTATTATTTTGCAGACAGATGCTATAGGCATGGAAACTAGTTTCTTCAGTACTGCAGCCAACCTATTTTTATTTTATTGTGAGCATGCATGCGTCGCATATATCGGTTTTTGTTAATTTGGATTTAAGGATTTTCCGTTACATTGATGATCTTATTATTTTCAATATGCCAGGCGATTTCAAAATAGAAAATATATATCCGGATTACGTAACACTAAAAAACACAAACAATTGCTGTCTTAACGTGGATTTCATGGACATCCCATTCGAAATAAAAAAAATAGATTTGTAACCCTTTCTGTATACGATAAAAGAGTAACGTTCCCTTTTAAAGTAATATCATTAACACACTGGTCATCAGACATTACGAAAATAATTTTCATCAACATAATTTTCTGCCAGATTCTGAGATTTTGTAGGATATGTAATTGTAACGAATCTATCGAAATCGTTAGATGGCTGCACTTGCCCGTCATTGGAAATGAACATTCGCAAGACTCGGCTATGATTGCAACGTAATATATTTTGCACACGTCATGCTGGCGTCTCTTTAGAGCGTCCAGAAATAAAGAATAAAGGGATACCAATGGCTTAAGCAATGCTCTAGAGATGTAATATCACGAGGTAGGATGAATAGTAAAAATGTTATCAGTGATTAATTGGACCTAGAGGAATTTCTAATGGATTGTAAATGTTGATTAATTGAATCAAGAAGTTGTAATTACTCGGTCCACTATTGTACTACTCAATAATGAAACGCACAGATTAAGAGACGTGATAAGAAACGTGATATAAGTCGGTAGGATTCGAACCTGCGCGGGGAATCCCCATTGGATTTCCAAAAAATTGGCATGTAAAAGAAGTAAAAGACATCATCATCTAATTTTTTCCTCTTCGCCCCACTTCAGTCGATAACAGCATTCGCCAGCGGCAACATCAACAGCATATTTCTCCTAGAAAGGAAGTTTGTGTTCCGGCTTGAAGGAAAATTTTATTTACCCATAATCCAGTGATCTACTTCAGATTCCTGGGCTACATCAAGATAGCGGCTGCCCGCCGACTTTACAGAGGATTACAAGACATCTTGAGAGAAATTTTGCTTCGTTTTCGTGAGACGTCTGTGGATGAATGAGATTTTTTCAGTTGGCAGTGAGCCTGACAACGAACATTGAAGCGACTGCGTTTTTTCATATCGAGACAAACTGTCCCATGTGACTACCCCTTCGAATTTTCCAGAACTGTCACGGGACAAAAATCCACCATCCCCTTAGGACTGACATGGTAGAAGAACACACCAGAGACTGAAATAAATTTATGAAAAATGTTGAGGATTTTGTATTTTAGTTATATTCAATGTGGATAAAAATATTAATTGCAATGGAACTTTAAAATTTAAAGGTAAGCTGATATTATGATTTAAATTTTGTAAGTGAAATGGGTCTTAAGATTTTCTGATTTTCATAATAGCATGTTTTGATGTAAAAATAATATTTATTGATGATGCTGTCAGTATCTAAATTAAATCAGTATCAGATTGGGTGAAAGATTAACCCATATGTTTAACACTGAATTTCCCCCCCCCCCCAGTTTCTTAAGTTATGTAAACTCCAGTTATCTAAACTTCGGTACAAATAGAGGATTTGGGCATTTGACTTTTTCTGACAACACTTTTCAAATTAGTTTGAGATGATTAATATTGAACATTTTCATTTATCAGTGGTATTTTTATTTAAACTGCTGAATTAATTTTGTTGTTCAAGTTTTTGTTTCGAATGTGATGGGAATTTTAGGAGTTTGAAGAGTTATTTCATGTTATTTCTAAATTAATCAAGTAATACTTTCAAATTGAAAAGCCGGATCGAAATTGAGAAAAGCTATGATAGTGTCTATTATACGAGATTAAAATATTTTTTTGTTAGTCCAGCATTTTGTTTTTGAAGGGGGGAAGCAATCTAAGTGTATTACATTAAAAACACTTGTGAAATTTCAAAAATTTTAATTTCCTTAATTATAGTAAAACTAGCTGAAAACCCGCACTTCGTTACGGAGTACATTGAAATTAAATACAACGGTCAATGTATGCAATTAATGCCAAAATAAATAAATAAATAAATATATATATATATATATATATATATATATATATAATAAATACGACGATCAATATATACAATTGATGTAGAAAAAAAATATATATTTATAAAAAAATCGTAAGGGATATTCTTATAGACAAAATATTGTCCAATCGTCTGCCGCATTAGCAAGAAAAAAATATATTTTTTGTCTATTTAGTTGTTACGCACGTGACGATAAATTTATTGAAAGTACCAGAAAAAGAAATCACGTGATTAGCATTTAATAAATTAAATTCTAAAAATTAATCTTTAAAAATTCACCAAAAATAAGGAAATGGAGGTAAAAATTCGAAAAAAATTTCATTTTGAAGGAATTTTTATGATCTTTCTTGTGATATACTTTTTATAACCCTCAATGTATTATTTTAAATGCAAACGTAAAAAAAGTTTAAAAACAGCTTAAAAATTTAATTTAAAAAAAATCTAAGAAGAATTTTTGAAAATCTTTCTTAGTGCACCCCTACACTATTAGAAGTATCGCCATGCAAAATTTCAGCCCTTTAGGTAAAGCGGTTTTGTCTGTGTCTTGTATGTCAGTCAGTCAGTCAGTCAGTGAATGAATGAGTCAGTTACGGAACTGTTTTATATATATAGATTATGAGTTTTGGAAAAGATTTCATATAGAATGCATATAGATGCATATATATAGATGCATTGATATATAGCTATAAACAGTTATTAAAAAAGATATTTTATATTAAAACAACTATATAAATGTTTTCCAAAATATTCTGTACTGAAATTTCTTTTAATAATATTCATAAAATTTAATTTTTACCTTCATTCATGCAAGAATATGGGTTCAATCATTTATTGATAAAGTTTCGAAAAGACCTTGATGCTAAAGGATTAATTATCGCAAATGAATCCGCCACGAGTAACATTGTGTTTTTGATAAAGTTTGAAATGACGAAGAGGTAGGAATGATAAAATGATGAATATTTATGCGCGACAAAGATGATGGCCAATAAATTACGATGACGGGGAAGCTCAAATTAATGAATGGAGTTCTGTGAATAATCCATGAAGGTTGTTAATAAATTGTAGATTTTAGGTGTCTTCCTTTTAATTTACAAAATGACTTTCGTCTGCCATTACCCAGTTTTCTTTGAAGTTTTTAAAATGTCGGGAAAGAAAATAATTTCCACTGATATACGAGTAATTAATTTCCATCATTTTAAAACATTTTTAATGGATACAATTTTTAACCTTATGGAATGTGTAGGTCGTTTTGAATGTAACAGATAAATTCGGAATAATGTTCATTTCTCCTTTCAACAAATATTTAAAAAAATTGTCTATTGGAAATGTGTAATGCTTCGTCATCTGAATATAAAAAAAAATATTGTTATTGTAATTATTATATTCTTGCAGGCTACAGATATCAATAGTACAAACTAGATTGCTGGATTTACCTAGCATTTCAAGTACATTGTATTACACATTGATGTTAAAGCTATATAGTATATCTGGATGTTAGGAGAATTTGAATACTTGTAAACGTTTCCTCTTTAACGTATCAGTTCTACACACTCAAACGAAAACAATCACACGCAAACAAACATACACAGAGACATCTACCCACCACTAATTAGTTTATAAGCAGTTTTTTTTTGCTTACGTGATTACAAACATTTAAATCTAAATATGAATATAAATAAACAACATAAGTCTTAGAAATAAAATAGTTACACATTCACAAATAGAATTTTAAACTATTTGACAAATTAAATAGAAATATATAATATTGCAGTCTTTATACATTTTTGTTATTTTGTTCAAGGAAATTAAGATTTAGTAAAGTTGTGTCATCACATATCTTTCACTAATTTAAGTAATGAAAGTTATAGATAAAACAAATAATACAAGTCAATATATATGATAAAACATTTTATAAAAATAATAGAAATTGACAGAAAGTTAATAACCAGAAAAAAATTCGATATTTGAATTTTGGTAAGGGAAATATTTTAGTAAAAAGAACTACCCCACAACCACACAGAGCTAATGGTCGTCTATTAGAGCTCTAAATTCATCCGTGACATCCAGGACGTACTATAGAACTCTATAAGATGAAAAAATATATGTCTAATAGTCGTGATTCATTTCGACGTCTATTAGACGTCTAAGACGTATTATATACATCTATAAGTCCTCTAAGTTTCGATCTCTAATAGATGAAACCTCTATGGGTGGCGTCTATAAAAGATTGTTCCCGGGTGCAACTGAATGATGATTTTGCACGTTTTTTATTTTACATTTATGATATAGAAAATATAAAAATATGATAGAAAGCATCTATTTTTTTAGTTTTAGAACTCTAAAAACTAACATAATTTGTTTTTAAACGCGCACTATTTTCTTTGTCTCAAAAACGCTACTTTTCCTACGGGGGTACATATGACGTCACAACGCAACATAGCGCTTTTGTTTACATCGTTAACAACCATGTTACGTAGTTTCGGTTAGATATCTAGCGTTTGTTTTTTTATTTTTAAGATGTCAAAGTGTGTTAAAACACCATTTAAATATTGCTTAGCTGCCATGAAAAGCTATGAAAAAAAAATAATCCAGCATTTTCCACTAAGAGAACCCACTGGTGTTGTGAAGATCATTTTTCGGTATGTTATTTCTTCATTCTGTTAACATATGAAATGTAACTTTTAATAAGAATTTAATGTTGCTTCAAAATAGTGCTACAAGAAAAATATATAATTATATAACTTTGTTCCATTATGCATAATAATTTGCTTACAATAAAGATTCAAACTATGAAATTAATGTCTTACAAGATTAGTCTAATATTTTTTATTAGCCAAAAGCAATATCAATTTATGAATAAATTTATATGATACGTTTACTGAAATGTTAAGGCTATACTGTTGCTGCATTTTGATAATTAAATAATATGTCAATGATATAGCTTATCAGGAAATAGTTTAAAAGTCTATGGCAAAGTTTTCACCATAGTGACAAACACCATGAGAGAGTTAAATTAAATCTTATAAAAGAATGTATGGTTATGCAATTATGCAATTAGAATACTGTATTAAACTTAATTTAAATTTTGACATTTCAGAATGTATTATTTTAGCTTTATTTGTGTATGCAGTAGCAATTTTAGAAATTCCTTTTGTGGTAGGAGGGATACAACCCCCTACCACAAGTCAGTAATAAAATGTAGTCAGTAATAAAAATTAAATTTATTTCATATTTTTACCTTTAAGGAACTTTACCATGTTTTCTTCTCTTTCAGTTGGAGGAGGACATGGAAAATTAGTGGCAGTGGAGTTTGAGAAATCATTTTTGAGCTCAGTAACAGATTTAAAATACTTATTTGTTTCAATTTTCTCATATTTCTTAACGTAGTACTCAAAATTTGTAAAATGACCAAAGTTACATCCCTTTATATGGGTCATCCATAAATTTAATTTTGATTTAAATGCGTTGATACTTCCTATTAATTCAATAATAGTTTTCCCTGAATTTCAAGATTGAGTATATTCATTTTAGTTGTTATGTCTGTAAGAAAGGCTAAATCACATAACCAGCTATGATCACTAAGTTCTACATAATTTTCGTTTCTAGAGTCTACAAACTGTTTTATCACTGGAAGAAGTTCTAAAAATCGTTCCAAGACTTTTCCTTACTAAGCCAAAGAATGTGAACACTAAAGAATGTGAACACAAACAATTCTAGATTAATTATTGAAGAAGATAATTATAATGAAAATCCAGCTGAAGCTTAAAAGTTTTTAGAAAAATAAATTATGATTTTCATAGATATACTTTTTTAAACTTAATTTATTATATCCTATTAAAGTTACTTTTATAAGTAATGATATGGCTGAAAAAAGAAAGAGATATCAGATATCTATATATTCAACCAGTATACTGTTGCAGGGTTGGGTTTTTGACATTACAAGCATCAAAAACTGGTTTAAACTGTCAAAAACCTATGACGAAAATATAAGTCTTAATCACAATAGCTATTAAAAAGGAAGAAACTTGTCTTCAAGCAAATTTAAACGATAATTCAATATTCAAATTATGTTTTAATTGGGAAATGTATATTTATTAATTAGAACAATTACATTTAAAAAAATTACATATATTCACTTATAATAGTTCAGTTTTCAATTGAAAAATTAGCATTTTGGTCAATTTTCGTTTTTTCTTAAATTTCAGAATGCATAAAATATTTCAGAATGCATAGAATATAAAAATATTTTTACATTAAAATCAAATATTTTTACATTATTTAGTTTTAATTAAAAAATATTAGTTTTATTATTATAATATTTAATATTATAATTATTTTTAAATATTTTTACATTAAACATTATTAATAATTTTATTATTTAAGTAATATATATCGCTATTTTTGGCAGTTATAATGTATGATAATTATCATCGTAATAACATCAAAAGATGCGGTAAATATTAATATTTACATTGTATTTTGGACCTAAATTTTTTTATAAATTTAGAAAAATTAATTGAGCTTAATATATTTCGAACAACTCGCATTCTAATAGGATATTTGTATGCAACAATAATTGCTACAGAGATTCTAAAACTATAAGTAAATTTTTGGAAGTATAACAAAGGGTATAAAAATAATAGGTAATAATACATTTACCACTATTATTTTTATACTCTTTGTTATACTTCCATAAATTTAATTTTAGTATTAGAATCTCTGTAGCAATTATTTTTGCATAAAAATGTCCTATTAGAATCCAAATTGTTCGAAATAAATTAAGCTCAATTATTTTTTCTTAATTTATTATTAAGAAAATAAGATCCAAAATACAATGTTTTGGAATTTAATAGTACGTCCTTTAGAGGTCTAAAATATCTAAATCGCGTACCCTCCAAGTCAAAATTTTCGCTCTTATACACGTTCTATAGAGCGCCGCTTAGATATCGTGGACGTCTTCTGGATCTCAAAGAGAGCACACCTCGGAGCTCCTATAGAGCTCCATTCCACATGATGTAGATATTTTTTCGACGTCTTATAGAGGTACCAGTTTTTATGAGATGAGGTATTATAGACGTCTAATAGAGATCGGTATGTTGTGTGGGTACCTATTCTTCAGGAGGGTAAGAAAATCAATATATTAATTATATATTAATATAATTATAATAATTATATATTAATTTTCTTTCACTCCAAACTATCTTTATCATAAGAAAAATTTCTGAAAAATGTAATTAAAAATGGTAATGTTAGAATTTTCAGTAAACTCTCCAAAGTAGAAAAATAAAATATAACTTATATATATTATTTGTAGCAATTTTCAAAAGATATTACGATTTCACCATTTCTTCTCCGACTGCAATACTGGACTCTATATATTGATTATAATCCTGAAATCTCGGACACATATACAAGCTCACACACACACACAAAACAAAGCAGAATTTAAGTGTATAACAAAGTAAACGTATATTTTAAGACTGAACAAAAAATAAAACGAAAAAGTAATAACTTATTTCGTTTCTCTAATGACTACGATATATTTCACGAACAAATGCGAAATATGAGTTAGACTTTCTTTGCTGCAAAATGTGTCTTTTGTATTTTTGGTCATAAAATGCATCCGTTTACTTTAGTAACTCGAAATGATTCAATAATATTAATAAAGAGGTATCACATTTTGTATCACAGCTGTCAACATAGATTGAAATTTAGCACCTTGGCGAAAAGGGATACCTTGTCCAACAGAGATCTGAATCATAAGTATTGATTATCAGTCGGTAGGCAATTTATATTAGAGTCATTTTTCTCTTTTACAGCTAAAAGACTAGGACAGAAATAAGCCCGCAGTATTTATAAATCCTCTTTCTTTGGGTAATGTAATCTTCTTTTCCTTTTTACTTTCATAGAGTACCTGTTAGATATTTTTACAAGAGGCTTATATTCTCTATGAAAGGACGGACATTTTGTTATATATTTATAAGAAAAATTAATCTATAGAAATATGTATGTTTGAATAGGTGGTTAAATATATATATATATATATATATATATATATATATATATATATATATATATATATATATATATATATATATATATATATATATATTTCCTATTTTAAGTAGAGATATCCGTGAAGTTAAATTATTTATGTTTCGTTCCCTTTTATATGAAGATGATACCTGTTGTATGCATTGTCAATGGTTTTTTATTTTACAATTTGAGTCCTAAATATACTAAAAATGTAAATAAATAATTTTATATGCATAGAGTAATGTACATAAATGAAGAAGAAAATTAAAATTAGTAAAATTATTTTTTTTTCAAAATCAATCAATTAACTAAACAGCCTAAAATTTCGAAACCTAATGAGAAGACTAAAAACCAGAAATTAATGTTTCAACTCAAAAATTAACTTTTATAAATAAATTTATCCTATGAAAATCACATAGAGTAATTATTTGAATGAAGAAAAATTTATATTGTATCATTTCAATTATTACTAAACAAGTAAATTTGTACTGAATACAAATATCCTAAGAAAATTTATGCCCAATACAAATTAAGTAAAATTCCATTAACTGCAAGCTATGAAATCTCAGAACGTTGGGTCATCTTATAATTTTTTGAAAACATAGTTATATAACTTCAACATAACTATAAGGTACAAAATATTCAAACTTAGAAATAAGTAGCTAAAATGGCAAAGATGTAAATGAGGTTTTGGCGATCATCTGATTGTGAAAAAGCTGTCCATCAAGATGAAAATAAAAATGGCATTACATTCTAAGATCTGATATCCGTTTCCGAGGATTGACAGCTGCCTGCAAAATCTGGAAGAAGACTCATATTTCTCAATTTCACTTATTGAATTCAAATCTGAAAGCAGAGTCTAGAATTAATTCTCTTATCTCGATATTTATGTTACCTGAGTTTAAACTAAATTTCAGCA